>JAODXP020000024.1:14755325-14837825 GCA_027497455.2 Sardinella longiceps | reverse complement strand
AACCTACTGTATGTCTACTTTAGTAGCTTTAGCTTGAAATGCTAATCTGTTGAGCTAAATATTCTGAAGTTTAATTTCTTTATGTTTTACTCATGTTTTCTCCCTCCAAATGTTCTGCTGTTTTTACCTACCTATGGCCTTGTTCTCTCTCAAACAAAATGTTCTGTGTGTTCCTCCCTGAGGGTTGTCCTCATGTTCTCTCTCAAGTCAAACGTTCTCCATGTTCTCCCCTCAGGGCCGTGCCCATGTTCTCTCTCACGCTGAGAGCATCAACATCATAGCCCAGAGTCTGGCCACAGAGAATGTCAAGACCAAAGTGGCAGTTCTGGAGATCATGGGTGCCGTGTGCCTGGTGCCCGGCGGCCACAAGAAGATCCTGGAGGCCATGTTGCACTACCAGAAGTTTGCCAGCGAGAGGACGCGCTTTCAGGTGGGCACCCGTCTGTGGTTGGCAGAGATGGCGAGGATTGTGCCGTAATTCAACTTGAATTGAGTTTGAATTGATTGAAAGGAAATCTGCTGAAATCTAGAAGTATTACCATAAACTAGGTTGATACCTTTGTTGTGTTCATGAATAAATGTGTCCGAGCAGTTGCACAGTCTTTCATAGTGTTGTGTAGTTCTGATGCATTTCCCTGTTGGTGACCTTTCAGAGCCTTATGACTGACCTGGACAGAAGCACAGGTCGTTACCGGGACGAGGTGAACCTCAAAACGGCCATCATGTCCTTCATCAACGCTGTCCTCAGCCAAGGAGCCGGAGAGGTGAGGAACCAGCTTCATCTTCCTCACACTTCCTCAGCATTATCTTCCTCTATCAGTTTTACCTCTCCTTGGTGTCCAGTCTTAAAGGAATATTTCACCTCTTTATGAAAATTGGTTATGAACCCCCTTACCTGGAGTTACATATGTGGGTAAGAGCATTTTGATCTTGGTGCATGCATTGTCCTTGTCTGGCAACCACAATTTTACCTGTAGCTTAGCATAGACACTGGAAAGTAAAGTTGCCAAAGAGTTGCTATCTGACAACATTACATTCCAGCACCTATGCTAACTAAAGCTAAAAAATGGGGAAAATTGAGGATGCCATACTAGGAAAGCGCAAGCACTGAGACCAAAATGCTCTTACCTACAAATGTAACTCCAGGTAAGGGGGTGAATAACCAATTTTCATTTAGAAGTGAACTATTCCTTTAAAACATTGAAACAAAACACGAGTTTGGAGTCATTTTCTTGACTAATGCACAAAAATGTGTTACTGGTAAAACATGACATGTTTGGTCTCTTTGATTTGTCATGGAGGGACTGAAATATTTATTGTGATGAATAATTGCTTCCTTAGCCGGTGCTGACTAGTGCATTTTTTTCTTCTTCACCCTCCTTCCTGTCTACCTTTTTTCCACTTTTGCTCTTCCTCTGTCCGTCTGTCTGTCCATCTGTCTCTCTCTCTCTCTCTCTCTCTCTGTCTGTCTCACTGAGCAGTCGAGTCTGGAGTTCAGGATCCACTTGCGATATGAGTTCCTCATGCTGGGCATCCAACCAGTCATTGATAAACTGCGCACACATGAGAACTCCACTCTCGACCGGTTAGTTTTACACACACACACACACACACACACACACACACACACACACACACACACACACACACACACACACACACACACACATTCTCTCTCATGTAAGGAAAACCATAAGCCAGTGATGAAGACATGGACACACACTTATAGCTCATGTGTCCTAATATATCCCTTATACAGTACGTCTCCTATATCCCAGGCCAAGCCAAAAGCCTACAATGAGAATAGACTAATTGAATGATCCATTATGTGTTTTTTCTTAGAAAAAAATTACCAGCTAACGACATTACAGTACATTACATTACTTTGGCATTGTTTGCAGTGGTGTATTTTATTTCATTTTTTGCAGTGGTGTTCAGTCCAGTACAGAAATACTCTATTTCTCCTCAAAGGAATCTGTATATATGATGCATATCAATTGATTGAAAGCATGAAACATGGACAAAAAAACATAACCTAAACTTTTTGTGCTCCTCAGGCATTTGGATTACTTTGAAATGCTGAGAAATGAAGATGAATTGAGTCTGGCAAAACGCTTTGAATCCGTAAGTGTTATTCTTTGCTCCTTCAGTGGGTTTGTTTTCCTATACTTTGCTTCAGAAATCAAAAAAGTTCTTGCACGTTTTTTTGTTTTGCCTTATGCTAAAACGAGCAAATGAGAATTATAGAATCACAAAATGTGACTATGTATTTTAATAGATGGCATGATCCTCTCTCTCCCCTCTCTCTCTCTCTCCCTCTCTCTCTCTCTCTCTCTCTCTCTCTCTCTCTCTCTCTCTCTCTCTCTCTCTGTCTGTAGGTGCACATTGACACGAAGAGCGCCACTCAGGTGTTTGAGCTGATCCGTAAGAGGATAAACCACACAGAAGCGCACCCGCACTTTCTCTCCATTCTGCAGCACTGTCTGCACATGCCCTGTGAGTCGGCCCCTCCAACACACATCACTGCACCCTCCAGATCACCTCACAAGTTTGCACGCTAGTTTTTAAGGCAGGCAATATGTCTGTTTTAACATACTCCTGAGAACAAAAGATGCCTGACTGACATATTTACAAGATTGCGTCTAATCCAATAGGACTAAGAGAGCCAAAAAAATTGCACGCAGTTTATGGGGAAAAAAAAAAAAAAAAAAAAAAAAGAGGTCGAAAGTTGACTTTGTTCACAACTGCAACATGCAGTATATCACATGTGTAGTTTGAAATGAGGGCTATTAGGCCTGTTATCACATTTGCAGTGTTGATTTTCCCACCAGTTCAAATGAAGGCTTAAGAGGACAGCACAAACAAATGTGAGGTTTACTGTACATTCAGAGATAAATGAAGTTATACAGAGGAGGGACCTCATTGATTTTTCATGTGCGCTGTTTTCATTCTTTAGACGGAGCGAATCATTTGTAGAGGGTGTTCATGTCAGTGCTTTGTATAGGCCTTCCCTAGAGCCCCTTGTGTTATCAATTAGACTTAAGTTACCATCAGGGGAATTGGAGTCCACAATGATTCACAACTTGGTATGGAGTCAAACATTCTGCAAACGTTTCAGGACAGTATCCTAAAAAGTAATGCTTGTTGATGGAAAGTAGCTATTTTACGGCTTTAAAAATCATCATTAAAAAGCTGCATTCTATTTTACTTGTGACTTGGGATTCATATGAACTTGCCGTCCAAGTGAAAGCCTAATAAATGTCTTAATGGATTTACACTTCAAGCTTACCTCATTAAGCGCTGGCTAATGTATAGAAAAGCTCAGTAAAGAGTACAGAGCCTGGGAGAAAGGAGGGATCTACTAGCATGGGAACCACTGGTGGTGTGTGTCTGTCTGTAGAACATTCCACCATTTTATGTGCTGCATACACACACTCAATACACAAGGTCTTCTGTTCAATCTCCCACGCTGTAGACCTCATGTGTGTGTGTGTGTCTCTCTCACTAGGGTTGTCCTGGCCTGTTTCTAAGTGACTATGGGAATAATATGTGCTTTATTACATCAACTCCCATACTCCTTTTATTGTATAGCTCTTTTTGCTGTCTGGAGGGGTTTGTTGCTCTCCCGCTACTTAGCGGCTGATTTATTGTCCAACTCTAGTGCCCTCCTCCTCCTCCTCCTCCTCCCTCCCATCTTCCCTCCTGTATTGTGCTGTTCCTCTCCGACTGGAGCAGAGCAGATTCTCTGGTTTCTTAGCCTCCCTCTCTTGGACACTTGATGTATTGTCTGACTCTATTATCTTCTCTCCTTGTGCTCTGTGGGGGTCGTTGGGTTAGGTTGGGTTAAAATGACCGCCATCCTCCTGGAGTGTGTGTGTGTGGAATGGGATTGAGGCTGTGCTGACTGACATGTGTGGTCTTCTCTCTCTCTCTCTCTCTCGTGTGTGTGTGTGTGTGTGTGTGTGTGTGTGTGTGTGTGTGTGTGTGTGTGTGTGTGTGGCAGATAAGCGCAGTGGGAACACCGTACAGTACTGGCTCCTCCTGGACCGCATCGTCCAGCAAATCGTCCTGCAGAATGACAAGGGTCACGACCCAGACGTGACCCCCCTGGAGAACTTCAATGTCAAGAATGTTGTTCGAATGTGAGTGGCAGAAACTCAAAACTCCTAAACTAAAAATTTAACATTCTGTCAATAAATGGTGAGCTTGAGATGAGACAGAAATGAGCCTATACCAAAGAGAGACAGGCAGGAGATGGATATGGCTCCTAGTTGACACACACAGCACTCTAGTGTCTACTGTACCTCATATGTGGGGGAGTGCCATGACTGTGTACTGTAGCCTGATCCAGGAACAGTGCTGCTCCAATGGCCTCATTCCATCTCTTCTCCTCCTCCTTATTTTCCATTATTAATATCTTAAGCCCTAAAGCTTTAAGCCCTCGCCCCAAAGCAGCCTGTCAGTTAGCCAATCTGCCTGGGATTGGAGCGATTTGGATTTGGGGAGAAATATAATCCTGCCTCCCGTAATCTGCAAGGAGGAAAGCTCTCCGAGGTGGCCCTTGTTTTATTTAATACACTGAAAACAAGTGCAATACGATGATGTACAGGAATATTGTACATACATATCTATCTGTTGGTGTATTATTGCAATCAGATACATAGCTGACCTGTACTGCAGGTGGTTGGATTACAGAAGCGGATGTTGTGCTGATTAGTCGGATTATGAATGCATAACTATTGAGTGATCCTGACAGAAAGTGTGGTATATCTCTAGCCACACAAATCTGACCCCTCTCTCTCTCTCTCTCTCTCTCTCTCTCTCTCTCTCTCTCTCTCTCTCTCTCTCTCTCTCTCTCTCTCTCTCTGCTTGTCTTCCTATAGGCTTGTCAATGAGAATGAAGTGAAGCAGTGGAAAGAACAGGCTGAGAAGATGAGAAAAGGTACAGCTGGCTGCCAATGCAGGGCCTTGCTTTGAATCTAACCTTGTTCAGTTTCCATGAGAAACTGGGGAAAGGTTGCACAACTTGACTTTTGATGTATGATTGGACAGACCCACAGACCTACACACACACACACACACACACACACACACACACACACACACACACACACACACACACACACACAGACTAAAAGAGAATGAAGTCTCTCCACCACTTTTTCAGTCTGTATGCCTTTATCTCTTTCACACACACACACACACACACACACACACACACACACACACACACACACACACACACACACACACACACACACACACACACAATCGATAGACCTTGAGAAAAGCTTTTGACGTTTCGTCACGTTTGGTTAGTCCAAAAACAGCACGAAGGCCAGGCTTTTTTCGCTGCTTGTGAAATGTTTTGTGGTGCTGCCATAGTAATGGCCCATTCTAGAGGAGATTATTCTAAACCCTAGGGGATAACTCAAGCCAATAATCAAGATTAGCATTTTTATTTGTCGTGCAAAAGGTGACGATGGTCAAGTGCTACTAAAAACGGTTTTACTGCAGACTTGGAAACCCGGACCAAGCCTGGCCTTGGCGTGCCTGTGTCTTCTCTTTTGGAAAAAAACATCAATCTCCCACACTTTTGACATTTAACTTCCATTCAATCAGTTGTTGAATCTTCTGGGCTGAATTTCAGCATGATTATGAGGAGCAGTCTAATATTTCAGATGAAATATGTGTTTTTGAAAACAGTAGTTTGTGCGAGGGGAGGCTTAATCCTTGTTTAAGGAACTGATCCTAGCCACTTGTCTTAGTGGGACGGCTGGTAAACACTACCCTCACATGGCGACTGATCCCGTGCCAGTCTTGTGGTTTTATGCATAATGGTTTGAGCTGTGGTTTGGGTTGGACAGAAATGAACCAGGCTTCTCTATGTTTGTGTGTGTGTTTGCGTGTGTGTGTGTGTGTGTACTTGTGTTTGTCTGCTTGTTTGTGTGTGTGTATGTGCATGTGTGTGTGTGTGTGTGTGTGTGTGTGTGTATGTGTCATGTGTGTGTGTGTGTGTGTGTGTGTGTGTGTGTGTGTGTGTGTGTGTGTGTATGTGTACGTACTGTGTGTGTGTGTGTGTGTGTGTGTGTGTGTGTGTGTGTGTGTGTGTGTGTGTACATGTGTGTGTACGTGTGTGTGTGTGTGTGTGTGTGTGTGCGTGTGTGTGTGTGGTTCTCCCTCCATCAGAGCACCATGAGCTGCAGCAGAAGCTGGAGAAGAAGGAGCGTGAGTGCGAGGCCAAGGCCCAGGAGAAGGAGGAGATGATGCAGACGCTCAACAAGATGAAAGACAAGCTGGAGAGGGAGACCACAGAGCACAGGATGGCCAAGCAGCAGGTCACCGACCTCTCGGCCAGGCTCAGCGACCTCAGCTCAGTACGTCATACGCCCTCTCCTCGCTGCACTGGACCCCACTGCATAGTACACAAGCACACTATATATAGATCAGTAAACTAGTAATATTACCCAATATACCCATTCACCATAGTGTATACGTTCTTTGCTTGAGCAACAACTGAATAAATCTGTGAATACACCACCCATTGTGATGGCAGTTAAATGAACTGAGTTGCACAGTCAAAACAAATTATACCGTTTATGCTTCCTAATGTTGTATTCACTCTGTAGATACATTGTGCTAGGGTATGTTGTGGAATGGATTGCCACAAAGTAACGTTTTATAGCTGTGATATCAGGATAGTTACTGTACATGCCTCAGTTGAACAGCTCAGCCATTTTAAGTAGCTTAGGGGAATACTAAGCTAGCACTTTTCTTTGTGGTGCATAGAGGTAACGTGTATAACCCTGTGTAATGTGTTATATCCTTAATAATCTCTTCATGTGACTGCCCCCCCCCCCCCCCCCACTCCCCTCCTGCAGAGGACAAGCTCCGGTGTCCCTGGAGGACCACCTGTGTTAGCTCCAGGAGGTCCACTCCCGCCCCCTCCATGCCCAGCGGGCATCCCCCCTCCACCCCCGCCACCGCCACCAGGGATGGGGCCTCCGCCGCCACCGCCTCCTCCCGGCGGACCCCCACCTCCCCCGGGCATGCCTCCCCTCAGCGGCGCCCCTCCTGGAGGCCTGCTGGGAATGGCCCAGAAGAAGAAGAACATCCCTCAGCCCTCCAACCCCCTCAAGTCTTTCAACTGGGCCAAAATACCAGAGGTGAAATGATTTTTTGCTTCATCGTTTCAAAAGAACGTTTAAGGCGTAAATCAGTCTCTGTTGTACAGACACACACACATAACATGGCTGGCTCCCCATGTTCCTCCTGCAGCAGAATGCTATTTCATTCCCCCAGATGAAGCATGTTATTATCATGTGACTCACCTCGCTCCCCATTGTTCCGCTGGCGCCATACTGTACAAAGTACCTGGATAGTTCCACTAAAAAGGCCTCTTCTGTTGTCTTCCTCCTTAATGTGCTTTAGTTTAGCTCAACCCCTCTGGCTTGGTCTCCTCTGCCAGTCTTCAATGAATTATCCACAATCATAAAGTCTGCCGTAAAACTTCATGAGGGTAACATTTTGTTCAATAGGCCGTCTTTTTCTACTGTGGAGTCTCTTTGTTCGCCAGGGCTTTAGGCCTTTCTATCTTATCTGTGAGAGTTTGTGTGACAAACTCACTTGAACTACTGTAACAGAGGTCTTGTGTGGTGTGTCGGTATCTGATGCTGGGCTGATTTAAATGCGTATTGATGGTCCATCTGATCTGTCCCACAGAACAAGCTGGAGGGCACTGTGTGGTCAGACTTAGATGATGGGAAAGTCTTCAAAATCCTGGACCTGGAGGACATTGAGAAAACATTCTCTGCCTATCAAAGGCAACAGGTAAGCACCATTTACCACTCTTATACCTATTCCAGATTCCATATATTATTATTAAGGTATTATTAATATTATTAGTAATAGTAGATAATAATTTATTATTATATCTGGTTATTACATAGGCCTACTTAGAGAGAAGTTGTCAGTACAGTCCATGTAGCATTGTTGTTTGTCCTGTTCATAAGGTCCTAGAAGGTCAGGGTAGATGCTATAATTTAATGTGGCTCCTGTAATCATTTTTCCAGCCTGTCATCAGATAGTTGTGACTTTAGACAGAGATTTTCCTTTGCGCAGCATAAATAACGTCTTTATGACTGATGAAGCTCCGCAGATCACCACTTCAACACACACTAGCGGTCAGCTTCCCCCGGTCATAACTCACAAGAGGCTGAGACAGCAGGTCAGCGCTCCACGCCAGGACCCTGTCACGTTTCAGACGATTACAGATAGTGTATACACACACAGAGACACCCACACACACACACACACACACACACACACACACACACACATTTGGTGACTTTATCCGGTGGCCAATGTGTGGTGTGTTGACACTAAACAGAGCCTGTGTGATAAGACTGTACTCCTAGACGAGACGTGTATTGCTAACGCTATTCATAGTGTTTTAGCAGCGGTCTATGAATTTGCAGACAGCACAGCAGACCACAAAGCCCAGAGCTGCTGGATATTTATCTAGCCTCCGCGGCACACCAGTGTGTTTTGTGTTAGCCTGGGACTGGGAGAACATTTACAAACTCAGTCATCCATCATAGCCTGACCATAACATTGTGTGCTAATGATGGATCTTCTCAGAATTCAGAAGGTTTGGTCGTCTTTGTGAGCAAGCATTCGTCACTTAGTCAAGCTGTGTGCTAATTTTAACACATGTATACTGACCGCTTGGTGACTAGCATATCGGTTTTAGCAACACCTCCCATTGTAGATAAAACCCCCCCAAAACAAATCAATACCAGAATCAAATCCCATGTAACCATGTAACTAAGAAGGCCTAGCTTTGCTTTAAATGTGTCCAATCTTATGAGGAAATGCACCGTGGCATTGAGAGCTGCATGCCCTGACACTGCTTTGTGTGTGTGATTCTGTCTGTCGCACACTAATAGCTTACAGTATGTGTCTAATGTGTTCCTGCTTATTTATGTGCTGAACTGGCTTCACCCCACTGCCCTTCTCTCTCTCTCTCTCTCTCTCTCTCTCTCTCTCTCTCTCTCTCTCTCACTCTATCTATCTACTTTATCTATGTATCTATCTATGTATCTGTCTGTCTATCCTGCCTATGAATGCTAATGCTAATAAACACTAATGCTAATGATTGCTGCCCCCCCTTCCTCTCCAATCCCCCCCACCCCCGTTTTGCTCTCCATCCTCTGCCCTCCAGGACTTCTTAACGCTCAATCACTTGCGACAGGTGAGTAGCGCATCTCATCAGCCGTCCTTTTACCGGCCGCTTCAGCTCGCTGCTCCTCGACTGTCTCGATCTGATCTTCATCCTCACTGCCTCTTTGTCCCCTCCTCATCCTCACAGTGGTGCTTACTGGATCATATACTGGAGCTCTTAGAAAGGCCTCCCCCCCCATAGGCACGAAGCAGCTGCATATTTTAGTGATTATAGGCCGGTAGTCTTGGCACATTATGTCATGAGAAATACAGTCTGAAATCGAAAAAAGAAAGAAAAATTGAGGGGGAACCGCGTAGGAGGGGAAAAAATCTCATCATGTTGATGAATGGACTGTTTCAGTTTATTAGTTACCAGTTCAAGATGTTTCTTTGCGTAATTAGCCCAAATTGGATTTGTGGCATGCAGTCAGTTTTGCTAGCAGCTGGAGTACTTGCAACAATAAAATAATGGCAGATTTCCGTTTGCTAAAAACAAACCAACCCCACCCCCCCCAACCTACGACATCACCAACACCAGCAGCACCATCAACCCCCTGTTAGCCCACCAGCCCCCCCCCCCTCCATTGGATAGAACACCCCCCCCCACCACCACCACCACCAAATAAAACATATGCACTCCATCGAGAGCCATTTCAGCAAAGTCTGTTTCCCAGCTGTCTATCCATGGTTGAAAAAAAACCCCACCATTGTACAGAGGTGAAGGATTAGTTTGGTTTTCACTGTAAGGTTTTTGTTGTGCGTGTTGTTCGCCCTATGCTTGTGTGTCTTGGGGATCTCAATGTATCATATTCATGTTTGTCCGTTCCGACTGAGTCTGTGTTTGTCTGGTTGCTAAGGATGTGCGCGGTTCATAGTGCCTGAATTAGACTGTAGGCTCCTACAGGGCCGGGAAAAGCTTCACAAAGTCTTCGTTCTCTTGACAGCTCCACTCAGAGAGCAAACTTTATATTAAAGGCAACTCACGCTGGAGAAATGTAGTCAGACACTGTCAGTTTGGTTTACGACTGTAAGCTGGATGAGACTTTTAAGGTTGGTTTGTTTTGCTCTCCCTGTAGAAAGACTCGGAGGACGACATTACGACAACAAAGAAGGTCAAGGAGCTGTCAGTTATCGATGGCCGGCGAGCGCAAAACTGCAACATCCTCCTCTCACGGTGAGTGTTAATCCAAAAGCGTAACCCCAATTCAACTCCCACTTGAGTTCCATGTTGTCTTTTACACTTTCCATTACACAGTCCCATGGGCCTCCCTTTCAGTCCGCCTCGAAACCGTGTGCGCACAGACGTTTTAATTATATTATCCGTTATGTCACAATCGAATAACAATCATATCGAGTCTCTGTTCTACTTTGAGCAATCTCTCGTTTTGTCACTCAGGACATTGTTCGTCATGGTTGACAACGTGTTTAGAGGCTCTCGCCAGCCAAGCATTACATTTAATCTTTTTAACGGGATGACTTTGGCGAATTTCCTCCATGGTTTCATCATTACTCAAGGGTTGTCATGGAAACAGATTCAAGTACACACACTCACACACACACACACACACACACACACACACACACACACACACACACACTCACACACAGTGGAGAATACTAGCCCAGTGTGTTTTCTCCCTCGCGTTGTTCTTTATTGGACAGCTGTGAGCAGGGACCCTGGAATTTGGGTTATTTTATATCATTTCCTGTCTCCAGAATCTTTTGTTCGCAGTCACCCAAAGCACAAGGGCCAACATGCACACGCACACACACTCTCTCTGTCTCTCTCTCACACACACACACACACACACACACACACACACACACACACACACACACCGCACCCCCTCTGAACACCAAAACAGCTTGTCTTCACTCCACAGCTCTTGCAGAAATAGGCTGTGAGTCTTTATGACCTGTCCGTAGCCCCAGAGCACTCACACACACACACACACACACTCAGTTACACACACACTCAGTTACACACACACACACACACACACACACACACACACACACACACACACACACACACACACACACACTTTCTCCTCTACTTTTACGCCCCCAGTGTGAAGTCAGTAGTGTTGGCTCTACCTTAATGAGGTGTACTGGCTTCGCCTCCCTCCAGCTCTCTAACCCACTCCAGCTTTTACTGCGGGGCCGATTCTCTCTCTTCCCTCTTCTCTCTCTCTCCTCTCCTCTCCTCTCTTCTCTTCTCGGCCCAGTTGCACTGTTCCTGGCACAGTGGGGTTGGCCACGATGGTGTAGCGTTCCAGCACCGCTTTTGAAACCCCCACTCCCCCCCCCCATCTCTCTCTCTCTCTCTCTCTCTCTCTCTCTCTCTCTCTCTCTCTCTCTCTCTCTCTCTCCTCTCTGACTCTCTCTCTTTCCCAGGCCCTGTGCCACCTGCTGCCCTTGGCGAGGTTGTGGGGCTCAGTGTGGCGCTATGCCTGGAAGAGCAGGTTTCTGACGTCCGCCCCGCCGCTTGTTTAACTGTACATGACAACCATGGCCAGTTTGCAATGGAACTCTCAAAACCCCTTTTTCCTCACCGGCTCTGATTTAGTTAAGAGTTTTTGGATGCAAACTTGATACCCGCTACAAGAAATATCCACAACGGTCCACTGCATGCGTATGAGAATAGACAAGGTGTATTTCAGTCGTTCATTTGAAAGGGCCTCATTCGTTCACTCTCAGGCTGGAGTATCACTCTCTACATTGTTGGGAAGGGATGAAAAAATTTGTTTCTATTCTGCCTTTGCAGACTGAAAGAAAAGAGGAAGAGGAAGGAGTTTTCTAAAGTACTTTAGTTGCCCAGTATTGAGACTGAATTTGCTTGAGGCCTGTATTACTGTGATCAAGCATTATCTTAAGCACCAGACTTGGTCTTCTGGTCTTCTGTCTTCTGGTGAATCACCACACCACTCTCATCTTCTCAACTGAGTTTCTCATTGTCCTGCATATACACACAACAGATGAATGTTTGGGTTTGCTATGCTAACCAATGCTAAATGCCTGTTGTTTGTCCCATAGGCTGAAGCTGTCAAATGAGGAGATCAAGAGGGCCATCCTGACCATGGATGAACAGGAGGACCTGCCCAAAGACATGCTGGAGCAGGTGAGCCATTCAGCCACATTAGCATTGGCGTCTAATAGGGATGGCCCTTCTCTGGATGTGTGTGTACAGTTAATGTGGTGCTCTAGCATGAAATGGTAACCTTGGTGACAGTGTTGTGATGGATTTGGACTGACACTAATATCTCTAGAGCTAACTGATTTGCAATGGTAGGCTAATTCAAGGAAGGGCTTTTAAACCACTTTAAATGAGGAGCCACAACAAAGTTAAAAAGTTGAGTTTTTATTTTTTTTTTTTCGTTTAGAGAGCATAACATAACAGTGGATTTTCTCGTAGGAATGCTAGCTGCTAATAGCATTAGCATCCAAACGTACTTTCTTTTCTGAGTCTCTGCTTCCATTTCCATCAGTGCACCTCTAGCGTACGGCTCCCAGTCAACCACAATGATCACAGAGAACATAACATGACTGACTGCCTTTGCCATGCACGCTCTGTGAGACCAATATCAGAGCAATCAAATGTTTTACAAGGCAGCTTTGATCTCGGTTCTAATTCTAATTAAAGAAATTAAAGGAAGTCCGTGCGGCTGCTGGTTGCCGGGACATTAGTTTGTGGCAGGGCTGGGGAATGCTGGTGGAGAGAGAGCATTTAGACGGGATTGGAAGAGAAGGCATCTGAGGCCTGTTAGGAAGCCTGCCATGATATGGCCCAGGCAGCAATTATTTCCAGCTGCTTAGTGCTATCTCTTTCTCCCTCTGTCTCTCTTTTTCTCTCTCTCTCCCTCTTTTAAACTGCTCTTTCCTTTCCTCTCTCCTCTGCTCTGTCTTTTAACCTTACTCCTCTGTCATATCCAGTAAAGATGAGTTGTTTAACGTCAGAAGCTGAATCCGTCATAGTTGGATTAAGACTTCCTATAATATCTTTTTTTTTTTTTTTTTTTGCTTCAAAATAAGAGCCAAAGCAGTCCAGACAGTTTACAGTCGAGCACTAACAAGCTTGCCAGCCTCGAGATAATGTCCTTCATATGGTCTTGTGGAAGATCCATCACTGCTGTCTTCTGTGTTTCATTTCTCTAATGGTATATTATTAAGGCCCATAGAGATCTATCTGAAGCTTCAAGACTTGGCTTCAAGTCTGTTTTGGGGGCCAAAATCTCAATGTGCTTGTTTAAGGAGAGGAAACTACGACCTAAAAGATGGCAAGAAAAACTTCTGAGACAGTACTCCTTTATTCAGGGTGGCCTGGGAGAATAAAACTATGCAAAAAAAAAAAAAAAAAAACTTTGCTCATCACCATCCACTTCCAGCACATAGTGTAGTCTATAGTATGAGGTGGAACATGGAAAACATGGAGCACTAGGGTAGATGTTTGTTAGTTTTGGCTGCAGAGTCGTAATCCATTGCTAACATCCCCTTCCCCTGTGTGTGTGTGTGTGTGTGTGTGTGTGTGTGTGTGTGTGTGTGTGTGTGTGTGTGTGTGTGTGTGTGTGTGTGCGTTTGTGTGTGTGTGTGTGTGTGTGCGTGCAGCTGCTGAAGTTTGTCCCAGAGAAAGCTGATGTGGACCTTCTGGAGGAGCACAAGCACGAGCTGGACCGCATGGCTAAAGCTGACCGCTTCCTTTACGAGATGAGCAGGTACAGTCCAGTCCATTTCAACCCTTTACACAACACTGCTATCTATACACGGAGTCCTCACCTAAGACTTCACCCGACAGATCCAATCAAAGGGAGCAATTAACTCAGGAATGCAGCACAGTATCTACTTGTATTTATTTATTTATGGTTTATTTGATAAGGACAGATATAATATACATAGTGAAAACAGTACACATAAAAGTGAACAGCCTATCCCAGCCTATGCTTGTATCATAGTGTTTATAGCAGATGCTAATTTAATGAGGAAACTTCCTAGCGCCCTGCACCAACCTGTGCTATTTGCTTAGTGGGCATTCATGAATCCAAGTGGAAATCACCCCTTGGTTAAAGGCAGCTTTAGTGAACTATCATGTCTGCCCTTCATTACTTTTTTGTGGCTCCCATTAGAGAGAAGAGTTCTTTATGACCAAAGATTAGATCCTCATGTCTTCTGTTTGGATCCAGTCTCCTGTAATCCATTTGTGATTCCCCCGTCCTTCCATTCGTAAATCCCTCCCCCCCCCCCCTTACCTGGCTCAGCTCTCTCTCTCTCGTTAACGGAGATCGTCAGTCATGCACGGGCCGACTTATTAGTCTATATCAGCACAGCTCATCACCCCTCAGCCCCCTTCTTCGCTCAGCTCTGCGTGCCTGATTGGACCGCACTGGAAGCCATTATGCAAACTACAAGCGTTGGCGCTGGCAAGTGACGCACTCGAAAGGAGTTTTGTGGTGTCTAGACTCTTAAATAAGTTGGAGCTCTTTCTCATGCAGGGGGGCAGTGGGTGGGGGGGTGGGATAGTTGGGACGAGGTGGTGGGTTATGACTCAACATGTCCAGGACGATGTTATTGTGTTTGTGGGACAGGAAGGATTTTAGTGACTCAATGGGTGCTTCAATAGGCCTTGGGGATAGCTGTCATATGACAGCGAACAGTCATGCAGTATATCTCACAGACAGTGATTGGTCATCTTGGTAGCTAGCTGTGACCATCAAATGGAAATCAGAATAAACCATTATCAAATATGGTCTGGTCTTCATCAGAGAATCAAGTGATTGACTCAGCTATCAGATAAGGCCAGATGAATGGCATCTGTAGAGAAAGATCTAGATAACTGTCGACCAGAGCTGACACAAACAAGTTGCAGGTGCTGGTTTGGAACTGTTGTGGCTGCGTTTTATATGCAGTTGGGAGACTTCCTTCCAGGAATAGATAGCTCTGGTGATGTTGTTGCCGTGCGAAAACAATGAAACTATGGAAACGGTGCTGTTCTGATGGATATGGCGCATGACTGCAGGGATCGGCTGAGTTTATAGTACCAAGCCGACTTGTTAGGGAAGAGTTTTAGGATGTGCTTAAGACCTCTGCATCATCTAGTGTCATTATCACACCCTAAATATAGCCTTACTGAGATTGGGTTGCCACTCAATTAAGCTGCATCATAGGCCTGCAAACCATTAGTCAATGTGTTCTTCTGATGGGCATGCTGGGTTTGTTTGTTTGCGGCTTTATTTGTTGTTTATTTGTGTGTGTGTGTGTGTGTGTGTGTGTGTGTGTGTGTGTGTGTGTGTGTTTTGTTTGTGCAGAATTGATCACTACCAGCAAAGGCTACAGTCCCTCTACTTTAAGAAGAAGTTTGCCGAAAGGATCGCCGAGGTCAAACCAAAAATCGAAGGTATGACCAAACATTATGCAGTGAAAACAACAGTTAAGTGGGCCCTCTATTGACAGAGCATCGGTAACTATAGAGACCCCACTGTTTACAGTTTATTTGAATAATCTATGCGGACCACAGAGCTGTCGGTGACTCATGCTGAGTGGAATACCTACTGTATACACACAAAAGAGTCCTCTGTGCACTTAGTGAACAGTGTGTTGGGTTCGCTCTTTTATTGTGTTTTTTTATTGGTGGAAAGTCGAAACATATCTATATTTACAGATGTGTATCAGTATTTTTCTAGGGAACAAATGCATTACACAGTAGGCAATGTAACCTAAACAGTTCTTTTTGACTGTGTTGGTTTATTGTTGTATTTTCTGTTATATATTTTTTTTTATTAAAGGAAAGACCGTAAAAGTCTGTATTTTTCCATCTTTCCCAGCACTTTCCAAGGCCTCCAAAGAGGTCCTGAACAGCCGCAACCTGCGGCAACTCCTGGAGGTTGTGCTTGCCTTCGGGAACTACATGAACAAAGGACAGCGAGGGAACGCGTACGGCTTCAAGGTGTCCTCCCTCAACAAGATAGCCGACACCAAGTCCAGCATTGACAAGTAAGGAGAAGAATGTCTCAGCTCGGAACTTATGGTATTGCGTCAAAGCACTGAGAGGAAGTTTTGACACAATGGCATATGTGTGTGTGAGTGTGTGTATGTGTACAGTATGTGTGTGTATGAGTCTGGGTGTGTGTCTGTGTACTTAAAGTCGGTCTCTTAATCTTGTGCTCAGGAACATCACTCTCCTGCACTACCTGATCACCATTCTGGAGCAGAAGTACCCTAAAGTGGCCGTGTTCCAAGAAGAGCTGCAGAACATTCCAGAAGCTGCCAAAGTCAAGTAAGAAAAACTGGACATGAAACACTCAGTTGTGACCAACCTATGAAGTCTCATATAACTCTCATATAACTGTCATAGTCACATAATTTATTTCCTCTCCGTTGGGGGAATAAAATGGCTAAAATTAAATGTCGTCATTGATTTAGAACAGAACATTTCTTCTTTGATGATGATCAAAGTGCTGAGGATATAAAGCAAGGAAAGACATTTGTTTCTGTTATCAGTTTAATGGAACCGTGTTTATTCATTTCCTACTCTCCTCTCTCCCTCTATCTCCTTTCTTTCTCTCCTCTTCTCCAACCCCTCCTTTTCCCTATCTCCCCTTCCTTTCTTTCTTTCTTTACTTCTTCCTCCCTCTCTCAGTATGACGGAGATGGAGAAGGAGATCAATAACATACGCAGTGGCTTGAAGAGTGTGGAAACGGTGAGTGTGTCTTTCTTTTTCCAGGAGTTTTCTGGAGAATTCTCCTCAGCAATGTCACTTACCTGTGCAAGCCCAAACCTAATGACATCCTTTTCTCTTCTTCGAAAAAAAAACACTCTTGCTGTTTAGAGCTAGAAATGAGTCTAAAACACTTGCTGCCTTACAGTCACACTCAGTAACTCTGACATTGTGGTTTCTTCCTAACAAAAAGTGCTAAATTACAACAAATAGAAGGGAGTTTTTCCTTGCAGCAGTTTCTCATAGGTGCTCCTTGTGTTGTCTCTACAGCGCCGCATGACTGTATTGTATTTAGCGCTCTGCAAATCAAATTGAATTGAATTGAATTGAATTGAATTGAATTGATGTTGGGCACCTCAGCTTGTGTGCTTCTTGTATTCTTCTGTGTTCTGGGATGCGACCCATTAGCATTCAAATGAATGTACTTAAATACATTTACTTAACCACTAAAAGGGGGAAAAATTGTCCACAATGCAATGCTGTATTTAGCAAGTGTTTTAATGGAATTATCTGGAGGGAATCAACACGTAGTCCTGCTGTTTTATACTGTTAAGCGCTATTGAAAGCCACGTCAATGATAGAATTTCGTACATCGTAGACCAAGTTTGCGAAACAGCAGCTAACACTAACTGAATGAGGCATGTTAAAAAACGTTTTCGTTTTGGCATGCCCCATTCTGTTACCGATAGCTGCCATTTCGCTATCTCAGTCTGCGTTGCGTGAAATTAAGCGATTGAGGTGGCTATCAATAGCGCTTGGCACTATAAAACAATAGGGCTACGTGTTGATTCACCCCAGATTGTTTAATTGAGTCACAATGTAAAACTGCTCTGGTTCTGCGTTTCCCAGGAGCTGCAGTACCAGAGGACTCGCCCCCAGAACTCCAACGACAAGTTTGTGTCGGTGGTGAGCCAGTTCATCACGGTGGCCGGTTTCAGCTTCTCCGACGTGGAGGACTCCCTGCAGGAGGCCAAGGAGCTGGTGAGTCACCCTGAGCGACCCGGGGGTCTTGGACCGCCCAACGTCCCCATGGTCCCCCCCCCCCTCACCCCAGGAGGTCAGGGGAGGCCAGTAGACGACGGTGGCGGCGGCGGCAAGCTTTAAAAGTTTTTATGGAAGCCTTGAAGTGTAGACTGGTGCTTAACTCAAACCTGGTGCTCATGTGGATGCTGTAACACAGCATTGGCGTTAGCTCAGTGGTGGCTTTTGAAGTCCTCCCCTTTAAAAAGTTTGGAATTACCCATTCACTGTGCCTCATGTGGCTGCGTGTGTTTTACAATGGAAGGGTTAAATCACCTGAGCTTGCACATACAGTATACCTACACAGGAGGGTGTGGTGAGGCCTGTGGACACTGGAGCCACTGTTAGGCCTACTTTTTATTTTGTAAAAAAAGGAAAGTTAAAAAAAAAGTCCCAGTTAAATTTTAACTGAGGTAAGCCAGGCATATCGTTTTCAAAGGCAGCTTTCTTTTGAGAAGGGGTTTAAGGCTTCTCCGGTAGTACCCTGCAGAGTCTATCAGATACCTCAGCAGTGTCACAAGATAATTTATGTTTCTGGTTAACAGTGGTAATAGGAGAAAAGAGGGAAACGGCAGTATGTAATAGTCATATAATGTGTGTGTGTGTGTGTGTGTGTGTGTGTGTGTGTGTGTGTGTGTGTGTGTGTGTGTGTGAGTGAGTGAAACACGTTGAACACCGTGCAGGTCTATAGTCTGAGAATATTGGCTCCCATTAAAAAAGCACCTGTAGCACATCAATCATAGCAGTATATTTTATTTCTGAGCCCCTCATATATGTCATACACTGTCCTCTGGCAAACTCCATAATAACACATATGACCTTGTAGTGACCTTTGACCCTTTACTTTGACCTTACAGTTCCAGAAGTCGGTCACCCACTTTGGCGAAGACCCGTCCCGTCTGCAGCCGGACGAGTTCTTTGGGATCTTCGACCAGTTCCTGCAGTCGTTCTCCGAGGCCAAGCAGGACAACGAGAACATGCGCAGGCGCAAGGAGGAGGAGGAGAGGAGGGCTCGGATGGAGGCTCAGGTAAGAGCGGCCTGCTCCTCTTCCTCTTCTTCATCATGGGGGCTCTCTGGAGGAACGTCAACAGTGTGTTCAGTTCAGCGAAGCTTCACGCTGCCTGCCTGCGCACTGAGTGTCGTTGGTTGACCCATATAGGCACGCCTCTTGCGTTATACAAAATGCCTGAAGAAAAATGTTCACTGCTATGGCAGATCAAAGCTTTCCCCTCCCCATACACACTTACACCCACACACACTCATTCTATATTTATAGGGCCTAGATTTTTGTTCGACTTCAGTCGACTTCGGATAATGTATATACATACTCTATATTTCAACGTATTACAACGTTACTGATCTACTCTGATATATATGATATTTTTAGTCTACTTAATAGAGTATTTGTTCAGTACTCATTTTCTCTTTGTTCATTCTTTCCCTTGTTCTCTCCATCTCTCCCTCTATCTCTTTCTCTCTGTCCGTTTAGTTGAAGGAGCAGAGAGAGAAGGAGCGTAAGGCTCGTAAAGCGAAGGAGAACTGTGAGGAGGACGGCGAGTTTGACGACCTGGTGTCTGCACTGCGCTCCGGCGAGGTCTTTGACAAGGACCTGTCCAAAATGAAGCGCAATCGCAAACGTCCCAACAACCCTAATGCAGAGAGCGGCCGCGAGAGGCCCATCACCAAGCTCAACTTCTGAGAGACTCCCGCACCATGACTGTGTGCTCTAGTGTGTGTGTGTGTGTGTGTGTGTGTGTGTGTGTGTGCGCAAGAGAGAGAGAGAGAGAGAGGAAATGCTTTTTCATTACTGCCCCCTGGTGGATGATCACCACATCACGCCATTTCCACCCACAATTTTTTGTTGTTGTTTATTTAATCCTGGTAAACTCCTTTTGGCTAGCATTCTCCCAACAACAAACAAATGACAAAAACGCATGAGAACAGGAACGGTCCACGCGGGAGAAAGAGAAAGGACTTTGCTTCTGACCACTTGTACTTAAAGCACAACATAGAAGTTCTCCAGGCCACTTTGTGTATGATGAAGATGAAGATGAAGAAAAAAAAAAAAAAAAGAGAGAGACTTTATAAATAAAGTCCAGAAGTTTCTGGAGAGACACTCTAGCTACTACCTGTGCTGGCTGCCAAACACTCACTTTTGTAATACTTTTGAAAATACTTTTGTAATAATGAGTCTAATTCTGAAATGTATATTCTGCAGTTTTTTCTTCTTGCATGGGGGATGCGCACTGACACACTTTGTTTGGACAGACATGTTCCTTCATCCTGTGCCATCATCATCATCTTTATCATCATCATCATCATCGTAACGTGATACTCTGACTGGACCTCCTGAACCCTGATGAGCAACACAGAAGATAAGCTAGAGATCACAGCGAAACACACACAAACACACACACACACACACACACACACACACACACACACACACACACACACACACACACACACACACACTTGCATATGTCTTTTCTTTTTTGTATTTATAACGAGTGGAAGGTTAAAACTTTTTACAATTGTTACGCTGTGGCCAATTTTGTGTATGTGTGTGTGTGTGTGTGTGTGTGTGTGTGTGTGTGTGTGTGTGTGAGAGAGAGAGAGAGAGACTGTGTGTGTGTGTGTGTGTGTGATGTTGTTGCACGACGTGGACCAGGGGCTCATGAGCTACAGGTATGTGAGTCTGGTCTGTCTAATCTCAGTTTCCCCAAACACAACCCATACAGTCAATCTTTGCAAAGTCTGCGCATTGAAGCATGAATCCAGGGATTCTAAACCCACGCCAGCTCCAGAGCTGATGCACTAGCAAAACAAGACAACCAACCCGGCAGAGACCAGTTCAGTACTGTTCCCCTAGCAAGACCACACAAACAAACAAACACTGTGTGTACTGCCAAATCATGCTACTCGTCAACACAGTATACTAAATCATCTCCATTCACTGCACCCTCTCAGTATACTCAGATAATAGACCTCCCACCAGCAGATGCTAAGTATCTTTTTTCCCAGGGCACTGTCTTGACGATCTGCCTGTGTAATGCCATTTTAAAGCACAACGTAAGAAATGGAGATGCCGTTTATATTACTCTTTAAAAAACATGTTTTTTTTTTCCTACTGAGCTTTTACAGTATAACTATCTACAGAGGCAATATCACACTTAATAGTTAAATATATGCATTCCTATCTGAAGAAGGTAATGAAGCAGACAAAAGTTGTCAAATATGAAGTGTATATGTGAGAAAGGGCAGGGGTGGTTTTGGGGGGGAGGGGAGGGGAGGTGATTTATGGCTATTGTGGAATGGTTTTGTACAGTTTTGACGTATGTTTCTGATGGTTACCAAAAAAAGAAAAAAAAGTACATTCACTAGCTCCTCCAAATGAAACACTGTGTATATTATTTTGTTCAAATCTATGCATCCGAGTGAAAAAGAGAAGCAGTGTCCATGTATTATGTGTTATTCCTCTGAATGTTTGTGTGTATGGATGTACATATGTACATATGCTCATTCATGCATAGCCTCTTATTTACACCCCTGCCTGGTTAGCTCCTCTTGCCAGAACCCCTTCACTTCATTTGATTTCTTATGCTATCCAATACTATCCCTTTCTGTTCTTCTTGCCCATTTGTGATAAGTTGATGTATGTGGGTTCTTTCTACATAATGTTTTTTTTTTCTTTTTTTATTTAAGATGGCTTTTTTTCATGTGAGGTTGGTGATGCATAAATAAATCTGGAGGTTCTACAGTGTTAGGACTGGTCATTCATTTTCACAATGCGTTTAAACTGTGTGACTGCATCATGGCATAAGATGTGTAGGCCTACTCACAGGGGCTATGTGCATGGGTGCTTTGTCTCCATCTAGTGGCCGATATGTACAGTCTCAACAGCCCTACATGCTGAACATTACTAACAAAATGGTGAATCACCAACTAGACAAGAAACTTGAATTTTAACAATTGACTTGATGGCGCTATGGTTGTGGTCATTATTATGTATTAAAAATACATTGTATACACAAAGTAGACTTAATTGACCATATAAAATTAATCTTTAACTTAAACAGAATCAGAAAATGTGTGCTCCCAATGTCTCAAATTTCAGTGAAAAGGCCACATGATCACCCAGGCATATTACTCCATTGTCATTCTCTAGGAGGCACAGGCATCGTCAAATTGGCTTTGATGTTACAACATACATGAAGAGAGTGAGATAATATCTAAATAGAATATATATATTTGATTTTGAAGATATACATTATGTCTGATGTTCAACCCCTTGCTATGTTCTATAAAGCTGGGGGAGCATTATAATTTGTGGCTGGCCATTCTCATCACTGCACAACATGTTTCAACATCACATTAAGACACATTATGGCTGAACTGAAAGAAGACTGGACTAAAATACCTCCTTAACATCCTGCCAAAACTGTGCAGGTCTGATTCACCTACCAGGAACCCTGCCGTGAGTTTATTCATGATAAATGCAATTCAACTTACTTTGTCACACTTTTGGATGTTTCATATATATCCAAAACAAAGACATGAAATGTATTCGTTTCTTTACTGCTGTTAGTTCAGCACACTGTGTTTGACAATACTTTGAAAATCACGTCTCATCTTAGGGCTCACAAACCCTCCCATGGCACCCCTTTATGTGTGTGAAAACAGCATACACCCGATGAGGTGTTCTGTTCAAGTAATATCGATGTGGAATGAGTTTTTAACCCAACTCCACTGCTTCCAGAAGGCGCTTGTTAAATCACAGGTGTGTACAATGTCGGCCAATTTTTAGTTAAACGTGTTTCGCTTGATGAAAATAACAAGAATTTTAATTGGGTTCTTAATATTACTTTAAAGTCGATTGGAAAAGAATGAGAACAAGTGATTGTTATGAGAAAGTGCAATAATTGCATGTCTTCAGTTTTTTTAATCTTCAATTCTGCTTTATTAGCCTACCTTAACAACATAAATCAGTTTTTTATCAGACAAAGTTTAATCAATTAATCAGACAGCAAGCAGTAAAATAGGACTTTATAGAAGTGTTCAACATATGTTACATATTTAAAAATGAGCCGTTAAAATGTTTTGGAAATGATGTTGTGCTTTTGACTCTGCATGGGAAACACTGAGTTTGCCTTGAAGAAAACGCTTCCAACCACTGTCACTGAAAAAGGGCATGTTGTCACTTTAAACATGGCATCCTTGCCACTTCACTCCTCCAGCCTTAACCTTCTCTCCAGCAAGCCATTCATATCATACTGTTCTACTGCCTGTTATTGCTACTTTGTCCGGTTTTGTACAATTTAAATGCTGATACTTTCTCATTAAAAATTTGCATTTGCATAATCTGTCCCCTGCACTGCATGCAGGAACAATCAGTTCTAGCTTCTTCAGTGCTCAAAACTGCTAGGTGACATTATGCATTTACACAGTTTCACAAATTCATTCCATCCACTGACATACTGACTGTACTGAGGAAATGCAATACTAATTCAAATTGTAACATGCATTGTGAGCATGCCATCAAAAATCCATGAATAGATTTTAATGGTTATGAATCACAACAGTCCAATACAACTAAGTCCTCTAGAGAGGAGGTCACCAAAAAGGAACATGCTATTGTAGGCTACTCATTTCAAGCAGAATGTTAGAATTTGGTTGTTGAACGCTACATCGTGTATGTTCCTTGAAGAGAAATAAAAACACAATCATCTTTGAGATACTCCTGTACGATGTGAGGGTCATAATTATTCAGTCATCAACAATTAGTGTTATGAAACAGTGCTACAGACCATTACCAGCATAACATCTATGAATGACCATTATCACAAGTCAGTGGACACACCTTTCATGACACCTGTGACCGGTGGTTAAAGTGGGATTTGGCAGGAGGGGGAACTCTCATATTTTGTGTCGGCACAAACAAAGAAAAATGTATAGAAAAAGAATGGGATAATGTTGTTCATTTATCTGAGGTGCCGGTACTGCGTACCCCTAAGTTCCCCCCCACTTTAACCCCTGCCTGTGACACCAAGTCACGTTGTTTTGAAAAGTCTATGGTCAACTTCCTGCTTCAGATTCAATCAATCCGCTAAAGACTGGGCAAGTTTGATGCAGTACTTATAGGCTACAGTGAGTACTGTTTATCCTCTGTGATCTAACTTCCTCTTTGCCTGTACTCTCCTCCAGACTATTTTATTTGGGACAGAGTGCAGGACCTGGACTAGTCATGCAATCCTGTATAAAGATAGAGCACATGGTTTGTCAACAAGAGAGGGCATGAGATGGGTTAACACATTTCATTCATAAGAATTCAAAAAAGCATCTGCTATAAGGATGACCTGCTCCACCATGAAATATAACATATAACACCTTTTGAGACTTTTCTTAAAATATACTTTCCCTCAAGGACAATAAAATGATATGAATTGAAGGACAAAATATTAGATTGATAAATACTAGCTTGATTTTGACCTGGTTAGGAACCTGAAGCAATTATGGCACACATGCTGGAAACATTTTACTAAGAACACATTTCTTAGTTCAGTTGGAAACATGTTACTAAGGTTGGCATGTTTATAAAACGTTTACCAACTTTCTTTTTCTTAATTTTCAAAGCTTGTTATATTTGGGTATAAAAGTGTGTTGCGCTGATAATACATAATGCAAATGCTTTAGTTCACAGTGCTGGTAAATCCAGTATGATATCACATCTTGGCACTTCACAAAAAAATATATCTTAAGTTAATTAAAACAGTTCCCAATGAGTTACATGCTTAACTGCTGATTTGGTCTTTGTTGATTTGGCACTATCATTTAGTTCAAGTTATGACAATACAGGTGCTGAGACTGGTGTGATGCAGTTCCAAAATGTGATGAACTCATGTGGGCCATTTTTGGTAGACGTAAAAATAGTTGGTTAAAGAAATTATTGTCGTTTTCAATAAGCTACAGACTTGTGTCAGCGGTCTCCACTTTGGGCACTGCAGGCTCGGACACAGTATCAGGTTGGCCGTCTCGACAGAAAAACACGGCTGGATTTTTACACGCCCACATGGCAATCTCTCCTCCGTTCGCCGGACTCGAGGAGGAGAGCCTGCTATTGGCTCCATGCCTGCTCACGTACCGGTCCCGGATCCGGGTGGCTCGCGTCCTGACCTCACGGCTCTGTGTTTGCGTGGACAGGTACGCAGCAATGTTTCTAGTCCTGTAGCCCTCTCCTCGACTTCGACCCAGCAGCAAAGAGATGTTGGGGTTCCGTATGACATATATCAACGGGTTTATGGCACCGTTCGCCCAAGCCATCCAGATCGCAACCGTGTCCATCGCCGGGTTGAACGAATAATTACCCAAGGCGGTGATGATTCCCATGAGACAGTATGGACCCCAGCAAAAGATGATGAACACAATCATGATGAGCACGGTAGTCGCCGTGCGCATCTCGCTATAAAAGCGGAGCAGGTGTGCGTACGTGGTCACTGGCCGCACCCTGATCTCCGACAGGCGGACCGTCTTACAGATATTGTAATGACAGAAACACATGAGGGCGAAGGGGAGGAGGTAGCACACCACAATGAGAGAGATGCTGTACGCAGTTCCCATTCGAGACGTTCCAGAATGGAAAACATACATGCAGTGGTAAAAGCCCCTCTTGTGAACAATCAGCTGCTCTGAGGTTCGCAACACTAGGTACCAGGGGAGGGAGAAAAACACCGCGGACAACCACACAGCCACCAACAGCTGAATGGCCTTTCGCCTGCCAATCTTTTCTTGTGGCTGTCGCACAATGGCATAGTATCTATCAAATGAGATGAGCGTCATTGTAAGGGTAGATATAATGCCGAAGCAAGTGTTGAAAAAGCCATTTGCAATGCAGAAACGATCCCCGAATAGCCACATGCCGTCTTTGCTAAAAAGCATCATGAAGGAAAAAGGTAAACAAAGAATGGCCGTCAGGAAATCGGATAGGGAAAGAGACATGATGAACGCATTTGTCACGGTCCTCAGTTGTCTATGTTTGATTATAACTATGACCACTGCCGAGTTACCCAAACTGGAGAGAAGGAAAATGATTAGGAGCAACAGCGCTTGCACGGCTACAGCTATACCATGGAGGACCGAATTGCCTTCGGTACTCTTTACTGGGGTGTGTGGTTGGATGTGTTCGGCGGAACTCGTGTAGTTCCCGATGTTGTTCGGTGTACCAAAGCCGACCAGAAGCGTATTGAGGGTCACCACTTCCATGAAATTTGTCCCAGAATTGTTGTCCGCAACGGTGCTGTTGCTGGTGCCGAGCAAGGCAGCGCTCCTGGGGAAATCCATCGGATACAGTGAGGGAACATCCACGAAATAGAAGAGGATTCATCCCTATGCTAATACTATGGCCTACACACTTTGCGTACAGATTGCGTCTAATTTTAAAAGCAAATCCACTTCCCTGTCACATAGTTAGCCTACCACTAACATAAATTATAGAAGTCATTTCGATCATCTGCTGTCTACATTGCCAGGTTCGGTTTTGTTTTGAATTAACACTCCTCCCATGCTGCATCTGTCGAGCGTCGTACAGTCTATCCGTCTGCCTGGTGTACAAATCCAAGCCTTTGCACTTCTGCATGACGTTTAGAGCCGTTGCCATGGCACCAGTGATGATCTTTGGTCCTTAGAATTACGCACTTTCTGAAGATTGGCTTTTTTTCTGTAGCCTACGCATGCAACCAACAAGACAGGCTAAAGGTAAGAGGAGTTTTGTGCTGACAGAAAGTGACTTAGCCATGGTCTGAAGTTTGCTAG
This sequence comes from Sardinella longiceps, assembly GCA_027497455.2. Classification (NCBI taxonomy): domain Eukaryota; kingdom Metazoa; phylum Chordata; class Actinopteri; order Clupeiformes; family Clupeidae; genus Sardinella; species Sardinella longiceps. The sequence goes on along the minus strand of JAODXP020000024.1, from coordinate 14,811,065 downwards.
CATAATCACAACCTGTGGGGCAATGGTAGCTTGCAGCATGACTTTACTGTTATCTAGGCGATATCATGCAATGTAAACTTGTCAGCTTTGGAATCTACGGACCTTGTTAACTTGCAAGGATAGCCTATATTACCAGTTGTAACTGATACTCGTCTTAACTGTTTTGGTCCGTTTTTGCTCACTCCTGCAACTCTGCTAAAATCTCTTCACATTAGCCTACATGACACTGCACTTAGTTGTGGAAGATTGAGTGTTATTACCAAGATATCGGTCTTTGTACATTTGTGTACAGTTTACATCACGACTGTTTATGTAGGCTTTGAGTTGGAAATGTTATAGCTTGCCTCCTATGACTGAGGGAAAAATAAGAGAACTGCTAGTTGCTTTAGTGTTGTGAAAGTGTATAGCCTATAGGCTACGTCTCACGTCGATAAGGAGCTTTTTCAGCTTTCACGTTAGGACCATTTGCGTTTTTTTTTTTTTTTTTTTTTGCGAGGTTTCGGCTACTTTGATTTAGCGTAGGTTGGACAAATAGACCACACAGCTTAGCCTAATATCCGAGAGGGATACGTTACCCTAAATGCCCGAACTATCGGGTCATCTGATTGTAACGTTACAGCCTGATGAACGATGTGTGGACTCCTCTTGGAAAAATGTTTAGGGTGCATTATAGACTAGTATATGGGCTCTGTTTAACTACAGATTAAGCAACCGGACTCTTGGTTAAGGATAATAAAAACAAGGGATGCGTACCTAGGAGATGTGATGCACATTAGCCTATGCATTGAGAAAGACGTGCATTGAGATGCACGTATTTATCAGATCTGATTTTGTAGCGGTGTCTACTCTGTTGCATTTGTGGCTGTAGATAAATACACAAAAGTCTGCTTCATCATTAGCCTGTCAGGTTCTTTCTTTCTCGCTCTGTTTTTAATTGACAGCACAGCTTAATTTTCTACAAATACGCGCGGTTGTCAACGTCATGTGCGTATATGTATTTACAATGGTCATATGACATTATTAACAAAGAAAGTATTTTTAAAAATGAGCCTTCCAGAGACATTTATGAGTAGGCCTACAAATTGAAATGAACTGGTTTTGGAGGCCAAAAGCGTAAAATGCGTAAAAGCGTTGAATGCGTAAAGCTTTGTGGAGTTTTGCTCTGAAAATTGCCATAATTTCTGTAACAACCAACCAACAGCTCCAACAGTTCCAGAATCTTTGTTACAACACCCCAACAGCTCGGCAACAATTTGGCAACTTAATCCTATTTGCTGACACTCCTCCATAGAGTATAACACATAACGAAAAGGCCCTCTGAAGAATGCAAATCATTTAGTAGCCTATTTTCAGACAAACCATTGAGTAGGAAATGGTGTAATATAATCATAAATTTGATTTGACATAATAGCCTATATTATCATTTAAAGATAGGCTATTCTGTAAGACTGTAACTTATAAGGAACTGTACAAGCAGGAATAATTGGTAGATGGTACAGACGAGAACTAGACAAGAGTTGTATGCATACTAGCCTATAGAAAACGCATACGATTCCTATATGCCCTTTTTGATAGGGGTACTTACTTATCAATGGTGTGTTTGCAACATAGAGTTGTACTAATGTAAGTAAAACATATTTATCCTAACTAAACAAACTAAATCTGGTGCAGCAAGGCACTATACCACACACTCAAGTCTCCTCTGTCTTGCTTCACCAACGTTTTGGCACTATGGCCCCTTTCTGAAGGTGGTCTAGTCTGAGGGAAAGTGTTTTTTTCCCCCATTAACCAATTATATTTTCAATTAGTCCTATATTAATAGGGAGTGCCATGCAAGTTCCCAAAGACAGTAGCCATGCTCAAGTTGACCTCTGACAGAGTCTCTCTGACTGATGACATCTGCAGAACACAGAAGAAGCTGGACACATTTGCCTGTCGTTAACACTGTGTGACTCACAAGAGATAACATGGAATTCTGTTTGCATTACAGGGTGAATAGCCTTTATATTTATTAAAATAGAAACAATAGCAGATCACTGTTATGAATGCTAAATGTTATGTTTTCATTAACAATGGCATGCCTACAAAAAATCTGTAGCACATTCCGAAGACAGAGGTTTCTATAAGTTTGCCATATGGTCATAGCCTATAATGCGAGTATGTCCAGCGAGTATGTCCAGCTATGAACCATCAGAGCGGTATAGAAAATGAATCTCCATGTAGAGGTGTTTAGCAGCATCTATATTCATTACCTCCACCAAGGAGGTTATGTTTTCACTTCATTGAAAGAGGGCCTAAAATATTAATACAATATAATGGGGGCAAACTGCTTTCTGTAGGAAGTTCCTACCATGCGGCTCCATCATACAGACAATCAGAAGGTAAAATGGTCGGCCTGCTATCCAGATCCGTCTCATTTTAAGCATAACAAAATGGAAAACCTAGAGGACATCTACAGTAGGCCTATTACTTGGGTTGCTGCAATCACGTCTCAAACAAGAAACAATGGACTTTCAATACACAGTCATCATGGTAGTTTATATAATTTAGTGTCCTCCTCTCTTTTGTTTTTAGTCCTATTCAACTTTTCTGGTCTTTTATTCTTGTCTTGTCTTTTACTTGTCCTTTTTCTTGTCTTGTCTTTTACCGTCCCAACATTTGCTGGCTTCAAATTTAAAATTACCATAAATATCTCATACAACAATAAAAAAAAAAGTAGTTTCTACAATTTTGTCATTGAACTATTCTCAAAAAAAAATCTTGATTGAAAGATTGGACTTGTGAGATCTAAATGGAGGTGTTGCCTATTTCCAAATGTAGCCTATTTTGGTTATCACATACACTTGTAACACTTTTGACTACCAGGAAATTGCTTGCGCCGTTGTTCCCAGGATTTAGGCATGGTAGAAAATGGTTTCATGAACAGGAAAGAAAAATTGGACTAGGCCTACGAAAATACGTGCACTCACAGAATTATAAAGAACAATCAAAACTCAAAACACCTAGTGCTGTCAAACGATTAAAAAAATAATCGGATTAATCACAAAATTTTGCACTGATTAATCGTGATTAATCACTTTTAATCGCAACTCATTTCCTCCAGTAATCTTGGATACTAGGGTATGTTGGATCCTTATTTTGCCCTGTAAAGGCTCTGATACTAAATAGTTGGTTTTGTTCATCTCAAATGGGGAAATTCACACCTGTCCCCTACCCCCAAGGATTCCCCAAACATGCTGTTGGACAGTCAGGAGCTAGGCCAATCTTTGTATAGTTTGACTTGGCTTAGTCATTTTCTATCTGAAATTGAACATAATGCATGCCATGAAAGTGGAACCATATCCATCAGGATTAATCGAGTTAATAGAGTTTTTTTGATCCGAGTTTTTTTTTTTTTAATTAGTCACGTGATTAATCAGTTAATTTTGCCAGCACTAAATATAATATCTATGGGTGCACTCACCTACAGTGGGCGAGTGTAGCTATTTTAACCTCCACTACAGCAGATGGCGTAGTAAAGTTGAGTATCGTGGGTAAACCTGTCAGCGCAAGCCGCGAAGCAGTGAAGAGTCTTCCGGTGTTGTTATCATCGGAGGTTTTGGACCAAATGCCAAAGGAACTATCTTAGAACATCTTATGGATGTCTAGCAACCTTTATTATGGGTATGTTGCAATTATGATATCTTCCGTCAATAGACAGTAGCATGTTGCTGGGTTTTCTTTTCTAAATCTGTCGACCGATTAAGCCTAACAAATGTGAGATCACTGTTAACGTAATCGATAGCATAGCTAACGTTAACGTTACGCACTTCAGATGTATCCAAGCAGTTTTAAACCCTTCAATTGTGTGAACACACAAAAACATAAACTTAACCCATAACATCTCACACCAAGACAAACAGGTGTAATTTTTTTCAAATGTCACGTTAGTGCAGCCTTGAATCGTTGGTATGGTACCAAGTAACGTTAGCAAAGAACCCCAAACCCCTCAACGTTCAGCATTAACAATTTGTCTCACGTTACCTTTCTCCCATTTCTGTAGATAGACAGAAACAAATGTTTTCCTAAAATGCTAAGTTACATGGTTACAATGCCAGCACTTTGCCTGAAAAACCACGAGTTAACATTACTCACCAACTGTAACGTTTGCTCTACGTTTTGCTGTAACATTAACCCATGATCATTCTCTCTTCTCCAGCTGTTGCGATGATTTCCACCTGCCCAGGTCGTTACTGTGGAAAAATTAGTAATGGATCAATTGAGGGAGACTGTGGAGTAAGTCCCATTGTGATTTATAACGTTACACGGATTAAATGAATCAATATTATCCAGAACAACAACACATTTCAAATTGTCATGTCATATCTGAATAGCCCACCCTGTTTAATGCATGAATATCTTTTTCACATTTTTTTTCTTTCTTATTGCTAGGTATGTCCCAGAGGGATGAGGACAAATATGCAGAAGATCTGTGAGACATGCAATGAAACTCCAGATCTCTATGATTGGCTGTATCTGGGCTTCATGGCAATGCTTCCTCTTGTCCTACACTGGTTCTTCATAGAGTGGTACTCAGGGAAGAAAAGGTAAGATTGAGCAATTCTAAATGTCAATCCATGCAAAACATCAAAGCTGACACCTAAAAGTGCCTGCATTTCTATCACTGGTAGATTATTAAGAACAGGGCTTGTCAATCCGGAGTCAACATCACTACCATCTAAGATTGTGAACCATGAGGACAAACTAACTCTCAAAGCTCTGTGCACAGTGATCTACATTTCAACTTGACTGAACTGATTTTTCTACTGTTCTGCAGTTCCAGTGCACTTTTCCAGCACATCACAGCCCTGTTTGAGTGCAGTGCGGCTGCAGTAATTACTCTGTTGGTGAACGACCCTGTGGGTCAGCTGTCCATCCGCTCCTGCCGTGTCCAGATGCTCTCGGACTGGTACACCATGCTTTACAATCCCAGCCCAGACTATGTCACCACTTTACACTGCACCCAGGAGGCTGTTTTCCCACTGTAAGTTAAACTTAGTGCTGATTTTTATACATTTCACTTTGAACATTTTTATTCTTACAGGTAGATTCATTTTCATTCTTACAGGTAGAGATATTTAGCACTTTTCAGCGGTATCTACGATAAAGTATAATGGTTGACAATGAAATGTTGTTGATTGCTCCTCAGCTATATTTGGCTCATTTAGAAGCTCCCCTGCTTGCTTCAGAATGGCAGTATGGGCATTTACCGTCCGGCCACAAACTCAACAATACTGCTCCTGTTGTGTTTTATCTGGCATTTTATAAATCTCAATGCTTTAGGTCTGAAGGCTAATAGGGAGCCGAAGTCACGCCCTCTTCCGCATTAGCCTACGGTCCTATCGAGCCTATTAAAATGAATGAACAGATACATATAACTTCTGGTCCGCTTTGGTATGCGTTGTGGGTTTCACATATAATGTTTAAACTTACATTTTGAGCTTCACAAACGTAAAAAATAAATTGATTGTAGACGAACTTCAAAAGTTACGTTACATAAAACAACAAACAGTTGTTTTATGTAAGAGTCTTGATTGGCATGAATGGTTATAATTTAAATTCACACGCAACATATGTGTGACTCAAGTTATAAATCAAAGTGGACCAAAAAGTCACATTTATTTTTTCCATTCACTCTCAGCTCGATAGGTCCCATATGCTAATCCGGAAGTTAGCGTGACTTCGGTTCCCTATTGCTTGTTAATATTACTCTGCCACCCATGCTCAAAGTAAAGGAACATCAGTAGTCTGGAGTGTGCAACGTTTCAGATTTAATTATGGAGTGGAAGTTTATACAATGTTGTGAGGTGTCTGAAAATTTAGTTCCAGAATTTACAAAATGGCAAATATAACAAACTAACCTCAGGCCTCATATGCCTATTTGTCCTAATACATTGTAGCCTGACTTTTCATGCAGCAACAGGAAGCATGGGCAAGCCCAGGCTAAATACATTGTTGTTGGGTCTTACTCAAAACCAATGAATATCTTTCTCGAATTGAAAGTCCCTATCATCAAGAAATAGGACCCTGGGTTGAAAGGCTGAAACGGATGAGCTGGATGTTATGCGTCATCCATATTAACATGAACTTGTTTCCCATTTCTTGCAGCTACACAATAGTGCTGATCTATTATGCTTTCTGCTTGGTGCTGATGATGATGCTGAGGCCACTGCTGGTGAAGAAGATTGCCTGTGGGCTAGGGAAGTCTGACCGCTTCAAAAGCATCTATGCTGCTCTCTACTTCTTCCCCATCCTCACTGTGCTGCAGGCAGTAGGGGGAGGGCTGCTATGTAAGTATACTGACTAAAGGATGGGCATTAGAAATCAGTGCACGCTACAGACATAATTCGTTTCCCATTTAGTTATCGTTCAAGTTGTTAACTTAATTAACTCGTTGATTCTTGTTACAATAGGTAAGTTGCAAATTTTTTCATTAGTTGCATTAACTGGTTTACGTTTTTTTTCCCCTCTTAGATTATGCCTTTCCATACATTATTCTTGTTTTGTCTCTGGTAACGTTGGCAGTATACATGTCCGCTTCAGAAATTCAGGTAAGCCATCCAAATACCACTGCAATATATTGTCAACATTTTAATAATACCGAACAGTATTCCATATTTATACAGAGTTATCCTTTGTTTCAGTCATTCAAAAACCTCGTCGCTAAGAAGAAAAGGCTGGTGGTGCTGTTTAGTCATTGGCTACTCCATGCCTATGGCATCATCTCCATTTCCCGATTGGATAAGCTGGAGCAAGATCTGCCCTTATTGGCTCTTGTGCCTGGCCCGGCTCTCTTTTACTTGCTCACAGCCAAGTTCACTGAGCCCAATAGAATTATAGCAGAAGGAGGCAATGGGCACTGATCAGCTGGTCTAGACAAAGCTTGGCTTGTTGTCAGTAGGCCTTGGGACTGGCGATCCAAAAGGACTTGTTCTGGACTGAGGGTTGTATTGTAAAGATGGTTTACATTGTTTTACGCCGCTCTAGTGAACATGTGCACGGGTAAAAGAAATGCACTGTTGATCGCAACAGTTGTCAAACGCTATTGGTAGAATTGTATGTAAAGATTATTCTTGTTTTGAGGAAGCGCTGTTTGGAATTTTAAAATGAATTGCCATCCAGAGAATGATTTAACATATTTATAATGCAATGCTTTTGAATTGTTCACCTTCATTGTACATAAGGATATCTTATTTGTATTCCATGTATTGTATTTGTTAAAAGGTATTTAAGAATATTTTGTTGCTGGATTTCAAAGTTTTTGTTCATACATGTAAATGGCTGAGAATTTGTTGTTGAAGCATTATCCCTCCAAACATTTTGTATTATAACTGTTCACTATTGTGTCGATGATTATACTTGAGTGACTACGAAAATATACATGTATTGCAGTCTAAGCAAATTTAAGATTATTATTTAAACTGTGCCAAAAATCACCACACACACACACACACACACACACATGGGAAGACATACAATGTCAGAAACATAGTTCTACATCTTTTTTCTGGAGAATATACATTTGGCAGTCCCAGTTGATCTGTCTTTGTCGCTTGTCTGGTAATAAAATTGTTGAATTCTTACCTGCATGTCAATTTGTTGTGAAGCAAACAATAGGACTTCTTAAGGTTCAAAGTTTTCATAGGCGAAATAAATACATGTTTGCATTTGCATGGAATATCTTGGCCCTATAATATAATCCGCAACAGGACTAATTGTATCTCCCTTTTTTTGTTTTAAATAAATACTACAACATGATATAGAGGATAGAGCCCCAAACAGAGGATGGTACCCCAAATCAAATTATATCTTTAATGAATAGATATGAGACATACGTGTAGAAAATGTGTGTTGTAGAATCCGGTACCAAGCGTTACAGTCAAATTCTCGAGCTTCAGTAAGGAGCCTGAAAGATTGGCAAGGTATGGCAGGGGCCGGAAGTAGGACTGGAAGAAGTACAGTGCTTTCCAGCAACTCACTTCAATAATAGCTTAGATGGAGATAAGAGGGCAGTTAAAGCCTCAAACTCTGTAGTCAGTTTGTCAATGACACTCCCAATGAGGAACTTCCTGTTGTCCAGCTTCATCAGGAGATTATTAATCGCTTTGTAGATCTGTAGATCCATTTCATTAGAGTCCTGCCAACAGAGTTTCCATTAGTCTGTGTTAATAGACCATTCATAATTTACGGTGTATTCTATGATGTGTCAGATGGTGGATGTAAAGTACAATGGCATGTGAATATCTCCAACTGTGATGGGAAATCTATTCAGATTTTCTCCATTAAGATGACTTGCCTTGCATAGCACAGTGTCTTTCTCCCAGGCATCTAGAAGGCTTTCTGGGACACAAGGGAGCAAAACGAGCAGTCACATTAAAGTCACTACAAGAGCTATCAAGGGTAAAAAGTATTTGTCATTCTGATTATGATCGGGTATTATAAGCTCAATCTAGTAATAGGATTCTAAATTTGATCTTTAAAAAAGCACATGGGACACAAAGGGGGTGACGGCTATCTTTCCAGTCTGTGGACTGGTTGAGAAATAAACTCAACCATTCAATCTGAGCCACTTAGGTAAGACAATTTCTGACAGTCACTAGAGGGCTTTCTGGTGTTTGTGGTTTGCCTGGGGTTTTGTGAGTACTCACTAAACAGAGAGTGAACCTCCTCGCGCAACCACTCTGTCTCCTGGGTGTGCCGCACTTTATCTTGTCGGGCATTGAAGATGTCCTCTTTCATTTGTTCAATACACTGGAAGTAATGGGGATAAATTTGAAGAAATATTTTGGAAGAAGGTCTGTTTTTTTCCCCTCCTAAGTGCCACAAAGTCCATTATATGCTAATACTAGGATATCGTTAGACAACTTAGTTCTGAAAAGCTTATGGCTGCTGCTGTATAAACATTTAAGCTATGCTCTCACAATTAGAGTGCCCATGTTCAGTGAGCCTGGGGAAATCCATACTGATCTGCAACTCGATTTGAAATTGATGTGATTGACCAGGCTAACCGGGCTGTCCAATGTCCAATTCCAATTTATCAGTGGACAAAATGCACAAAGTAGACTTTTAATGTTTAGCTTATCTGTGACCAGGCCTAAGCACCAAGAGCTGTGGGGCAACCCCAGTAAGATGAAAACTCACAACATGCAAGCGGCTGTTCTCACGGTTGACCTGCTCCAGCATCACACCGTTATCATAGATGGCCCTCTCTGTCTCACTGATCTGCTCCGCATGGGACTTTATTATCTCTAGGTGTTTCCTCCTCAAATCCCCCAACTCCACCTTCAGCTCCTCCTGCATCGCATCACACACACACACACACACACACACACACACACACACACACACACACACACATGCATTCATCAAAACACATGCCAACATTTATGAGGAACATTTCCATATTCAAAAACAGACATCCATTTTCATTTAAAAACACATTTCTGCACTCAACAACTAATATCCACATTTATTAAAACACATTTGCATTTTAAAGCCATTCACATTCAAAAGCACCCACACTGAAAATAGACACAGGACACAAATAAGATTCTGTATGCTAAATTGAAACATTCTATCTGAATACTGTATATTCATTATTATTGTACATATTTCTCTTGAAAAATGCATGAATGGCCTAACCTTGGGTCTGAGCATAGCAGTTATGTTGTCTTGGGTATCCTGAATACAGAGCTCCAATTGCATCTTTTTGAATTTCATGTCTGAGGAAACAGAAGGAGAGGGGAAACTCTAAACATAAACAACAAGTGTGCCAATATGAAATTGAATAAACTTTAATACCACTTGGAGGAATAAGACCAACTGTACAAATAAAGAACAAAGGAAAAACAAACAAACAAAAAAACAAAACAAAACAAAACATGACAGGGCATCAACTTTTTTACAACACGTAGAAAATTACAAGCAACAGATGGAAGTGGAAACAATGCGTTGTTCATTGAAAGTGAGAAAGCTAATACATGCAAACAAGTATGAATTATATATCAGTGAATGCATAATGATCAAATGTTGGCATGGTGCACCAGGCAGTGGTGCAGTGATTACCTGTAGTCTCTTTTGTCAGTGTCTGGTGTCGAGACTGGTCGATGTCAAACTCGCTCTCCACGCCTGACAGAATGGCCTCCTCATCCTTCAACAGCTCCTCCAGCTCAAGCCGGTGCTTTGTCAGAGCCTCAGATTCTTCCTTTATGACCAAAACACATTTGAACTCTTTCATTTGAGCAGTGACGCTATAGACCGTTACAACAATAAACACAAAACAATACTTGAACATCCCATTTTGTTCCCTTTTCTTCCCTGTTCCCTTACTGCTACGTTAAAATGACATATGGAGTGTTCAAATGGAAACTTTGTGAGAACAGCTAAGACTATCCTAATCAAACTCTGCTGGAACGGTCTACAACCAAGGAACATTCCAGTTCATTAAACATATTGGTTATGTCTTCAATTTCCATTCACTAATTGGTTGCTAGAATTTCTAGTTGTGGAATCTGATACCTTAGCAAAATACCATGATGTACTGTAGTATTGTATCATAATAAAATATTGAAGGTACTATGGCTACTCTGTACAAATGATGTAAGTTACAGATGTAAACAAAAACTGATAAAAAAAATCGAATGAACCTCAGGCATTATCCAAGATAAAAGTTTGACAAATTTGACAAAACTGTCACACCTCAAACTGAGTGATCTCAGCAAGGCAATTTAATTCCATTTCTTTGGTAGCTTCCTTGGTGTCAGCCACCATCTTCTTGAGACGCTCGATGAGCGAGCCCATGTACACGTGGTCCTGAAACTTCTTCTCCTGATTGAACATGAAACAATTATGCATAATGAAGGAGGGGAACTAATTGCTGATGGAGAGACAGAAAGAGGACAAGAAGAAAAACAAGAAAGCAGACCTCCTCCCGCAGTTCAGCACTTCGCTCTTTAGTCAGCTCAATGTCTTTGTTGACCTTCCTCATGTGCTCCTCATGTTGTAGTTTTAGGTCTACAAGAGCCTGACTGAGCTCTTCTTTCTCAGTATCACAGCCCACCCTGATCAGAGAGAGAGAGAGATAGACAGAGGGAGAGACAGATCTAACTTGAGAGAATTATTATTAAAGGATGATAATATAAGAGAAATGGTTAAAGGTTTAATGTGCATGATTGAGGAAGTCTGTAAGTTTCAGCAAACCTGGTCTTTTTTTCTTTTACTAGCTGTCCTTCCATTTCTTCAAGATTCCTTCGGAACAGGTCAGTGTTTACTCTGAAACAATACACAGATAACCATATTAAAGTAAAAACAACAACGTGATTGAAAAGGAGGCAAGCTCTTCTTGAAAAACAACAACAAAAAAAATACACATGAAAATGAATGAAAATAATGAATATTACTTAATATACAGTGATTTTTATGTGATATTAGATCAGCACACTGAGAAGACAGACTGATAACACAGATGCAGTCAGACTTACGCAGTTGTTTCATGGAGCTGTCTTATTCCCTGCTGCATCTCTTTGACCTCTATCTTATACTTGGCAATGGAGGCAATGCGCTCCTCCAGTCTCAGTTTAGACCACTCCAGTCTAAATAATAGGACAAAACACAACTAGTGGTGCCATCAGAATGGTGGCAGTTACAAATTACTAGTTACTAAGTTGTTAATCATAAGTTATTAATGCGGACTATTAGCATGGCTAAATTAACCATCCAACTTACAATCTAATTCATCAATTAATTTATCAATGAATGGCTCAGTTTAAAGTACATCACGGAAATCACACAGAAGGACATTACCGTCTGGCTATGGCAGTGTGCTCAGCCATGGTATCATCCTCAAGTTTCCTTTGGATGTTGAAATGGTCTGTCAATCTTGAGATTGATGCAAGGTGAACGCCAGTCAAGACTTGACATTCCACTATTTCATTCTCTGTCTGAACACACACACACACACACACACACACACACACACACACACACACACACACACACACACACACAAGGTTGATGGTTCACTGCTTGCACTGTTGAGTTGCAAAAGTACATTTCAAAAGCAGTTCAGTCCTTCAGAAACTGTCACAATGCAGTCATACACATGTTCTTTTTTTGAGGCAAGTGGTTGAAACTGAAACCAAGCAAGATGCACTTTGTCATGCAATGCCTCAGATATCAATCACACAACAACCTGGCATCATACACTATGCGGAAACCTTGGAGTAAGGGTCTTGTAGCCTATTCAATCTGACAGGTGTTGCAGTTTATTTGAACAATCTTTATAAAAAAAAATCAAGGTTGGCAGGTCCATGTTTAAGGTCAAACCTACAACTGCCTGTTCAGTAGTGGCCATGTGTGCTCACAAAGACTGGCCAAGTGCACACAGACCACACAGCAGACTTTGTTTAATTTTAATGCTCCCTCTTTGTGAGCCTATCGGGGTGTGGGGGCCCTCCCATTGGTTGTGTGAACTATTGCACATCTGAGGCCAGCTCAGTGGTCCGACTCTTAGGAAAGGTCAGCTCGGTGCAGATTGTCTTTGAAGGGGGGTTCTTTCAAAAAAGATCAATTTGAAACCACACCAGCAGGCCTGCCTGGCCTTGGGGACACAGATATCGATCTGTTCAAATCTGACATCTAACAGAGAACGGCTTTCTATTTCACCACAATGACAAAAAAAAGGTACACACCTTAAATGTACATAAGACCACCGTTGTATAATGCTAGTGTCTTCGTTTTTGAATGGTTGCACAAGGTGATATTCATGCATTCTTACCTCTAAAATGCTTTTCTGGAGGGATTCCTCTTTATTTCTGAAAGCCTCTTTGAGTTCTGCAAGCTCCTTCTCATGAAACACTCTATCAAAGTTAATTATTATGAATTGATTAGTGAATTGATTTTTAATTACACCTGATAATTTTGAATTGTGATATGATAGTGACAGCTTTTAGTAGATGATGAATAAATTGCCTTCAGGCATTATTTCATTTATCTATAAATAAATAAATAAATGAATTTAACAGTTCTTTATGTACTAATTGTAAATAATACCTTTCCTGTTCAAGTTCTGCTGACTTGCTGGTTTCTTCAGCGAGTTGGTTTACATATTTTTTCTGTGTTGCCGTTAGTCTGGCAATAGTCATTTCAAACTGATATATAGTCTGCGACATAAATAGGCAATTTTGTTATTACAACCATATACAAAACATTCTCAACAACCTGTGAACACCTGGGGAGTATTCCAAGTAGGTGGTCAGTGGTCAAACTTGGGAAAGTTAAGCCAGAGGTACAGTAGTGGTGAATAGATGAGCCTGGAGTTGTTATACAAGAGGTAGCAAGTAAAACAAGCATCCTGTAGCATATGTAGCCTGTAACATGTGCATGGGGCCACAGTGCAAAGGGTGACATTGTCAGTGGCGGTGCAAGTAATTTGTCTGTGCAGACTCTAACAAATGCAAGTGTAACGGAGGCCAGCTAGCGAGGCGGTAGTGTGTAAATCCTCATCACCCAATTCCATGGGCGCTTCTAACACGCTGAGTTAGAAGCTTGGGCTTTTAGCTCAGTTGGTTAGAGCGTTCCACTCCCGAGCCGGGAGTTTGTAGCTTGCGGGGTGGCGGGTTCGAGACCCATGTGCGGTGCGGACCGCCACCGGCTACACAGGGTAAATTGGTTATACAGTATAACAAAATAACACAATGAGTATATAATAAGCAGAGTACAATAGGAAACACAAGAGGAGGTTCTAATATGGCACACTGTGTGATAGTCGGTGGGGGGCTGGGCTATTGCAGCCTGTCCAGGAGTCCAGTTCAACTGTATGTGTGTAGGGAAAAAGGAACACTTCCTGTCATTTCCTTCAGCTTGATTTACCAATCTACTCGGAGTACCCCCTGAGGCTCAAAACTGTTTTTTTTTTTTGTTTTTTTTTTGTTTTTTTTAACTCACATTCCTCAGATCACCTTCTCTGTCTTCTTTCTCCTGCAGCTCAGTTGAAAGAACATCCAATTCTCTGCGTTTGAGGCCATTGTCTTTCTTCTGCTGTTGTATTTTGTCTGTGTTCTCCTCAATCTAAATCAGCAGAAAAACATCAGCTGAAAACTGAATTGAAGAGAGGAGTGAAATATGACAACAAATCGATTCATACAGTACCTGTGCTTCCAAAGCATCCTTGGTCTCAGTGAACTTATTTTTTTCCTGGGTAGCGTCATTTCGTAGGTCAGCCCTCATGAGTTCCACGCTTGCTATTTTAGCTTTCACATCTTCAATCTCATTGATTCTCTCATTAAGCAAGATCTGCCTACCGGCTTTTTGTGATAGTTGGAGGTTGAGGAGGCAGATGACATTTTCATGGTTTCTTTTCACACGCTCTCTCTCTGGACTGTAACACAGTTTGTTTACTATTAAATGGAAATTCTCAGAAGGGGACAAACTTGATTATGATTATCAATTAGTTCTTGTAAAATTGTTAGTCTATGATAATGCTGATAATGCTGCAAACCCATCGTCAATGAAGATTGTGATTGGATCAAAACTAAAATGATTGGATTGACCTCCCAATAGGGGCATTCGATTTGAAATCCAATTGAAAGTAAAATGTCAATAAATAAATAAATAAATAAAAAATAAAAAAATAGTTATATATCCACATAGCCTTTTGGATAAATGGTGTCTGGTCTCTTGATTTTGGGTGAATTGGTAATGAACTGACAAGGGTTGTGATTGGCTTCTAAATCTGTGACATAATTTTACAAGGCCCTTGGCTTGGCAAAACCTGCTGAGTAGACCTTGGCCTTTCAAATTTGTTAGCAGTGCATCTGTTTGCAATGCAATGCAAGGCAATGCCATGATCTTTGCTAAACTTTTGAGTGCATACTTTGACACAACAGACATGTGGCATGACAGGAATCCCTAAAGCATGACTTCAATAGGCATGGAGACTAATATGCTAATGGACCATATCGACAACTTACTAAAGTAAGCCGTTCTGCTCTTCAAGAAGCTCTTGTTTAACTTCTGTTGATGCAATTTCTTCCATAAGACTTTTAAGTTCAGCTTCAAGTTGTTTGACCTGTGTTGCATTGACATTTCTTGCTGCTGCCACACCATCTGAAATTGGTCTAATGTTAGGCAGCATTCATACAGGATTCTGCTCAAGTTTCTGCCCATCTGGTGACTACCCACCTGTTATTTCATTGGTTATTTCATCTCGAAAGCGAAGAACTTGGTGGCGGACCTTACTACTCTCAATAGTTTCAACTTCAAGTTGCTCATGGACGGCCTTTCTGGACGCCTCCTAAAAGACAGAGATCTTTGCTATGTAAAATCAACTGAAGATCTTTTAGGCTACTTCAAATAAAATCATTGACATAGGCTACGATGTGAAATAACTAATTCACCAGTTCTCTAATAGCAGTTGATATTTCTCTTAGATGGTGACTTGCTTCTTGGCTGAAGGAGACGTCTTCATCTTTCAGCTGTTTTTCTTCCATTCAGACAGTGGTGAGCGTAAGATGGGACAACATGCAGTGAGGCAAAGGTAAGTTACCCTGCATTTAAACTTGAGGGCCTAATCCTATAGGCCTACCTTAGTAGCTTGCCCATAGCAGAGTCCTATGATGTGCATGCATTAGGTCTATAAAAAAAAAAAAAAAAAAAAGATTTCTTACCTAACTCGCCCAAATGTTCCAAAGCAAGAAGCACAGCTGGGAAATCTGGCACTAAGCAAGAAGCCATTTCCCCGTAGAAAGTTTTAAAAGTAGAGCTGGGTTTGACGGTCCGGTATGAGTAACATAGCCTAGGCTAACTCCTCTATCTATCTCCCTTTTTTTTAAACCATATGACAAACTTTTAATAGCATTCGGAAGGTGCTTGTTTTCTAGAGCCGGTACAGAGTAGGCACCGCTGGCTCATGATATGTGTGTGAGTTGGCATAGCAACAGCTTGCGCGAGTTGAGTGTCCGATATGAGAGGTTAACAGCAACAGCCTCATTGAAGAACACGTTATATCCCATAGTCATCATGATTTTGGAAAATGAAGTGAAATGGCAGAGTAGGCTAATCTGCAACAATTCAACTAACACCAATAATAGGGTGCGGACTATGAATAATAATCCTTTTGGTCAGTTCGCCATCTGAATTCATTTGAAATTTAAACGAATTAAACAAGCAAACACACTAAAACCACAACCAAATCAAACATTAAAATAAACAAACAAACAAACAAATAAATAAATAGACTAGTTGAGGTAGGCTATAGCTTGCATTCGATTAACGTGAGTGAAGCCCAGAAACTAGCCTACACCAGATGGCAGCAAATCATCAAAATTGTCAAACTTAAGGCAGATACGAGCCCCATTCAATGACAGGCATGGCTGTTGCATGTTTTAAGGGAAATACTGCAAGAATGCAGGGTCTCCAGTAGGCGTAGGCCTTTGCCCGTTTCAACACAGCAGTTTTGCCATTATATGTTCAATGCGCATTCGTTTTTGCACGCACTGGTGCGGCACCGTGGTCTACCAAGTTTGAACTGCAGAGGGCATTGTTGGTCCATCTATGTAGGCTACATTAGGCCTACAACTAGACTTCAAGAAGAGAATTGCACGTTATGTAAATTTGAAGGTCTACCTAAATGGGATAAGACTGGGTTGTAGGCTACAAATATAAGCTAAATTGTATAAAAAAAAATATCCAATCAGTTTCTCCAACCAAGCTTTTCTGGTAGCCTACACAAGTTGTCTGATTCATGCCGACAATAGGTATGGAATTCAGTGGTGAAATTTACAACAGCATGCTCGCTCTCACCTATCACCACAAGGACGCCTTGTCTGGTCACTTGGTTGGATATCTCATTTTCATAAGAAAGGCTAGGCTAACTATTGAGTGTTGCAGAGAGAACCACTGGACTTCAATGCCTCATGCCCCAGCTCCTTGAAAGGTCCTTTCCTTTCTTTGGATTACTATACACACAATGCAGCAGTGATGTCAAACATTATGCATGCTTTTGACACAACAATTTTGGTGATAATTACACCAATCTGTCTTGTCAGGCACATTGTTAGGTCTGCCTGTGTTGATGTAATTCATAGCTAAACAGGTTTGAATTTACATACCATAATCTGAGGGTAGGCAACAGTAACCACAACCAGACTTGCATAATATTTGCACACACACACACACACACACACACACACACACACACACACACACACACACACACACACACACACACACACACACATACAGAGAGAGAGAGAGAGAGAGAGAGAGAGAGAGAGAGAGAGAGAGAGAGAGAGAGAGATGCAGTGTTGAGGTGTTGGCAAGCTATAAAAATGGACGTGCCAGAAGTCATCATACTGTACCTCATCATTGTTTTGCTTCTTAAGTGTGCATATTTCTCATATTTCAACATCAGAATTGCTTCAGATGAATCTGTAATGACATTAAGAACCAGCAGATCAGTCTGGCAAATCTGTAATTCTTATTTCTGAATCACCAGGAACCTTGGGACTAATCATAAATTTAATTTCACTGCTGGTTACACCTTTTGGATGTGAAATGAGATTTGACAAATCAGTCTGGTGGTAGCCAGACTTCATGTTTTTTACAGTAAGTAGGCCTACTTAAAAATCAGTACAGTTGAACTCCGAGCAGTTGAAGTTGTTTGTTTTTGTTGTTGTTTGTTTTAGTTTGGTGCACTTTTCACAGGCATTGTGCTTTACGATCAGGCCATCTGTAGCCTAGGTCTGTTTGAATTTTCTTGTTTGTCTCCTGGCAAGCAACCCATTACTGTCCAAGCTGGGATAAAGGGAGATTAAGCTCGCTTGTCCTTTCACTTCCTTTGTTTACAGCTGAAGATACACACGCTGGCACTTAAGTGATGTGTGTGGCTGTGGCGTCAGGTGTCTCACGTTGCAGCGGGCACACATCGTGTTGTTTGCCGTCAAGCCCATTATAGGCGCTTGATTGTACATAATGAAGCAAGTGAAGAGGAGAAAGAGAGACAGACAGAGAGAGAGAGAGAGAAAAAGAGAGAGAGAGAGAGACGTGTTTAAGGAAGCTGCCCCTGGGATCGTTCGTGGGTTGGGTTTCGCAGCACGTGCATAATTTATTTGCGATGCAAGGTCAAGTGCTACATAGCATGTTGGGGGGACCTAACATACCAATAACTTCAATGTCGAATGGGCAGGTGTCACATTTCCCCCCATGTAGGAAGAGAGTGGTGGAATGTCATTTCCATAAATTGCTGGCCGCATAGTTCTGGGCTCGCGGGAAGCTATTGTATTTCACACAATATCAATACGAGGTTTTAGGGAGGAAATGGAAAAATAATGGGATCCTCTGAAACAGAGCCATGCCAGACTGGGGCTAGAATAACCCTGGATTCTTACCATTTCTTGGGGTTGTTTGTGAGGAGCTGAAGAAATGAAACATGCCTCTGAATTATACAATGCTGTGTCCATCCAATGCATGTTTATGAATTTCCATATGCCTACAACATATCAGACTGAGATTGCATTTGCATTTTGTTTTCAAATGATTTTCAGATGGCTTGAAACCACCAAGCACACATATTTGTTTTTAACATGTTTGTTTTACGCAAAAGCAAGTTGGTGGTATGTCAGCTGTATATTTTGAGGAAGTAGGATTTGTGTGATTTAATCAAATATAGGTGCCATATCCAAGCAAAGGGCATAATCCATGTGTTGCAACCCATTTAACAAGACAAGATTAATACATGCACACACACACACACACACACACACACACACACACAAGCAAACAAAAAGTCATTGAACACCGACCAACACCAGTCAGTTATTCCCAGCGTGCATCGCAGCTGACATCCTACTGTATCTGATCGATCTAGATGAAAGGGAAAAAAAAAAAGAATGCCACGCGTCTGTGAGGCAGACAGTGGAGCGATCTAGCTGCCGTGACGAGCTTGGAGCCCAAGCTGTCATCGCTGCTGTCTCCCATCTGCTGCACCGAATAAAGGAGTGCGGCCCACAGTCACAATCATATTATGAAATCCAAGCTCTCCGCGGAACGATTGCTTTACTTTCAGCTTCGTGAACACAAGGCTCAGGCTTAATGAGATTGTGAAGGGGAAAGTAAAGGAGTAGGAGGGATGTGTGTGTGTGTGTGTGTGTGTGTGTGTGTGTGTGTGTGTGTGTGTGTGTTGGGGGGGGGCAGTTGGGGGGAAGGAGTTGGGTATCGGAAAAAGAATGATAAGGGAAAATCGAGAATGAAAACTTAGAAAGCATGGCTGTTGAGCACCAGTGCACCAGTGGCTATAGGCTAGGGCTAAGTGCTTGTGACAAACAGGCATCCCAGAATCTAGCGTGTGAGGTCATGGTATGCCAATTGTGGACATATTAAAGTTATGCATCATGTACTTGCAAATTCAATGTTCTTCTTTCATTTCTGATTACTTGTACAACATGGTGTGGCATGTAACGGGAACACAGAATAACCACTGAAAACAATTACTGTCATTATCATAGCCCAGTCCTTGGGGCGAGAGGGGGGAGGGAGGTGTAAAATAGAAATTGTTGCACAAATCAACACTATGAAACCGCAGCAATGAAAAGGTGTGTCTTGTGGCTTTGTGGAGAAATATTTCTGACCCTGCCCCACTCTCAGGCTCTGTAGTGGGTCCACGAGGCTAGTGGAAACATAGCCATTGCTCTTGCTGATTGCTTTCTTTATCAAAGGGACACCTATTGATTCATCGGTGTGTTGAAAGACACATGAATGAGTGTTGATATTGCCGTGTGGTCGTTGATAACTGGCGCATAAAACCGTCTCAGGCTATCCCATTTACAACAGATGCCTGTGATGCCTTGGCCCTATTATGTTTTTGTTTGTGTTTTTATGGCCACTGTAAATGTCTGAAGGTTGGATGATTGAATAAACAATGCCCTTCACAGCTCCTGCTCGGAGCGAAGCCATTGGAAAACTAACACATTTCATCTCGCAGCTGAGGACAGAAACTCATGCATAATTGCAAGAATGATTGCATCGCCGTTCCCATGTAATTATGTGTTGACGCCTATGTGATTTCAAGGCGGACAGAGCCTCGCTGTCACAGGGAAAAATAAAATCACCAATACAATGACTGATGAATAATTGCATGTGTAACAGCAGTGAGCAGATCTATTGCTCTACCCTGCAATCATAGCAATATCAGCGGGACTGACCTTTGTTTACAAACAGGTCCATCTCATCTTCTTTTTGGGTAGCTACTCAGCTTCAGTCGTCCTGATCCTCACAGCCTATATGCCAGTCTTAGAGATACTTTGGGCTGAAATCTTCATTTCGAGGTAGATGTTTACCCTTACTTATTTACCTTCTATTTTTCCAAAGCAACAGGTCAATAAGTATTAATGTCCTATATGATAACATGTAGGTTAATGATAATTCAGTGAAGGACACACAAAAGCTTTTATTGAGAGACTCAAAACATGTATGGGTAAGCTTCTTGTGCAAGTTAAAGGAGAAATCCAGTGTAAATCAATCCATAGACATGTTGTTCAAACTCACCAAGTGCTGTAGGTACGATAAAGAATAAGAAAATTTGATACAACAGACTAAGCAGTGAACTGGCAACTAAAACTAAGTGAATGGGACATAACAACTTACAGTACAGTATGTTCAGTTTCTTTTCACTGTGCCCCATACAGTCAGCATTAGTAATCAGTTTGTTATTCGTTCTATCATCAAATTTTATCCTTCTTTTTTCTGTAAATCAGCATTCAGGTACCTGTAACCACAGGGCTATTGACTGATTCATACTTGATCTCTCCTTTAGCAGTGCAAGAGTCTTTGCATGTTCAGTCTTCAGAGTCATTCCGTTTTAAAATAGCCTACTGTATACACATTATCAATTGACAAACAGCAAGAGATTCATGATTGATTACAACATATATTGCAGTATTATTCATTACAGTTTGCTGAGCCTCCACATGTCTATAGATAAACATATATGTATACATATATGTATCTCCCACATGATGAGCCAATATACATATACATATGTATATGTATATGTATATACATATATATATACATATGTATATGTATATGTATATACATATATCTCCCACATGATGAGCCAGTGATGAGCGTTGATTGGGAATGCATTGTTTAGGTTTAGATGGGATAGAGACCCCTGTTGAATACCACCTCTCCCGGACTCCCCCTGGGCAACAACAGTTACCCCTTGGTGCCTCATCTTTCTGACTGCAGTTACAGGATACGGGGTCTGCAGAACCACCAGCCATCCCAGCCAATCCCCTCTCTGGTCATGTGATACATTAGTGAGCCTCTGAGCAGGGGAGAGAGCGCTGCATTATGCATGATGTGGGGGGATAAATATGGCACTTTAGATAAATGACAGTTTCCTTGTTGGGGACACACACACGCTCATGATGGGGAGGAGGGTTAAAAACGGACGCCGTGTGTGTGTGTGTGTGTGTGTGTGTGAGAGAGAGAGAGAGAGAGAGAGAGAGAGAGAGAGAGTCTGCTTGAAGGACAGAGAGTGAAATAGTATGTTGAAAAGCTTCTAGGGAGAGTGAAACATAATAGAAAAATTCAGAGAGAAAGTCAAGGACCCAGAGAGGCAGATAGACAGAGGGAGGGAGAGGGATACACACAATAGATTTTTGTTCCAGTCAACCTGCACTTTGAAGCTGCCAGAGCCCCCTGCCGGATGGAACTCCTGCTGAACTGTTAGAGAGAGAGAGAGAGAGAGAGAGAGAGAGAGAGAGAGTGTGTGTGTGTGTGTGTGTGTGTGTGTGTGTGAGAGTGTGAGAGAGAGAGAGAGTGTGTGTGTGTGTCAGAGAGATATGGAGAGAGAGAATGTGTGTATATCTCTGTTTGTGTGCTTATGTGTATGTCTGTGTTTGTGTGTGTGTGTGTGTGTGTGAGAGAGAGAGAGAGAGAGAGTGAGTGTGTGTGTGTGTGTGAGAGAGAGAGAGAGAGTGTGTGTGTCAGAGAGATATGGAGAGAGAGAATGTGTGTATATCTCTGTTTGTGTGCTTATGTGTATGTCTGTGTTTGTGTGTGTGTGTGTGTGTGTGTGTGTGTGTGTGTGAGAGAGAGAGAGAGAGAGTGCGAGGGTGTGTGTGTGTGTGAGAGAGAGGATATGTGTATCTTTATGTGTGTGTCTGTGTGTGAGTGGTTTCGTGTGCAGGGCAATGTGAGCCTCCATAGTGCTGCAGAGCTTCAGTGGCCACTAGCAGTAATACATCACCATGCCTCCCGCTTGGTTGACCAACCCTACACAGGTAAAGACCCCCTGCAGGCCGACAGCTCATCGGCCCGGTGTCACAGGAGTGTCCATCTGGAAACCCCACTACCTCGCCAGCCTAACACCCATTCAAATAATAACCCTCCTACAACCACCCCTCCCCTCCCCACACACACACACACACACACACACACACACACACACACACACACACGCGTACACCACTCTGGGGCCCTGGAGGAGCCTCTGATATATACCTCAAAATCACAACTCAATTTCCTCCTTAACGAGTTTTTTGAGGGCAGGTTTTTTTTTTTTCTCCCACTTCATCCAGGAGCAGCCTTAGATTTATGAAAGTTCTATGTATGGGTGAAAGGAGGGAGAGAGAGAGAGAGAGAGAGAGAGAGTGCAAAGGCGGCTGGCTGGCGGGCAGGACTGCTGACACCAGGCTTTCCACGGTTGCCGTGGCACACCAAGCACTGCTAGGGCTAAATCCAGCATGTTTAAAGGCCTCTCGCCTGTCAGGTCATCGGCTCGTAACGACCGTCTCAACAAATTACCCTCTTCCCCAGCGATAAAACACCGCTCTCGCTTTCTGTCTCCCACTTGCCTAACCTTACTCCCACACACACTCGCTCCCCAGACCCTGAACTTCTCCCTTCACAGAACGCAATAGCCCATCCCACCGCACAGTACCTGACATGTTCCCCCTGCTTTCATGTTGCTTGCTGAGAGATGTCTCATCGTGGCACAACAGCTTAATAAAATCTCTGCACAGTCCGCCATAGTTGGGTCTGTGTGATATTGCCTTGACCAGGTGCTGTGCTGGGTCGGAATTGCTGACTCTGGAGATGCTGCTGCCGATCCTGTGGTGATAGAGAGAGTGCTAGTCAGAAGGGGCAGCCCACTGCTCTCTATACCCCCAACCTTTTACCTCAGACAGAAGCAGAAAAATCCAGTTTTAGAAAGCCAAAGTCATACTGGTGTCATCTATGCAATTCCGTTAATTAGCTAACCTGTCTTGCTTAAGAGTTTTACCAATTAAGATTACCTGGTTCAGCGAATAGATGGATAATATTTGTTAAATATTTAAATATTAGTTCTTCTTGTGGACAGTTTCCCAGTCGGATCTCCAGGATGTGTTGATATAGTCTGCGTCTGTCTCTTCATGTTGAGAGAAAGTCAGGGGTCTACAATGCCGCTGTTAGAGCAAGTTTCTAGGCCATCTTTTGGTTTTGTTCATTATATTGATTTTTGATCTCAACAAATGCAGTGAGTCCTGACTCAGTGCTTCGTGCAGCTTCTGTACGGTTTGACTTTGACAAAAAAAAAAAAAAAAAAAAAAACAGAAAAGAGACTGACACAAATGTCTCCTCATTACTTGAAGAGTGTCTAGGCTGGGAGGAAAAGAAAGGAGAAGAGAACTCTCATTGAAATTTCCCTTTCCTTTCCTTTTCTATGAGGGCCCGCGCTCTAAAGAATCAGCACTTCTCCTCAGCCGTGCCTGCTGACAATGGGGCGGAACACTTCGAGAGATGGTCCGCTGGCCGTAATGGATGTCCCTGGTGTGCGCGTATAGCAGTCAAGGGAGGGGCAGAGAGAGAAAGAGAGAGAGAGAGAGAGAGAGAGAGAGAGAGAGATATGCGTGGTAAGAATGAAATCAAAAGCAGCTCTCTGGAATTGCAGCCTGGCTTGTCAGATGTAAACTGTCGAGATATGCTCGTCCTTGAGAGCCTAGTCTGCCATCGCAGCCAACGCTGATCCTGCCTCCCGCAGATCTCACAGTGTTGGCCCCAGAGACACTGCTGTTGACGTTGCTATAACAATCACTGAGGTTGCAATCAATTTTGTGTTCTTTTAGAGAAGGGAATGCTTGTTTAAACGATGGGGAACATATTACTCTTTCTGATTTCATCTTGCATCTTATATTAATTATACATTCCAATTAGAATGACATCTGTTTTAATATACTTATTATGTTCTTGCTGTAATGGAATGCGAGTCCAGCACTAGATTTAACTCATAAGCGAAAAACCACACAAATTTGTGTTGTTAGACTGAGCCATTACATAAGATGTACAAGGCAGTAAACAAGTAATTAAACATGAGGCCAACTGTTGTAAATGTAAGTGAATTGGAGCCCAGTTTAGAGTTTGAGGACAAGATTATTTTAAATGCCATTTCTGATACCATTCGGAATAATGGACTGACTGGCCCAAAGGCAGAAGAGTTAAAGTTAGACTAGTATAAAACCATATGTACATTATGAGATTGATATTGTCCCACTATAGTGAATGTTAAGAGAGAAGTATGCTCCCATTACAAATGAAAGCTGTCACAGTTATGTCTGCCCATCCCTGCTTTAAAGGCAGTATAAGTGAAACAAGTTGGGCAGCCGCCAGCTACCTGGTGTAGAGTGACTGCTTTTGTGATAACCCACACAACACCTGGCTCCTTTTTAGCTGCTTTGCAGCCTTATGGTGGCTATTCGGGACCAATCAAAACTGCCAGAATGGTCAGAGCCATCAGCAATGCTGTCATGTGTTGGAAACTGCAATATTAATTGAGAGCGATTACTGCGTTCATTTGTAACCCAAATGAAAACGTGTGCCAAGGTTGTCATAATCAGTGACTCGGGGGCAGTACAGAGTGTAGGGGAACTGAGTATGGCCTAGCTTGCTCGAAATGCGCTGCTCTGCATAATCAATTCATTATCACTCAAAACAGGTGTGGTTGGAGCAGATTCTCAGTGCGGCGATGTGCCTATGAAAAGGAAAGGATCAAACCAAGCTGTAAATGCAGATGGTACGCGCACACACACACACACACACACACACACACACACACACACACACACACACACGCCTTAATTGGAAGAGAAAGCCGTAAGTAAGGAATACTAATGAACAAAGAATATCTTGTGCGTCGGAATGTCTCAGGCACTATCTGACTAGTCATGCAGAGAGAGAGAGAGAGAGAGAAAGAAAGAGAGAGAGAGAAAGAGAGATAAAGGGAGAATAAAAAAGAAATAAACTTGAGAGAACCTGTATGTGGAAAAGCTTTTTGATGTTTAGTCATTGTTCGCTGTGACAAAACGGACTTGATTCCCCTCCACGGCCCCCCCTGGGGAACTGGAAAAGAGTGACTGGAGGTGGTTTTGGGCTTAGCGATTGAGCCGTGCAGTAAGGAAGTGGCGGTGGACTGTTGTTGTCTCCACACGCGGTTATCATGTTTTATGAGATTTGCCTCGCGCAAGGGCCCCTACTTCACAGCAAATCCGCTTGATATAGCACCTCCCTGTGAGGTGTTGCAGAGCAAAATCTACATAGGGAATAGAGTGAGCTTGAGTAAGTTAGAACGAAAGATAAAGAGAGTGTGAGAGAGAGAGAGAGAGAGAGAGAGAGAGAGAGAGAGAGAGAGAGAGAGAGAGAGTGATGAAGAGAGAGAGAGAGAGGGAGGGAGGGAGGGAGAGACTCTAGAGGAGACTGCTCAGACGAAAAAAAATGCCGCGGTGTCAAAACACACATTCTGTTATTTTGTCAGAACAGATTTGCTTGAGTAAATCGCCCCTGTTTCTCTCGGCGTATGTGTGGCATTGCAAAGCTGCCTCTGATACTCTCCTCTCCCTCGGAAGAACAGCATGGGGTCCTTGAGCTAACTGTGCCTCAACAGACAACCCAGGCACAGGCTCTGCTCTCTCAACAACACATAGACCCTTAGAGACCCAATTTGAGGGAGTGCTTTTGCTCGTGGAGAGCTGCGTGTGTGTGTGTGTGTGTGTGTGTGTGTGTGTGTGTGTGTGTGTGTGTGTGTGTGTGTGTGTGTAAGAAAACTGCCTTATGCAATAACATGGTTGCTCCTGGACAAAGCACCTGAATGCCAGCAAGTCCTACACAACAGTGTGTCGTACTCCACTGACATCCTTACCAGCACTTTAGTTCTCAATCTCTCTCCTGCTTCAGATCCTGTTGAATGGAGAGAGATGTAATACATAGCCTTACATACAGTAGTTTCAGTGGCCATGTCCGCCTGTGACAAATACGTCCGCTGATTGTTCGGCTTCCTCTCTTTTCTTTTCTATCCTTTCTTATCCCCTGCTCCTCGAGACTATTTTCGAGTGGGATATGGAGGAGTGGCTGGCGAGGCAAAGCATTTGCAGTGTAATCTCAGTGTGTGTCCATATCCTCCACTCTCTCAAGGCCCCTGCTGCTGCTGCTGCTGCTGGTGAAATAGTGGCATCAATACCACCTCAAAACCCTATGGTTTCTGCTCTAGACAAAAGCCATTCTTAAAGACACACTCAGACACAGACACACATAAACACACACACACTCTCTCTCTTTCTCTCTCTCTCTCTCTCTCTCTCTCTCTCTCTCTCACTACACACATCACTCACACACACACACACACGCACACACACACACACAAATACATGCGCGCACACTCTTATTTCAAAAGGCCCACCTCATAGGTGGTTGGGAATGAAGCCCACCTGAACCTGTCAACTCACTTCAACCCCCCCACCCCCACCCCTACCCCTACCCCTACCCCACCCCCCCCCCTACCCCAATTGCCACTTTAATTCGTCTCACTGTAACCTTGTCTGCGCTCCCAAGCTGAGACGCGCTAACGAAAAAGTCAGTCGCTCCACAGAGATCCATTTCTCCTGGCAAATCTGCGGGCTGCTCTGTTTACCTGGAGATAACTATCTTGTTTACAAAGGTGCCTTGGGTGCCAGAGAGCTGGTGTGCTGCTCCACTCAACACAGCTCGCCTTCTCTTCCCTTCCCTTCTCTTCTCTTTCCACAAATGGATTTGGAGCACTTGAGCGGAGAAAGCCTGCTTCAATTCAACTGTTAGTGAGAATGGCTTATTCCTGCAAACAGCAAGGACGTGTTTTGTTTTAATATTTATTTGAATATGGCTTTAAAGCTAGAGGGAGATGCAAATGCTGAACGATCTGAGCACACCGATACACGAAACTAGCACACTACATCATGAGACCGGTAACAGAATCATACTTTTGTTGCATTGATTTGGATCTACATTTAGCTGTCACAACAGAAACCCCATCTGTATACCTAGATGTTTCTTAGTTAAGCAACAGCAGTATGCTATTTATAATACATGCATATTCAGTCAGCATAATCATTGTACACATACACTATTTCCTTCTAAAAGAATGCTATAAACCCCACCAGAGAATCCAGAGTTCTCTCACTGCACTGCACATCAGGGACAACTCTATACAATTCCCCACCAAGGCTACAGCCTTGGCTTGAGCAAACAAAAGTCCATCTTGTCACATTCAAGGGCCCCACACAACAAAATAATAATGATAAAAAAACAGCCTCTCATCTGACCACTAGGGGGAAACCTGGCACCAACTAAAGCACCCTTACCCAACCCATCCAAGTGAAGGTAGGGTAAGGGGCGGGGGGGCGTGGGAGGAGGGGAGTTGGAGATTGAAAATATAGAGTAAGGGTAAAGACAGACCCACAAGGGTCTCTGCCCAGCGGCCTTACGGTTAGATACTGTATAGGGTCGGCCCTATAAAGATGAACTCTCAGCTCTCTGGAATTCAGGGGTATTACCCTCCTATTGTAAAGTCTATCCAATATGTCAGTGATAGCTCTGCTCCACCGGTTCTTCCTCTCTGCTCTCCACAGTTCTGTGAGATAGTAATGTTTGTATGTGTGCTGTTGTGCTTGCCTATTGTGCTGTGTTTTCTTTAATGGGCCCCTTGCTATGAGAAGTTTGCTCCTATTTAGACCAACAGTGCAGAGGTGCACTGCAACCCTGGTCTTATTCTTCCACAGTTGCAGTCACCTTGACCTCTGAAACTGTGTGATTGTATTTGCCCCTGTGCATTGTGTTTGTGTGTGTGTGCGGGAGAGAGAGAAAGAGAGAGAGAGAGAGAGAGAGAGAGAGAGAGAGAGAGAGAGAGAGAGAGTGTTTGTTGCTTGTTACTTTCTCAGTCTCCGTCTCTGCTTCTATGACAACAGAGAGAATGACAAATGCGCCATTAGCTTTTAGACAGCATGGGGAAGCTTATGAAAACCTTTTTTCCCCCCTAATGCTATGTTAGAATAGCCTGGCTGCTACATCTGCTTACTGTAGCAGAACATGCAAATTGCAGGCTATCTCAGCAGATGCTAACAGCCAAATTCAGGCACCATTTTAGACAAGCTGTTCGCGCATGTTCTGCATGTCACAGGCAGTCCCGTTGCACCTTGCAGAAATATGTCTTCCATTCCCCTGAATGGTGTCTGGTGGTGGAGGGCAGGTCAGAGTGACCTTGTGTGCATGTTCTCCCCTGGCGAAATGAGGGGAAAACTAGCCAGCCTCCAAAACAAAGAGAAAAAGGGGGGGAAATATCAAACCTTTGACAGGCTGAATCATGAGCTTTGTGTTTATGGTCCAGAGGACCTCATCTATCAAAGGCTGTGCTTCTGGGACGTGTTACACACACACCCCTCCCCCCCCTCCTCCTCCTCCTCTTACCCCAACACCATTACCTTTCATTCGGAGTACATCCACTCTTTTGTTGAGGAGCAGAGGGGAGCAAGAATATGCTCCCTTTTGTAGAAATGCTTACCTGGCAAACTGTCAGTGGGTCACTCTGTGGAGAGTAGAGAGAGAGAGACCACGCCTTGTAACAGAAAAGTGTGTGTGTGTGTGTGTGTGTGTGTGTGTGTGTGTGTGTGTGTGTGTGTGTGTGTGTGTGTGTGTGTGTGTGTGTGTGTGTGTGTGTGTGTGTAAGGGTTGAAGGAGCAAGAATGTTTCATTTCTATTGGGACACTATTATACGGACTGTGGTTTTGCCTTGCATCTGTCAGGGTTTCTTTCTAATGATTGTGGCATTGATGAAAAAGGCACCTGCATGGGAAAATGTGATGATTCATTGTGTCACTGAGGCAGGGTACATACAGCAGATAAAGGTGTGGACCATAAATATGGTAGGTCAATATAATAACTTTTTGAAAAGCACCACCTTCCTGAATGGTTATGTTGTTATGTCGTATAGGTCCTGTCAACATTTATCAATTTCTGATTGGACGAAAGTCATTTCATTGAGCAACAATATTTCAGGACATCCTTGGTCTCCCAGCTCTTGGCAGTGGCCTTGATTATATGGCAAAGTAAAAGCTGTGCAGTTCAATATCACCAATGCCACACACACGCACACACACACACACTCATGAGTCATGACTTATTGCTTAAGTAGCTGAACCTGCAACTATTCACTGTTCAAATGTATTGGCACTTGTATTACTAATGATGATAGCCTAATCAAATGTCGCTTATGCCCTGTTTTTGACGAGCTAGGATTTTTTGCATTAATTTATATGCAAAATACACAGCATTGTTGCAAGCTAAGCACCCAAAATCACACCTTGTGGGTCTTGGTGTGTGTGTGTGTGTGTGGGCGTGTGTGTTGATCCGTCATCAGCGCCACGCGTCTTTGTCTCCTCGTCTTGCTCATAGTCCTCCTGCTGTGCGGCACCTGAGGTTCCAGCTGTGTATGTGCGTGTGTTGCATGTCACCATCGTTAAAAGTGGCAACTGCTGGGGG
Organism: Sardinella longiceps; assembly: GCA_027497455.2. Taxonomy (NCBI): domain Eukaryota; kingdom Metazoa; phylum Chordata; class Actinopteri; order Clupeiformes; family Clupeidae; genus Sardinella; species Sardinella longiceps. Next base: position 14,781,203 of record JAODXP020000024.1, on the reverse strand, counting down.
GTGGGATGGGGTGAGGGTGGGGGCACCCAATGAATAATGCATGGTGACGCTGCTGTGCCACGTACGCGTGCTCGTGCCTGCTCCCCTGCAAGCCAACACCTGGGCAGCGTCTGGGCTGTGGCACCATCAGCAGAGGCAGCCTGAGGAAGATGGGTACTGGCTGGCCCTCTGATCGCCTCTTAGCTTATGATAACAGTGAGGGCAAAGTGCCAGACAGCCTCTGTGAGTGTGTGTGTGTGTGTGTCATTGCGTGGCAAAGGGGCATAGGCTCCTGGGCAAGGCTGTCAGCAGCACGCTGGGTGGTGGCATAGGCGTGAGAGCTGATGGTAAACAGCAGGTGTTTTCCTGTCCTTTGTGAGTGTGTTTGCGTGTGTGTGTGTGTGTGTGTGTGTGTGTGTGTGTGTGTGTGCGTGTGTATTCTCATAGTGTTGTAGGCAGCATATTGTTTGAGTTTGTTTCATTTGACACACAGTATTGTGGCGGCCTGGTTTGCTCGTAATCCTTTTTTTCCCCACTTAACGTTTTAATTACTTTATTAGGTCAATTGAAGTCAGATCAGCTATGGAGATCTTTTCTATTAAATTTGCTAATTATACCAAACCTGAAAGCCATCTCAATTAAGTAATGGCAGTAGGGCACATTTTGAATCACTGTAGTTGCTTCTATTTTGGTGTCCTTTGTTACTCTGACTTCATAAATCTTAATTTTTGCAGTGATAACAGTCTGGAAAATTTTAACACGAGCAGCTGGAAAGGCCACATATTTGTACTCACCTGTTAATAAGCAGAAATGAGTATTATAGAGGTGATAAAAAAACAGCGATTTTCACTTTAATGTTACTATAATATAGTGTGCTGTGAAATTTGGGAGGCAGACCAAACAGTTGGATTCACACTAAAACAGGTGGACTTTGGTGGAAAAATGAGCAGACTTCAGTTCTATTGTATTGTATACTGCTGTTTTCTGCCATCGCCTCAGCATGTGTGAATGGCTGTGTGGCTGATCCTGTCATATTCAATCTCCCAATCTCACCCTTCCGAACCCAATTGGACACCCAATCTAATAGTCCCCAAATATAACGAATGGAGAATAGCAGCTTATGAGTGTGTGCAGCTTATGAGTGTGAGCTGTAGCTGTGGTCATCCCCCCCCCACTGCCCACACCTCCAGCCATGTGGAGCTTCTGCTGAGGGCAGCATAAACAGTCTAGTCTCTGAGTGAGAAGCTGTTCTCAGAACAGCATTACAAGATGGTGGGAATGATTACGGCTAATGGCTTTCTCTCCGTCTCGGTGTTGTGTGTATGGAGCTTTCTAGACCAAATCGCCCCATGCGCCTCTGGCTATTCTCTGCTTGTCCACCTGTCCTGTCAGTTGGGGGTGGGATGGTGATACAAACACTGTAAAATTGGATTAGCTCAGGGTTCACAACAGTACAGTGCTGCCAAATGTTTGTGTTGAAGTAATAATGATACTAGCAACACAATGGTAGCAACACAATCATGTTATTAATGTAATTAATTCTCCTGATAGGCGTTGATAAAAGTGGTAATTTCATTTTAATGAACAAAGATGAAATAATACTCAGTCAAGTATTGCACTCATTTCAGAGTTAGATTGGATTATCTGTCTGTGTCAGACTCGGAAGAATTGGATTGGATCAACTGGATTCTCCTAGACACGGATGGAGCAGGACCTTCATTTTTTAAGCATGCAAGCTCCCAGCAAGCCATCACGTCACAGCCTCCCTCTCACAGCATTTGCTGAAACATTAACAGCACACCTGCAGTCATCTGTCAAACAGTGAATGGCAAAATGTGCCTGACTGTGCCAGCGAATGTTAATTTGGTTCAAAAAACACACAACCTCCCTTTCCCAAATTGGCCTAATCCTGTTTAAGTAGCCCGGCTAAGATTGAGCACCAGGTGTTTCCCTGCACGCTGTGTGCCATGACGACGTGAGAACAAACAAACAAACATCCTGATGCCGATCACCTGCTCACACACACACAAAAAAACAACAACATTGTCTTTTTTTTTAACTACCAGTAAATTAAAACAGAACAAACCAAAGCTGCCTAAAAGCAAAACAAAACACAACGGTTATAGCATCAAAAGAAGCAGCACTCACATGCATGTGTGCATGCTTGTGTTGTTTAAGCCTGGTTAAGTGAAGTCGAGGGAGGATTCCTCAACACACATGTGGATTTTGTTCATGCTCTCTAATTGAATTTCCCGCTGCCCTGGCACTGACACACACAAACACCAGGGAGAAGGAAGTGATTAGATTTGTTTGCATGTGCAAGAAGAACATGTGCACATGGGTCTCCTCGCTCCCTAATCTCACGCCAGCCAGACGCCACGGCACTACAGGACCTGGGAGCCGCAGTATGTAGTAGGATCGATTGAGTGATGAATCTAAGGTTTGATGAAAGACTTCATCTCCCTGTGCCAATCCCAGAGAGGTAAAGACAGTGTGTGTGTGTGTGTGTCTGTGTGTGTGTGTGAGAGAGAGAGAGAGGGAGAGAGAGAGAGAGAGAGAGAGATTCTTATGAACAAGGACATCACCGGACCAGCTGTGCAACACAGAGAAAGTCCAATTATTTCATTTCAATTTCTGCATGCGTTGTTGAAATGATCAATTTATCATGTTGAAACTCTTAGGTACATGACCTCGCATGTCACCCATTACACAATAATGAAAACAGAAAAGCCAACGATCAGATAACAAAGGAACTTAGCTCCTAGAACATTCCGGAATGAAAGCGATCACGGAAAAATCCTTGAGCAATACGACTCATGCAGAGGGACAAGTGCAGAGAAATACATCTTTATTTCGAGCTGATTGGTTTCAGGGTTCTCAGGGTAATCAATACTCTCAATCGTCTGGTATTACATTTCTATAGGGTTTTTCAAGGAGCCCAAAGCGCTTAAGGCCTACAGTGGAAAAGGACCTCACTAACCACCATCAATATAGTGCACCAATAAGAAGTCTCCCAAGAGCAAGAGAACCTAGGGATAAGATTGAGCTTATTTTGCCATTTGAAAGATGTATGGTTATGAGTGAAACACCACATTCAAGAACACCTTCGGCTTACTTATGGAGAGCCTACAGTGCATGTTAGTGAGACTGGAACATTGGAACATTGTCCCAGCTCTTCTCCTACTGTATGTGAGCTGGGTACCTAATGTATTGAGTGAAGCTGCCGGAGGAGGAGGATGGCCAAGAGAGACGAACACAGACAGAGAGAAAGGTTTAATGGCCGCTCGCTCCTATTAGCGAAACCTGTCAGGCACGGTGGTCATTAAACACAGAGGGTTAAATTGCTGTAATCTTGGGCAGCCAACCGGTTCACTGACCTTTAAATGGTAATCCGAGGGAGGGAATGGATGACAGGCGGTCTGCGGTCTGCCTTTCCGTAGAACCATTCACTGTCCACTCACTGGTCTGCACGTCAGTGAAATTACAAGTGACGGACTTTATTACCAAATCACTAAATGTGTGATATGATTGTCACCGCAGGGATGGGTAAGTGAATAGTGACCTGTACCAATTAGACATTATAGTAGCATATGGTGTGGTAATGATACGAGAGGCCAATTACGGCAGTATTTTATATGCTGGTTTTACAGTATGTTGTGTCATTTGTAAATGTCAACTTTGTGAGCCATCTCGGGATTTAACTAGTACTTGTGTATGAAATATCAAAGTCGGCACATGGGGTTGTTAACATATTACGGCTATAGGCATTTTATCAATATGCTGTCTTTTAACGGTTTAATACTGTCAGCCAATATGTCAGTCTAGACTAATGATTGTGTTCGTAAGTGTTCTCTATGGACTGAAAAGAGAAGACGTACTCGGAAACTTTTTAATGATTCCCCTCCTCCCTACAGATGCATTTTATGAGACTTGGCTGAGGAACTCAGGCAAATGCACCACTGTTTTTTTGTTTGTTTGTTTGTTTGTTTTGTTTACACTCACATTACTGAGAAAACTGAATTGCACCACTTTCCTGAGGTTATGCCTCTCCCAATGTCGCTGCGAGTGAAAAATTTGGAGACACTTTTTTTTAAAGCACAAAGAGTGAATTGAAATGGGACCTTTTAACATCCAATGCTGTAAAGCCAATGGTGCTTCTCAAGATTGGTGAGCTTCCCCACCCCTAAAGGGCATTTTTTTTTTTTTTTCAAAAACTTCTTTTCTCAACCTAACACTCAAAACCAATTTGAGTTCTTGAAAAAAAAAGAAAAAACACAAAATGTCATCTGAAAAGAGCTTTAAAGTTTTCCCACGTTTCTAATTGGGAAAAATCGTTCCCAGTGGTGATACGTTATGAAGTATGTTGGCCACTCCTCTAATGACATAATGACTTCCCAAGAGGACCAGGTACTTCCTGCTTCTGCCCTTTGTCTCTTTTTTGCCTTTCTGAAGTACAATGGAGAACATATTCTTCTCCCCGGCTATATAGTAATTGATATCCTTATCTGATTTCCTTTTGATGGATGGCTTTTTCAACAGCTAAACCTCGGGGGAGCCGGGGAAACAATATAGATCCAGGGCGGCTCATTGTGCTGGGCTGTTTTGTTCCAGGCAGCCAGGCCCCTCCAGTACAATTAGATGGGCTAGACACTGTTGTATAAAGGCATCACACGCCGAGCCTGCCGCACAGTCCTTAATTCACCTGGAAGACTGTAAAAAATGAACCTCCCTTGACCTGACCTGTTTGCTTCCGAGATGAAGGTGAAGAATATAAGAAAGCGAGTTCGAGCGAGAAGCCTACACACTTGTCTTAGAGATGCATTGCCTTGGTCTATTCAAATATGTCTTTTTCATCCACAATGATGGCTTTGTATGATGCATTAGCATTTTATTGGGTTTGGCTTGCAACAAAGATACCTACCTAATGCATTTTCTTAATGGGGAAATCACAATGTTGGTATATTTTGTTGTTGTGAATTTGTGAAGAATTCAATCTCTCCTTTTTATGCAAACTATGTCTGCGTTATAATGTTTTACTAATGGCTGATTAACGCAACAGTAGGCTACTGTATTTCCCTCAGACTAATTAGAACCTGTTCTTCCTGGTTTCATGCTAAGTCTGTACATTCTTCAGTGGATGACTAACTAACTACACAAGGGTTATTTAAGCAAGTAGCATATGCATTAATGATTCATGCTCTGATTCACAATATGCCAGGACTGATTCCCTCTCACTCCCACACACACTATATAAATATACAGACACACACACACATACAGACACACACACACACACACACACACACACACACACAGGGAGAGACACACCGACTCTGCAAGAGCTTTCAGACGTCCATGACGCCTGCAAAGTTTCTTTTCATCTCTCCTTTGCTTTGAATAGTGTGAAAAAGGGGCCTCGCCTCAGCTCCTCTCTTCTGGCATTCACTTTCATGGGGAGTCAGACCGTCAGAAAACTTCACGGCAATCAGAGCAAACAAGTCACAGGTAGAAACAACAGCCGGTGGTTTCAAGGACCACTATTTAGTTGATGCCTGGGATGCCTGTGTTTTTTATCTGAGGTATTATTGTCGGCAACATAAAGAGTGGAAAGTGCATTGTGTTATTTTTGTAAAGGGAAACTTCTTTTTGTGTTTGTCCTTGCACGATAGCATTCTCCAGCCTGAAGTGATTATGTGAAAAGTCTGAGATTACTTTTTTTTTGTGCACGGGAAGCCGCTAGCTGGTAATAAAAGGATAAAGACATAAAATGGCTCACCAGAGACAGTGGCATTGACTAGAATTCTTTTTTTGTCCCTCAAGGGCCCCCGTTTTGGATTCCAATTCACACTCTTCAGTTCTAATTGGCACCATTACGGGCTGTTTACACAATAAACCGAATTTAACAAAGCTCCCTTTTATTTTACCAGAGAAGCGTTCTGCATGTGTGGTATTTCATAAGTTGAAAGTGAGGGGGTGAGAGGAGAGGAAATCACAACACTGTGATATAGCACATTAACTTAAATGCGCTAGGATAAAGAGAGGTTGTGGCCAAGACAAAGTGAGAAAGCCAGCACGAAGTCTTGAAGAAGCTGCCAAAGTCATGAAGGGAGGCTACGGCAAACACATTGTCTGCGTGTCCCTGGACTACTGAGAGGTATAGTCGTGCCAAATAAGCTGGCTCTCGAAACAACCAGCACCCTCCCCCCCTCCCCTCCTCTCCCGTGTGCCGACCGTGCTGCACATGACTCAGTGAGAATAAACGACCTTGGCATTTCAGCGTATTACCCGATGCAATGAATCAATGGGAGAATTGAGTCACATTTCAATGTAGCGTGCAAGAGACCTGAGGACTTTTCCCCTAGGAGTCAATGCCCTCATCTGTTCCTGTCTTAACCCCTCCATCATGGTTTCAACCGAGTATGAGACACGATCTCTCTCTCTCTCTCTCTCTCTCTCTCTCTCTCTCTCTGTGTCTGTCTCTCTCGGTTACCTGGCTTAGATTGGCTGCACATTTATGTTTAATGGAGATAAAAGGCAGCAAGAGGGAGACAAAGGGTCAACTCATTCCGCCACTTCAATCTGTGTCTAGTGTTGCCAGCAGCCCACAGAGGGATAGATATTTACTCATTTACCTATCAAATAAAACAAAAAAAGAGAAAAGAAAATGGAATGACTGGTTGTGGGAGTGAAAGAGAGAGAGAGATAGAGAGAGTGAGGAGAGAAAGAGGGATAGAAAGAGAGAGAGAGAGAGATGGGCTATTTTCCTTCTTTGTTTTCACCTGAAGCCAGCTGGGAGGGGGTGATGGTGAGGATGGCCACATGAGGAATCGAGAGAGAGAGAGAGAGAGAGAGAGAGAGAGAGAGACTAGCGGTATGGAGAGGAGCTGGGAGCGGCAGCAGACGGCGGCACAGCCTGCATAATGTGGCCGATGAATAAGCAAATGCGTAAATCGATGAAATCAGCCCCTCTCGTTCCCTTTATGGGCTTTGTCGTAAAGCCATCATTTCGGATTTGTGTCGGCATAAACAACCCGACTTGCCCCTTTTAAAAGCCAAACCTGGGGTTAGGGCCCACACACCCACCCTATATTGCCAAGGTGATTTTGAGTGTGTGACCTTTAATTTAGTGGCTGTCAATTTATTCTGAGTTGAAGGAGGGAAAAAAATCACAAACCAAATGTGCACTGGCATAAGTGTGGGTTGTAGAGTCTAGTGAAATGGGGTTAGCTGTGTTGGTCATTTAAGCTGAAGTGGCTGTTGGAGGTTATTACTGATGGACTGAGCTCCCCTCTGCACTTCATGGGTAGATCAACTCACACACAGAGGTGGGAACTCCATTAGGTCTTTGTGGTGATAGAAAAGAGGAAAATTCAGACGAGGGCAGGCAGGCAGGCAGGCAGAGAGAGGCAAATATTACTTGGCAAATATTACCTTTTCACTAGTTCACTCAATCGGATTGCTTGATAGTGAGTGCTAGATATAAACGGGATTGGCCTGGCAGCTTGCTTTGGTGCTCGGATGCCATCAGTGGAGATCACGTGTGAGTGACACCCCCCTATGGATAAGGGGGAATTATGGTACCTAGTTTAACTGATGCAATAGATGTGATAGGGGAGGAGGAGGGAAGCTTTGAAACTCTTGTGACATAGTAGGCAGGTAAGGAGGGTTAAATCTCCTTCAAACAGAAGTGGGTAGAGTGATGGCTGTCAATCAACCCTTTGGGTTCCTCCTGAACTGTTTAATAAACTATTAATAAACTATTAAGTATTAGTAAACATATATAGCAAGTTTCCTGTGAGAGGCTTTTTTAGCCAGCCCTTGTAAAAGAAAAGAATTATGTAAATGCAACAACACAATGCATTAATATGGATTAAATATGAAACCCATGGTTGTTTCTTTTACGTTTTCCCCCCTTCCTTCCTTCCTTTCTTCCTTCATCACCACTTTCATATCGGTGGTGGGGGAAGAGAAAGTTCCTTCAGTATGGCCCCTGGTCCCAGGTGATAAGCTCAGCCCAAACTTCTTTAGCGAGGTGGATGTTTATGAAGTCCTGGCGAGCGTTTGGGGAGCAGGAGTTATGAAGAGCATAAAAGTCGCTCGAGACAGGTGGCCAGACAAAATGAAAACCGGGGTCCTTGGAGCAGAGAAATTACCCAGCATAGTTTAAGAAATGTCAGCCAGACTTATGATGTGATCAAGAGGGCTTTGTCTTGCCTTCCCTCTGCATCCATATTCCAGCACTCAAGTACACTGCTGTCTGTATTAAGGGAAATATGTTTGGTAAAAGTAGGCTTCTTAAATAATATGAAAACTCTATAAGTGCCATCTCTACCAGTGCATATTTCTACTAAAAAGTGTATGGAATGAATTCGTATGAAATCTAAATTGCAAACTACTGTGCAGTAGATTCTCATCTTAGCATCATTGTTGTAGTTTGTGTGTGTCAAAAAAAAAAAAAAAAACTAGCAGTGTTTTGAGCTTCATCACATCACAGAAGAGAAGGGAATAGAGGATGAACTGAGAAGAAAAGTTGTGAAGTGCTAGTGTGTGTGTGTGTGTGGGTGTATGTGTGGGTGGGTGTATGTATGTGTGTGTGAGTGTGCATGTGTGGGAGGGGGAGGGGTGGTGGTGGCAGGGGAGAGTAGCCATTCATCTTAAACCTTACCTCTGGCAATGTGACGGACAGGTGGACCACCTGGCGGGTGGCTGGTGGCTGTTTGTCACAGATAATGGACACTCACCCCCAAAGCCCTCTTGGTGTCTGTCCACCACCACACCAGCAGCAGCTGCTCATCACAAACTTCATGCAATATTTAAGCGGGGAAGAAAATTATCATAAAATAATGGCAGGAGAAGTACCAGAAAAGAGAGGAGCGTCCCAGAGTCGATTGCTTTGGATGAGTGGGCGAGAGAGGCTATCTAAGGGCTTCGAGTGTGTGAACTGACAAACTGATGCTGGCTTGATGAGTATACACACCGACAGGGGCAACCTCACACACCTCCACCTAAGGCCGGCTTATGAAAGCTTTAAAAGGGGTCTGATCGATAGGTGGAAATATAATTCGGGCGTTTGTGGAAGGGATGTGGAAGTGGTTCCACAAGGGGGGATGAGAGGAGAGAGGTGACGACGGGGCCGGTTATTGAAGTGGGTAAAGAGCACAATGTGGTGGGATTGAAGTTCTAATCGCAGGTGTCTGAACTTTGATCTGTCTGATAGAACCATGTAAGTATGGGAGCAGAGGGGAGGAACTAAAAAGGCAGGAAGGTTATGGTGTGATCTGTATGTATAAATTGCAAGAGGAAAAAGTTGGAAAACTTTTTCAGATTCATCTGCCAAACTAGCTTTGGTGTACAAGTATATTAGTAACTATAATTCTTACACTGTGTTTTTAAAATACCAAACATATATCCATTCATACGAGAGTTGGAAATTCATTTGTCTTTGCAAAACAGTTCAAGGACTAATTCTTTGAGCCAGCTAATATCATATTCAACTTGTCAACACCACCAAACCAGCAAACCTATATTGAGTGTGATATAAATACTAAAACCTCTAAGACATTTTGGATTCGTTCTCTTCAAAAATGCTTTTCCCTTTTTATATAATTCAGACTCTGCAGAGGTTCCCAGTAGTCTTGAGCATTAGTCTATCCGCTCTCAGCTTGACTGTAATGTAACATTAACATCTACCGAGGAAATAGGAACCTTTTCAGAAGGAAAACAGAAGCAACCCATCTATACTTTAATAGGATTTGACCCTTGCCAGCAGACTATCTCAGATCGCTCAAGAAGAAACTGGAAGGGTTCAGATATGCGTTTTCAAATTCACATTCAAAGAAAGCACCTTGTGAACTTTTCCTGCATTCCTACAGTACTTTAGTGTCCTTGAAGTAGTGCGGGCCTTCCCACTGCCTCTACATATCTGTCAAGACAAGCTACCAGTGAATAAAAAGGGATCTACAGCACATGCCCTAAGAATACTGTATGCTATGCTTGGATGAAAAAAGCACTGAGCAATTCTTATTGTCATCACATTATAAATGTTTTTTTTTAGCACATGGGATGTTTTGGTTTTGCTGTTATCATCTTTGAAGCTCCCTCTTATTATTAACACTGAAACCAAAAGTGTCTGCGTGGGAGTTGGAGAAAGAAAATCAAAACCGCAAAAGAAGTGTGAGAGAGAGAGAGAGAGAGAGAGAGAGATAGAGAGAGAGAGGTTGTGTCTCTTAGCCACACATAAAGAAAGCCTTGGATATTCCTAATTATCACAGATTCACTACATATTTTCAGCTTTCGCTCTTGGCAGAAGTGTAGAATTGTGGAGAGCAGCGCATTGAACTGTGCGTCTCAGTTTCTGAACTCCTCTGAAGGTCTGACTCCAATATTCATGTGTAGTGTGTTCGGCACCAGACTGCAGCTACAGTTTGGGCAGAAACATTAAAGAATTTTCTGTCACTGCGTTTCTGGCTTCTTTCCATTCACCACTGTAGTGATGCAAGTGAATCACCACCTCCAGAACTCCTTGTTTCATTATTCATTATCAGGTAACATTATCAGCATTTCACACTAGATGTCAAAACTTTCGTTAAGACTCAAGCCCAGGTCTCTGACTACACACAAAGTGAATTGTATCACAAACGCTATAGTATAGTAGAATGTTCCAAGGTTTAAGTGAACTGATTCTCTCTCTCTACCTCCTCTATAAACAGCTATAAACGTGACCTTTGACCTCAGCCACTCATTCCCAACCCAGGTTTTACTCTAAAAACCTTGTGATTAATTCAATACCTGAAACCTGGAACAACACAAAAGCGAGCGGCAGACAAAGAACGCCATTAATGCGTTGGGTGAATACTTTAAAGACGGAGATGCAGGAGTGTTTAAAAATGGATGTCTTTATTGTGTTGGAGGAGTGGTGGAGAGAGAAGGTAGTGGTGGCAGCAAGGGGGAGCATAGCATAGCATAGCAGAAGCCAAAGCCCAGGAACAGCTTTTTTGTTTCTAAAATAAGGCTCACAAGTACAAAGGTTGACTGACCCACTTTGCGGGGTGTTACACAACAACATATTTATTGCAGCTGCTGGCTGGATATCTTTTCGCTTGCTCTCTCTCTCTCTCTCTCTCTCTCTCTCTCTCTCACACACACTCACACACACACGCTCATTCTCTCCTTTTTTACTCTCTCTCTCTCTCTCTTTCTCTCGGAGGCAGCCGGTATCGGAGCAGTGAGATGAATGTCCCTGATAAAGCTATCTCTCTTCATAAGAGAGCGCGGGGCCCACTTTTAAAGGCTGGTGGAGTTGATTTCTCTCCTCTGCAACCCCCACCACCCCACTCCCTATGCCAAATCACCAGCACCCATCCCCACCCCCACCCCCACCCCCACCCCCACCTCCACCTCCGCTCCATCCATCCTCCCTCACTCCGTCTGTTAAGGGCTACGTTTGAATTAACCGGCGTGGAAAGAATGGTGTTGAGAGGCGATAAGACTCCAGTCACTTTTGATGGATATCTGTTTGCACGGGCCGATTCTGCTAGAGTGAGAGTCCAAGGGGGGTGATCAGACAGACGAGATCTGCCCATCACACACACACACACACACACCGTCGGCCAGCCGCAGCTTGTCTCGGAAGGGAAATCAAATGTGGGCCCATAAACACCTACTGCCCATAAACACCTCTCTCTCTCTCTCTCTCTCTCTCTTTCTCTCTCTCTGTCTTCTAGACCCACGCTTTTTGTTATCTGACTGTTTGTGTTCGTGCTTGTGGTTGTGCTTGTGCTCGTGCTATTCTCAGCAAAGGGAGCGCAGTTTCATAACATGACGTAAAGCCTTTAGGGCACATTAAACAATACACATAACAGCGTAGACATGAGCATACATATTCAATAGCCTATAACATCCGACTGCCATAAAAAGACACTGTCGCCAGGCATTTGACCGAGCAATCCTGTCACCCAAGTGCTTATTTTGATCTTATGTAATTCGCAGACAGCTTACAGGCCAAAAAAGTCATCCAGCGACATGATTATAGGCGTAAAAGATGGCTACACGTAAAATGTTACAGCATTGCTAACATGCTAGGGGTATGTACGTAAGAAAGCATCACAATTGCAGTTTTATAATGTGTCAGACTATGCATTATGCATATTAGAATTAAATCTCTCGCACCACGTGTCTCTTATTTTATGACGGCATGTCAAGAGTACAATCACACCCAGTATTTGCAAGTGTGTGTGTGTGTGTGTGTGTCCTCACCCACTCTATACTATACTGCTGACGGGGAATAAACAGCCATGTGTGTTTTTTTCTGTTGTTGTTGGGTTCACTGTAGTCCCAGCAGGGCAGTGCAGGGTGAAAGCGGGCTGGACCTGCACAGCCAGCACAAACACTGTGGCTCGGCTCGGCTGGCCTGACCTCTCAGGCTGGACCGGGTCAGAGCAGGCCGGGCCGGGTCGAGAGGCAGGTGCAGATGGCGCTGGTAGCACCCATGGGAGCAGCCCTGATTAGCACTGCTGACGCCGCGGTGACTAAAACCACAACAATCAGACTAAAAATAGCTGAGAGATCGAGGACAGAGGGAGGCTTCCAGGCATATGGAGAAGATGACACAGAACAGAGGGAGAAAAAAAGTGTGTTGTTCACGTTATGGTGTCTTACACAGGCAGAGCTAAGTATCAGTGGAATGAGTGTGTTAATATCACCTCAATGCAGATGACTTTTCAGCTAGGACTCTCTTGCAGCCTTGCCACAGCTCAACGTTTCAAATATGATCAGAGGAAGAATTCTCTCTTTGAATGTACACTAATTGATTATTGATTGATTGATTGATCATCAAACATCAACACAGACATCAGACATTAATGATGATGAATATTCTTCACTATTTAGACATACATGTTAAATCACTTTATGAGAGACTGACACTGGAAATGGAAGGACCTTGTGGATTTTGTTTGCATACGAGCGGATGCATAGATAGTGCCTGATAAGTATCTCACATGTCATTAGACATGTTGTCTAAGCTTTGAAAACGTACAAACTTGTCATACTTCTGTTGGTGCATTTAGCAAAAAAGACATTCAACACTTAATTGCTGTATATTAAGATGTTATGGTCTAGAAAAGATTTTAAATATGCAAATAAGAGACTTTAATGACTTTCAATAAAATATTCTGCTCGGATGGATTCCTTGTGAGAAACTCATCTTCGCAAACATATCTGAATAGTAACTGATTGTAAAAGAGACATCTCATTTCTTATTCCACATTTTTTACTTTTTATGTTCATTTTATTTCAAATAAACTGTCTCACTTTACTGTGTCACAGTAGGGGGTTCAAAGTAGTGTATTAAAAGGCAATATATCTAAAAAAAAAAAAAAAAAAAAAAGTCAGACAAAAACACTTGAAACCCAAATTGATGAAATTCTCAGTAAATGACATAAAAGTACCCAGATTGGATCTGGGCTGTAACGAAGCCCCTAAATATTTACGGAGTCGTCGTCTTTTAAGCCTGTTTCCCTTGCCCCATGCATTATTCATGATTATGCAAAGCAAACATTGATTCAAGATGAAAAGGTGGTGCTGGTGTGTTTGGTGTGTGTGTGTGTGTGTGTGTGAGTTGGGAGGTGGTGGTGGTGGTGGTGGGGGGGGGCACATGTACGAAGACTCCAGCGAGGGCTCTGTGCTATTTTCATCTTGCTACCCTCATCCTCTGCTGCAACATGGCCCCAGATGAGTTTCTACTTCAAACACCTAAGGTGCCCTATTCTTAGAGGTGATGGACAGGGCCAAAGTTGCTGACGGCATGCTTTTTCATCTGAGGAAGATTCCTTGTGATGGCCTCTCCCCTTCTCTTCCTCCTTCTCCTCCTCCTCCTCCTCCTCCTTGCATGTGCATGTTTCCCTCCTTTCCAGGGCTGCTGTCGTGCTTCATGTCCGTGTGGACTTCATGGGGTTTTGTATTGAAGCTCTAACAATAACGCTGTGTTGTCAGAACAAGGCACTTTACAGTACATCAACTTAGGAGCCGCTGTGTTTACACAACAGTAGGCTTTTGATGTTGTTATTGTTTTTCCTGTTTTGATGTGGAATGAAGATTTGGATGAAGCCATTACACAGATGTAGAGAGAAGTCGAATGAATGTTATCACCAGAAAGGAGGGTAATAGTAATTTAGAAATAAACACTCTATTTGATGTGATGTTTTAGATGTCAATATAACTTATGCGTCATCACAACGATTTGTTGTTGTTATGGATGGAGTTTTTCCATTATTATTATTCCGCCATCGACAGAAGTCAGCCTTGTGGAGATGAGGCTGGCAGAAAATTGCGTTTAGGTATTATAAACCATACATCATTCTGCACAATTTAGAAGCACTCAACAGATGTTTTATCCTGGTTTATAATTGGAGATTGGTTGTCAAGAGCACAGCTCAGTCTCCTTCTCCCTCTCTTTTTATGCTCTCTCTCTCTCTCTCTCTCTCTCTCTCTCTCACTCTCTCACTCACTCACTCACTCACCTCACTCACTCACACACACACACACACTCACACACACTCTCTCACACACACACACACTCTCTCTCTCTCTCTCTCTCTCTCTCTCTCTCTCACACACACACACACACACACACACACTTCTTCTTTGTCTGTTTTCTTTCTCCCTATCTTTTCTGTCCATCAGCCTTACCAGCTTGGATGCACAGATTGATGCAGGGATTGTTGAAAGGATAGTGAAGCAGACAGGAACAAAAACACTTTCTAATCTTGAACCTATTTAAACTGTGAAAAACAGAGTCCGAGAGAGAGAGAGAGAGAGAGAGAGAGAGAAATCCAATGCAGTCCATGCAGTCCATCACTTTCCTGCATAAATAATGGAAATGGCTTTGTGTTTTGAGGAAGACTAGGCTAACTCCTGTGGGAGATGAAGAGTGGACAATGGTATTATTTTTAGGTGCTCTCTAAGCAGTTCTTTTAGCATCTCTCCAGAGTTGTTGTTTTTTATAGTTTGTCTGCAAACACATCCATCACTGAAACAGTGTCACATGAGTGAAACAATGTGTGTTCCTTGATGCATAAAGTGATGGATCAGGGGCATATGGTGAACAGGTTATGGTGGCGGTTGCATGAAGCATGCTTTACTCTGAAGCAGGTAGGGAACATGACAACAAAACTGTGCATGGAGAGTCAATACAAGAATTGTTGGTTGCCTGCTGAAGACAGAAGGGTTGTTTCAGAAGAGACTGAATTCAGGAATTTTACGTTGTTACCTACAAACCTTATACACAACACACACACACACACACACACACACACACACACACACACACACACACCCACACACACACCACACACCCACACTCACACACGCACCACACACACGCATACGCGACAGCACACACACGTACGCACACACACACACACACACTAATAATACTGTAATATGAATAGTCTGATAATGTTAATCTACATAAAAACATCTGTGTGTGTTTCAAATTATGCAAGCAACTAGAAAAATAACACTCTTAAAATGGACGCCAACAAGACATATCCACACCAGCAAGCACACACATACAGCTGCTGACTCACAGATCCAAGCAGTGCAGAGCAACAGGCTCTTTAATGCAAAGGGATTCTCTGCAGAAGAACTAAATAACCGTCTAGACAAACCAGGTCAGGAAAAACTCAAGCCTGCGGTGTCTTTTGGCCCCCCAGCTGGTCGAGGCGGTGTTTCTTGTGGAGAGAAATTAGTCTGGGAGTCTGCGTGCGCACATCCGTCCGACTCCTGATGCCGTCTGACAGGGGGGAGCACCTGCTGGGTCTGTGTCCATGCCGCCCTGTGCCGGCCGCTGCTGAGGTCAGCTCACGCACGCAGGAGTGAGTCACTATCTGAGCTCATCACTTAAGTTTTGTTATTCGGCGTTGAGACAATGCCCTGCACAGAGTTACTGGGGTTTGACAGTTAGAAACTAGCATTAGCGGTCTGAGGGGGTTTCAGGTCTCGGGTTTACAAAGGATAATGTGTAATGTGTAAGAATACATGACAGTATGTGCAGGACAGGTGTAGGATTAGTAGGAAATGTGCATGAGATGGATGGATGAATAAACACCAACTTCAAATATTACTGATAGATTTCAAGGATGAATGATTGGACTGAATGAGCGAATAGGCTGTTTTTGTGATAATATTGTTTTGTTGTTATTGTTGCTAGTGTATTGTTTTAAAGGCATTTCTAGGGACGGGCATTGGAAATTAGCTTTTGGCTATAAATGCTATGATGCATGCTGTTTGGTTGTTATGCAACCGACATGTTATGTATCTGTCCCTATCAAATAAATTAAACTAAACTAAACTAAACTAAAGGTTTGGGCCATAGTAAGGGGAAAAGATCCATTATGCTGTATTCTGAGATTCAGTTTGATTTGTACTGTTTTCACTACATGTTTAACACTTAGTTCTTTGCCTCCTTGCCTGTGCTTGAATTTCTGGTGCATTATTGGTAGGAACGTTTGGTAACAACTTTGTTTTGATTCTTAGCCCTGTAGATGGTGCTACCAGGACTTAGTGAGTGCTTCTTTAAAACAGTAAAACAGCTATGAATGATAATTTATTCATAATCTATTATGCCTTCATGCCGCACACACACAAATACACACTTATATTTATAACATACCCCTAGCAAAACATTATCTGTTCACTAACTTATATATGATGCCAACCAGGCAAATACCTAACCAGGGATCATTGTTTATGCATGCCCCACTTGGTATCACACACAACCCATATCAATATAGCTGTTAAATATACATTTATATCTATTTAATCCAGTTACAAAAAGAAGCTGGAGAGACACCCAAGACAGACTTGAGGGGACAGAATGGCATCAGAGTTAACGTATGTGTCTCTGTGTGTTGGTGGGAGAAATTCAATCAGTCTGAAGGGCCAAAAATAATGTGTAATGAAAGAGATGAAGACAGCCAGTTTATGAGTCTATCTGTCTGGGACAGGGTGAACCAATTCACTCCTATTAGAGAGAGAGAGAGAGAGAGAGAGAGAGAGAGAGAGAGAGAGAGAGAGAGAGAGAGAGAGAGAGAGAAGACTGTTCTTTAAGGCATGCTGAGGTTTTTCAGGGGAGAAGAAGAAGATTTCAATCATCACAAAATCGGTTTCTGTGTCATGCTTATCTGAGTCACCAGCGATCAGCAAAGTGACTGTCTGAGCAGCGGCCACTAGTAACAAACTGACACAAAACTCCGCCAGAGGACTGTACTGTACTCACACAGGCGATCAGAGAACAGCCCACACCACCCACCTGTAAAGACATAATGATGGGGGCACTGGGTTTTTCTTTTTGTTCCGGTAAGGCAATGCTAGCACTGACGAGAGTTCTCATCCTCTGACTCAGGTACTTGTGGCAGTGATTTCTGTTAATGCAATGGATATATGTAGGCTACATGAAAAAGCTTTTTATTTCTCTTTTTTTCTGATTGTTGGATTGGAAAAAAAAAAAAAAAAAAATAGCACACCAGCCATCAAGGCTTTTCTTTGTTTGGAAAAGTGTCAAGCTTATTGAGCGCAGTGACCTAGTCTGACAGCACCTGGTGTGCAAACAAGTGACTCGTGAAACAATGTATAAAAACTTGTGTGTGTGTGTGTGTGTGTGTGTGTGTGTGTGTGTGTGTGTGTGTGTGTGTGTGTGTGTGTGTGTGCACTACATCCACAATAGTATATGATGTTTACATTAGGTACATGGAAGGTTCTAGACTCCCAGAATGTTCTGGAGTCCTCACTAATCTCAGTTCAG
Source organism: Sardinella longiceps (assembly GCA_027497455.2). NCBI lineage: Eukaryota > Metazoa > Chordata > Actinopteri > Clupeiformes > Clupeidae > Sardinella > Sardinella longiceps. Next base: position 14,763,421 of record JAODXP020000024.1, on the reverse strand, counting down.
ATTTACCCCAGTCGTTACATGAAGACAGTGCCCTCCAGTTACGTCTCTCCTGACTCCTAACTCTTGATTCCCTGTATTGGCTTTCTTTATTGAACCACATGGACACAGGTTCACATCCATCCTCCATTCCTAATCCATAAAAGGGGAAAATGTCAACCTATAAATCTCCGATTTATCATCTTCTCACACTGATAACCTTTCCTAGGCTTCTGCCCAGCTGGTCTCAACTGAGGTGTGTGAAGATAACCATTATTAGGTGCCTTTATGTGTGTGAGAAAAAGACACAGACACACGCAAGCACACACACACACACACACACACACACACACACACACACACACACACACACACACACACACACGCACAGTGAGAGAGGAAAAGGAAGGGAGGGAGAATTATAGCAATTTTTGTAGCATCAGATGTGTCTAGACTCAATGTCAGATGTCTGAATCAACATGATGTCTAAACTACAACAACAGATTGAATACAATACAATGCTACAGAGAGAGAAAGAGAGCGAGAGAGAGAGAGAGAGAGAGAGAGAGAGAGAGAGAGAGAGAGAGAGAGAGAGAGAGAGAGAGAGAGAGAGTTGAGACTGGTAGGACGAGGAGGCTTCCCAGACAGGCACACTTGGGCAGACTCAGACACTCAGACAGGCCTGGAGGCGTGAGGCGTGTTGGGCTGTTGTGTATCCACCAGAGAGCCACCGAGACTGGGCTACAATAGGGCTGCAGCCTACAGGCCCCCAGGAGCCTCCACAATCACTGTTAGACCTTTCCAGACTAAGGGAACAACTGTCTGGGAGTACAAACTCTCTCTCTCTCTCTCTCTCTCTCTCTCTCTTTCTCTCTTTATTCTACAGTCCTTCTCCCTCCCTCTTTTTTCTTCGTCCAACACTCACACCTTTTTTTTCCTTCTTCCCTCTCTACCTTCCTCCCTCTCTAACACAAAAACATTTCTCTCCATCTCTTGTTTTTTCTCTCTCTTCCCTGTGCACATATGCATACCTTCTTCACATTGTTTTCTCTCTCACTCCACCCCTTCCCCTCCTCATCTCCACACATTCCCTTACTCCACAATTTCCATGTGTGTCTTTTGTGTTCACTGCTCTCTCTCTCTCTCTCTCTCTCTCTCTCTCTCTCTCTCTCTCTCTCTCTCTCTCACACACACACACACACACACACACACACACACACACACACACACACACACTATTTATCTTTCTCCCTTTCTTGCTCCACAGGACAGCAACAATACAACGGTACATTAGGGCTGAGAAATTGTTGGTTTAGCGGCAGTCTCAGGTGAATTTTTTTTTTTTTCATCGCTGCACATATAATCAAGAAGAGGGAGACAAGGCTTGGCATCCCAGGGGAAGACTGAGAGGCATGTTGGTTTCCTCCCTTTCTTCATCTCTCTCTCATTCTCTCTCTCTCTCTCTCTCTCTCTCTCTCTCTCTCTCTCTCTCTCTCTCTCTCTCTCTCGTGCCCCGTTGAACAGAAAATAAGGTGCAAGTGGCCGACTTTGCATACCCTTCCCTGCTGGCAAAATAATGTAGTGGAGGTGTCCACTCCCTACGTGGCATCAGTTGTTTAGATTGATGGAGAAATGCATTATGGGAAGTGTTTTTTTTTTTGTTTGTTTGTTTTTTTTTTGCCTGTATTCCGTATTCTATTCTAGTGTGTGTTTTTTCCCCTTTTCTGACCTTCGGGTAGTTCACAGAAGATATCATAATTCACACTGAGACAAAGATTGAGAACCTTTAGAGAAAATTAAATTACGTTTGTGTGGATTATTGATTGCAGTGGATATACACACTGAAGCAGTGACAGCTCAATCACTTTTTTATGACTTAAAGAAGCCATGTTTTTCTAAGCTTAATCAGTCTTTGGGGATGCTGATATGTAAAAGGATGAAATTCTCAAGAGGGACACATACTTTGATGTGATTCCTACAGGGAATTTCTGTGCTTCGTATTTGTATTTTTTTTTCAAGCTGTGTTTTGTTGTTGGTTGTTGAGGTGGCTAGATAGTTTTATCAGGAGGATGAGCACGTATCGTGTGCGTGCGTGTCGAGCATCTGTGGGTTGGGCGTCAGAGCCGGATTACAGAGACAGGGAGGCAGATCATCCTGCTGCTTCAGTGATGTGCCCCTATGAGCAGACTTTTTTACTGTGTGTGTGTGTGTGTGTGTGTGTGTGTGTGTGTGTGTGTGTATGTGTGTGTGTGTGTTTGTGTGTGTTTGTGTGTGTGTTTGCATGGGAGGAAGGGTGTTTTGTGACGACAGGCACCCGAGACATCCTGCCAGCCAGTTGGCACCATTCAAGCGAGTGAATGAATGAACACTCACAACACTGATTTATCTAACATATCCTTCTGCCCAAACACACGCTCGCTCGTGTACGCGCACACAGACACACACACACACACACACACACACACACACACACACACACACACACACACACACACACACACACACACACACACACACACACACACACACAGACATCACAACACACTTGGGCAGCTGGAGCAACCACAGAGGTGTCAGGCTTTGTTTTGCCGCCACCTCGCCTTTATGTCCGCTGTCTTACAACTCATAGTACACACGTACAGCAGCGTGGCGGTTTGTGATCGACATCTAATTCATAATCACATATGAGGGGCCGAAGCCTGAGTGCCACAAATCATGACTGGCATTTTAATGACACTGGTGCGCATGCATGTGTGCACTGCCAAGACCCATATATCTTTGGCAAATATAACATCTTCCTCTCCATCTCGACTTCTCCGGATCTCGGTGACAGTCCCATTGCATATGCAGACACGTTTGGGAATTGTTTCCTTTTGTCTGTCAGTGAGAACGCATTTCCCTAGCGTCCCATGTGAGCAGATTTGCAAAAAAAAAAAAAAAAAAAAAATAGATGGAGTCTTATCTGAGTGAAGGGGAGATTGTCTTCAAGGGGCTGCAAGCTAGGAGCGGGGTGAGTCCGAAACAAAGGAGCATGATGTTAAAACAAAGGCTGATGGGGGAAAAAAAAAGCGGATGTGCTGAAACAAAGGTTGGACGGAAAACAAAGGTTGCCAAAATGTCGGGACTGTCACCTGTCGACCGTGATTAGGAGATCAGATGCTCAATGAGATCAAATGCGCAAACGTGCTGGGTTGAAAGAGCTGCCAGGCGTCAGATGCTTTTACTTTCAAGCCAGGTGTTATGTGGCCTTTTTAGCTGGACGCATCAAATAGTCGTCTCTTCATGGCTTTTTGTCCTTCTCCAGAACCTTCAGCTACAAATCTGTCCAGACAAACTTTGCAAAGTTCAGGAGGGGAAGCGGTGAAAGAGCCGTGGAAGTGCATCTCATTGGTTATGGCTCGTCAAACGCTGCTTCTTTCTTGTGCTCGGGCAAAGGCTTATGAGGCCGTTGTCAAGTGTTGGGGTTTTTATGTGACAGAGAAAAATGGCATCCTGCCATCGGTGCAGTGCGGTACACAATCCTTGTTGTGGGCCATTTTTTTTTTCTTTTCTATTTTTCTTATTTTTTTTTTTTTACGACTGCTTGCAGATAAACAGGAAAGCTCTCTGCCTGAAAAGAGTTCAAGGGGAAAAAAAACTGCTGACATGAAATGAGAGAGAGGCCTTGTTCTTGTTCTCCACTGCCATTTTAGCTTGTATGGACTTCAGCCAATATTTTTTTTTCTTCACAACTCTCTCTCTCTCTCTCTCTCTCTCTCTCTCTCTCTCTCTCACACACACACACACACACACACACACACACACACACACACATATAGAGGGCAAAAAGAAATACAGTATATAGATGCAGTATCTCTCTCTATCTCTCTGTGTATGTGTCTCTCTGTGTCCGAGTGTCTTCTATTATCTCCAGGTTTTACCCAATCCTGTTTTAAAAGTACAGTTGTCTCTGTCTCTGTGTCTCTCTCTCTCTCTCTCTCTCTCTCTCTCTCTCTCTCTCTCTCTCTCTCTCTCTCTCTCTCTCTCTGTCAAAGGCATTGGTGTGGCACAAGGAGGCATCACAGATGTCAAACACATTGTCTGTTTCTGCAGGTGCTGCTGCACTGATTACCTCCACACCGTACCGACTCATGACACAGGTGACAACAAAACAAAAGCAACCTCCCCCAATAAACAAATAAACAAACAAACAAATAAATAAATAAATAAATAAATAAATACAAGTGCACATAACTAAGCATCAGATAATGTGCCAAGGGGGAGAGAGGTGTCAGCCGAATTGTCAGGCCGTGGTGGCACCTTTTTTCAGACTTGTCCTCCTACAAGTTCATTTTTTTGTTTGTTTTTGACGCCTTTAACACAAGATATTTTTAAAAAAAGAATAAGACAGTGACTTAGAGGAATGGTTCAGCTCAGCGCCATTCAAGCATATACAGCCTGCTGACTGCACGAGATAGAGAGTGGAACGAAAGAATTTGGAACAACATACGTAGACCAAACGTGAATGCAAACTACAAAAAGCTCACATTGTGTCAACAGCATTAAATTCCTTTGAAAACGATTAGTTGTGCCTTTGACAAAATGAACACTGCACTTTCGTATTTGTGTTCTGACGATAATGCTCAATTCTTTTTAGTTCCACTCGTTACCAAGTCAGCAGGTTTGCTATTTTTAAATGACATCAAACTATCACGATAAAGATGGATAGTGAATGAAAAAAAGATAGATTGATGATTATAAAAGAGAGAGAGAGAGAGAGAGAGAGAGAGAGAGAGAGGGAGACAGAAAAGAAAGAGGAAACCACGTGCGCCATTAAATTTTAGCTGCATAAAAAGCCCAAGAACAAAGCGACTCCTGTTTTTTTTCTTCCTCACATCAAACAATGTTCCTGTAAGATTCCCCCTGATTAAGTGTTGGGAGAGAATAGGTGCAATCATTTCCCCCCTCTTTCCTTTTAGTGCTATGGGACTGGCAATGACAGACGGAGTGGGGATGAGAGGGGTGAGATGTGTAGAACCTGTGTGAATTTCTCTCGCTTCATCTCAATTAGTCTAATTGCCTGAGTGATTAGGACTACAGTGAACACAAGTCTCTGAACAAAACTTTCTGGCCCTGGTCTTTTAATCACCAAATCATCAGAATGTCAGACTGCTCTGTCTAGAAAGGCCAGCCAAGGCTGCTCATTCACAACATGCAACACAAATCAGTGCTGCGAGTGTGTGTTTTTGAAAGTGTGTGTGTGTGTGTGTGTGTGTGTGTGTGTGTGTGTGAGAGAGAGAGAGAGAGAGAGAGAGAGAGAATATTCTCAAAGCTGTCTCTGTATTTTTGTAGAGACGATATAAAAGGCACAGAAGAAAGAGAATTGCCAACTTCATAAGCACTCGGAAGTCAGACACTGGTTCACGGCCAGGGACAATAAACAACAACAAACATACACACACACACACACACACACACACACACACACACACACACACACACACACACACACAGACAGACTTTTTTGTTTTGTGTAGATTCTTGGCCAGTGTTCCACACTGTTCCTCCTGAGTGAGCTCCTCCACTGTAGTGCAGTCAGTCTCACAAGGCTGTGGCCTGAGCCCCATCAATCATGGCCTTTGTTTCCCCTCCAACAGACAGCATGTACAGCACAGCAGCGGACTGTAGCTCACATAAACACAGCAGCCATTGTGAGGAGGAAGGACGAGCTGTTTGCACTGAAGCACTGAGCTAATGGAATATTTAAGCACTAATTTTTCATAATCACCATCTCTTACATTCCTCGTTAGTTCCCCCCCTTCTTTTTTTGCCTTCCCCTATCTGTCTCTGTGTTTGATGGGAACTTGGATTATTTACAGGAAATGACTGTTTGTAATAAATGATGATTTTGAAGCCACTATAAATCCCTTCTGTTGTGCTGCATCCCTATATAATGTTATGCGTCATGCATATGGCAGCATTTTTTCCCCCTCTCTGACCCTCAAGTCCTCTTCATGCTTCACATCCATGGGGATAATGCTGACAAAAATAACATTGCCTGCATGTGTGGAGTCAACAACAGCACAGTCTCCCCCACCAGCCATTATCACCCAACACCCACCTCCACCCCCCCTCACAGGCAAGGCGTACAGAAACATGGTGATGCAGAGCAGATGGGGTGTAATGCGATTAGACGTATAGCTTTAGCGCTGGCTTTGTGTGGAATGTAACATGTGTCTGGAAGTCAGATTCCTCCATAGGAGGGACTCAACAGAGGCAGTTGGAGTTGAACCCACCCCACTTTCACACTGTATATTTGCAAACTGACAAAGAGTAAAACACGTCAGAAACAGGCATATAGAAATCAACATGAAACTATATTCTTTGAAAACAGCATAGATTTCCAGTATGAAAGTGTTTTATTGTCACACACTTGACAATCACATTACCCTAACCCTAACCCTAACTTTTTATATTCATATTATTCAGATGATGTTATCATTACTTAGCCTGACATAGCCCGACCATAATACTGCTGTTCATCCGTATTCATGGTCTGGAGGTTCTTTAACCTGATTCGATTATACTGCGGGGGGGAGGGCATTCACTTCTGGTTTGAAACGATTGGACAGCTCGTCTAATCAGCTTCGATTATTGGCCGGTAGACTCTCTACCGATGTAAACACGTCCCAGAGGACCGTGCCCAGACCATGATACGTATGAACATTCGTATTATGGGCGGGCTATGTCAGGCTAATCATTACTACAGCATAGTGTAATTTAATTTAAGCGAATGTACAAGCTTTAAAGGAGTAGTGTGTAAGAAATGTATTCCAAATAATCATAAAATAGCCTTGATATGTCACCAGACATGAAGGAATCATGTGCATTTTAAAGAGTGATGTCACTGACAGTTGTAGTCCAGCCAGAATATTTGCAATTGAAAAGCTACTAAGTTGCAGCCCAAAAATAGTGTTTATGTTGTCGTTTGTGTTGTTGTCATTGTCAAGGGTTCATTATTCCTCCCAAGTACATCATGACAATGTGGAGATACTTTTGAAAGATTGAGACGATAGAAAGCAGCGAAATATTTTGAATATGATTGTAGTACCAATTTTGGCCACAATCCTGCACACAGCTCCTTTAAAGGTGGAATCCAGCACCACACTCATTTACTAACATTTTAAATATGTGATTTTGGAGGGATTATTTATACAATAATTTGCAACCGTATTTAATCACATTTTAGTCCATGAAAGTGTGCACTGTGAGATCATACTTCTGATGCATACTATTTGTGCTCTTTGTATCAAGTGAAGAGCTGTAAAAGTGATTTTCTGTCATCAAGGCATTGTGTGTCTTATCCTTATATTAATTTCTCCTTTTGATCCATCTATACAGGGTAGTCCAGTGGAGGCACAGCTGGAGAGTGCAGAGAGAGAGAGAGAGAGAGAGAGAGAGAGAGAGAGATGGAAAGAGAGAAGGTACAAAATTCCTTCACCTAGGGCACCAAGTTAGCCTAGATTCCCCAGGTCTTCCGTTCTCTGTGACCGATTTTAATCATGCTAATTGGGCAGAAAAATGCTGGTGCCCTTTGGAAGTCCAACATGAGGCAAACACATTTATGTAAACACTTGTTCAAGAATGAAAAAAATAGCAAGGGCAAGCAAAAGCTAAAAGTTCCCCCAACTTTTGCTAATTCAATGACAGGGCAATCACCGTGGAGATGATGGATCAAGCTATTTCACTGGTTGTCCAGCAATGAAATTGAACAAGAACTAAAGTGGAACGGAATTAAATTTGACTATTATTACACCGACACATTATTATACCTATCTCCCACCCATCTAGATTTTTATTGACGTAGTTGTGACTGACTCTGTAATCTCAGCTCTATAACAAATCATGGCTCCCCTAAATTAGATAAATAACAAAGGATATCAGTCTTTTAGTCAATTACTCAATCAATAATTTTCGTAATGACAGATCAAATACCACCCATTTGTAGAGTTGTGCCACCAAAAGAGAAGCATACAAAATGGTGTTTGAGATTTTTCTTGCGAGATCTCTGATTTGGACACCAGAATGCCAGGTCACGTGAAACGTATACATTATTTTATCCCACTGGGCTCATAGGTCCT
>JAODXP020000024.1:14750325-14752825 GCA_027497455.2 Sardinella longiceps | reverse complement strand
GTGTGTGTGTGTGTGTTTGTGGGGATAGGATTTAGGGATTTTGATTGAATATTTAGGTGACTATTCAAGTTCAGTGTGAATTTAGAGATTGTAGGAATAACCATAAAGAAAACTGGATAAGCAAAAACATCTCTCAGCTATTCACTGGCTCAGATAGAATTCACTAAATCGGCTCCTTAAAGAATCCATACAAAATAAATAGATGGGCATTACAGATGGTCAAGTGGTCATTCAGGGAAGTATAGTGTGCATTGCTGAATATTTAGACCACAAAGAAGTGAAAGCTATTTTTAAGATCACCCTTCTCATTCACTCTAACACACATGTGATAAACACACACCAAGTGGTCTTGAGGATGTAAACCATGCCTCTCCATGATGTCATCTGTAGGTGCGAAAATCCTCACCTGGCTGCGGCGACATTTACAAGTGGATTAACCGCTGAGGGATTAGCCACAAGAAACCAAACCTGAGCACCATGACAACCGCAACTTATGACGCCCCCCTCCTACCACCACCATCCCCACACACACACACACACACTCCCCAAGAGGTGTGTATGTTCAATTTGTTAGCAGCTTTGCCACGCAGGGAGATCACTGAGTCTTGGCAATGACGTGGGTGTGTGCACCAAATAAAATGCACGCCACAGCCATGTTTTCACCTGCAAAAGCAATTTCTACTAAACAGGATCAGGTTGCTTCTCGTGTTCTACCATTTGCAATGGATTCCTCTGTGTGCGTCTCTGTACGCCTGTGAGACTCCTCATTTCCATGGAAAAGCCAGTAGAACGCAGGAGAGGAGAGGCTTTAGAGATGTGCATGTCTGCTGCACCTCAGACTCAGACTCCTTCTCTGTAGAATATTCTAATTCGCCGGAAGGATAAGTGGAACAAGAGAGATCACGCTCAGAATTGGATATTCAGCACGAGACAACAAACACAGAAAGACCACAGGAGAGAGGGAGTTAGAGAAGGAGGGAGAGAGAGAGAGAGAGAGAGAGAGAGAGAGAGAGAGAGAGAGAGAGCGAGAGAGAGAGAGAGAGAGAGAATGATTGTGCAGTGTCTGTGGTATGTGGTAAAAAGGAGGGAGAGAGAGAGAGAGAGAGAGAGAGAGAGAGAGAGAGAGAGAGAGAGAGAGAGAGAGAGAGAGATGATTGTGCAGTGTCTGTGGTATGTGGTAAAAATCCTATTTTTGGAGGGCCTTTCCATTTCTACTTCCCATCTTCCCTGGGCCTTTATGGTGCTCCTTGGTTACACATTAACAGACACTGAGATTTGTCGGGAGCGAATCTATGTGGGGCCAGATTGGATTTCCTGCTTTGTGGAGATGTGGACGTGATCAGGGATGACTTTAATCTGGGGGCTCTGAGAGACAGATAGAGTGAGTGAGTGAGTGAGAGAGAGAGAGAGAGAGAGAGAGAGAGAGAGAGAGAGAGAGAGAGAGAGAGGGAGGAATGGAGGGAGTGCACATCATTGTTGCAGAGCAAATAGAAGCGTTGAGAGAAAAGGGGGAGCACAGAAGTGAGGCAGAATAGAAAAAGAGAAAGAGAGAGAGAGAAAGAGTTTGTGTGAGAGTGGGGACTGAGAGCATATTTCACGCTGCTATTCCGAAATGTGCTGGTGTGTTGTGATGGCTGAGGTTGGAGAGGTTCTTGCCATGCCTTGCTTATGTATTTTTGCCGAAGCTCTGGCACTCACAAATGCACAATGTGTTTATCAATTTTAGAACAGGGAGAGAGTTTTGTTTCTTTTCCTTTCTTCTAAACTGACAGACGAGGCTAGTTTATTGAATCTCACACATGGCAAAATGTTTCCAAGGTTCTTTTTACTGTATATAAGCTTAGATTTGACTGCCAGAGCAATTTGTTCAAAAGATATTTCTCAACTAAGAAATGTGTAACATAAAGTTGATATTGCAATAGAAAAAAAAACAGAAAGTTTCAAGGCCAGGTATGAAATACCAAACTATATTTAATCCTATCTAATCAAAACAATCTTATTAACCTTTGTCAATGGCTACAGTTCCTCATTAAAAGTAACCAAAGACAACACTAATGGGCATCATGTCTACTTCTGAGACCTAGGCTATATAATATGGCTAGCACATTTTGATACTTTCTTTCCCAAAAATGAGGTCAGAGCAAGGCAATATCACACCAAAGTGGGAGGCCTGGGCTCGGGGTGAGGGCTGCTATTTGACAGTAATAGGCAAGCTGGCTGGGTCAAGCCTGGCTGGAGAGGATGAAGCTCCTGGCAGCCACGGCAGGGGGGGCGGAAGCTCCATAACAATCAATGCTCCGCTCACAGGCAGCTCACAGGCCATGGAGGAGAGGAGGGGAGAGAAGAGGAGAGAAGAGGAAGGGACAGATGCAAGGAAGGTGGAAAGAAGGGAGGATTGGTAAAAGGAGGAAAGGAACAGCGGAAAAACATGAAAAGAGGAAAAGAGGAGTGAATGGGAGGAACGTAGGAAAGGAGGGGGAGAATGATAGAAGGAGAGAGG
>JAODXP020000024.1:14730325-14745325 GCA_027497455.2 Sardinella longiceps | reverse complement strand
CCTAATGATCAATGTGTGTCAAGTAAGGCCTTTAGTGGGCCTGAACGCTATAATCAATCTGTCAGCCAGCTTTGGGCAATTATGCAGTTGTCTGACTAAATGTTAATAGCACGTTCTCTACCCAATGACTGGAAGAAGCAGACTAGGAAGGTGGTCAGTAGAAAAGTCCAAGCTTGTTAATGCAGTACACTGAGCATACAATTTACATACAAATATAATATATTTGTATAATAATAATATATTACATAAATATAATATAATATAATATAATATAATATAATATAATATAATATAATATAATATAATATAATATAATATAATATAATGATAGGCTATAATAATTCACAAATGCATGTTGGTATTATGATCAGATAGATAGGACATATATACATGAATAATGTCTTAGCATACAGTAATGATTTTCCTATTGAAATATAAATTGAATAGCAATCATTCTCTGTTTAGTGCAGAGTAAATGACTCCTAATGTGGAGCATCTTTTCTCTTCCCGTGTTTCTCTCTAAGTGAATGATAACAAATGCACACAATCTGTTGTCACTGAATGACTGGTGCAATCAGTCCAAGCGGAATCGAATTGATAACCACAATCCCGTTCTGTTAATAAAGAAATTCAAATCCATTTAAACAAACTAATTGCTTTTTTGTTGAAATATGCAGTGCCCAAAGACTGTAAACATCTGTGTTTTTCTCTCCCTTCAGATTGATGGAAAACTCTGTACTAAAAGTGTGCAACATCTATATTTTATTTGTCAGATTTGATAATAAGATAGTAGGTAAGATGGCTGCTTTATCAGACACTTCATCACAGAAGATTCTCAATTATAGCATGCAGTCTGGGTTGCTAACATCACATAAACTAGATGTACCGCGTGGCGGTACAAAATATGACCGCCGCTCAGTTCTGCACATTTTCTGCATATATATGATGCTTGTCAACTTGTTTGTAACTCTATATTGAATGAAACTTGACTCATCCGAGGTCAGTGCCGGCGGCCATCTTATGTGTGTCACAAGTATGGAAATGCCTGTGACCAGTCAGTACCGCTTGGGTGGAGTGGTTGGCAATGAATGAGTAAATGAAGCAAAAATATTAAATAAATAATTTTAGCTGCAAGGTAAAATAGTTAAGTTAAGTCACAGTCAGTTATTTTGGCTGAGAAGTAATTAATCCAGCCGTGTTACTACCACCAGTAAACAGCACAGGAAGCGGCGACGATCCCACTGAAGCTAGCTGCTACGCCAACCTTCAGTGGGATCGTCACCACTTGTAGCTGCTTCAGTGGGATCGTTGCCGCTAGCTAGCTGTTACGCTAACCTTCAGTGGGATCGTCGCTGCTTCAGTGGGATCGTCACCGCTAGCTAACTGCTACGCCAACCTTCAGTGGGATCGTCGCCTCTTCCTGTGCTGTGCAGGTGGTAACGCAGCTGGATTACTACTCGGCCAAAATAACTGACTGTGACTTAACTAAACTATTTTACCTTGCAGCTGCAATCAATGAAATGATTAATAAAACTATAATTTATTTTATATTTTTGCCTCATTTACTCATTCACTCCACCCAAGCGGTACTGCCTGGTCATGGGCATTTCCATACTGGTGACACACATAAGATGGCCACTGGCACTGACCTCAGATGAGGCAAGTTTCATTCAATATAATTCGGAGTTTCATTCAATATATTCGGGACTTCATTCAATATATTCGGGGTTTCATTCAATATATTCGGGACTTCATTCAATATATTCGGAGTTTCATTCAATATATTCGGGACTTCATTCAATATATTCGGAGTTTCATTCAATATATTCGGAGTTTCATTCAATATATTCGGGACTTCATTCAATATATTCGGGACTTCATTCAATATATTCGGAGTTTCATTCAATATATGCGGGACTTCATTCAATATATTCAAGGTTTTCTTTCATTCAATATATTCGGAGTTTCATTGAATATATTCAGGACTTCATTCAATATATTCAGAGTTTCATTCAAGGTTTTTTCCCTGAACGGCTTGCCATAGAAAACATCAGTCCTGGATTTATTGACTTAGAAAATAAACTGAAACTACCATTCCTCCTGGGGGAAGTTGATACTTTTACTCAAATAGCCTCAGACTACTTACAGTCTTGCCACATTTTAAGGGTAGAGTCCACATGACCATCATCAAAATATCCACTAGTGCTTTTTCTTAATTTTATCTTTTTATTATTATTATTCCATATGTTTGTTTAAGTTGCATTTTATTTATTTAGTCACTACTTACTATTGTAATTCTCATTATTATTGTCATTATTATACATTAATGCTTTGGCAATATTGTATTTTTTTTACATTCATGCCAATAAAGCTTATTGAACTGAACTGACAGGCCTATCACCCCAAACCTGTAACGCTTTGGCTTAATAGCACCATCTACAGGTCAATAATTGTACAGTCATTAAATGTACATATAAATTCACAAATGACTGGTTATGAGCTAAGTTGATGTGGGCTCTTGAGACCAACATTCCATAAAAATTTCATCATCCTCAATATCACGGGTCAGGTAGTTTTTTAGGAAAAACTACATTTTTGGGGTTTCGGGGGGCGCAGCGCAAAGATGGAGTGGCCCCCGGGGACCAAACGAAATTTTTCCGTAAAAGTCTACAGGGGCTACATGCCCACCAAGTTTCATGTGCCCCGGTGTTACGGTGTCCCGGGAATCGTTGACCAAAAATTCAGGAAGTAGATGACGGGAGAAAAAAAAAAAAAAGAAAAAAAAAAAAACTTTGACAATCATTATATGACCGCTACGCTTGCTACGCAGCGGCGGTCATAATGAGATTAAAAATACTGAGTGTTATGAATGGCATGTTGTGTAAATACACTTTAAAACAGATGGCTGGTGGCTCTATTAGTTGAAGTATATTCCAGAGTATTTTGGGGAATCTTGGAATTTGGGGATTAATCCAATGGAAGGAAGAGAAAAATGAATCCAGGCATTCCAAAAATCTACCAGGGAGAGAGGTTAAAACGCTTTCATTTTAACTTAGCTAATTCATACTTTTTTAAAAAAGCCAACATGTTTCAACCCCACAATGGGTTTGTATCAGGGCTTAGTCTATGCTCTATGCTACACATTATGACATGACCTCATCTATGTCCTCTATTAATCAGAGATCTGTCAGCTGAAGAGGTCTAGAACTAGAACAAACGATTCTTAGAACTTCAGGCGTCTATCCAGTCCTGTATCCTCAGCCCCACATCTCAGACACCCTAGGGTGCTGGCCTTCCTGGTACGCACTACTAACACTCTTGACAACGCATCGTTCAGAATATCTGCCATCTGGGCTGCATGGTGAGAACACCTCAGCTGTTGTCTGGATATATTTGCCGACAGTTGAAACAGTTCCCCCTCAAAGTAACAGGAACCATGGGAACTTAATGACCCAATTTTATTTGACAACTTAAAGTGTAAAGCTCTGTAACACTAAACAGCTGCTCTTGTATTTTAAAGATGTCCTCATGGACCTTTAGAGTTTCTTTCTCAAGATGTTTAACAGGAAGCAGCTTTAGTCTGTATATATCTGCACTTGGCTCTTCAAAATGCCAAAGAACTATATCATGCCCTGCACCAGTGGTTCACAGGGGATGCTGTCTGGCAGAGGGTCTAGCGCTGTTCTGGCTGTTCTATGTGTTTGTGTGTGTGTGTGTGTGTGTGTGTGTGTGTGTGTGTGTGTGTGTGTGGAGAGAGGTGATAGCGTTTTTTTTTTTTTGAGGCTTGGTGCATGGTGGTGCAAGGCCTGCTGCTAGCTCACCTTTTGTTCCTGCTGAGTTGGGGACTTTCTTGGCACCGTGAACCTTCTGCTGCAGCAGAACTTTCCCCACTCCCTGTGGAGAGGAGGAAAGAGAGAAAGAGCGAAAGAGAGAGAGAGAAAGAGAGAGAGAGAGAGAGAGAGAGAGAGAGAGAGAGAGAGAGAGAGAGAGAGGCCAGTGGTACTAATCAGACAATGTTTGGCCTGGTGCACGCTGTAGTGATTAATCTATAGGCCTTGTGGCCTGACCTTATTGGGGTCCTGCTGCTCTCCATCCAATGCAACCCATTCAGCAGTTTTTATCTCTGTGTGGCTAAGACTGACCCCACATTTGGTCTGGACCCTCAAACTAAGGTCATTCAAGGTCAGAGCTTATCCAAAGCCATTGCTGGTAGAGCTGCTGTTATTATTCTCTATCTGTGGATCAGTCTCAGTTTTGACATGTAACTGTTTTTATTGCTGAAAAAAAATCTTCACATACTACAACTCAGTTGTGTGTGTGTGTGTGTGTGTGTGTGTGTGTGTGTGTGTGTGTGTGTGTGTGTGTGTGTGTGTGTGTGTGTGTGTGTGTTTGGCATGTTTTTTTTTAGCATGTTTAGCCCCTTTTTTGAGTGTCTGGGATGAATCGCTGTTCCAAAACAATTATCGAATTGATCTTGGACTGACACAATATAGCAATATAGATATAAATAGCACGTCCATAAGAACGTTTTGTGGATTTGTCATCTTTCTTTTTCTGTTTCAGTATTACCCCAAAGAAAACAGAGTTTGAGCTTTAAAAAACACATCCATAGTGTCTGCAACAGTTTAGTGCAAGCGCCTGCAGTGACTGATGTTCACTTCTGCGCTTGGAATGCATGATCATGGAGACCACATAGTTTTCAATAGTGCTACTACTTATGAATAAACCCAGACACACACCTAAAAATGAGGACATTATTTCTTGGTCTGGACAGAGGGCTGAAAAACCAGACTAGACTGTCTGCCCAAAATCCAGAGGAATGGCCACCCTAGTTCAAGCTAGAGCAGGGGATAAGACAAAAACACAGTAGGAGAAGACACGGCCTACAACTCTCTGCAAACCAAATCTGCTTTTCTCTGCTGAGGCTGATTGTCAGTAGAGGCTGCTGCAGTAGTCTACTGAAATGCATACAGAGCCAGACGACTCTGCCCTCTGATCTACTCATCCACTCTTTCTGCTGGCTTGCTTCTCCCCCAACAAAAGAAAAACAATACAGAGCATCGATGCAGGCATCCCAAAAATACTAAATAGATGTTTGCCCTGAAAAAAAAACTATCTTTGAACTCCATGAGATATTTTACAAGGCTTTACTTTTGTCTGTGGTGTGCTCACACACACATACTGTGAAGCTGTAGATCCAATCTCCAAGTGTTCAACGGTGTGTGTGTGTGTGTGTGTGTGTGTGTGTGTGTGTGTGCGTGTGTGTGTGTGTGTGCGTGCGTGTGTGTGCGCGTGTGTGTGTTTGTGCGTGTATGAGAGACTGAGTTTTGCTGCTGACGACTGATTTTCTTCCTGATGCTTGGCTGGCGCGGTAGGTTGTCAGTGTTGTTATGATCTCACTATCGTGCTACTCAGATCTGTCCCAGCGTCGGTTTCAGAAAAAAGAAGAAAGAAGCGGCCCCTTGCATCAACTTCTTTTGCTTTTTCCACAAGGAGGAAGGGAAGAGGAAGAATAAATTCCACTGCATCTCTGTATCTATCGACAGTGCTTCTCTACTTCTGCTGCTTTTCTTTGGCGCCTTATCTTCTCAAGTGCAGTCAGAAATGCTGTATCTTTACCTGACAGCACATATACACACGTTGACTTTGCTCCCATTTTTGTCCCATTGGAAGTTCAAGGTGTGTTGCCTTACCTGTGGATGACAGATGAGATTGTGTGGTGAAGGGAACTTGAAACAGATTTACACACACACACACACACACACACACACACACGCACGCACACACACACACACACACACACACACACACACACAGTCTCTCTCTCTTTTTTCATTTGCACACACAGATTAATTTAGTATCATTCATACATAGATGTGTATGCTTGTCCTACTCACACTGTACAGGTTACAAATATACAGTACACATATACCATCGCCAACCACTCACATAAACACACACACTTACTGTACACAGACATGCACGCATGCGTACACACACACACACACACACTCACACACACACACACACCCACACACACACACACACACACACACACACACACACACAGTGCTTGTGGATTATCCTCAGTCATTGGAGTTATGAGGACATGCAGCGAAGGGAAGGATGAGGCGGTTGAAGCCAAGAGATGGCAGACCCTGATAAGGCAGGGGATTGGCTTAAGCTCTCCCCAAGGACTGCTCAATGGAGCAAAACTTTCCCTAATCTGAACAAAGAGCGATATGATTCACAAAAAAAAACCTGCCTCAAAGTTATCTCTCTTACAGATTTACTGTGGCAAACACAGCCTTGTCTTCAGATATTTCTTGTAGTCATGTCGCTTTGATGCATAATGAAAATATATATATATATGAAAAAATTCAATGTTTGGCTTTTATTTTGAAGACACAATATAGGTCTTCCTGCAGTATTTTTCAATTGTAAGTTATTAGAACAAACTTTCAACCAACCACGTTATTCAGTGCCTATACAAAACCTTATACCTGCCTTCCCTAGGAGGCCTATCCAAGCAAACCAACAACAAAACTAACATGAAACAGACAGATACAGAGAAGAGGGTAGAAAAGTGCAAAAATGAATGAGACCACTTCAAGTGAATGTGCTTCAGTGAGGAGAGCAAAGTGGTGCAGGTCAAATAAGAAAGGGGGGGGCGGGGGGTCTTCCTTTCCCCAGAATACAGTGGTGGTAGGGACTGACTATGTGGATGGGTTTGGGCTAACGGGGGCACCGCTAATGCACTAAAGGTTTTTTTTTTTTTTTTTTTTCCAGCTCGTCTGCTGTCAAGGTCTGCTGGATATGTCAACAAGATAGCAGCGTGGCAGATAGTGAGGCAGGCCTGTGCAGTGCAGATAAAAGCAGCTGCTCATGGTGACTCACAGGCACTGCTCACTTCCTCCAGCCTGATGGAAGGTGAGCAGAACCCACACCCCCACTCCCATACAACCAGGGGCGTCACCAGCTTTTGTAATGTGGGGGGACCAACTGGCGGGGGGTCTGGGGGTCCTCCCCCAGAAAATTTTTAATATATTAGATACAATTTCCTGCATTCTGGTGTATTTTTAATAGAAATTTTTGCCAACAAAAATCAACACACAATTATTTGCCTGCATGTTGAGCCTGCCTTTGACTCACTCTCATTGAGATTGAGATGGATTGACTATTGGTCATTTTCCCTATCAACAATAGCATATTTTCTTTTTTCTTTAATTGTTTTATTTCAACTACTGGTCTTGTCATCATTTCAATTTTAAAAACTACATTTGTCTGAAAACACCATTTTAAGACAATAGCCTACTGAACCTAAAATAGCCTAGCCTACTAGACAAAAAAGTTTTGGATGCCATGGTTTTATACTTGAAACTCAAGCAATAAACTTGTTTTATGTCAATATTTAATCTATATTGGTATACACACCAGAAATAGGCTAGGCCTGATTCACTCACTATGTTTGCTATTTCAAGCAGTGAATCAATAATAGGCTTAACTGAGGCTATAGCCTATGAAAACTCATTCTTGACAAGGAGCTGTGTTTGAATTAGCCTAAAGTCGTTAAAATTACATTAAGATAGCTTGATACTTATCCTAAAGTTGACTAGATCAGGGGTCTCAAACACAAATGAGCTGGGGGGCCACTACGGTCAACATTATCTGACTGGAGGGCCATGTCAGGGGTCAATGGTATTCTATTTATTTATTTATGTTTATTTAGGCCTAACAGGGACCTGCACATTTCCTTTAAAATTATTTAGTGTGTTTTTTAATCTAAAGATGTGATAGGCTTATTCAATATTAGGCCTAGGCCTATATCTCATCATTGAATGCCTAGCATACTAGAACAAATATCTTTTCACTTTTCAATATAGGAGATTGTCTGGAATATGGTGATATAAGAATCATGATAAAGGTATTCTATAAGACTTTGTAATTTGCAACAATAAAGCCTATTGTATGTGCTGACAATATTTCATTAATTATTATTAATTAATGTTATGAATATTAACTATTTTGGATCTTGAAACAACATTTCTAGCACCTATCCTGACAATCAGTAAGTTAAATGTTAGTCCTGACGAACAGGGAGCTAAAAACGACTTTCACTATGAAAAGGATTCATCTATTTTGGGATGACAGCATTGAAGACAATGCAGAAATGTTATAGATTTCAACATAGGATTACTCGGGAACCGCTAATCACAAAGACGATTGCTATGCATCATTGTAATCTGTGGGATCTGCTGTTTATTTTGATATGTGTTTTGCCATAGTTAAGTTAAGAACCCGTGAGATATCACACAGAGAACAATGTATGACATAGACGCAGAATGTGTTGGTGACCATAATTTTGACATAAATTCATCGCTAATTATCTGGTAATGCGTTCATCGCAGAAACTTACTAGTAGCACTATTGGAAAGGCCAGTTCATGTAGATTGCAATGATGCCCTTATAATTTCGGTACAATTAAAACTCAGCGAGTAGCATGGCAGAGAAGAATGGGTGTGCCCGGACAGACGATTGCATGGAGGTGTGCTGACAATATTTAATTAATTATTAAATAGGCCTATGTTATGAATATTAAATATAATCTATCACTATTTTGGATCTTGAGACAACATTTCTAGCACATGTCCTGACAAACAGTTACTTAAATGTTAGTCCTGACGAACAGGGAGCTAAAAACAACTTTCACTATGAAAAGGATTCATCTATTTTAGGATGACAGCATTGAAGACAATGCAGAAATGTTATAGATTTCAACATAGGATTACTCGGGAACCGCTAATCACAAAGACGATTGCTATGCATCATTATAATCTGTAGGATCTGCTGTTTCTTTTGATGTGTGTTTTGCCATAGTTAAGTTAAGAACCCGTGAGATATCACACAGATAACAATGTATGACATAGATGCAGAACTGTATTGGTGACCAGAATTTTGGCATACATTCATGCTAATTATCTCGTAATGCGTTCATCACAGAAACTAAATAGTAGCACTGTTGGAAAGGCCAGTTCATGTAGATTGCAATGATGGCCTTATAATTTCGGTACAATTAAAACTCAGCGAGTAGCATGGCAGAGAAGAATGGGTGTGCCAGTCGGGAGTGGAATGGACAGACGATTGCATGCAGGGAGGTGTTGCAAATCGCGAGTGGAGAATGCAAATCGCGAGTGGATTTTCAGCGCTTTGAAGTGGAATGGATTCGCGATAGATTAGAAACTCTGCTGGATAATTTTGTCATCAAATCTGGGTGGGTCCAAACGTGAAATTTTGAAATCTGAGTGGGTCCCGTCCCACTCACATTCTATTACGGCGACGCCCTTGCATACAACCCCAACACACACACACATACACGTACACACACACACACACATACTAACCCACACACACTTTTTTTCCCGCCTCCTCATCCCTGTAGCCACCCTCTCCCAGCACTGCACCAAGAGACAGTTCCTGCTTCTCTTCCAGTTCTGAGGATCACAGGACGTGAAGTTCAGGTGAGCCAGAGGGGTTACTATCTCTTTTTTTTTACATTTCCCAAGTGCAACGCACCCCTTATCTCCTCCCTTCTCTCTCTCTCTCTCTCTCTCTCTCTCTCTCTCTCTCTCTCTCTCTCTCTCTCTCTCTCTCTCTCTCGTTTCCCTTTTTTTTATTCCTCTGGAGGTCTAAAGCCCTCTCCGTTCCTTCCACAATGGTGCACATTTATACAGTGACGTCGCTCAAGTGGACTTCAAAGGCGAGGAGTCCTGGGCCTGGGAGGAGGAGTGGCAGCATGCAGCTCCGCTCAGCACTTAAGCCTATAGGAGATGGGCCTGCAGCTAACTCCTGCACCGTCACCCCACAGTGGTGATGCTAAAGATTAGCATCCAGACAAATGCTGAGGATGGAGCAACTTTCTGATCAGCACCAGTGGGCATAGTAACTGAGACTACTTGGTTGAACACACAGTGAACATATAAATTTCACAGTATTAATACTTGTTCTTATAGGTTTCGGAATTTAGTTGAACGCAATAACATGAAAACACTTTACATTGATAATACATCCAGCAGACGTAAAGGCTTAAGACTCACCAAACTGCCCAGATGGAGTAGCCCCAGGGTCCAGTCTCTGATGCATTCTGCATTAAAAAATATCTGATCCTCTCAGGCTTGTTATTGATGTTGATTGGTGAATTCACAGACACTGAGTGAGAGCTAGGGTGAGCAATAAACTTCCCTCTTAGTGAAGATTGCAATGGTCCCTGCAGAAGACAAGAACACATGTGTCGCACATACACACACACACACACACACATACACACACACACACACACACACACACACACACATGCTCTCTAATCTCCTGGCGGAATGGTGCCACAGCTCACACTTCATCAAATCCAAAATAACTCAGGTAGGGGAGTTCCTGAGATCAGATGTGTCAGTGTGTGTGTGTGTGTGTGTGTGTGTGTGTGTGTGTGTGTATGTGTGTGTGTGTGTGTGTGTGTCTATCTCTCTCTCTGTGTGTGTGTGTGTGTGTGTGTATCCACACTATTTACTTTGTATGCTCAATATATATTTTTTTAAATAATCAGTAGGGAAAAGCAAAGAAGGATGAGTAAAAAAAAAAAAAAAATCCTCTGCAATGGGATTGTCACAATGACAGGCGCTTCTAGCAACTCAGCATGTTGTGACATCTTCATTATTTGGCTATTAGTGTTGACTCGGGCCAAGGCACCAGCTCCAAAGCCTGTGCTAGGAGGGATCCCATGCATCCCAGCTGGGCTAGGCCTATATTTAACTCCGCAGATTAAAATGCCACAGAGAGAGCCAAGCATTATTATTGTGAGGAAGGGGGAATACGTGCAGCAAATTGTGTGTATCCTATAGGCTAATCGGCCTATGGGCTGAATGTGCTTTGCACTTTTAGTGCGGTGGCTATGTGTGCTTGGGTTGGGGACATGACTCATTAAAACTCCACGGCGCATTACAGGGTTGAGATGTGCAAACGGAAATTGCATCCTGATCACTACTCGCTCACTGCGTTTTAAAAATGTATTTTTCTTTTTGCTAGAGTCAGAGAAAGAGAGAGAGAGAGAGAGAGAGAGAGAGAGAGAGAGAGAGAGAGAGAGAGAGAGAGGGGATCAGCCTGTGTGAGGTAACAGGAAATTGAGAGAGAGAGAGAGAGAGAGAAATGGAGAAGAGAAGAAATAAGAGGGGATAATTAAAAATGAAACAAACGATGGAACCGTTGAAGTTGGGCAAACTTTGGGCCCTGAGAAAATATAAGAAATGAAAGGAGACACTTCAAGGAAACAAGAACAAAAGAAAGACAGAATGAGAAAGAAAGGCACAGAAGGACAGACAAAGAGAGAGAGAGAGAGAGAGAGAGAGAGAGAGAGAGAGAGAGAGAGAGAGAGAGAGAGAGATGCATTGATGTTGTAATGTATGCAGGTGAGAGGAGAGAGAGAGTGGCTGTAGATGAGGATTAATGCAGGCCTGTAGGCACGGCCCAATCTAAGGCCTCGCTCGTTAGGGAGGAGCACTGCTGACGACGCTTGGCCTGGCTACAACAACATGATGCAACCACGTGACATAGCAGCTCAATGGAGCCCACACACACACACACACACACACACACACACACACACACACACACTTTCTCTCTCTCTTTAACACTCTCTCTCTGTGTCACACACACACAAATTATTATGAATTGTTATTATATCTCTCTCATATACATATACACACTCACACAAACATCTCTAGACGCTCTGACACACATGCTAACAATCACATTCATACACATGTGGAAACATTCACATGCGTCAAACACACACACACACACACACATACACACACACACACCTCGATCACCATTGCTCAAGAGAGTTGTTAACATGATTGCTTTTCAACAACAGCAATCGAAAACAGGTTGAGTACAGGGGAAAAAAAATAAAAACAGTGGTTAAAGATGAAGCTGTTCTCCTTGGCTACTATTAGACCTCAGCCATCACCTCCATGCTCATGTGTGATGGGCACCTTTAACGCTCAGCTGTCTGTCACACATCCACCACATATACCTCACATCACACACCAGAGGAATACGCCAATGTCACTCAACCCCACTCCCGCCCACATCGCTGGCCTTCTCTGCTTTGGTTGGTCAATGGAGGTGGTGGTGAGAGTGAAGAGGGTATATCCCGCTTGTGTTCGCCATACAGCACTATGATCTCACAACGAGCATATTCCCCGAAGATCCTATCAGCCGGATTGGATTTAAAGGCGCTTGAAAGCCGCGCCCGAAGCGTGCCAGCCTCCATAACTCACCCCAGCGTTTTCCTCAAAACCCTGATTTATGGCTCCTTGCCATCCACACCCTCACCCAGAGGAATGCCATTAGTAGATAATGAGATAATATATTGATTGTAACAAATGGACTGCACGTATCACAAAAGTCTGTGTCACGATGGGGGGCGTCATAAATTGTGGGGGAAAACACATCGTCCTTTTATTAGGGGTCTTCATTGCAACATAATTTAAATGTTATGACAAACAAGTCGAATTCAATACCTTATGAATGCAGAAAATGCATGAAAGATTTATGCAATGAAATATTAAAAGGCGAGCTCAGCTAGGCACTCGGAGATGTGAGGCACTTTCCCCCCGCGCAGAAGCTGAAAGTTTAATATGTCCATTGTCACAGAGACTTCCATTTATTGCGCAATTTGTAAGCAGCGTATCTCATCCTGTGTGAATTATTCAGACTCATCCCAATTTTATGCTGGCATCTTAACCAAAGGTTAAAAAAAGAAGCAGCTGTGACCGGATTAGCCAGAGATAACACAACACACACACACACACACACACACACACACACACACACACACACACACGCATACACACACACATAAAGTACACACATGAAAGTCACACTCACATACACACTCTAAGATTTGCACACTCTCTCACACATACTAATGCGCACACACACACACATGAAAGTCACACTCATACACAGTACACACTCTGAGATCTGCACACTCTCTTTCTCTCTCTCTCTCACACACACACACACACACACACACACACACACACACACACACACACACACAGTAAGCCATGAAAAACAGGAAGTGCCCGATCCAAGCCATCAAAGTACAGCAGTGACCTGAGAGTCAAAGTGCCAACCATTCAGTGAGGGAATATCCCTCACACACACACACACACACACACACACACACACACACACACAGCCTGCCATGTCTGCCCTGCCAGTCTTTTCAACCCCTGTCTGCCTTCTTACTTATTCAGACCTTCCACAGCCACACGAGGCTACTGCTGCCTGTCTGCCACTGCTGAGATCGGTCCCCACACTCACTCTGGGCTTAATGCATTACTCTGAGCAAATATACTGTTGAACCAGCAAATGTCACCAAAAGGGAGGGTGGAGGGGGTGGGGGTCCAAGTTAAATGGCAGGGTCTGCTATTTATGATTGTGACTTTTCTAACTTAGCCTGTGGGGTAGAGGCCTCAAGACAGCTGAGTGTTTGCATTTAGCATCAAGCGGGACAGCAAGTGGTTGCCTGGCCCCAGTGTGCCGTCTGACTTCTGACAGTACAAACACACTTAAAAGACAGATTTGACGCGTGCAGTCACTGTATATGATTGCCGGTGTCAAACGGTATGACAGTATGATCAGTCCAGTTTTATAATTATTCCATACGTCAAACTATTAAAGTGCGCTGGTCATTAGCATTGGCATGTTAGCTGCTAGTGTGCAGCTTTGTTAACCAGAAGCTGGATAAATAATACATTGGGGGGGGGGGGGGGAGCATTTGCATGGAACAAAGTAGGCTGTATGTTGTGGCCTGTATATATGTCGCCCATGGGTAAATTAAAACACTGTTGGAAGTCTGTGGACTTTATTAGGGATATAAACTCAGTTGATTTGGTCAACTGCCGTTTCTGTTTCAAATTGAACAACAACATTTGGTGTGTTTGTATTTTACACTTAAGTTGAGGGACTTTATCTAGATAGAACAATGCAGTTGGACAATAACAGAGTAGGAGAGAGAGTGGGAGTGGAAAATGGCCGTCCGTTGGATTCAAAAGCTGCGCCCCTGGACCGATAGACGGCTTGCAAATGGTCTGCTATGGCTTACCTCCTTGCCTCTGTTGTTTGTTTCCAAACTCAATTTAGTAATCTCCCTCTAATGGCTAGCTGCCAGATGGAGTGACCTTTTCCCCCTGTTCAGTGTTTTTCAAGCCCTTTTCTCATTGGCATTGTTATTAGGCTACACCGTTCTCATCAATACAGCAGTGCTTATGTTGTGAGCCCCCAAGAAAAACTGTCAGGATTATGATGTGTGCTGCCAGGCAGCCAGTGGAGATCAGAATGCAACTGCCGGTTGAAGCGGAGGATTTTGCAAGATAATCAACTTTTTCCGCAGCATTCTTGGGTACTGGCTCCTTGCCCAGTAAGGCTTCAAACAAAGCAAAACAGTGAGAGAGAGCAGAGAGAGAGAGAGAGAGAGAGCGTTTGTGAGGCTAGGCTGCTTTGGGTGTGTATCTGATCTTCCTCTGACCCAGTCTCCTCGGAGACGCTCTTAGATGATAACCCAACGAGAGAAAGAGTAAATAAAACAAAACAAGAAATTGAAGTCTGATAACAACACGCAGGATGTCTGTTTAGTTTAAGAGACAATGGCTTACAACTGTTATAACAAACCAAATGGGACTCAGGTATCTTACAGTCTGTAATTAATTAAATATAAATGCAATGAATTAAATGAACATATTTTAGGAATTGTACTGCTTTTTTCCATCTGTTATAGTATGGATTTTCTATACTGTGTACTGTACAGCCATACATTTCTAGCTGCCCTGTGGGATGTATGGGTATACTCAGCAGGTATCCATGTCAGGCAGGTCCACAAACTGAAGATGTACTATGGTGTGTAACCATATTTAATCATATTTTATGCTGAGTTCAGAC
>JAODXP020000024.1:14697825-14712825 GCA_027497455.2 Sardinella longiceps | reverse complement strand
CTTCCTGTTGTAAGGATTTGTTGCGCTGCTCCAATGGGAGTGTCGGGTTGTGCATGCTGGTATGTGAGTGACTATCACCTCTCCCCCCTCTAACGCTATCTGCACACTTTTTATTTCCCCCCACATTCTTTTTTCTTGTCTAGGAGGGCCAATTACACCGTCCCCTACCTCCTTCTGCTGACAGAAGTTGGAGTTGTTCCCTGCTGTACTAGCTGTATCTGAGCTAAAATGACTTGCTAAGGCAATATTCCTTTGACTGACTAGTGCTGGTGATCTAATGTTGTTAACTTATGCTGAGGTTAGCTTGCATGGATTTGAAGTGTAGCTCCACAGACAGTACTTTACCAAGTAAGTCTTAAAGGTACAATGTGTAACATTTTCATTGTTCAATATCAAAATCTGCTTTACCTGTTGAAAAGCTTGTCCTTTCTCATAAATATTAACCACCATTATTAATTCCGTGTGTCCGTATTGGCTTGAAATTTCGCATTTGCATGCACATTAGCTGGGGTAGACTCTCCATGTATTGCCGCCATCTTGGAATACGGAATCTGAAAACGGTCATATCGTTTGCGTTTTCGCTATAGACAGACAATAGACCAACATCCACAGGCTACCGTAGCTGTAATACATAATTTGAGAAGTGTTGCACTTCATTTTTCTTGAAGGCTACAGATTGGTGCTTTAATGAGTAAATCCTGTGTTAATCACTGAGTGTTGTAATATAAAAATAATCCAAAAAAATAAAAATAGAAATAAAAAAAATTAAAAATAGACATAACAGACTGTGTGTTAGTTTCCCGAAACCTAAAGCACTAAGTAGTTCTTAACCCTTATAGGGTCTTCGGGTCTGTGGGACCCGTTTTCAGTTCTCAGGGTTAAGAAAAAGTATACAAGCGATTATTTTATCAAACTAAGATTCATTGGCCTTGGCTTATTTTGTGTGAGGAACATAAATCAGAAGGAATTTTTGTGACCCCCTCTCCTACACTCCCCCTGTAAATTTATATTACATACAGGGTCTTCCGGAGTCCACTGGACCCGTGGATGAGTTTAAGTGTGAAAATCATAGGTTATGTGGGCGCTGTATGTGAATGAGTTGGTTAAAGCTAGTGACTGGGCCCTTTGGTAAGCACCCACAGTGTATTATGAAGTGTGTTGACCCAAGATGGGCTCAAAAACACAATATACATGCCCACAATGCAAGACGTATTTAGACAATACATCTAGTAAATCTCTGTCCCTGGTGTGGTATGGTGTAGTATGGTGGTATGATAAGAAAATAGGATAAGACTGTATCTACCTAATTATGTACACTGGTACATTAACTACATACATTGTTATACAGGTTGTACTACTCCTCGTAGCGATACTGTAAAAGTGTTACTTATAGGAATTGGGGTCAATGGGGCTAATGCGCTCAAACAGAGGTTTTATGACCTGATTAGATACAATTTCTACCTAAATTCAAATAAATAATCCAGTTTGTTTTTATAAAAACTTATTTCATTTCTATATCTGATGATATTTCTTCAGGTATGCCCATTTAAGGAGGGATTTCCTTATTTTGTTAGCTTTTCATGAAAAATCCTTAAAAACGATTGCCATTTCTAAGCATAACTGTGATTTAACAAAGGTAAAGAGGATATATCTGAACCCTGTTTTGTTTATTTTACTTGCAATTGAGTTGAAGTACACATTTGCAGAATATTTTAGCAAAGAAATTTTGTGTTTATATTAGATTAAAAGGCCTTAAATGCAATGGGTCCACCAGACCCGGAAGGATCTTCTGTGTAACAAAAAACGAAGACCCTATGAGGGTTAACCTATACTTACACCTACTACACTGTAGAATAAAAACAGAGGGATCCAATTGGCCAGTTCACTTTCACCTCTCTTTTGAACTGGATGGTTTAAGTGAATTCATTTACACAATTGTTTAATATTTTCCTTAAAGGAAAAATCTGGGGTGAATCAACACGTAGCACTACTGTTTTATAGTGCCAAGCGCTACTGATAGCCACCTCAATCACTCAATTTCATGTAACGCAGACTGAGATAGCGAAACGGCAGCTAAGGGTAACAGAATGGGGCATTTCAAAACGAAAGCAAATCGATTAGGTTTCGTTTTTGACATGCCTCATTCAGTTAGTGTTAGCTGCCGTTTCTCAAACTCAGTCTACGATGCACGAAATTAAATCATTGAAGTGGCTTTCGGTAGCGCATAGCAGTATAAAACAGCAGGACTACGTGTTGATTCACTCCGAATTATACCTTTAAGTAACCTACATGTTCATAGGGATTTCAGCTGCTGCAGATCAGAAGTGTTCTCCCATCTGAAAGAGAGTTCCCCTCCAAAATGAGTTGGTCAGGCCCCTAGTCTTTAGAAGTTGTTCTGTGTTGCCCTAGAACTAAATGCAACACTTGCTAATCTGACTCGCCTATAAGTGCATGGAGATTCATATCTATTCACTCTGGTTAAATTGCTCTCAAAGATCACACTGATACCATATATCACTTCAAACTACTTGAATGTGCACTCATAAATGCACTGAAAACATAGACTTTACCAGCAAGTGAGATGTCAGCTATGGTCCAAGCAAGAATAAAAGTGGTAAATATACAAAGCAAAATGTCTATCCTCTGAAGTGATAGAAATAACAGTAATTATTATTCAAATGAAAGCTGTCTTGGCCATTGCTGGCCAAGTATCCCCCCCTGTCTTAAAGTATTTTTTTCTTTGCACTGCTGATGGAGTAGTTTGTGGGAAGAGTTTGTGTTAGAAATTGGTTTAAAGCATATCCAGTTGCATGCAGAGGCATGGGAGGCTATGTGTATTTCTTTGCATGTGTACTGCATAAATGTACAGCATGTGTATGTGAGTGTGTGTGTGTGTGTGTGTTTATAAATCTATGTGTATGAGCTTTGTGTGTGTGTGTGTGTGTGTGTGTGTGTGTGTAGAGAGAGAGAGAGAGAGAGAGAGAGAGAGAGAGAGAGAGAGTGTGTGTGTGTGTGTGTGTGTGTGTGTGTGTGTGTGTGTGTGTGTGTGTGTGTGTGTGTGTGTGTGTGTGTGTGTGATTGTAGCTCTGTGGCTTGAGATGGTCAGAGCGTGGGTGTTGACACTGTGCTCTGACGGGAGCAGAGGCCTCGCCATATTTGGCATGTCAGCAGGAAAACTAAACACCAGAGCAACCCTTTCTTTAAACACACACACCCTCACACACATTTCACACATCCTGTCCACCTGCTTAGGAGTTTCCTCAAGAGAAAGACAGGAAGAGAGATGGAGAGGGAGAGAGAGAGAGAGAGAGAGAGAGAGAGAGAGAGAGAGAGAGAGAGAGAGAGAGAGAGGGGTGATAAGGCACACTGGAAGAGGAGGCTATGTGTGTTAGGAGGAGGACAGACTCCTTAAGTAAGATGGAGCAGAGCACTTTGTGTGCCCCACCACCATGGCCCCGTAATTTATAGACCTTCTAATGGGCTTTGTGGGATGCATACACTCGGGGGGTCAGAGGCGCAGCCGTGCGTCAGTCCCCCCCCCCCCCCAAAACCACCTCCCCCCAATACCTCCCTTCCACTCTCTCCATTCGGGCTCCCCCCTGTCATAAATTGCGCCCATTAAATTCCGATCCCCTGCCATCCTCACTTTCTGTTTCTCTCTCTCTCTCTCTCTCTCTCTCTCTCTCTCTCTCTCTCTCTCTCTCTCTCTCACTCCTTCTCTCCCCCAGGCCACCATGCCACTCTTGGAGCTCATTTGAAGTAGCAGTTGAGTTCATCCACTTCTCTGCAACACCCCCAACCCTACTAGCACCCCCGCTCCGTCCCTACTCTCTGCCTGTCACTTTTTCTTTAGGTGCTGCCTCTCCTCAGCCCCCTGCTGACATAAACACTGTGGCGGATTCCCTTCTTCCTCTGACCTTTTCTACTTACCCAAGAGAGAGAGAAAGAGAGAGAGAGAGAGAGAGAGAGAGAGAGAGAGGGAGATGATATACAGTAATACATGGCAGAGAGGTGTGACTAGAGAGTTCTGCTGACATTCAGTGTTCATACAGATGAATCTGTCTCGCCTGCTAACTGTGGGTATAAGGCGGATGTCTTCGGTTGTTGTTTCCCGAAAGGAATTACAAATGGCCGTGGTTAGATGGCACAGAAGGAGTTCAAAAGTATTATCTGCCCTAAAGCTATAAGTCTGAATAACGAGCATGCTCAAGGCATTGCACACAGGTTTTCATTTCCATAAAAGCAGATAGTCAAACACACACTCATTTATGACTATCTCAGAGCTTTAACTAGCTGCGTTTTAGCATGAGTTTTATAATGATCTATACTCTGCGCCCGTATTTAAATGTAAATGCAGGTAGAGGTCATTTACTATGTTTTTTCGCTCTGATAGAAAAGTAAATGCATGCAGAGATAGACTTAAATTTGCAGGCGTTTTGTTGATGTTCTTGTCTGCCAGTGCCAGTGGACGACTCTGTAAGAGTCTGCAGGTATGATTGGCTGTGAGGACGCCTGTCAGCTGAAATGAGTCTCTCTTGGAGTAATCACGAGCTGTCTACCACCCTCTAGTCCAGACACCCCCCAGCGGTCTTCCACAAGCCTTTCATGTTGATTGATGTGTACCTGTAAAGAGGTGATATGCCCTAATCTTCCCTGGCTTTAAGTCTTATGTCCTATGTGTGGAGAGAGAGAGAGAGAGAGAGAGAGAGAGAGAGAGAGAGAGAGAGAGAGAGAGAGAGAGAGAGAGACTTGTCAAGGCAATGTGGAAAAATAGTCTCCTCTCTCTGCAAGTGAGTCAGGTTGAAGTTCTTATTTCTAGTCCCACTATTTTTGAAAAAGCTCAAAATAAACAGAATCTTTTTTACCATCAACAAGCCATCTGTAGACAGTACTGGCAATAAGAAGCAACAACTGGAGTCTGTGCAGGGTTTTGGGTCAATGGGGCTGAGCTCGATGACAATCAATTTAGAGTGTTTGACAAGCTTGTAGGGCCTCAGAGATACTCCTTCAGTGGCCCAAGAGCTATTTATAGTAAGATAGTACAGATTGTTTGAGTTGCTTTTCAATTATGTCCTCGACCCAGATCTGAAATATAAAGAAGAAAGAGAATCTCAGGAGTCCTTATTCTTGATGTTCAAATTTGTGATATTAATGACAAGTCTGTTTTGATATGGTCACAAGAGGAGAGAGAGAGAGAGAGAGAGAGAGAGAGAGAGAGAGAGAGAGAGAGAGAGAGAGAGAGAGAGAGAGAATTCATGTTGTCCTTAGTCACAGCCTCTTCCCTACAGCAGAAACACAGGCTCATTTAAAACCAAATTAATTTCTGGAACTCATAACCGCTCTGCTTACCTCTGGCACAATAACAATGAATTCCAAATAAAATGTTTCAATTATCCCTCTTGTCTGGGAGATTAAAGGCAAAGTTCATTTCATCCCTTTGGAATGAATCCTTTTTAATGGTTTAGAAACACACAAAGGCTCTTAAAGTTAGCACACAACTTTGGGGAAGCTGACTCAGCTCTGTGTGGATCAGGAACTTTATATGATGTTACTGTGTGGAGATTCATGAGGGGTTCATCAGTGGTATGAGCTTCCTGTTTCTTATTGGTACTGATCTCTCTCTTTTCTTAAAAAAAATGCTGAGAATGAACAACTGATGCCATCAATGCAATAGTTATTTCTTCTACTTTTGTAGGTTTCTGATAGATAAAACTAGGTCATACAGTTGTTCCATCTAACTTCCAATGAGGTTAAAGCTTCCATGATTTTTTTCACATTCATCACTTGATTGAAATTTTAATTAAAAATATTAGGTTAAGGTTTCCAGGGAAGGTGTTTGGTCATCCTTAATGTTGCTTATAATATATGTTGAATATATGCCATATATTGTCTGATTTTTCATAGAGTAAAATGTAACATGATGTTCCAATTGTTCATTTTTAGTGCACTGTAGTCATGATATCTGTCAAAACAACTTTACCTGAATTACACTAAATGCAAAGTGCAATTACTGAATCAATTCTCAAGGTCATATGATAAAGATTTAAAGTGGTCCTGCATTCACAAACCTGTCTCCCTAAGGCCAATGGGACACTGCATCATATTTTCATAAATGATTAGTGTGTAGCCTACCTAACATTTTAACAAGCCAGTAACTGTTTGCAGTTATCCTTTGAAATCCTCCTATATATCCTTTGAGCTTCCCCTAAAAAAATAAAAATGTAAAACCAATGTCATGCATCCTCAGCAATACATGAAGATTGGTTTGAAAGAAAAGGAACCAAAAACAATACATTTCTATCATTTCTGGCAAGGTAACATAACCATTGAAGTGAAAGTGAATTAGCCTAAAAAAATGCATAAAATATCACCTAAAACCACCTCTAGTGCCATGTTGTCTATTTAAATCCCTATACTTTATCACAATGTGTATTTTTCTGAAATTGATTCTGAAATGCACTTTCCAAAACTGTAAGTTGGTGACTTGCTTCATTACATAAAACACTGGCATGTTTAAATACAGAGCAAAATGATACTGATGTAGTTTTTAAATCTTAAACTGTTGTTTTCACTGGATTGTTCTCGTTTTGAATCCAATTAACATACTTCTGAGAGATTTTCCATGCCACACTTACAAATATGGTTGGTGAAAATTCATATTTATAACTCTGGTCTTCATGAAAGTCAAATGTCCCTTGATACTCCGTGTAGTTCTAAATTCATGAGCATAAATTTAACTTTAAACAACATTTACCTCTCACTAAATACAATGGCCTACTATGCCATTTCAGGAAGGATTTTAAGCCGTTAGCTTCTAAAACTTCTCTCCCTCAGGCAAATTTTGCCTTGGGTCTCCTCATTCCTTTGCTTTGCACTGGCATGCATCTGCTTGGGCACTGTGTGGGTGTCAGTGTCATATTGTCAAGAAGACAGCAAGACAGTACACCTCTGTTTGAGGCAGCAGGGACATAATATCATGGTAGAGAGAGAGAGAGAGAGAGAGAGAGAGAGAGAGAGAGAGAGAGAGAGAGAGAGAGAGAGAGAGAGCACTACTGGGGAGAGAGTTCTGTGCTAAATGGATGAGGCACAAACACCTCCATGGGAACATTTTTGGAAAGAGAGAAAAAAAAAAATTCTGCGATACCCCTAAAATCTAACATTGGGATGTCATGTCACAACAACATGTTGATATGACTGGAAAAATTGGACAGATCACTGTTGCTTGGAAAAGAAACTACATTACAGTGCAATAACACTTCTTGTAAGCCTGAGTTGCTATAATGTTGATGATGGATAAGTGACTGTAAAAATGATACACACACTGTAGCTGTGTGCTATAACTGTCTGGGCAATATATATTAGGTTTAGATTTTTACAGTGACAATGTGGAGTCAATTCCTCTGCTGTTTATACCTTCCCATATATTTCCCTAAACTTCTCTGAACTACACTGATGTACTGCTTGGTGATGTTCAGATTTATTCAATTGTTAAAGTGCAATACTGCAATACATCTGACAACTCATACCGCAACTCAACCGCACAGCCTCAAGGATATATGTGTGTATTAAAAAAAAAAAAAAAAAAAAACGTATTTGGAGAGCATAAGCGGAGTATAGCATCCAGCATAAGGCCTTATTCAGCCAAAACTTTTGCATCTAATTTGAATTTGACCTAGATCTTTCGTAAGGCACCTTGAGTCTTATGTAACAGTTCTCTCCTCCTGTGTGACATTACACAGTCTCCACCGTGAGTATACAGGAAGCAGGGGGATTTAGGAAGAAACAAGTATGTGTTCAAAGGCCTCTAGGCCACTGTAAAGTGCTTTGAGAGAAGGTTTCAATTATAGTGAGGGAATTAAGCAAATAAAATTTGCCTTCTGCAACAGAGCAGTGGCTCTAATACTTTTGAAAAGTTTAAGGCAGTATAAACTCAGCGCCTCCTAAGGAGCTTGGTAGCTCTAAGCTCTAAGCAACTTGCATTCTGATCCCATGTGTAACAAAATATTTTAAAAACTTACTTGAAAAGCAAAGAAGGAAACGGTTTTCCCTCTGAGGTACAGGAAATGAATGAATGAATAAATAAATAATCAAACAAGTAAACAAACAAAAATTAACACTCCAACAAGTACTGACTGACATAACTGTTTTTCTCTCTCAGTTTGATATACTGTCGTTATTTAATGGTGGCAATCCTAAGATCCCAAAATTGCTTGGAGCATGGTCTGAGTTTGGTGTCTGCTCTGGCTGCAGCTGGACTGAATGACTATCAATATTGTCCTAGCACTTAGTGGATTCTCCTATTTGTGTGTGTTGGCCCAGGTGCCAAAACTATCCTTTGCACACAGTTCATTCAAATGTTTATGCATATCTTTGATTCAGTCATATTGTGGCAAAACCACCTTACTTACAACTATCTCTCAGATTATAATTTACTATTGAAAATAAATTGAATCCAATTACAGATACAAATCAAATGAATAATATAAAGCTAACATACAGGCGGCAAGTCTGGTTATAGCGCCTCCAAAATGCGAGGGTGGGGTCGGCGTGGGGGAAAATAGTTCTCAATTTATCATGCAAGTGAATGAGAAGTTTGGTCAGCAACCTAGGTTCCAATGTTTCTGGGACCGACAGGATATCACATCATACTTAATACTTAATATGCTTGCTTTAATTAGTAGACCAAGAGCATTGGGAATATGTACAGTCAGTACACATATACAGTACAGTATTCTACAATGGTATTATGTTTATTTCAAGCCAGTCAATGTATTTAGATAGTCTGGCCTGGATGTTATATTGGATTCCGGTGTTGATCTTCCCAGTGCTACTGATGTTGCATTGTCACATGCCAGTATGCATACTGTGTAACCAACCCTAAATGATCTAAAACACATGTGTAACATAAACATTTTCCTAGCTACAATATACCACTGAGGAAACATACTAGCCCAGTGCCTATTGAGCTGTGCACCGAATGTAATCAGACCATGCAACATGCCTACCAAATGGGCCATTCAGAAACCCTATAGTCTGAAATACATCTCATCAATAAGAATTTACTCTTGTAATCACAGTAGCTTACGACACTGTACATGGCTGCAGAAAAACTATTTTGTCTTTAGTTAAGAGTAATGTTACTTAAGAGGGACACACACGTTTGGCACTTGAATCATTATAAAGTCTGCCATGAGAGGTGGAACTACAGTATGGTAGAAGTGGAATGATGATATAATGGTTAAAATGATATAAGCAGTTCAGAGTTTCATTGCCTCCAGAATGCCTTCTGAGACACAGGAGGTAATAATTTACTGTTAAAGCTTTGGCTTCTGTTCTTGGAAGATTTTTTTTCTGTTACTTCACCACCAGTTTTATCACTTCTGTTTTACTGCCCAAAATCTGTCAGGATATTAATATATTTAGTCACGACAGATATTTTTTTCCAGTATTTTACTTCACTTTATTTGTTTGTGCTTGGATTGAATAAATAATTAGCCACTTCCTGTTGTTGAAATGTGGTCAAATCTTTGCAACCATTAAGTCCCCACTTAGCAGTTAGCTCTTGCAGCACAAAAGCACAATTTTGACTGCTCTGCAGTCTTCAAGCCTCAGTCCAATATAATGATTGAGTGTGATGGACTATTCAAAAGAAAAGCAAACATGCTGGCATTTAGAAACTCTGGTCTTAAAGCAGCCTTTACAGAAACAAAAGCAGTCCATTACGTCTATGGACAGGATCTTTCTAAAGCTATAGGCTAGCGAAATTCAAAAATAAAATATTGCTCTTTGTAATGATGATTTAGTGATAGAAGTTGGCTGCTCTTTAAAGCAAAGCAAAGAAGAATATGTGATCCTTGGCATCAGCATTACATTCAATTTAGTGTTAAAGGTTGGGAAGGAGATCCTGGAACATCAGTTTGACCAAAGTAGGTATTTGAAAATAATAGACAATTCAGAAGTCCAGTCCTTTATCTTCAAACTTCCCCTGAAGCGATGCCTCAGGTATACAGGAACAAATGGGGACAAAATGGTAGTTGGGTTTGACAAACATATCACCAGTCAATCATTTCAATAATTTCAACTGAGTGTGTGTGTGTGTGTGTGTGTGTGTGTGTGTGTGTGTGTGTGTGTGTGTGTGTGTGTGTGTGTGTGTGTGTTTTGGAGTATTTAATCAATTGGTTGCAGTCTGGGTGTGAAGGTAATTTTAAGCAATATAGCAACAAGTGCTCAAGGAAAGCATCTCATACCCTACCTTTCATTAGGGTGGCACCAACACATGGGCATATTTTTTTTATTTATTTTTAATTTTTTGCTAATTTAATTACTAATTTAAGGCAATGAGGTTCCACCAAATTTTTAAGTAAGTGTTATTGTTTTTTTACAGGGTGTGATTTTAGTAGTTTTTGCTCTTGGGTGCTCCTTGTTGGTGCCCCAGACCCTGCCCACTCACCTAATCCACCAACCAACAAACCATCTTATGTAGCCCCTACTGCACTTCTGCATTTTATTATTTTAAGGCCTTTTTCTGTCCCCACCCCCCAATTAATGCACAGATACTGTAGGCTGTAATTTCACTGCATTATTCACAGTAATCATGTGAAAATACACTTCATTGAATCCTCCAAGGTTTATAAGAGGGGAAATCTGGAATTGTTTTGGCAGGCAGACCACACAGATTTCATAAGTGTCTCATTAGGATTGTGTGGAGCCAATTGAGATCGTCTTGGTAACTGTTACGACCCAGGCTCGTTGGGCCGCAAACATGAAGGAGACGGAAACCAAAAGTACTAATACAAAAATAAATTTATTTGTCTGAAGGAAAATCATTCAAAATGTCTAGGGGAAACGGGTTCTATGTAGGGATGGATGGCCGGCAAGAATCAGAGTGGTGTTTGGTGAATGGTTGTATGAATGGATGCATGTATGTAGTTGGGCAAAATGTATGAGAGTAGTGGTGTGCGTGTCGAGGAGCAGGGGAGTGTGTGATGCTAAATGAGGGGCGGGGCCGAGTGTGTGCATAGGGGGAACGCTGCTCCTGCTTTTGTAGGCAGCGGCCAGGTGAAAGCATAGGCAGGTGAGGCCAATGATCGCCACTCAGCAGGCCCGCCAGCCAGGACTCCATGGCATCCCAACTGACAGGGAAGCAGAGGGGCGTGACACCTCCCCCCCCGGGAGGATTCCTTCAGGAAGCCTATGGTACACACACAAACAAAAAAAAAAACACAAACAAAGGCCCTCTGCGGACCCGTCTCATCTCTGTTACACAGCGTCCTGGGCCCTAGGAACTGAGGACAGAGGAGACACAGATCCACAACTCAAAACAAAGGAAATCTATGTCAAACTATAATAAGACAACAAAGTTCAAAGAATCACAAATAAAACATGCAAAGGATATGTATTGGAAGGATATTGTCTGGCTCCAGACGGTGGCATGCTGGTCCGGGGTCTTCCTCTGACAGATGGACTGTAGTCAGGATAAGATGGAAGTTAGGTAAGACCCCAGAGACCCACCGACAGTGCAAAGCCAAGGTGGCTCAGAAGGCGCACAACGGCTTGTAAGCCATGAGCAAGGGTGGCTTCTCCCAAGCTCCACACAAGACATTAGCCAACACAAGGCAATAGAATCAAACAACCAGACAGTACAATTACCCCATCCAACTAATAAACAAAAAGACAAAAGGAAAACAAAAATCAACACTACAGGACTAGGCCCCAAGAAGGCCCCAGAAAGCACCCTAGGAAAAGAGGCTCTAGCCAGAGTCCACCTCTCACACAGACCACTGACTGGACCACTTGCTGTAGTGATAGCGTTATTATTAGCACCATAACACTGAGCTAGATGCTCAGAACAAACAGTAGCACTAGATGAGGAGCCATGCTCCAACACAGCAGCTTTAGAGTTCAAGGAAATACCATGGTCAAACACATCAGGGCAGCCCACCCCCTGTCCACTCCAGGACACTGGACAGACTGAAAACTGACCTGAACCCCAACATTTTTCACTGAGGGAGACAGAGGACACCCCTTTTCAGCTTCCCATGTCTGGGTAGCCTTTTCAGAAGCCTCACCACCACAAGCACTAATAGAAGCGGACTCACACAGAACAAAGTCAGGCACCATCGTTGGTGCAGGAGGTTGCACAGCACCAGGGCTTCGCCATACAGCCGCAAGATCATTGCCGAGGATAAATTCGACACCAGGCACAGGCAAGGACGAGCACACCCCGACCTCTACTGCACCTGAAACAAGACCTGAAGACAGCATGATCTTATGTAAAGGCACCCTCACCAGACTCATGTCAAAACAGCGCACCAGGACATGTTTCCCAGTGGCAGACTCGTCAGAGAGTGGAATAACTCGGTCCAACAAAAATGATTGAGCGGCTCCCGTGTCGCGGAGGACACGGACCGGCACACGTGTCCTAGCATCATCAGGCAGGCACACAGTACCCCAGGTGACAAATGGTGTGTAACTACCTGCTTGGTGATTACTAGCCAGAGGTAAACTACCAACAGGGCGAGGTGGAAAAGAAACCGCTAAGGCAACGGGTCTTGCATCCCTGCTCTCTGGAGCACCATGCGCAGGATCTGCTAGGAAAGAATCAGCAAGAGGCACAACTTTATTACGCTCACTCCTTTTCAAAGCATAACACTCAGAAAGCTTGTGACCCACCTTCTTACAATGGTGACAAACAATACCAGGCCTCCCTTCACGAACATCACCTCTACGCGAAGGAGGAAAAGTGGAAGTTTGGTAACTAGGCCTCATAACCCCTTGGTCTACAAGAGCATTCTCTCTACCCGAAAGACCCCGCCCCGTCACATGACCTTTATGGGTTAGCGCAAACTCGTCAGACAGCACCGCTGCCTCATCAAGCGTTGTAACTTTGTGCTCACTCAAGTAGGTGGCTACATCTTCAGGGACACAGGTCTTGAACTCTTCAATAAGAATGGCCTGACGAAGAAGCTCCAACGTGTCAACCTTCAATGAAGCACACCACCGATTAAACAACTGCTCCTTTTCACGTGCTAGTTCAAGATAAGTGTGGTGA
Organism: Sardinella longiceps; assembly: GCA_027497455.2. Taxonomy (NCBI): domain Eukaryota; kingdom Metazoa; phylum Chordata; class Actinopteri; order Clupeiformes; family Clupeidae; genus Sardinella; species Sardinella longiceps. The sequence continues at coordinate 14,699,774 of JAODXP020000024.1, read as the reverse complement.
TCTTTCTTACGGAAATCCCGGAACTTTTGGCGGTAGGCCTCAGGCACTAACTCATACGTCCTCAAGATGGCACTCTTTACCGTGTCGTAACAGGAAGACTGTTCGACAGACAATGAGGCGTATGCGTCCTGAGCCCTACCCACCAAGACGCACTGTAGGAGGAGAGACCAATGTTGTTTGGGCCAATGCAAAGATGTAGCTACCTTCTCAAAGTGAGGGAAGTATTTCTCCACCTCTCGCTCCGAGAAGGGGGAACTAAACGAATGTTTCGGCTGACGTCGAAAAAGGGTGTTGCAGAAGAAACACTGGGAGTGGGAGACGACGTGGGAATTTCAGTACCTTTTGCTGCGAGTTCCAGTTCTAGTTTTCGCAATTCAAATTGCCTCTCACGCTCTTTGAATTCGAATTCTCTGGTACGGTCACGCTCGCGTTCAGCACGCTCTTCGCGCTCGCGCGCTAACTGGTCACGCTCGCGTTCCCTCTGAAACTCCAGTTTCTTTAATTCAAGCTCTTTCTCTAGTTGCTTATCTCTAGCAGCCAAAGCGTCACGATCTGCCCGAATTTTAGCGGCGTCGAGCTGCATTTGTTTCTCTTGGACTGCCAATTCTTTTAGACGGACCTCACTCGTCTGACTCCCACCAGATGTTATAGTGTCCCCTGTAGCCTGACTATCAGCAGAAGTCAGCGACTCTACGCTAACCTGACTACCGCCAGTCACCTCTGCTTCTCCAGGACTAACAGGCACATCAGCTCGCAAAACAAGCACACCCTGTTCCACCAAAGCTATTTTGACATGGCTAAGGAGAGTAGCTTTTAATTTCTTTATTTCCCCACTAAGTTCTATGGCATACCTCTCCGCAATAGACACCAGCTGGTCCTTGTTGAACTTTTCCAGTGCCTCCTCAGAAGGCTCTGAAACAAAGCTGTCGATGACAGAAGACATGATTATTTGTTCACACTCTTTATCTTAAATATGCCCCAATACTCAAGACAAAAAATGAGGTGGTTAGGAGAGAGGAAAACCCACAACACTTCCACACAATAGGCCTAACAAAGTGAAAAACGTTTTTCCACCACTAGATGGCAGCATAAGCCAATCTACCACAAAATGCTAGGCAAGAAAACCCTGCAAAAGCACCCCTTTAATTCAAAAATCAAAAGTTGACCTTCAATGCATGACACAACAAAATTCAAAAGTAGCTCACTCAAATAGTCATCCCAAAGGACTAGGAATAATGACAGACAATGCGCACACTATAAAAGGTAAGATTAACAAATACTGTTTGTAACTGGCTTCCCCAATAAGCAAGTACAAATACAGCAGTAGATAAACTTATTTACTTGGCTAGGAGCTAGTTTTAAACCACAAACATACTATTTTACCATTTCACACTTAGCTTAACCATAAGCTAAACAAAACAGCAGCTAACCACGTTAGTCTACCGTCTAAACACACAAGCAAAGCGACGTCTCGCCCGCAAAGATAATGGTAACAAAGTAGCTATGATATGCAGCAAACAAGTATTAAACTAGCTAAACATTGCCTAAATGCCGGCCACAAAACAGCTGACGCTAGCCGACAAAACAAACAATCATTACCTTTTAGCTACACAATACACACACACAGACGCTACAAACAAACAACCACAAAAGAGTAAGCAAACCCCGCAATGTGCATCATCGGTAGCCTATAACCCAAACGTCGGGCCCAAGCAACTCCTAAAACAAACAAACCCACCTAGCCCCCCTACGGTTCACCAAGCTGGGGAAATTATCGCTAGCTCGCAAGTGGACACGGAGCCGAAACTCGACTCAATGCCACACTTCGAAGCGTGCCGTCAGCAGCTTACCGTAAAAAATAAGAAAGGCAAAATAACAAACAAGCAAAATAACAAACGGTGCCTCGAAGGAAGAAATGAGCTAGCTCGAATCAGCTGAGGCACTAAACT
>JAODXP020000024.1:14662825-14692825 GCA_027497455.2 Sardinella longiceps | reverse complement strand
CACACACACACACAAATACACACACCTGATGCAAGAGATCAATAGTGTGACGAACAGGTCAGCTCATGAAATTAGCACAGATGAGTGGGTACCTGCTGGGCTAGAAATGGAAACCCCCGCGGTCTCATGGGTCTGAGGAGAGACTGATAAAAGTAGTCTGGCCCAGCTCCAGCCCTCCTCTGGCCCAGCTCCAGGTCTCCTCTGGCCCAGACCCTCACTAGACCGGGGCCAGGCCTCTTTATCTCTCTGTTCTGGAGACCTCATGATCTGCATGTGTTTCCCTCCCTATCCCTATCCCTGCCCTAAGCCTGCATGTGTGAGTGGATGTCAGTGTAATTATGCACCTATTGATTAGCTTAATCAGATGTGTTGCTCTGCCCAACATTGCCACTGGTGGGCTCAGTCAGGCAGAAGCAGCAGAGCAGCACAGGAGGCAAACATGCTCAGTGTGGGGGCTAGACTGGGAACTTAGTACCACTGCCAGTGGCAATCATGCTGCTCTGTGCTTAGTCCCTCCTTGTGTCAGCACTCGTGCCGCTGTCCGTGGTGCTGAAGCACTCACTCATGCCCATGCAGCCACTGGATGTGCAGTATAGAGTAATGAAAGAATTCTTACAGAGCACTTGCAGGGCTTGTTCAATGCTTGAGTTTGTACTTAGACTTACAGCTAAACAGCTAGTCATGCCAATCTATTCACTAGCAAACATACAGTGGGTACCTAGCTTGCTAACATAGGTTTGGGTAGGTTTGTTTAGAGAGAACTGGCAGAAGCATTGAATATTCTTAGCCTCTTGTATCTTACTTCTAGCTTTGTCTAAATGGTGACTCAGAGAGTCATGCACAGTTTGCTTTATTTCAAATGTAAAGAGGGAAAATCATTTACATGTTTTTGTATCCTGCATTATGTTATATAATGATGAACAGATTTAGTTGTTTCTAGACCATGCAGTGGTGAATAATCTACTACCAGAACAAGAAATGGAACCCCTTTCCTAAATGAATATAAAAATCACTTGTGGCAACTGGTAACAAAAATAGTGCTTGTTCAATGCTTGAGTTTGTACTTACAGCTAAGCAGACACTCTATTCACTAGCAAGTATACTGTGGGTACCTAGCTTGCTAACATAGGTTTGGGTAAGTTTGCTCCCATACACATCACATTACACATGACTCTCAACAGTGTGACAATATACAATATAATGCCTATTTCTACCTACATTCTACTAAATTCAAGAGTACACAGTCTAACAGGTTACATAATATTGATTTAATTAGCAGTCCACTTTCTTGATTTTTTTACACATGACTATTGGCATGATGTGAAATCAACAAGCAATTATTGTCCCTGGGTCAATGGCTAAATTGTTTGTTAAGGTTGCATATCGTACCCAACCAATCACTGACACTTCTTGGTTGTGAGTGCGCAGTGAGGATAACACACTTATCATTTCAAAGCTGACTGTATTTTCAGTAGCCTATAGGGTGTGGGTTTTATTTACGTAATGGGAATAAATGTGTAAAAACCTGTTGTAGTTGTAATATATCAGCTATAGCCTGGGCTATTCTTCAAGATAGCTTGCTGGACTTGGTAGTGGCAGCTAAAAACTAGTAGGCTTGTGTTACACTGGTTATGTTAGGTATGCTAGTGAGCTAATGTTATACAAGCCTGTGCAGACACATTTTAGACCGACCCAAACCTTAATGTGCTCTTGTCATATTATTAGTCAGGCATTAGCCACTTGTTAGGCTTATATACAGGCTATAGTACCCTTTCATCTATGATGCAAATGAAGGTGAAGCATTAGGCTAATCCTTGGCTGACTGGTCCTGCACTAATGCTTCAGATTGTACTGACTGGCTGTTGCATGCAACCGGAAAAGTTGACATTTTCTCAACTTTCTTATCCCTCATGCTCAGTTGGTGATGATGTGATGATGATTTGGACTGAGATGGGGCCAAAGAGCAGCTTTGAACAGATGATTATTCAGTGTTTACTTAACCCTTTGCCAAGCTCAGCTGGCCCTGTCCATGGTTCTAAAATGGAAGCCCCATTACTGCCCCAGTCTTTCTCTTACAGTAAAAGATACCATGCAGAAATATGATTTATTTATCAAGGGCAAAAAAAATCCCTGCAAAAAGCCAGACATTTAATGTGCTACTTGTGAACAAAGTCAGAGCCTGGAGTTATCTCTTCATCATATTCCAACCACAGGCTAAAATTTGTGCTTTTAAGCAGTTTCTGCTGCTCTGGTAGCAGTGTTTTGGCTTATTTGTCATTACACCAGGCTAATTGTTTGACAAGAACCCATTAGCTTCAAATTTATGTTATGTGCTGTCAAGAATATGGTGACTTCACTTAACTTATACTCACTAATGTGTGTGTGTGTGTGTGTGTGTGTGTGTGTGTGTGTGTGCGTGCGTGCGTGCGTGCGTGCGTGCGTGCGTGCGTGCGTGCGTGTGTGTGTGTGTGTGTGTTTGGGTTGGGGCGGGGGTTCTTGTGCTGCATCCAGTGAATACAGGCTTCATCTCTCATCTACTTTCTGCTCACTGCCCTCCTGAGGTAGACTGTCTCTGCTCCTTCCCACACACAGACTCTCTCTCTCTCTCTCTCTCTCTCTCTCTCTCTCTCTCTCTCTCTCTCTCTCTCTCTCTCTCTCTCATGCTCATCTACACTTTCACTGCTTCACCGTAACCTCATTCTCTCTTCCCCTATAGCTCGCCCTTTCTCTGATGTCTCTGTCTGTGCTTTGTCGTATGTCTTGCCTCGTGCGTGTGCATGTACGTGCCTATCTTTCTCATCACGTTCACCTCCTTTGATTTCTGTTTCACGTGTTTCACCGTTGGCTACGTTTTTCACTGTTGCTTCGCACCCACTTGTCTTCTGTTCTCCCACCCTCCCTATGCCCCCTGAGGGAAAGTCTCAACTGACCCTGATCTTTTCAGCCTCCTTTCACTCTAAGCACCAACCACCCCCCAACACCCACTCAGCCCCCCCTCCACCACCACCACATCCACCTCCAATTTTCCATAGTGATGTGGCATCCCATACCTCCATCTTCTCCACTTCTCCCTCTGCTCATCAAATTCTCACTCATTGCATTCCTCTCTCATCTTCCTTTCCCTTTTCCTATGCCGTAACCCCCCCCCCCCACAGACACACACTCACACACACCACTGCCACTTTCACTTCTCATTTTCTTCACCTCCGTCTTCTCTGCCCCTCCTCTCTCCAACTTTCCTGACACTTTCCTCTCCCCTCCTCTCTCTCTCTCTCTCTCACTCTCTCTCTCTCTCTCTCCCTTGTCTGCAGCAATTCATTCTCTGCTCTGCTCTTTCTCTCGCTCCCCCTCTCTCTCTCACCCCTCGCTTCTCTGCTAGTCAACCTTAGCATCTTTAGAACTGCTCCCCCCTTCTCTCCATTGCTTTCACTTCACCTATTCACCCACAACCCCTCAATTTTGCTCGCTTTCCTCGCTCCTTTTCACAGCCCATTGCCCCTCATACCTCTCTGCTAAGTTTCTGCTGATCCTTCACCATCCCTGCACCAGAGGACTAACCATCTTTTGAAGGAAAGAGAGAGAGAGAGAGAGAGAGAGAGAGAGAGAGAGAGAGAGAGAGAGAGAGAGAGAGAGAGAGAGAGAGAGAGAGAGCATTGAGGCCGGAGCACTGAATTCTCATAGCACTGCAAACCCAATTCCATACACAGGATTTTTACACACATGTGCAATTACTGGAGATGTGTTTGTATGCTACATAGTACAACAGCTCACTAACAGTCTATCTGTGCGTGACAGTAACATTCAGTAACATTTCATTCTGTGGGTGACATACAGTAACATTTCAACACCCTATTTTAATTGTGTTAACACCAGTGAAAACATGTGCAGAGTCATTGCTGGTTATGGCCTGGTTTCGCTCATCTAGTGTCATATTTCCAATCCGAGACAAAATCACAGTGGAACACTTGCTATGCATGAATTTACATCATAATCAGGTGTGCTTGCTCTGTGTGCATTGTCTCTCTGTCCATCACAGAAATGGAATCAAGTCAAGGGACTAGATTTGCTATCAGTAAGGGGGCACAGGGGAGAGACAGAGAGAGAGAGAGAGAGAGAGAGAGAGAGAGAGAGAGAGAGAGAGAGAGAGAGAGGTGGAGGGGTTGAGTGGGGGGGCAAAGCAGAGATGATAACAGATTTAATTAGAAAATGGCTTGTTCCTGGGGTATCTCGATTATCAGCCTGGCTCATGTCTTAGCTCTGCAACATGAGTCGACGGAGTCAGCAGATGTGCTGTTAGTTTTGTGCGGCGTGTTGAGCTCAGGAGCCGTGCAAATTCTATTATCAAATCTCTGTCCTCTCAACCCCCCCCCCCCCCCTTTCTCTGTCTCTTCTCTGTTTGTCTGTTTGTATGGGTTGCATTGAGTCCTGCTGAGCCGTAACCTCCTGCCCATATGAACAGTGTCATATGATAAGAAAGGTCTGTGTCTGAAGACTTTCCCCCTTTGCCTTGCACTCTTGATTGGTAATCATGCGAGTGGATCATCACTGCCTTTTCTCCTCTGCCAGGGAAGGCCGGGTAATTGTCCCTTCTCCCCTGCCGTCCCTCAGCACAATCACGGCCAGCATCTTTTGGCTGCATGAACCCTAATCACGCCACCCAAAGTCATCCAGGGCACATTATGTATTCGGCGGGGGGGAGGGAGGAGGGTGGTGGAGGGATGCAGATCCACTGCAGATACCAAAAGTGGGATGAGAGGGAGCGAGAGACAGACAGAGAGAGAGAGAGAGAGAGAGAGAGAGAGAGAGAGAGAGAGAGAGAGAGAGAGAGAGAGGGAGGTTTGTGTGAGCCGTACATGGAAATCAGATATCTGAAGGTTTTTTCTATTACATTGGCGTGGTCTCTAAGACTTCCTGCTGGAGAATAAGAAGGAGGCTGGGAGGAGGGCTGTGGAGAGGGGGAGGAAAACATGCTGTGTAGGGAGCAATCACAGAAAGAGAGAACAAATGACAGGAAAAACAGAAGAGGAAAGAAAATATGCCTCTTTGCAATTACCTGCTTCTTCACACTGATAGATAAGCTGTGTGATTGAGTCCATCCCCAATAGACATTCATACTGTAGGTATTCAAGGAAAGGTCAGCCTCACTTAGGAAATGTAATGCCTTCAGGGCTGTTCAGACCAGGAACGATAACTTTAATCATAACTGTAACAGTAACTATAATTATAAAAGTGTACACACTGACCAAGTCTCTCCATGGCTAAATCAATGTCATGTCTAAAGTTCAATAATTAACCTGATTGGCTGTCAGCTTTTTCTTCGGAAACTAATTCCAAAAGAAACTATATTGTTATTATATTATATTGTTATAGTTGGTGGTGTGGACATCAATCATTTGATTCATGGTAATTAAGAGCAATATTTATTTGCTATTATAGTTGTCATTCCTGATGTGAATAACTCTTTGATGTGCTTGCGCTGTCTGCGTGGGAGTTGGTTTGTTGGTCTAGAAGGACTGCATGTGCATGTGTTTGAGCATTCCAATGTTCTATTCAGTCCTGTGGAACACATGGAGAAAAGGCGAGAGGACAGAGAGAGTGGGAGAGCGAGAGAGAGAGAGAGAGAGAGGGAGAGAGAGAGAGAGAGAGAGAGTGCGAGAGAGAGAGAGCTATATAGCACATATAAATAGCATTTTACACATTTGTTGTCTACAATTTGATGGCTTACATGTGCATTATCATGCACGTCTGTGTGAGAGAGACTGCTGCTGATTCCCTGGTGGCTTTGCATGAAGGTGAGGCCACGGCAGATGCGGTTTCTGTGGCAATAAGGCGAAGTGTTTGCATCAAAAGTGTGGCGACTGTGGCGCAGGAGACAGGTGCTGATTGTTGTAGAAACACAAGTCGCCCCACAAGGCAATCTGAAAAGCAGTATGGAAATTCCCTCTGAATAATTCATAAACATGTATTAATGCAGACACTCGACTCTTTTTCTCTCATTCGCTCTCTCACTCTCTCTCTCTTTTCCTTTGCTTTCTCTCTGCCTCGCTCTCCCTGCTTCTTCTTTCCTTCCTTTTTCTCACTCTCGCTAGTGGTGCCTCTAGATTCAAAAACACCATAAACATCCTTATATTCTCACCTAAGCAGCCAAAATGTTTCCATACCTACAGATTATATTTTAAAAACAGTGTTTCATTTATCTATGTAGACACATGATTTTTGCCATCCTAACTAGATACATTTACTTTTTCTTTTTTCATTTAGTAGACGCTTTTATCCAAAGCGAGTTACAGTACATTTGACTACTAATTACTTGAGAAACATAGGGTTAAAGGCGACCTATAGCTGCATTAAAGGCATACAATACCTTCTAAACATTTCCCAGAGTATCACTGGCAACATGATAATGGTGTCTGATAACAACTAAGTTATCAATGTCATGGTGGTTTCCTACCCCTTTCTGGGACTACACAGTGCATATTCTGGATGGTTGGTGGGAACAAAATGTACACATACCTACCCTTCATATGACTAGCCTATATGCCAACCAAATTAGTTAGAAAATGGTACCAAAACAAATGGTCCGATAAAAAGGCCACTGAAACAGTTGCCTGAAACACACTGAAACACACCTTTCTCAAAGACATGGCAGCTGAGATTCAAACTTACGATTCCCAGGTTGCTAGCATGCCAGGTTGCTTAACCACCACGCTACCACCACACACACAACTAGATACTAACATCCAGATGAACCTGCAAGTTACTTTGACTCTGAGTCCACTCAGAATAACCAAAACAATGCAATCAAAACTGCGTATCCAACCACGTTTACAAAATTGAGGCGTAATTTAGAGGAAAGATGAGTTAATGGAAAGAGTTTAGTGCACCAATATAATTTACATTTTCACACTAATGCTCTTGAGAAATCAGTAGTGAATTAGTCAACTTCAGACCCACTCTCACACTTACAGTAGTTGTGCGGTCAGGTCAAACTCACACGTTTGAGTGCAAAAATTGACAGTGTTCAGAAACAGTGGCATGTCACAGCTGTGGATGTCGCTAGTGTTCCCAGTGGATGACAGTGTCACCTTGGTGATATTTTCACACACTACAGACTCATGCATCTCTTTCTCTCCCTCTCTCTCTCTCTCTCTCTCTCTCTCTCTCTCTCTCACACACACACACACACACACACACACACACACACACACACACACACACACACACACACACACACACACACACAGCTTGCTCTTAAAAATGTTCCATGTTTTCTCCTGCTGCCAGCGACCCGACTTTCTTTCCCCCACCTCTCCGTTCGCTCAGCAGTGTCACAATTTCCAGGCTCCATTGATCACTGACAGGCTGAAAGGCCTGCAATAGCAAAGCAACATTCCAGTTTCCTGCTGCGCCGCCTTCACTCCAATCTGCACGGCTCCTCCATTCTCCCACCATCATTCCACTGCTTGATATTGCATTACTCAATAATATATCACACTGGCCCTCTGAACCGGGCTCGGCCAAGCCAGACTCTGATCTCATTTAAGTGGCATCATATAGAAATATAAATCTCCTCTAGGGAAAGAATAAGGGATGGGGGGGTATAGGAGGAGAGAGAGAGAGTGAGAGAGAGAGAGAGTGAGAGAGAGAGAGAGAGAGAGAGAGTCATTTACCTTCTCTAGCTCCCTAGAAGACCTCATCATGGAGCAGGATTGATGTGACAGCCATCTTTTCTTTTTTTTGAATGCCACACATAGAAGACAGGAAGGCACACCACTTATCAACCCATAAGGACAAGGAGAGGTCATCCAAAACCTTGTAAAGACACCAACCCCTTTAATAGAATTTTCCCAGGGACACATCAATTTCCGGAGGAAAAAATAAATAAATAAAAGAAAAAACAAACAAACACACACTCACTTGCACACACACTCAATTCATTCAAGCTCCAGAGAAACAGACCACATCTGGTGCCTTCGCCCATTTAATAACACCCTGTGTCGAGATAGCCGTGTGCGCAGCTGAGAGAATTATAAAAAATTTACTATTCATCTTGATAAACATAATGTCTCAATCAGAGCAGACGGTGCTACACGCCTCTGTGAGTGATGGCTGGCAGTCTGCGCTTTATTTTCACCCAAGGGCTTTGGGTGAGGTTATGTAACGCCAGTGGTGTGTCGCATTATTAGGACCATAAACTGTGGCTGGTTGCAGCAGATAGCTGCAAGCTGTAGAAGAGAGACTGAGAGAGAGAGAGAGAGAGAGAGAGAGAGAGAGAGAGAGAGAGAGAGAGAGAGAGAGAGAGAGAGAGGCAGAAGGAGAGGAAGAAAAAAACATCAACAAACACCCTGTGTTTCTTGTTTGGAAAAAAAACTCTGTTTATGGGGATTTATTTAACATTTGAAAAGGTCAGGTCCAAAGCCATGGCTCGTATTTAAGTCCAAACACAGAAGACAGCGTTTGACGGCGCTCCAAGCATCAACTCCCCCCAAAAGAAGGGTGGGGCTAGGGAGGGGGAACACATCTGAGTGACAGGTAATTAATTGTGCATACAAAGCTGTCAGGTCAAATTTTTGCCTAGAACTTGTTCTCAAAAGCCTTAATGTAAAGGTTAATGACCAAACAGAAATGATGTGTAGCATTTGGTTTATGGTCTACACAAACTTCCGAATAAGCAATTAGTTGTCCTCAAGTACTTTTAAAAAAAAAAAAAAAAAAGATAAAATCAGCCCTGTTTCCCACACTATTATTGTGTGGATTTATGTAGAGCTGACCTTGGTAGTGCTAGTATCCAGCCTCTTTCTTTAAAGAGCAGTGTGCACAAAAGGTCTTTTGGTGCCCCACAATGCTTAAGGATTATTGGCTTACTCACTTACTCACTGATACTGTTGTTCACACAAACACTTATACCCATGCATGTAAAAACTCAAAAATACAGAGAGAGAGAGAGAGAGAGAGAGAGAGAGAGAGAGAGAGAGAGAGAGAGAGAGAGAGAGAGAGACTCTTTCCCATACACTATTTTTATCTTAAAAGGGAAAAACGCAAACAGCAGAGGTGTAGAGGGTCAGTGTTCTGCTTTTAACCTCTACATAAAATACATGAAAAACAGCTCAGCAAACACACTTAAGGTAAAAAAAAAACATTCAAAAACACATATCTGGAGGTAGTTAGCCCAGCCAGCTTTCAGTGGAATACTTGCCAGTGTAAGCTTAGCCCGTGGGTAGGATATTGCACATGTCAAACTTGTTCAGCAGTAATTCTGTGTGTGCATGTAGATTTTTAATGAGTTTTTTTTTTTTTAATCATTATGCAACACTTCACAACACTGCTTCAACATCCTGTTTGTAAATACTGAGAGCTCCTCTCAGATACTCTCCCTGCAGTACATTGTGGCACACAGTCTTGGAGCAGAAAGGGGTTGTTGTTGTTTTTTCTGATGGGGACACATGAAGAGCTCTTTTCCAAAACACTATCTTTGTTGTCTTGATTTGGTAACGGTTAGCCCAAATGTAGCTGTCCCGATGCTACCTGAAAATAAAATTCAAATTAGAAATGTCTTGTCCTCATTCTCTCTTGCTTCTTCCTTTTCATTGCAGGTCTTTGATAATGGACTATTATACAGCTGGTCATCAACAATGTGTCTTAATTTATTATTCAAATAGCAAGTAATTGGGATACTTTTCCTCTTAATGTTGTTGGGCGCAAGCTGTTTGCCATCACCCAGCACAGATGTGCTTGTGAGCACATTACGTTCAGACAAAAGGGTGTGGTTGTGACATTACTGTGCGATTGTTCGGTGGTCTGTTTTAGACTATGCTTGGTTCATATAGCAGCAGCATGGCGTTTTTGGTGGACCAGCTACCTATAGGCAAACAAAACCTTCCAAATATGTTCTTTTGAGCCAGAAAGTGTTAATTGGTGTTTTAATGTAGTAAAGTCAGCATACAGTAAGTATTGATGCAGTAATTAGGTTTTCTTTAATTTTGTGGTTTCCTACCCTCCCCTGAGAAATACTTAGAGCATATCTATGATGTTAATAGCTGGTAGGAACCATAGCTACATGCCTCCAAATTAATCTGGAGAGGGTACCAAAAAATGTCAAATAGTGATGAAAAGTTACTCATGCTTTCATTTTAACATTCATGACATTCTCAAACTGCTGCTAACCTTCATAAAGTCTTATCTCAATTTCTCTTTATGTTTACGACACCAGGAGAGACAGAGTAGACAGATACACAGACATATATTGGATTCTAATACTCTACAAGCTTTCAATATCACATCTAAAGCTGCAGTAAAGCTGCTCATACATGTACATTATGCTATGCTATGCTAACTGATAAATCACAAATCCTCCACAAACAGTGGCTGTGCTCCATAACATGAGTCAGTTTTAATTGCTCTTTAATTGCTATTTAAGTGCACTCAGAAAAAAAGCACCTTCTTTGCCCCTCAACCTTAGTTTTTGTTTCACAGCATTTCTCTCCAAATCTTAATTCGGGCACGTTGTGGACGTCTGACTGTGCAGACCTGATTGAAAGCACTTTGCTTGCCAGGCTGCTGGCAGGAGGCCTGAGACAGGGGTGGTAGGGGGAATGTGACTTAGTGGGGTAATTGTTTGGAATCAAACTCCTTTACACTGATTGAATGTAGCAGTTCCGTTGCTCACGACAACAACCAAATGGGAAAAAGTTGGTCATGAATTTCATCACATCGCATCGGGAGAAAGTGGCATTATTGGAATGGCTAGTGCTCACATCAGGTCCAGGGTGCTGAGGATAAATTAGAATTATGATCAAATGTAGCTCTACAACTGGTAAAATTACTCACAACAAGGGCAATAGGTTAGGTACAGTACAAGTTTACTTTTAATTTTCCGGCTAAAATACGCAGTCCAATGGTTAATGGCCAGTGGACTATGATTGTGAGTGTGCATCCTTACCTTACCTCACCTCCATATGTAATGAGTAGCCTAGCGATTACCAAATACACTGCTCCACTGACCTGTCATGAGTGAAACTACACCCTTCCTCTCCGAAGTACAGCCAGCAGCCATTACAATTAAAGGAGAAAACTAGTGTGATTCTGTTTTAAAATATGTTAAATTATGATCAGAGCACGGACTTACTCCAAACTTCATTCCATAGATTCTCGTGGGTGTTTACATTTAAAACGAGGCCTAGAGAACTATGAAAGTGCACATTTAGGTTAGATATAAGGTTATATGTAGGCCTACAGCTTGTCTCTATCTAGCTTGTAAGCTTAAGTCGCCATGTTTCATCTCAACTAACGCAAGATCGACATTACTGAGTAGTGAACTACTCTACATCTCGCGTTAGTGGAGATGAAACATGGCAATAACTGCCATATGCCTATACTGATGTCTGTACAGATATCCTCATTCTTTTATCACCAAAACGTTGAGTACAAAAATGGTAGCTAAAGCAAACCCATGGGGGCAAGCTCCCTTAAATTGCCTTTAGCGTTCCCCCATAGGTTTGCGTTATATGCCATTTTGATACTGGTCAATATTGTGCCAAATTGTCTCGTAATTTTACATTTGTATCATAACTTAAACTATTGAATTGTTGATTGTATTGAGTAATAATACTTTATGTACAAGTATGTGTGCAACACAACAAGCATTGTTTCCAAAAAAAAAAAATTGACAAAGTGGCAATAAATGGCTTCACCAGAAAAATAATTTATTACGGTTATCATGGTATATGTACTGTAACTGCATAACACTTAATGTGAAATTTCAATTAGAAAACAGAAAGTGTCTGCATTTGTTTTTATTTGGTTCTGTTATTTGCTTCTCTCATTCCTCTCATGTTTAGTCTAGCCAGTTTTACTCACTCACCTTGATGCAATCATCACAAAACAAGCGCAATGAAAACACAAGAAAAACAAATTAAACAAATTATGGTAGTTCAGCCAAAGTTCAGATTCAAAGAATGTTATTAACTTTCCCCGGCTTTTCCCACTAAAGCGCACATAATAACATTGCATACTTTGCCCTTTATGCTCTCTTTCAAGGGCCATGGCCCTTGCCAGTCAAACCAGCTGTCATCTGGCAGGTCAGACACATCCCTGCCTCTAGACTGAATCACAAGTTGCCATCAGGAAACATTTGGACCACCCAGGCCTCCACGTGTCCTGCAACCAAGTCAGCTCAAACAAAAATGTCTGGGTCACTGCGTCCAAAGCGAGGGAGGGCAGGGTGTGTGTGTGTGTGTGTGTGTGTGTGTGTGTGTGTGTGTGGGAAGAGAGGTGGGGGTGGGGGTGGAGTGCTGGGTGGCTCAAGCTTGTGCTAATCATTTGAATAAATGAACACTCCTAATTAGTTTTCCATTCCCATCAAGGCTAATGAAGGCGGGTGGTCTCCGAGAGGCAAGATGACCTTCCCAGCCCCCACATAACTATTATGATGAGGAGTGGCTGAGACATTTGCACATGCACAAACTCTGCAAGGTAGAGAGGAATGCAGTGGCACTGGCGGAGCCAGACTTCTTTTTACAAGGGGTGGCCAGTAGGGCTGGGATGATTTGTCATCAATTAAGTTGGTTAGGCTCAAACTTGTTATAGGCTTTAATGCACCAGGTTGGCATTATAACTGATCTGGGGTGTGTTTCCCAAAAGCATGGTTGCTAACCAGTTAGCAACTTTGTTAGTTGGCAATGGGAAATTGCATTGCAACCTACAAAGTTGCTAACTTATTTAGCAATTATGCTTTTGTGAAACAGACGCCTGGACATCATGCTCAATATGCATCCCACCATATAGCCTGCTGACAACTCTTAAAGGAGAGGTTCGGCTTTTAACACATTTAACCCCTTTTTTGGAGTATCTAAAATGAAATAGAATAATCAACACCAAAGTTTTGGTCCTGTCAGGGATATTAGGGTTATTTACATTAATGTCCTTAAAACAACATTAAAGCTTTATTTTAAAGCTTGTGCAGCTCAGAGTGGTCAATGGTGTCCATTGTTCAAAAACAACTATCGTAGTGAAATACAGTTCCTATCAAATTTCGTTTGCCTTTTTGTTGTGTTAGTTGACATTGATGCATATTCAGGCCAATACGGTACTACGCCGAAAAAAAGATCCAAAATGTTCAGAATTTGCCATGGTCATTGTTTTTGGACATCAACTGACACCACTAACCACTTGGTGAGCTGCACTTGTTTCAAAATAAGGTTTTAACATTGTTTTAAGGACAATATCGGACATGCTCATAGGAAGCCATTCTGAAGCAGACGGTGGAGGATTCTAAAAGAGACAAATATCCGAGACAGGACCAAACATCAAAATTTTGGTAGCTATGGTGGTTTCATCCTAGACACTCTAGAGAAAGAAAATTAAATAAAAATTTAACTTCTCTTTTAAAATATTGACTGGAAACCTTGATGATGATTTTGATCATTGTGAGTGGCAAGTGTATACAGCCCTTTTTAACATCCACCCTCGCAGTAGCCTATTTGTATGACAACTTCACTTTTAAATGATTCAATTCTGGTGGTTTGTTCAGACCTACACTATATGTTAATTTATTGGTTTACTGATTTAAAATTGACCAGCAACCCTTTGTTGTCAGAGATACGGCAAAGAAACAAAATTAACCTCAGACATGGCTTATCGCCTTATCACTTATCCTATACCATAGCATTACACTAAAGTGGTTGGCTATCAGAATAATCATTTGCATGTTTACCACTTGACCCTCCGCCTCAACTAATGGAAATGAAAGCAACATGCTGATTTGATCGGCCTTATGTTCTACAGTGGTTCCATAGAGTAAAAAAAAGAGAGGGTGAAAAATCTGCCTTACTGGTAGCCTGGCCACGAATATTTGGACAAGAGTGTGCGGTATCCTGACTGAATTGAATCACTATCCACTACCTGCACCTCGACACTGGTGTGCGTTGGCTTCTTCCTCCTCCGAAAAATAGCCTGGCCACGATTATCATCTCCATACAGTGCTGAGGTAGCCTGGGAATTCCCATGCTCCTTTGCACGCTTATTTCATTTCATGGAGACCATTTTCTCGCCTGCTTTCGGTATCCAATTGCAGAACAAAAAGGGATTTGTACGGCCCTCAATCGCATTTTACGTCACGTGGTGGCTCTGGTATTGGCTCCGAGGTATGTACAGAGGCTATGATAGACATTCGTAGCGCCCAATAAACGGCTATGGACAATTGTAAACGATGCTTCCGCTACGAGAAATGCAATAGGTAGGTCCCCAGACTAAATATCACTTGTGATTTTAGTTTGGCATTCGCCAGGCTAGTGCTGAGGTTGATCTTATTGAGCTCACTTTCTCAAAAGACATTTTAACCTCACCTATCAGCAAACAGAGGGAGGAGTTATGATTGCAGAGCAAGAACGCTATTAGTTAAGGAAGGCCATCAGTCAAGTGCTTGTCCAATCTTTTTCATCTTAAATACCCAAATATACGGACCCTTTATGAAACAAAGTGTAGAACAATAAGCTGGACTACTGCCAGGCTTCCTCATTGTCAAAAGTTACAAAAAGTGTCTTACCTCTCTTACCTCTGCCATTTAGCAAATAATGTAACGTGTGAAACATTTGTGACCTTTATGCCTTGTTTTTTCCTGTCCATCATGTCAATTGACCTTGCTGGAGTGCTTTACCTTTTTCTCCTCAAGAGCAATTACACGCCATCACAGAAACACAGGGAAGGTATTGTTCTTGCACAAAGAGCTGCTGATTGGTCCACATGGCAGTCCTAGGTCCTGTAGTCCTATAGTCCAAAATCTAGACATTCTCATTGAGCCAACCCAAGACCAGAGTGACACCCTCTGGAGAGTGGATCGCTGTAGTTTGTGCTGGGTCTTTTGGATAAAACGTGAAACAAGAGATGACACTAAACATGGAGGAGAAAAGTGTTTACTGTGCATTGCTGCCTGAAGCCAGAAAGACTTGAAGACACTGAATTGGAACTGTAACCCTTACAATAAATACCAATGCTGTCAAAACAAGGAATTATGCACTGACACTGTGGATGTTCTGTTCTCACTATGAAAAGTCAGTTTACTCATCTACTTATTTCTTTAAAGGTCAACTGTGATTTAAAAAAAAAAAAAAACCATTTCAAAAGTTGTAAATTACAATCAGATATCTTGTTTGTTGTTTCTTTCATTTATTTGTAATGCATACTGCATTTGCATGCATTGTATTTGGATCTCTCTTTCACTCCCAGCACTATAAATATAATGGTTCAAATTATTTTGTAAGTCCTCATGTTTATCCTCAGTCGTTGCAGATGTTGGTCAAATGGGTGAAAAGGTACGTTTGTCTTTCCCTTTCTCCATCTCTTCCCTGGCCTTCCTATGGGGTATCTTGTGTATGTACACCCACATTGGCAACTTCCATTGGTGGTGTTATATATCATGATATATTCAGAAGGCACCGGGAAGCGGCTTTGAATGAATACAGTTTGGCAAAGGTGTCACATCCTGCATGAATAAATGCAAGTCATAGTTTGACATTTGAGATACATTTCCCTGCCAGAGACAAATGCACTCCTGTAACTGTCACTCTGAAAGTTATGCACAAACAGGAAGTAGGGGGAAGTCACCTGTCAATTCACACAAATGAAATCTCCTGTCAATTTGAGTTTCTTTCTTTCTTTCTTTCTTTTTTTTTTTTTTTCTTGTTTTCTGCAAAACACTGTCACTTCCTGTTTTGGATTACATTTATTCAAGATATACTGTCACAAAAGAGTTTTTTTTTCTGGAAAAAAAATCACAACTATTTCAGCTAACGAGCTCTTTATTTTTTTTAGCTTATTATTTTCAGACAGTTCTTTCAATGTACATTCTCACTGGTCCTGTATGTACCTACATTGGTTCTAAACAACTTCTGCAACCTTTTTGCTTTGTTTGCTTTCTTGTTTGTTGCATTTTAATTGAGCATATAACAGCACACCAACCTATACCCAGATGCCCTTGTAACACTAATGATGTTTGTACCTAGCAAGGTTTGACTCCGATATGCTGTAAAAATATATAATAAAAGAAAAACATAGAGGGCTTTATGCATCTGGTCTCAGCCAATCTGGGGAGACAAACAATGACACATAGATGTCAATGGATTTGTCGCAGGTGTAGCCGAGTTCACAGTGAAATCCCAGGTACGTTTTAGTAATTAGCCTCACCAAAATGACTGATTACCACAAACAGCAGAATCTTGACTTTGCCACATGCTGGAGGACGACCTCAGTCCGTCAATCATGTGAGCTTGTGACATGTAGCCTGATTTGCCTCTATGTTTTTCTGTGTTGGTGTTAGGATGCTTTGTGGGAAAAGATAAACATCCTGGAAATGTGGATTTTTCAAAAGTATGGAGTTGATTATGCAGACAGTTAAATAATGTTCTCTTTTAAAATCTGATTTTTGGAGAGGAAGATTATCATGCATATTTAAGCATGAGCACTCTATAAAAAAAGTAGGCCTTTAAAGAAATGGGGAAAATCCAATGTGATAACTCTCACTATTGGGAAGTTATACTGGTGATTATATAGGGTAGAAAGTACACTATTTCTTATGCTTTTTAAGATGAAAGCATCCAAAAATGACCACAGATGGGCTCTCCTGTAATATACACAAGCAACAGATTATCTTTAAACCATTCATGGATGGATTTAAGATTTCTACAGGTTATTCTCTTTAACAAAGTTATAAAACGGACAAATAAAGTGAGATTATTTCATATTTATTATTTCAGGAAATGTTTGATAAAGTGGCACCACACTATCCTAGATAGTCCTAGATTTGTCTGTCAATTTGCTTGATAGGTGGGTGCATAGCACATAAATGCTTGGTATGTATCTAAAAATGATTAAGAGACTTTCAAGCACTTTTCGTATTATTGTAGTATGCACCACAATGTTAATTCCTTCAAAATAAAGGCCAATCAATAAACTACTGATATTGATGCTTGCCGCTTCCTCCGCAGTGCAAACTTGAAATGAATGCCTCCCTATTTTACCAGTGTTATTGATGGATGGCATTGCAGACATGGATCTTAACTTATGTTCCGTCAAATAATTGTTGTCGTTTTCTGCTTCTAATGCGCACAGCCAGCAATTAAATGAGTTAGTACATTACATCAAACTTCTTCCAGAATCCTTTTGTACTGAAGAGGTTTTAAATGTCACCAGACCTCAGACATGAACACAGAAGTGATACAGAAGATGTGTGTTTTCTAAAGACATTCTCAATGTCAGACGCTTGCTTAGATGAATTACTTTATTTTTTTACTAATTAAGTTATTGACATAATTATTAACTTTTGACTTTAGCAGACCATACAGTACACATGCTCTGTGTCTCTGGCAGACCTAATGTCATGATTCCAATTCCATGAAAATCAATGAGATTTTTTCCTCCGATAAGCAGACAGAAAGGAAGGAGCTTAACTCTGAAAATGAAGCGCTGGTGATCCCTTGAACAACAAACATCTCTACACAGTAAGCCAAGGTTATACACCATGGAGCTTTAAAAAGCCTTTAAAACACACTGAGGTGCGGTCTCACTTAATTGGTCCTAGAACAGACAGAGAAAGAAAGAGAGAGAGAGAGAGAGAGAGAGTGTGTGTGTGTGTGTGTGTGTGTGTGTGTGTGTGTGTGTGTGTGTGTGTGTGTGTGTGTGTGTGTGTGTGTGTGTTTAAGCAGATTGTGAGAAAAAAAGACATAAATCAGAGTCAGAGGGGGAACCAACATATAGGAGGAAAGAAAGTGGGGACAAGGAAGAGGGAGAGAGAGGAGTGTGTACAGTATGTGTTTTTTTTTGGGGGGGGGTGGGGGTCAGAGAGTCTAAGAGACCCGGAGTGAGTGGCAGTAACTAGGTATGGACAGTATTGCCACTGCCTTTCTTTAATATTTTTACACTGGGCCTAAGTGCTGTGCTTGTGTGTAATTACTGAGCGCATTAGCAGCGAGGCTAGCGCCCAGAGCTCCACAGGGGTCCTCACCCAGCCAGAGAAAGACAGCTGGAGGACCAGGGGGAATGGCTCAAGCACAGACTGGCCCATCATTAGGGGGTGGCAGACCCTCCGTCAAAAAGCCAACAATGCATAAAATGGCGCTCACCGACTGGACAGACAGTGACACAACCGGACTCGCTTTTGGAGAGAAATGAAAAGCCCATTTTCAATTTACAAGGGAAACGTTTGTGTGTGTGTGTGTGTGTGTGAGTGTGAGTGTGTATGCGTGTGTGTGTGTGTGTGTGTGTGTGTGTGTGTGTGTGTGTGTGTGTGTGTGTATGTATGTGTGTGTGTATGTGTTTGTGTGTGTGTGTGCAACCTGTGTGTGTGTGTGTGTGTGTGTGTGTGTGTGTGTGTGTGTGTGTGTGTGTGTGTGTGTGTGTGTGTGTGTGTGTGTGTGTGTGTGTGTGTAGTGTGCATCATCAGGGCCTCTTTTGCCAGGCCTTTTTATATCCTCTGTGGTGCATCTGGTCTAACAATAAACCGCTTAATCATTTGATGCCTTGGTTATATCATGCAGCTGTTCATCCGTTCAACAGTCACGCCCGCAAAATGTGATCATCAACGAGGTGTTAAAATCAAAACAGCATGAATTATAAGGAGTTCTCACCTCTATAAGTTGCCTGCGTGTACTGTGAGTACTTCCAATGCTAATTTATGCCATGCAGTTAATGTGAAGAACAAAATAGTTGGAGTTCTCTAATTAAAGGCACTTATCATGCTTAGTAATTTGAATCATTAATATTGCTTTAGAATAACTGAGGGTGTGCATGCATGTGTGAATGTATGGACAGTGTTTTTGCTTGAGATGAGTTATGGTTTGTGTGTTTGCAGTGCTATAACTGTCACCTGTGGGGGCCTCAACATGCAGACATCCTCCTAATCACATTTATATGTCTCTCTAACTTTTTTCAACCCTCGCTCTCTCTCTCTCTCTTGCTCTCACACTCGCTCACTCCTACACCCCTCTCTCTCTCTCTCTCTCTCTCTCTCTCTCTCTCTCTCTCTCTCTCTCTCTCTCCCCTCGTCACACACAATTGTGCTCCTGACACCACTTGAATGCCATACATCAATCTCCTTGTTGAGCTCCTCTGCCCTTGCAAAAGAAAAAGACATGATTATATGACTGCACCTCAGTGACAGAATAAAAAAAACCTCCATGCACTTTTAGACATGGTGCCAAAGGCCAGGGGCAAACAAGCTCTGAAGAGGAGGTAAGTGGTGGCGGAGGTCAGGAATGAGGCTCAGGTTAAGGTACACTGGTGGAGCATAATTACTGCCAGCCATGCTGCTATAAGGCATGATTTAACCGATGCCATGATACTATTCTGTGCCGTTCATTGCCCATCACTTTATTTTTAACCTAATGTCTGCAGTGGACTCACTGTGCACTCACTCAGGGTATAGTCAGCGACCCTGCAATCAGACACCATTATATGCAATTTGTACTTGGTGTTAATTTTCTGTGTTTATTATGTCAGTTCAGGATCAGTGAACTTTGAACTTATTTTGACTTCAAATAGGCCACATAGATTTCCTGATGGACACAACCTTGTTCAAATAGCTGCATGGAAATTGGTCTTCATTGGTGATTACACATGTTGTAAGGTTGTTTTTTTTAAGGACAAGATTGAGAATGCACACAGTATTCTGAAGGAGGCAAGGGAGATTCTAAATTAGCCAAATAACTGGACCAATTCTCCAAATGTTGGCGTCAACCATTCTACTTCATCCTAGACACCCCAGAAAAGGGGCTCAGAGTGCTAAATACTGGACTATACCTTTAGGTACAGGCTCAGAGAAATGACTTGACCTACCATGCGTGTCATGGCCATTTGATCTTATCTGTATCATGAAAGTCTGATCACATTACGTAGACAGATCCTGTCAAAAAACCCTCCAGATTCCATCCTGTCACTTCAATCACACACAATCTTCCACCAAAAAAATAATAATTAAAAGTTGTCAGTCTGTTCACAGCTCACAACTATTTGTAGCTGTATGTAAGCATATTTAGCTGCTTTAATTTGATCCCCACACGTCTTGATGGGATATGGCTAGAAATGTGTTATGTTTTTGTAGAAGACTCGCTTTATTTACTCTGTGTCTCCTTTTTGCTTCTGTAGAAGTCACTTGTTTATGAAGATCAATTCAATCAAGACTTGCTGTATTCTAACTGAAAGCCAATGCCACGTGTACATGTATCCTCATTAGGAGCCTCCACACTAGGTATCATATTAAACATCAGAAAATGCCCTTTCAACTGACATCCAGCATTTAAGGTAGAGCTACCCTGCTCATACAGCACGCAGCATAGACACACAGCAAACACACAACCATTTCACCAAATATACAAGTGATTCGGAACAATACATTTAGTGTCCACCCTTTAGTTGTTATTCTGAGTTAATGGTAGTTAATCCTACCATCTCCAATCAAATTTACAACTTTGATAATGCAGCCACAAATTGACATGTTGTGGGTGCATTATGGATATCCAAGCGTTCAAATAGAGAGTCTGCCTAGTACTTATCCTTACTAAAACCTCTGTAGAATCTATGCACTTTATATTTCAAAGTCTGAATGAATGGATGTATGGATTCAGTGGAATCACTGAAATGAGGGTGTTGTCTATTTTACAAGTAAGTATGACTTTTATGAGAGGATAAAAATTTTAATATATTTTTTTTTTGTTATTTATATCAAAAGGCACTAAGGTAAAGCACAACTAATTCAATAACAGACTGGAAACATGTTCTTTGGGGGTCATCCCCTATCAATAAATGATGGATTGTGTAAATAGACATAATTATTAATTTACTTTGGCAAAGCTTATCTTGGCGAGCCAAACCTCCAAAAATCTTAGGGCTTAAAAGTTTTAAGTGTGATCCAACGTTAATGCTATTAATCAATGTCAGTTATACATACACTTCTAGGGAAAGGGAAATCAGTTCTGGGAAAGGACCGTTCTACCAAAGCCGCAACTGTAAAAAATATAGCTATGTAATTATTATACCATACATTTAATCTGATAAAAGCAGCCATTCAGTTGTGGCAGTTAATATAATTGTAATATAATTTTGATTCTTTCCGACAGTGCTGTCAGTGCACTCAAATATGTTTCCAAGGTAACTGCAAAGTGGGAGGTGAGGGTGTGCATGCAAAGCCCACAACGTCAAGACGGCTGTCATAGCTGAACAATGTAACAAGGAGAAAATAACAAAAACATATTTTACATGACATTTTGTCACGATGTGACTACAATTTGTTCAGCCCAGCCATAAACTCACTGTATTGTCTTGTGTATTTTGAGTGTGTGTGTGTGTGTGTGTGTGTGTGTGTGTGTGTGTGTGTGTGTGTGTGTGTGTGCGTGTGTGTGTGTGTGTGAAGAAGATGCAAAGAGACAGAGAGAACGTAAGAGAGAGAAGGGGGGATGACAAGAGAGAAATAGAGAAGAAAGAAGGCTTTCCAACCAGCTGGAATATTGCAACAATGAATCTAATGCCCCTGGAGTCAACTGTGTGTAGTCTATACTAAGAATACAGACATAGGCTTCAAATCAAACTACACAATGTCAGATAAATGTTGAAAGTAAATTTTGTTAAGTAACTGTGTTTTGGACAAAGTCAGTTGCATAAAGACTGGTGCAGTATTTCCTCAGCTCAGGGTTGGGCTTTCACCTGCAAGTGGTCCACAAGGATACAGCCACACACCTGTTTATCCCAGTCTATCATCATTCTGTTGTGGAATGAAAACCCCCTCACAAAACATACTTATGAACTCTCTCTCTCTCTCTCTCTCTCTCTCTCTCTCTCTCTCTCTCTCTCTCTCTCTCTCTCTCTCTCTCTCACACACACACACACACACACACAGGACTAAAGGGGGACCTCTATGCAGCTGACACTATTCTTCATTTGCAACACCCTGTTGCTATGGTTACAGCTTGCCACCTGTCTGCAGTCCCTGACATGATTTACAAAATTGTCTCTTCTCCCCTACCTCCCTCATTCTCTCCGATGTAGATAAACTATGCGTCTACGGACCAAAAAAGACCAAATTGTCTCAAGTACCTTTGCAATCAAAGAATTAGCGTTCTAAAAAAAAAAAAAAAAAAAAAAAAGCTTCAATAGCTTTGGCCCTGTACTTTATTAACTTTAGCGCTGTTTGCTTTGGCTAACAGTCTTGTGTGTAATGAGAGGCCAATGGCTTGCTAATGGGCATGGGAGTGCCACTGCTCTCTGCTTTATGGAGCAAAGCACCCTTTCAAATGACCAAAATAAAGACTATTGATCTCTCTCCTCCTAATTTATGTGGGGATGACGAGGTTAGGAGAGAGGGAGCTCTATCTGACGAATGTCCACCTAGCCATTTGCTCTCTCCATTATCTCTTTATCTGTTAGTTTATTTATTTATTTATTTATTTATTTATTTATTTGTGTTATTTGCATATGTTGTCTCTGTTTGTGTGTGGATTGCACTTATTGATATTGATCTCTAAAACAATTATGGGGTGCTCAGCCTCCTGTGAAGGTCCTTGGGAAAGAGCGAGGGAGTGTGGAGGAGCATTGGCACTGTCTGCCGCAGCCATCTGACCCCAGCAATCAAGATATCAATGCATCTAATGGTGCATAAAACAGCCTTACTTAGTCTCTCTCTCTCTCTCTCTCTCTCTCTCTCTCTCTCTCTCTCTCTCTGTTTCTTTCTTCCAGTTGCCCCTATCTGTCTGTCTATCTATCTATTCATTCTTACATCCATCTATTCTCTCTGCTTCTGGTAGGAGTAGTTATAGAAAATATTGTATGAAGAAGGCAATGTTAAAGTAATAATGGTAGTAACACCTTGTCACTGAGATAAGCACAAAAGTGCTGCTATGGAATTGGAATTTAAAAGGTTAGATAGTTCATTTAATTGTCTTATAGGAGGCCATCGAAATGAAGACAAGGGATAACTTGTGAGAAGCTGGAGAAGGATTTTTCTAAACTCTCTCTAAGGAGAGGATTGGCTGCTAGGCTCCTTCAAGGTTTTTAAAAGGATCCCCGGCTAGTTAGATATGCTGGCCTTATTCGATTAATATGCCATCAGCTATATATATACGTCAGTTAATAAAACAAAAACATCTACGTTTCTACGAGAAAAGTTAGGAAAAACCGAGCGACTGTTTTCAATCCAACGTAGCCATTTTTGTTTGTGTCGCAAAGCATTCTGGGTAATGACGTCAAATGGTTGCTAGCAAAGATTCTAGAGCTAAGCTATTTTGAGTTTTCCGTAGGTTTCAGCAAGATGAACAAGGCGGCTGTTGATCCTTTCCAGTTTGAACCTAGTCGTCCAGCAAATTTTGGTGACAACTCCTTCGACACTGAAAATAATGAAGAAGTCGACCACAGAGGTGAGGAAGCCAGACTTGGCCATTGCCGATGGTGTCTATGCAGCAACTGTTTACCAATGCTAACAGAGAAGGAGAGCGTTTGTTGCAAGGAGCTCCGTTTTCTGTCAGGGGCAGTTCAGGGTGAGCAAATGAATACAAACATTATGTGATGAAAACATTATTTTATTTACTTCATGATCATCAACTATTGTAGGCATAT
The DNA here is from genome assembly GCA_027497455.2 of Sardinella longiceps. NCBI lineage: Eukaryota > Metazoa > Chordata > Actinopteri > Clupeiformes > Clupeidae > Sardinella > Sardinella longiceps. The sequence goes on along the minus strand of JAODXP020000024.1, from coordinate 14,669,233 downwards.
GCTGTATAGAAACACGCTGTAACGTTAAAGCACCACGATGCTCTGATTACTTTCAGATATTACGTGCATCACTGAGCATGAGAGCTTCGATTCAGTTTGCCTCAATCGAGACGTCTTATGGGCTGCCCTTGTCAGTCTTCATGACCGGCAGAGTACTGGTCTACCAAATCGAAATCAGGTCACTAATAGGCAAGTGCATGTTCTTAACGTTAATACAGATCAGGGGTTGTCAAAGGTGTTGATGCCATAAAGTTAGAAAAGGGAAGAAAACTAGGTTTTAGTAAAGGGCTAACGCTACCCTAGCATAGGTCCTGCATCAACTCCTGCTCTGGTTACTCAGTGGATCTGAATTAAATTTTTCCGTATATTACTCCCCTCCTCCTACCTACCTACCTATCCATCCATACTCCCAAGTTTACATCACATCTTGATTTTTGCATATTATCCTTAAGTTATGAGTGCACTCAAAGTTACACTGGTCGCTAAAGGGAAGTAAACACAGACATAGACAAGTCTCACTGCAACATTATTAAAATGTGATGCCACAGCAATATTTCATTTCAAATATTCTAAGCTTGTCTTTTTTAAACACCTGATATTGCTTATTGTGGCCACCTTTGCACAGATCTCATAATTTACAGTTTACCCACCTTTTATGTTACCACCGCAACATTGGGTGCACTGTTAAATGACAGCTGACAATGAAAATTGTTTTCCTACTTAAGTTAACAGTAGCCCTATGTTTGTTTTATCTTGGGCTTTAGATCTCACAGATACGCTGCATATCGACAGTTTACATGGTGGATGCATGGCTGGTTGGGGAGACGGGTCCGAAGAGTCATTCCATCTTGTGTTGTGAATACAATAAGAAATGCCTTCCCAGAACCATCGGGTGTCTACACAGGGTTTGAAGATGGAGATAATGCAGAGACAGATGAGGCATGGAGGGATTTTTATTAAGTTATTTTTTATTGCCTTAGAAGGATCTTTTAATATAAATAATCAAATATTAAATAAAGTTACTTTGAATTTAATGTATCTTGTCTGAAAAGTAATTAAAACTATTTACAAATAAATTATTTTTCTGTGTATTTCTTACTGTGCATTTGAACTGTATGCATCTTGTGGGTAATGTGTGTGCAGCCAGTCTACTTAAAACGGGAAAATTGTTGGCTTTGTGAAATGATGAGTGCTCTTGATGGCCTCTCTTGTGGAGCCATGACATATGTTGGGTTAAAAGTCGTGTCCATGAGACAAGCATTTGAGGAGAGAACATCAGCAATCATGGTGTTCATGTAGCTGTAGTCCTTTTCAGTGGTAACTGGTCTCGCTCTGAATTTCTTGTGGACCTTACTCCATGATATTTTGAAGCGTGGTTGTCCAGCACTCTCCCCATCTTGATAAGAAACCTATTCAAAAATAGAAAAAAATACATTGATACATTTTAGAAATACAGTGCATCTCAAAAGTGAGTACACCCCTATTATATTTCAGCTATACTATCATAATGCTTTGTGAGACGAAACTTTGTTATAACATAAGTCATTGTACAGCTAGTAGAGCAGTAGTGATTTACTGTCCTCAACCTAGCCATTAACAGTTGACAGCAAAGGTAAATACACCTCACCTATTACATGCCCAAATTTTACCCAGACTGTTGCTATTTTGTGACAGCACCTTTGTTGTGCATTGCCCTAATGTCTATGGGCTTGAAATTCATCACAACTGCACAGGTTTGTACTGGAAACATCTCCCACTCCCTCCAGATGACATCCCACAGCTGGTGGATGTCCTTGCTTGTCCTTGATGTCCTTGCACCTTGCTTTTTACCACCTTCCACTTAAGGATGTGCCTAAAGTGTGCAAACTGGCCAAGTATCTAAAACAATTTGCACACTTTAGGCACATCCTTAGGTGGAAGGTGGTGAAAAGTAAGATGTCTAACATCCACCTGCTGTGGGATGTCATCTGGAGGGAGTGGGAGATGTTTCCAGTGCAAATCTGTGCAGTTGTGGTGAATTTCAAGCCCATAGACATTAGGGAAATGCACAACAACAACAAGAGTTTGGGCATGTATTAGGTGAGGTGTATTCACTTTTGCTGTCAGCAGTGTAAATGTTAATGACTGTAGATTGAGTTATTTTCAGGACAATAAATCTATACTGCTCTACAAGCTGTACAATGACTACTTAAAATAACTGTATATCAAAGCACTCTGCAGCAAGAGTACATACTGGGATGGCTGACGTTAGTTAAAATGGATATGAATGGATATGGTTCACGCACCTGCTCCCGGTTTACATTGTTGTTATGGTCGAGAGCAGCAAGCATGGAGGCGTGGTGCATAACCTCAAACCCAAAATGTGTCCTCTTTGGCAGGTACTTCAAGTACATGGAGTGATACACCTGAAACAAATGTAGCAGTTAATTTGTAGCACATTTCAAAACAACTTAACAAAGTGCTTGACCAAAGCCAAGACACAATTTGTGTAGGCCTACATCATATTTTAAGAACAATACAGTATTTTAAAAAGAAATATCTTAACGGCTATCTCTGAAAGTACAGTAGTCAATGAAAAACCATCCAATACTCTGTGCTATTATAACATGGACAGGTAACTTGAACAGGTAAGTACAAAAGGTTAATAAGTATAAATTTAACAGTTAAGTGTGTGTGTGTGTGTGTGTGTGTGTGTGTGTGTGTGTGTAAGCATCCAATACTCTGTGCTATTATAACATGGGCAGGTAACTAGAACAGGTAAGTACAAAAGGTTAATAAGTATAAATTTAACAGTTAAGTGTGTGTGTGTGTAAGCATCCAATACTCTGTGCTATTATAACATGGGCAGGTAACTAGAACAGGTAAGTAAGTATTAGGTTAATAAGTATAAATTTAACAGTTAAGTGTGTGTGTGTGTGTGTGTGTGTGTGTGTGTGTGTGTGTGTGTGTGTGTGTGTGTGTGTAAGTATCCAATACTCTGTGCTATTATAACATGGGCAGGTAACTAGAACAGGTAAGTACAAAAGGTTAATAAGTATAAATTTAACAGTTAAGTGTGTGTGTGTGTGTGTGTGTGTGTGTAAGCATCCAATACTCTGTGCTATTATAACATGGGCAGGTAACTAGAACAGGTAAGTAAGTATTAGGTTAATAAGTATAAATTTAACAGTTAAGTGTGTGTGTGTGTGTGTGTGTGTGTGTGTGTGTGTGTGTGTGTGTGTAAGCATCCAATACTCTGTGCTAATATAACATGGACAGGTAAGTGTGTGTGTTTTCTCATACCTCCAGTGTTGTTGTGTTGATGCACTGCGTCAGGTGTGTCAGGTCCTTCAGCAGACGCTTGTCTCTCACAATCCTCACCAATTCGTTGTGGCTTTCAGATCCCGGCTGCAACCAAAGTTTGCTCCTCTGCGCCAAGTCATCAAGAGGTTCATGAGCACACTCATGGTAGTACCTGTTTCCCGGCCAGTCATGTCTGTTGGTAACATGGTGTATAACCGACACCCACTTCTCTGTTAAGATTTGAGCATTTCCCTCACATGTTTGCGCACTCCACCAAAGATGATTTATGATGGATGGAATCCACTGCTCCAGGTCTTCACATTCTTTTCTTTTTGCAACGGTAGACAATTTTTTTGACACTCCCTTCGTCACATGCCAGGGGTCGAACTCATGGCACTTTTCAGGATGCTTGACCCTCATTTCTTTTACAATTTGTGGATGCCGGTCAGTGGAGATGGTGTTCACTTTCACTCCACTTTCTTCAATTGTTCTCAAAGCATCTTGAAACCCTTTGATTTCCATTGTATTGGAGCTTGAAACTTGGGTGCAGCTGATCACCTTGAAGTCCACAACCTTTTCACTCTGTGCATCTAAAAAAGTGTAGGTACAATATTTTGCAGAGTGGCCTGGAGAGTCACAGCGGCCATCTCCACACAGCTCAACCTGGTCTTGGGACTTCATAGCCGCCAACACTGCACTTTGCTCTTTCGTCCACGTCTTCTGAATAACAGGAAACACAAACTTCTTCCTGAGTGTTGCATAGGTGTCCTCACTGATGGTTTTCATGTTCATATTTCTACAGAAGCGGTCGAATTTAGCAAAATGAATGCCACTGAAAAAAACTGAAGCTGCTAATAGGAGGTTACCTTGTCCCTTTGCCCCCTTCATTGCAGGTTGTGACTGCCATCTGTAGCTGCAGTTGTTGTTGCATGTTAGTTCCAGGGTTAGCTGTGAACCATCATTTTGAAGCTCTTTTGTTTCTTCGTGTACAATCAAAGAGCCACACTTCATGCACCGTTGAAGCAGCTGTTTAAGTTGTTCTTCAAAAACCAGGAAAAGTCTCATATCACTGTGTGCGCTAACGTTACTAGAAGCTTGCGATTCCTGGGTGCTTGGGCCCTCGTCTGAACTTGGATAGTAATCATCAGACTGACTGCACTGTGGCTCCTGACTCTGTTCGCTAACATCATAATCCGACAGAAACAAGTCCTGTGAATCACAAACGTCCTCCTCTTCCACTACTATGTTCAAGTCAATTTGATCGAGAATCGATTTTTTACCTGCATAAGGATGGTCTTTCATTGTAGGATAGGCTGCATCTTCAGGCCACTGCACCTCTGCGTCGGACTTCAACGTTACATTACATAGGCTAATATCAGTCTGAGTTGCTGCATCGGTCATTCTTGGAGAGCACTGTACACATGATTCTTTCTTTTCAACTGTTGGCATGATTGTAATTACGTCCATGATCGGTAGGTCAGATGATTCGCCCTCTTCCATGATCGGCGTTGTTTCTAGGGATCCGCCTTCCACAACAGCAGCCGTAGAGCTAACGTTACTTAGCAGAGCATCCAACATCAGTTGGCTTTGCCGTTTATTCTCGCGGTTGATCGATGTCATTCTAGGACGTTTTGGCTCTTTATGGGGGAACAAAGTAGGCACCGCATTTGGTTTTAGCCGTCTCTTAAAATGAGTACCTGTGAGGTCTTTCCGCAGGCGATAAAACTCCAGAAAAGCATCGGGACTGAAGTGGCGAGAACAGAGCCGCGCATCTACCGGGAGTCCTTGTCGGCCAACAGCATTTTCCCATTTCTTTCTTAACTTCACATCCTTTGGAAAGCTGTGAATGCTCACATCTTTATCCTTGTTGGTCTTTGACTGGAAACTACAACCAAAAGCAGCGCAGTGTGGCATTGTTTATCTCTATCTATCTCTATCTCTCTTAGCAGTATTGAACCTAGCAGCAGCTAGTAGCCTATTAAGTTGAAGTTAACTCTCGTGCCAGTGATAAAAAGTAACAGCAACCATTTGATGTCATCAACCCATAATGCTTTGCGAACGTTAAGCTATGGCCGGATCCGTTATCGTGAATGAGTATGAAAACGAATAAAGTTTATGAAAATGGCAAGTTTTTTTTTTTAAATTGTTATGTTTTTCATTGGTTTGAAGTAATTATCGCACATTTAGGCCAATACGTCCAACTAGCCGGGGATCCTTTTAAGAAGTTAGAGCAAAACTAATTGCCTGTTGAGAAGGTGAGAGACAGTGCACGATGACTCCTTGGGGTGAGGTTCGACGGATTGGTCCATTCCTGTTCTGTCGACTGCATAGGGTGATTCAGTATCCATTGAAGACGTGTTGAAACTTGGTAACAAGCAATCAACATAACCTTTTCTACTTTCCCCAGAACAAAGAGTTCCCCCTGTAGCAATAACCATGGTTTCTCCTCTCCATTTTATAAGATTTAATGGCAAAGTTGAAAAGCTCTTACAGACAAAGAACAAGCATGGAGAAAAAAAAGAAACAATAAGAAGAGGAAAGTTGCCAGTGACCCTTCCAGAGGCCAGTGTTGCTGTGGCAATTATGCCCCTGTCGCTACACCTGTGCAACCCAACCGAGTACAATCAACCCCTGACCTCGCCGTGCCTCCTGCCAGTGTGTGTGTGTGTGTGTGTGTGTGTGGGGATGGGGGGGGGGGGTCTGGGTCACATGACCCTGCCCATTACAGCACCTCTGGGGATAATGGCCCCCGGAATGATTCAGTAGCAGGAAATGGGCAAGATGACGATGACATGGTCTCAGGGCGCAAGGGCGTACAGCAGCCGTAAGTGAAAATTTCACTTTCACAATACACGTTAACATTGTCCTGGTTTATTGAGGTAATATTAATGCAATGTACAGTATATCAAACAAAACAATTTCAAGCTCTTTGAAAAATATTATTTTTAGTACTATCTTCTGTTCAAAGTGTCAGCATTCCATTCCAGATCAAAATCCCATGGTTTTAATTACTTTGTTTATAAATCTGTATTAAATGTTTCATATAATTCAATGATTTCAGTATGGGTCTATAATTTGTTGCCAAATGGTTTAGCACACATAACAGTCATTACTCCTGTGAAGTAC
>JAODXP020000024.1:14657019-14662725 GCA_027497455.2 Sardinella longiceps | reverse complement strand
TTTTAAGAAGTTAGGGCAAAACTAATTGCCTGTTGAGAAGGTGAGAGACAGTGCACGATGACTCCTTGGGGTGAGGTTCGACGGATCGGTCCATTCCTGTTCTGTCGACTGCATAGGGTGATTCAGTATCCATTGAAGACGTGTTGAAACTTGGTAACAAGCAATCAACATAACCTTTTCTACTTTCCCCAGAACAAAGAGTTCCCCCTGTAGCAATAACCATGGTTTCTCCTCTCCATTTTATAAGATTTAATGGCAAAGTTGAAAAGCTCTTACAGACAAAGAACAAGCATGGAGAAAAAAAAGAAACAATAAGAAGAGGAAAGTTGCCAGTGACCCTTCCAGAGGCCAGTGTTGCTGTGGCAATTATGCCCCTGTCGCTACACCTGTGCAACCCAACCGAGTACAATCAACCCCTGACCTCGCCATGCCTCCAATAGTGTGTGTGTGTGTGTGTGTGTGTGTGGAGGGATGGGGGGTCTGGGTCACAGGACCCTGCCCTTCACAGCACCTCTGGGGCTAATGGGCCCCGGAATGATTCAGTAGCAGGAAATGTGCAAGATGACGATGACATGGTCTCAGGGCGCAAGGGCGTACAGCAGCCGTAAGTGAAAATTTCACTTTCACAATACACGTTAACATGTCCTGGTTTATTGAGGTAATATTAATGCAATGTACAGTATATCAAACAAAACAATTTCAAGCTCTTTGAAAAATATTATTTTTAGTACTATCTTCTGTTCAAAGTGTCAGCATTCCATTCCAGATCAAAATCCCATGGTTTTAATTACTTTGTTTATAAATCTGTATTAAATGTTTCATATAATTCAATGATTTCAGTATGGGTCTATAATTTGTTGCCAAATGGTTTAGCACACATAACAGTCACTACTCCTGTGAAGTATATGTGCTAAATTTTTGACGGAGAACTTCGGTTTAGATCTCTCATGGTGAGAGTGAGTGTGGGTTTCAAAGGAGGTGTTTGGAGCTTTCATTCAAGTGAAAAAAATCCTGAAGTATTTCAAAACTTTTGGGACATGGAGGTGACCTTCACACAGGATAAAGCAGCCTCCTGCAAGTAAACATGTAGGATTAACTCATTCCCGCCACAATAACTCAGCCATACAAAGCCAACTCCAGCTGGGAATCTTAATGTAATTTGCTGTTCTCTGTTCCATGTTTTATTATTCAGAAGCACTCACTTACCACTTGTTATCTCTCTTCTCCAGTTTTACACATTTGGTGGTTTGGTACATTATGACACCAATGTCCCTATACTTACACCCTTGTTTTTTTCCTTGCTTGTTTCTAATCATGACCGTGTATACATGCAGTTAAGTGGAAGCTCTGTGGAAGATATTGCTTAACATGCTGGCTCTCATTTATCAAACAAACGTCTGAAACATCTTTCCAATTTCAGTGTAAGAGTGTGTAGGCGTTGATAAACATGGTGGTTGAAAATAAAATGAGTAGGCCTATTATTTTAATATCACACTCAAATATTCTCAATTCACAGGCCTCACCTATGGAATTGTTCATATATGTGTGTATATTCATCTGTTCATCACCAGCATTTAATCTTAGGCACTAATCAAACTTACCAGTCAGTAGGCATAGATAAGGATTAACGAGACCTTTGGACATCATCCAGACATAGCAGACTTACTGATGGGCACTTCCATGATAGAGGATCATAACAATTGACCTTTGGCTCAACCCCAATCCGAATCCGAACAAACCAATAGCATTTAACCATCAGTTGCCCAGAAAACCACTCTCAGACATTCTCAGTATATCTACCTCCATAAGCAACCATTCGAACCTGCAACAATATTGTTGTTTTCTTGGCTTTCTTAATTTAAGACACAGAAACTTGCTCTAACGTAACTTTAGGCAATGTCTTACAATGTCAATGTCTTACAATGTCGTACAATATTCTCAATCAAGTCGTATAGTATGTAAGGGATAATGAACCACACAGCGTGCAGATATAGAAAAATAATGCAAGCGTTCGAAGTTCTAAAAGTTCACGACGCATATTTTTCTATTTCTGCAAGGCGTGGAGTTCATTATCCCGCTTATGCCACTATTGCCACTTCTCCGCTATGTGGTTTAACTAACAACATGCCCGTTTTGATGGCTATGTGGCTAGTTGATGGCTGAAGACAAGCTAGTTGTCAGAACTACTTCTTTCCGCCACAAATCGTTAAAACGTTAAAAACCATCGTGGTCACAAGTTACAATGTTGCTGTGTCATGAACGTTGGTCGGGTCACTAAATTGTGAGCTAGTGTTAACGTGACAGTTTATTTAAAAGTCAGGGCGAGTTAGGCGAATTGATATGCAAGTCTGAATATGGACAGAAAAGTGGAACTACTTCATAGCCGTGCAGTTACCTGAAAAATAATGCACGTTCTATAGGGCATCACAATAGGAAATTTGACCAAGCAGTGGTATAACAATCACATAACGCCTGACAGGGAAGAGCTTACTAGAATTAGCCACATAGCAAGCTAGTTTATAAGGTAAATCTATACCTATCTTTGTTTATTAGCCCACTTAGCGACATTGATAGCATTGGCAGAGACAGTGACAACCTGAATTGTTGTTTTTAGTGTAGTATTTTGTTTATTATGCTTATGCTAGTTGAAGTTGGCTCCAAATCTTGAGATAACATATTAACACTGACAGCTGCCATCGTAAACCATTGTAAACATGCAGTCAGCTGTGATGGCTTGTAGGAGGTAGCAACAGTAGCTAAGGAGGGTTGGTCTTAGTGGGGTCAGAGCCAAAGGTCAATTATGATTATCATGCCATTCTGTCTGACAAGCTTTAATGAGCACTGCAGTTTCTATTAAGTCTGTTTGTTCAAAACTTGTGTGATGAGGCCAGGCCAGGATGCTGCCTTTAAGGCATGCCAAGATTGAGCGCTCATTCTGATTATGCAGCACACACACACATTTCACTCAGAATTTAATCTGATGATAATAACAGATTTTCTGTGTGTTTCTCAAAGTCTAGGAAGCATGCTTGATCTTGCTTGACAGCAGCACGCTACATCACCAAATCACGCCAAGCATTGTTCCAAGTCAAGTATGCTCTAAAATTCTACAAAGCTCAAGGTGATCTGTTCTTGGTATCTTTGAGGAGGCATTGGTGTATCCTCAACATTAAATACGATGAGTACACAAGTTGGTGGATTATAAAACGACAGTGACACCGCAACAGAACAAATCTATCTGAAATGCTAGAAAAGTTTTCAGATTTGTCTCTCTAGCAACCAACTCACTAGAAAGCATTCCATTAAAGAGGCATTCTTGATGTTGAGAAACAGTCTTGGTCTGGTTTGTCTGTCTGTCTGCATAGCTTTTGATATCCTTATTTATCAAACACATGTGGCTTAGCTACTGTTTTAGGCTACCAGAAAGAGTCAATCCCTTTTATCTTGCAAATTATGTAGGCCTACGTATCACTTCCAAAGGGTGCGAGTGCTGGAAATAAGCAGAGGAAACTGATGTGTTCTACACTTTAAGGGTGCGAATATGAAGCCCAAAACATACTCTGGATCTGTAGAATCCTGTCCTGTTCTGTTCCCATGTCTGTGCTCTTGAATAGTGTCCTGGTTAAAATGGTTTTCCAGCAGCAGCACAAAAGATTGCCTATATTAGATGGAGGCTTCCCATGTTGGCTTGCTGTATGTTCCTTGTTTGTGTGGCTGATGTTCCCAATGTCCCAGTGCCCAAGGTGGTGGATGTTCCAGTGCCGACTGTTGCTCGATTGCCAGCTCCATGCCAAGTTCCTGTCCCTTCACTCAAAGGGTGCAACATTCTAGTTCTTACAAGTTCCTGTCCGTGCACCCAAAGTGGGTGATTTCCCTCCAACCCCAACTCTAGCCCTGGATCCATGCAACTCCCTGGCTGTATGAGAGAAATAGCATGAAGAAAAAATTATGGGAAAAAAGATTTGCTTTGACTCTAAAATGGACTGTTTCAAAACCTAAATTTCTGAGTGTGTACTTGTGCCCTGGGTGCTCTAAATCAGCATGATTCTGCGTACCAATTGTCACAGTTGACCAATTTCTAGCTGGCTTTTGATCTTTGTGTCCAGTGTACCTGAAAGGCTGACAATTTTCCATTTGATGTCATATCACATGAAGTAGTGAGATATGCGCCTTTTGCCATCTCTGTGGTGGTGCAAGTGGCAATTGTCCTTTCTTTCATGCTTAGAGAGAGAGAGATTTTTTGGAGGTTGAATGGCTGGAATGTCACTTGCCCTTTCATATCTGCACAGGCTCTTGTCAGAGGGGACATGTAGCCTTCCAGAGCAAATGTAACAGCTAACTGAGTGGCTGAGCTGAAAGGCCAGCATTTATGTCGCTTCGCCTGACGCATGTAGTTTCAAATAAAGGAAAGGTCTGACACAGGGACCTGACTATAATTTTGACAACATTTGGCATGTGCCACATATTCATAAAACAAAAAGCAGAATTGAACATGGCAGGAAAGGTCAAATGCCAGTGTGGAGCATTTCTTTCCTCATTCATAGGCTATAGAACTTTCTCACCTGTGACGAGTGACGTTTGACCTTTTGCATTAGCTTTGTACCTGGTCATGTGAAAAATAATACCTGATGGTAAATTTCCATTGTATTATAATTACAAGCATTTTGTAACACACTTACAATCAGTGGTGAAGAATGGATGGCCAAGGAACACTGAAATTCCAACTAAACAACAATATATTCAAATTCAAACAGTAAAAACATTCAAATTGTCTGTATACTATCATGCACATCTGGCTTCTTCAGTTGGAATTCCACTTAGATGTACCATTTTCAGTTTCATGTAGTAATGAAAAAATAAATGGTTGTGGGGGAATGATCTTTGAACATTGTTTCAAATTTCTAGAGGTCACGTTTTAATTCTTAAATATTCGTGACATATCTGTCTGATAAAGCCTTGAACCAGAAAAAAGGCCTTGAGCAAACTAGTTTATCTTAATGCAACATTATCATTATTTATACATAGATTATCCAGTGGTTCCCAATCCAATAAATCTGACTAAAGTAATGGTGACAGTGTCAACATTATAGGCTATAACCATAACAGTCTTTGGTGAACTGTGCATGTTACGACACTGTTTACAAATTCAAATATTCTACAGCTGCAGATGGACGCAGTTGCAAAGCATGCACTTAAAATGGGTTCATATACTTCAGTTGGCGTGATCAGACACCCACGACGCACTTACACATTTCATGCCTAGGAGCTAGACTACACAACACCACCATAAAACAAAAAGGCTTTTTTCTATATGCTAGCTGTACCCACCAGACTATAAGCCTTTAAATACACATTCAAATGAAAATGATGGTATGGTTCAACTGTTTAATAATGTAGAAGCATTTCTTTTCCATGCAGATTGGCTCAGACACATGGGGAATATCACAGCTAGTCTGAGCTCCCTGTTTAGAACATCCATGAACGAATCTTAAGGGAACATGGTACTGTCAAACTGCTTTCATTATCTCTGTAATGGTTCTATATGTTTGCAATTCTTGTAAGTGACATGTATGTCATATATATTACAAATAATTCCATGCTAGGGAATACTGAAAATAAAATATGAATTCAATTACATGTAAACGTCAAATTGATTGTAAACATAGATGCCTCTGTCCGTAATGCAGTGTCATGTGGATTTATTTG
>JAODXP020000024.1:14629519-14654519 GCA_027497455.2 Sardinella longiceps | reverse complement strand
ATTCGTTTAGGCAATGTGAATATAATGGTTTGTGGCTTTAACTGCTATAGCCTAATGACCTTGTTATGAAGTGGTACTAGAAGTGCTTGTTGTGTTAAAATGACAAATGAAACTCCTCATATTCAGGTTCCAATAATGATAGCCATTAAATAAGCTATTTTTTTTGCTTCATATTTCTTTAAATGAAGCATATTTAACGTTGATTCCTTTATTTTAGAAGGAACCTCATCATCCATGGCAAGGGACTAAGAGCAAACCATTACCCTTGACACTGTCAAACATTTTCGTTTCAGTTTCCCCGTAACTGAATTTAATTCAGTTCTGCGTAATGAACTTTCATAAGACACTTTGCGTGGAATGTCAAACAAGCCACTAAATGTTACTTTTAATTGTCAACTGAAGAAAAGTACTCCCATAAGCAGGATGTAAATGCATACTAATGAAAATGATGATATATTGGGGTATTATGTGGATTGAACCCTGTGGGCATGAATGATAACCTAAAGTGACCAAAGACACTAGTCAAACTATGGCCTCAGCATGTCAAATAGCAGCCTTATGTTCAGCTCAGCATGTTAATGACATCATCATCTGCTTCCGCTGGGAACCAAATCATTGACGGGGACAAACAGAGGTGATGCATGGGCTAGAAGGCCATGTTGGGACCAGCCTGATCTCAATAATGCCCACTGAGCTTCTTTTACAAAGAACTTAGTGGTTAAAGGAACTGTAACAGTAAAGGAATTCTGACATGTGTGCTATGAGCTGTTTTATTATGTTTTTGTGGAGGAATCACGGGGATATTAATATGTGCGCATAAATATACTAACTATACTTTACAGTGTACTTATACCATAAATAAGGTATCGTGAAATTTGAACTCATCATAAGATCATTCATGAACTACATAAAATCGAAATTTTTTTTGCCATTTTCTCAATAGGAAGAGTCATTTGTGCTTACAAAACAAAAGTTAACTGACTGATGATCACACACACACAGCCACAAACCTCATGCCAGGGGCGCACCCACACCCACACCCACACACAACACACACACACACACACACACACACACACACACACACACACACACATATTGTGCTTTCCTTTTTTTTTGCTTTGTTTTGGATGATTATGCATGCGAATTGAGAATAGAGTGTAGAGTGTATTTGGAAAGTCCACAAATCTGACTAGGAGGAGGGGGCGGGTTGTTGCTACCATGCGGCTGTTTACTCTCACAAACTCCCACAGAACACGTGCCGGAGCAGAGCCACAGTGACCCCAACAAAAGGAACAAAGTTAATCCTGCCAGCTCCCAAATAAAAAAAAAATAATAATAATTAAATAGAAAATAAATAAACAAAACTCCACATGAAAGAAAGAGAAGAATAATGACAAACCCACACGCTTTGGTGGTGTTTATCTGCGCTAATAAATAGGAGTTTAAGACGGATTTTGGAGGAGGTGGAACTGCCTGGCGTAATTGGATTGTTGTGATCCGTTCTGCTTGACAGTTTTATGTGCAACTGTCTGCGCTTTCTGTTCCTCCAACAGCGGTGTGACGATCCCCTGCCATATCTCCTGCTTAGCAACTTTGATCTCCAGACACCGGCTGGATGTAAATTTGGTTTAATTATGAAATTATCCTCTCTATTTCCTGTTATTTTTTGAAATACTGAAATACGGTGAAAGCAGGAGGACCTGCTGTGTGTGTGTGTGTGTGTGTGCATGTGCTTGTCGTATATTTTATGCCTGCTTATCCAAAAACCTGCAATTAAATATGAATGAGCCTATATGTGAAGTTAACTGATCATTGAGAGATTGCTGTGGATGCTTAAAATCCCACAAAAGCTAATCATAGATTCTGTACGTGCATTGGAATGTGGCAAAATGCAGAGAAAAGAAGGCATTGTATTTCCTCTTTGTTTGGGCCTGTGGATATGAGCCAGTGGCCGTCTGTGGCCAGGGTTTCCATTCCCTCCCCCAGTGTCCCAGAGCCATGCACCACAACTGGCTAGTTGACCTGTTGGCACTAAATATAGCTTCACACACACACACACACACACACACACACACACACACACACACACACACACACACACACACACACAAACTTCCTGCCTGACTCACACACACACAGACTCTATCTCACACATAGATAGACAAACACCATACATACTGTACATGGAAACACACATATTATAAATATGTATACAAACACATATAGACAATCACACACACACACACACACACACACACACACACACACACACACACACACACATGCAGGGGCAGCTCTGTCTTCCTGACGGAGCTGGTCCATTTTGTTTAGCTGTCGGCTGTGGGCCACCAAGGCCTCCTCCCCTGGCCACTTAGCTGGATGCAATTAAAGAGCGGCAGTGTGTGGCTTAAGCGGATCTGTGCGCACAACAATGGAGCGTGGCAGGCTTCCCTGCCGGCCGGCCGTCCGTCCAGAGCAGGGTCAGTAATCGCGGGGCTACGAGGCGGATTGGTGGGGTGGCATAGGGTGAGGGAGTGACTCAGCCAGCATGAGGACACACAAGCCGTGCCAGGGACAGGGAGCCCTGCCTGGCATTCCAAGGCGCATGGCGTGGAAGAGGGAGGGGAGGGGAGGGGAGAGGAGGAGGGAGGAGAAGGGGTGTGTGGGTGGGGGAGGGAGGAGAAGGGGTGGGTGGGTGGAGGAGGGAGGAGAGGCTGGAGAGAGGAGAGCGGAAGGGCGGCGGAGAGAAAGGGTGAGACGGGGGTCAAGAGGACCTGGGGCTGCGGCTCAAAGAGTGTGACAGCCACAGCTTTCGCTTGGCTGGACAGCTGGATGTGGTGACGCTAGACAGGCCGCAAAGGTCACAGGATGGGGATGGAGGGTATGGAAAGAGGGAAATAGAGAGAGAGAGAGAGAGAGAGAGAGAGGGAGAGAGAGGGAGAGAGGCGATTATGGACTATTACCCTTTGGTTAAAAATAGAAAAATCCTGCATCCTCCAGATACGCATCTACATAGTTGTGTAGGATGGCAAATTTATGGTTGGCCTTTTACCTTACTGTGGCTCTTTTCAGATTATATCAGTGAAACACACACACACACACACACACACACATACACACACACAAAGATAGACAGATGGCCCCCCATCGCAGTAACCTTTGCCCATGGCCGAAAAAAAAAAAAAAAAAACGCTAGTTTTTAGTATAATTTCTCATATTTGAAAGAGCTGTGGCTGAGTGCTTTAAAGAGGAACTCCCGTGTGAATCAATCCAGCCTTTTTGTTCAAGGTTCTGTTAGTTGGTAGGACTAAGAATGAGAAAATTTGATACATATCCAAAGACTGTAGGTAATCTGCAGCTGACACTCGAGGCACAAAAACTCAGAACATTTTCCTATGCCCCATTCAATGATGTTAGCTGCCGGTTTGCTATTGTGACTCATGGAGAAATAGAGAGAAAGTGAGACATAAATAAAAAGATAAAAAGATTTTAAAAAAATCTTTGATAATGATAGAGGTGAAGAGAGACATGGAGAGACATGGGGGTCAGAGGGAGATACAGAGGTTTAATATAAAGTATTATCAGTCACAACTTTAGTATCCAGTTATGTTTCTACTTCAGATACAGAGGGCACTGAGTAATCAGTGGCAAGTCTCCAGTTTTACTATATGGTCTGTATTGCTACTGCCACATGTAGCAACATGTAGGCCTAATTAGTGCCCCCCCTATGATCCCATATCCCTTTGTTCCCACAGACCACATTTCTTAGAGTTAGAGTTGGGTTTAGAATTTTGGTAAGGTAAATACCATCAACATTCAGTCACTTTACTCCCTCACCAGACCCAACTGTTCAAGTCTAGTGAAAGAGAAAAGGCATAAGAAAATTCTTTGTCATTAAGCAATGTTCTTACTAGTGTTGGTGTTGCTTTTGCTAACAACAACACTTTCCACAACACCTAACCCAACAACACTTTCCACAACACCTAATTGTTATCTTTTCTAATAAATCTAAACACCTGTGTACACTCAAAATATGCATGGCACAGTAGTACTCAGTCGCATATTTTGTGTTGAAGGGGTAAAAATACCACTGTAATTGCAAATGAAAAGTTGTGTACTTCAAGGTTGTAAATTACAGCTGAGATGCAATTTAAAAATAATAATCCAAAGAATACCTCTGTCTCCTTGTGACTGCATTAACTATGATCTGTACTATGCTTAAATGGCATCTATTTTTTTTTAGGCAAAGCATCAGTTTGCCACAGCCATACTATTCTGTCATACCCTTCATCAATTCCCCAAATTTCAGGGCATTGCATGCTGTATATATATGCATATGTGCTTCCTGGTTAGTTGGGTTTTTCTGGCAAGAGGTCTGCGCTGAGGCTTGTGAAATCCCATCAGGACCTTTGCGGAACAGTGCCAGAGATGTGTCAGTCTCAAGCACATGCTTGAGTGAGCAGCTCTGCGATCGGAGCTCCCGTACGAGGAGGCCCCATCTCCCTCTTTCCCTCATCCCATCCCAGCCTAATCAGACAGTTTGAGCCAGGAAATTATCCCAAACCTCTGGCAAACACTGACAGCAAAAGTGCCTGAGAGAGTTTTTATCACAACTTACAAAATAAATAAATAAATAAATTAGATAGTGCTTAAGTTGTCTTAACATCCTGAGGCATCCTGACATGGGCAGATTATTGATTTGTAATTACATTGTAATAAACAACATATTACTTACTGTTAAATCCACAAATACCAGAGCTAGTTAAACTCAGATAATTTTCACCTGTAAGCCAAACAAATTTGAATCTTTCAGGGAAAAGGAAATGACAAAAAAATAACTAAACAAACAAACAAACAAAAAAAACAACTACAGTAAAACATCATCCTGCTGTTGTCTCATGACATGAGAACTGCTGGAAAAGAGCAGCTGACAAAACGGGCTCGGCAAATATCAAACCAGAATGTCCCGTTGATCCACTTTAACCCAACTGGAGTTTATTTTGCAGAAACTCTACAGGAATCAGGGGGTCAAGTTCCTCCTTCTTGCCTTTCATCAGGTATTTTGGGCCAGGTATTCAAGTTTGTTCGTGAAAGACGATGGCCTACATCCTTTCCTTAGGGAGCAGGTTGCCTGAAACATTTCCAAAGTACACACTCTCCTCTCCTCTCTGGTCCTTTACCATCCAGCTGCTTCCTGTCTCTTACTCCCTGATGGAGTGGAATTAGAGTTGGGGTGTGTAACACCAATCGCTCTTGGTACTTAGGGCATCCAGTATTCATTTCTCTGTTAAATTAGAGAGCACAACATCTTCCAACATCCAGAAAGCAAGACCTTTTTGTTACTATGTAATGCAGTTTATATGTGTACAAATATAATTACAAGTACAGTAAATGCAGTGCTTCTTGAGATGCAACAGTTACCAAATGATACAAAATCACAAATCAATTCATCAAATGAAGACCTGGAATGTAGAATCTCATCATGAAAACCATGAATAGAGCCACTTGTATTGGCCTTGCACCCTTAACCACACATATCAGTCTTCTGTATACACTCTTGTCAGAAATAATGGCCAAAGCAGAGTCTCTCCATGTTCCTCTGGAGTGCCTTGTTTGGAGTATTCTCTGGTTAAGAGCTGCAGGTTGAACAATCGCATCGCCCGCATTTCTCACCGCTGAGTACATGAGCTGAATATCAATGGTCCTGAATGTGCATCTCTTTGTCCTGTGGGTGCAATGGCACAACAGCAGCAATAAAGATGCATCAGAAATGCGACCTGACGAACCGCAAGACAAACAAATAATTAATTTTTTTAAAATATAAAACTAAAGTGTGTCTCTTTGCACCTAATGGGGCATCCGTGTAAGCTAGGCCTACTCTGTTATGCTTGGGCAGGCATATCTGAAATGACATCTACTTTGGGGTATTATAGGGGAAAAATCAATTGGACAAGCAGTGTGGTCTCCAACTACCTTTGAGCTCCTTTGGAGGTAATGCAGGGATAACAGGCAGAGGGCCCCAAGTGGTAGTTCTCGGCTTTCTCCCAAGTTTTTTACCTGATGATCAATGGCATGTAAACAGTGATTCAGCCACTGGGCTGCAACAGTAAAACCAGGCGATTCATAATTCACAATAACCCGGATCCATTTTAATGCATAACATGGATCAAAAGTGGCTTTTATCAAGATTTTTGCTATGAAATAATTTATCCAGTCAGAGCTCCATAAATATCTCAATTAACTATTTTACACATTTCAACACTTACCAACAACTAACCAACCAAAGTTGAGTTTAAAGATAAGGAAATGAAAATACATGCTTCCTCAGATTTCCCAGCGAAGTCCCACCTCCAGAGTATACAGAACAAGTGCTATGGCACAGCAGGGGGAGGTAAAACAACAGTCGAGTTTGATAGACATATAATGCCATTCGATCATTTCGATGTGAACGCTCAAAATAATTGGATGGTGTTTTTCCCGTCCTGTTTGCTCCAAAGGTGACTTTATTTTTGTGTTAGTGCATTTAATTAAATGTTTGCAATTAAGGTGTGAGGGGGATTTTAAGTAATACAGTAAAAAGTGCTCAAGGAAAAAAATATGGACCCTACCTTTAATTATTGACACTTTTGTCCACAGTGCCAGAAAAAAAGAGAGAGAAAGTGAGATCAGAGAAATCATTCAACCCAGTATCTTACACTAAACTGCAATATAATTTCCTCTGTAAGACATCAATATCATTGTTATTGCTTTCCTATTTTGTCCATCACCCAATGTGTGTAGTCTCATTTGCTTGTTGAATATTACTTCTCACAGTGAAGGCCAAATTGCTGCAGCTTTCTGAGTGTCTCTAATTATCGTCAGTCTCACTTATTCACTACTCGTCAACACATTTAGTGCTTTATGGAGGCTTCTGAGGCTAAGAATAGCTGCCTTTTTACTGAGGAAAATGATTTCCTCTCTCTACTCTGTGACAAATCCAATGGCTTCCCTTCACCATCTTCCTCCATAAATAATCCACAGATTATAATGAGACCCAAAGACGCCCCAGCCATACTGATGCGGATGATGGTGATCTTTTTTTCTATTCCCACTGCTCAGAATAACACAACAGGTCAAGCCTCAGGCAAGAATCAGGCAAGACTCAATATAGCTCTCAAAACGGTAGAGAAGGCAATGGTTCACCTGGGCCTGATCCAACCCAGTCTGAGCCAGACCATCTTAGCTCCAACAATGTTTACATCAGAGTCGTGGCCCCCATTACCTCATGCATTTGTGCATCTGTGTGTGTGTGTGTGTGTGTGTGTGTGTGTGTGTGTGTGTGTGTGTGTGTGTGTGTGTGTGTTCATCAGATAGCTGTACAGTGATGAATATCAGCTCACTGGCCACAGCTCAAATTAAACAAGCTGGGGGTTGATAAGGGCCGATGGCTGCTCTTCTGCAGACCCGTCTGCTATTAGCTGGCAGAGTCTTAGCTTTGGGCCCCACACAGCTTTAAATACTCAGATAGGGCCGGCGATCTGAGGCACGCCTCAAAGACTCAGGCACTGTTATCTCCTGAACCGAGAGAAAGACCTGATGGGCTCTGTGGCTATTTGGTCTTACAACGTATCTGTGTTTTACCCTATTCTGCAGTCTGCGCTGTTTAGAGGAGGATGCAAACAGTTTATCTAGAAGCCAAGGACAGTGGCATGACTGCTAAACTGCACGGTTGTTGTCTTGGTGTGTTGCTAGTGCTATAGTTAGATCACTACAAAAAACCCAGATAGTATAAATCTAAACAAAATATTCTGGGTCCATTGAGTCTGTGGTGGAGAGTTCGGAAAATTCACTGTCAGGTCACATTTTATGACCAATTAATGCATACAACCAGATTAATCCATATTAAAAAGGGTTCAACTACTTTTTAAATATACTTTTACTGTGTCTATGGCTGTCCAGTTCAGCAGATTTATAAAAGTAAAGTTCTGTAAAATTGGCCCCCCTCTCCGGTCACCTCATCTCTCTCCTGTGGTGCATCGTCCACTTGCTCCGCAGCAAAGAGAGTTTGGATTACACCCTGCTGGCCCTGATGATCTCTCAGAAGCGCTCTCCTCTCTCTCTCTCTCTCTCTCTCTCTCTCTCTCTCTCTCTCTCTCTCTCTCTCTCTCAAGAGTATGTCCTTTTATCTAGTCATTTCCAGTCCCTTCCACACACACATATTTGAGCAGGCTGTGATGGATAGTTGCTGTCACTGGGCCAATGCTGTGCATGTGCAAGAATCTATTTTACCTCTGTGGCTTTTATACCTTTGTAAGGAGGCACTTTCCAGCCACATGCTGTTGATTGGATAAGTGAGTTTCCCATCAGGAATCGCCATGGGAACACTAACTGAAAGAGATAATCAAGTTGGGTTCCAGGAATGGGAAAAGAAATGGTTTTGTAATTCTACTATTTTGTGTTATCATGTATGCTTGTACAGTAATTGGCAAGTTGAATGCCTTTAATAATGTTCAGGCAATTCAAAAAATCTTTTGAAAGTTTCAAGTAAAAGCTAAAGGCAGTCATGATTTGTATGTCATTACATTCAGTACAGAGAAAAAAAGCATCTGTTCTTGGAGCACAGCATGGACATTAGCTGTTATATGAGCAATTCCATATCAACAGAAGGGATTTTTGCTCACTGATAACACTAACTAGGCAGTGCTAAAACACCGAACCATGAATGACCCCCAAGCAACGTGTGCTTCAGAAGGAGCTGACAATAGGACCCGTCATGTTAGATGACATCCTGAAAGATGTCGTTTTAGAATATATACTGAATGGTTAAGTGTTCATCAGTGTGAATCAATTCCTTTAGTGATTCAAAGGTAGCCATGCACTTCATAACACTGCTCCAAATGTATTCTGCGTAGGTAGCAAAGTAATGAGGCGGGTGGCACATCTCAATATCCATGTCAATAAGTAATTGTATTGTATAGTTTTAGTCAGTTTTACATTGATGGTACAGGTACAGGCATGGGCATGTCTCACGTGATGTTGGATCACACACTTTGTGAAAAGATGTCTTTGCCTCCCTAAAAAAAAATCTCAGGAGCCTCCACTGCAAGCACGTGAAGCCATGGGACTTCACAGAGTGAGGCGACTGAGACTTAGCTAAGCAAAACAAGAAACTGCTAAGAAAAAAGTTCTAAACATAATTGCCATCTATTGAAGAGGATCAAAAACAGGTGACAGACACGGAGAAGGAGAGACCTACCTGGAAGTCTAGACTGTCTAGACAAGGGCTGTCAAACTCAAATACACAGTGGGCCGAAATACAAAAACTGGATCCAAGTCGGGGGCCGAACATGTTAAGCATTTATTATGAACTTAATTTGAACACAAAGGAATCAAAAGTTGTCCTTGGCCTACTCGCGGGTAATAGGCAAATTTGGGCATTTTGCTGTCTGGGCATGTGCTCAACCTCCCACCTCTGCTGAAAGCCTCTATTTTCCAAGTCCACCTTTCGTTTTGCCATTTTTAAGCAAGCAAAGTAAAACATTTAGCACTGGGCAACATGACATCACAAACAGGCTTCTTTTTAATAAATATAGACTTTAGGCTAAAGTGGGACCCAGGGGCCTGGGCTCACAGCCTTGATTGATGTGATGCCAGCGCAGGGGCGATGTATTGTGGTACTCGTAGTTCTAACAGTGCATGCCAAGTACTGGCGGGCCAGTTCTAATAGAAATTAGTTATTATTTGGGGGGCCAGATATCATTTCGTCGCAGGCCGGATCTGGCCCCCGGGCCTTGAGTTTGACATGTGTGGTCTAGACTGATACAAAGTTGACCGTCCAGCGTCTGGTCAGAGACATCATCTTCCTGACTGTGGAGAAGCCCATGTCAACGCTGATTGATATCTGCTGAGCTGTCATGCTAGCTGCTGTGTTCTGAGTGTGGATGAGCTGTGTACACAAAACCACACCACCGATCATGGATCCTGCCCTGATGGGCCTTACCAAGCTGCTGAAAGATCTGTAGACTGGTTCTCACTCGGACCTGTGAGTCTTAGCCCAAAGGACGTTACTAAGCTAACATTAAGGCACCTTAATGCGGACAGAATAAATAACTGTACTGTAGATTTACTGTATATTATGAACAATGAGGCAAAATACAGCAGTATGTGTTATTTCTGCTGTATTTTGCCTCTTAAACAAAATGGAGGAAATATAACAATGGAACAAAGAATATTGAAATATACAAAAACGTACAAAAATATTTAAAGATTGTGCTGCATCACTGCATATCAGCAACCAGTTTGAGACAAAAGGCTTTTTTGTGAGCTATCAGTCTTTCATCAGGGAAAGCTCTAGTTTCTTAAACTTTAGAACCCCAGAAACTGTGACCCCAAATTGTTTATGTAAAGTACAGTCCTGAGCAATCTTAGCAATCCTGAGCAATCTTGTCTAGTCTAGACAAACGGAGCATGGCAACTCCACAGTAGTGTAGAAATCGTCAAACAAATCCATGAAGCTAGACCTGCCAGCATACGTGTAATCTAGCAACCTGTGATGATATGATTCACAACTAATGAATTTCTGTTTTTGGTGTAACTATTATATTTTCCTTTGAACGGATTAGACACTAACTTAAAGGGACGAGGAAAATGATACTGAAAGTTCTATGCCCCATTCTGGTAGAGTTAGCTAATGGCTCACTTGGTCTATGTTGTACCAGATTTGCTTGTTTACCTATACTGACACCACTCTGTAACCTTGAATTACAGGGCTATGGAATGAAAACGCACCAGAGTTTTACTTTAACTTAAAGTCTCATGCTGGTTATGCCCCTGCTATGCAAGGTCAATCATTCGTTGCCAGGCCCTACCTCTTCATTGATGTGACTCAGGCTCCCAGGCTATTGCACAGTTCTGCTTCTGCATATCATTTTCTGCATGGCCACCACATTAGCAATGCCAGGGACGCACAAGAGTCAATCGGTTCATTTCTGGCATATTCTGATATGACCTCATATGACATAGACAGAAATGACTGGGAGGTTCACAATTTTGAATTCCCCCAGCCTCCCAATTATGTTGTTAAATTTTTCCCCGCCTCAACTGATTGTGGCAAAACTGAATTATATATATTATCGTAAAATTTTGATTCCTCCCTGAAACTTTGGATGTCTTTGGCATTTTAAACATGAATGGCTACAGTCCACTTTAGTCAAAGGCTGTTTTCTGAGATCAGGTTGGTTTTCTGTCAAGTGTCAGATCATGACAGTGAAGGCAATTTAAGTGTCCTTTTGGGTGTCACTGCGGTGTCTTGGTAATTGATCACTGAACGTACAGTATTTGTCTCATTATGTGTGTTTTGTGAGTAACAAAGTCTCTTCTCTATCTCTACATTGGCTGTGTATACCACTCAGTCTGACTAGTCAGTGAGGACTGAGCTAACTACACTAGTTCCTAATGCAGTTCCAGCACTGCATTTTGACATCTTTGGTAAAATCTCAGAAATAGGTCCACTGATGATAACAGACAAGATTTAACTTTTTTTTTTTTTGCTCAGTTTGTTCTATGCACCTTTTCTTTTCAACCAATTTTACTTTGATGTTCTTTTAATGTTCTGTAATATCCCCTTTTTTTCCCCCTATTTTGCCTCATTGACTTTGACTACTCTTCAGCCAGGAAATGTCTGGCATTCCATATCCTCTATACTCACACAGAGACTGACTGAGCAAGGTGCAGGTACTGTACCCTCTCTGCCTTCTTTGAGGCATCATAACCGTAAATGTAATTTGTTGAGCTCCTTTGGCCTCCAACAAGTATAGAACATCCATGTATGACATCCACCTGTGACCCGGCACGCTTTAGTTACCTGCAGAGGAAAAACCTGACAGTTGTGTATATCTCTGTGTGTGTGTGTGTGTGTGTGTGTGTGTGTGTGTGTGTGTGTGTGTGTGTGTGTGTGTGTGTGTGTGTTGTGTTGGTGTCTGTGTGCTGCTGCTGCGCTTGTGTAAGGAATCTCCTGCACCAGGCTGGGCTACTAAGGGATGGGATACACTGTCAGAATTCATTTGAGCTGCAGTATTCCCAAACTGTGGCTTCTAACACCCAGAAGCTCCTCACACGAATGGCAAAATGACATTTCAATTTACCTTTGTTGTTGCATTTCAGCTCTTGCATACTGATTTCTTTCATGTTTCGAAGAAAAATGAAAAAAAGGGAAAAAAAAGAAAAGGAAAAAAACAAAGAACATTGGGGGAAAAGAGAGAGAGAATAAACTAGCTCCCGCCTACGTGTTCTGAATAATAATAATAATAAAAAAATTAGAATGAGTCATAACTGCTAAAGGTATGTATATTTCTGCAGAGAAATGTATACTTCAGATTTAATGACATTATAGCAAATGACACAAAGCTCATTTTTAAGCTGTATGGAAGAAAACAAAATGACATTTAATTTCTTTTGTTCATCTGTTCTTGTGTCTTTTTTCTTACACATTGTTGTGACAGTTACAACTAGTTACCTTTCCTCTCTTACATTCAATCATAAAGTGGAATATTGCCCTTTGAAACAAAAATCAGCCAACTGGTTATTTTGCTATAGCCTGGAGGGTTTTTGTTTTGTTTTGTTTTGTTTTTTTGTTTTGTTTTTTTGTTTTTGTTGTTGTTGGATGGTTTATTTGTTAAATTTGCTTTGTTTTTTGCAATAAGCAACAGACTGTTTGACACTCTGGTCAAACACCTCAACAAGACAGGTGTGTACCTGACAAGAGATAATGAGAGCAGGCAGATCATATTATTTCCTGGTGTGAACGTGTGGGAAATAATGGCAAGCAGTGAGGTGATTTACATTCTGTAACAGAGAGGTCTTACTGTATAATGTCCTCACATCAGCACCAAACGGAAAAGAAAACTTGCCATAGCCCATCACTCGATAGCAAGCAACAATAACATCTACTATTTGTGTGATCATAATGGTAAATACATTTGTACCGCACCTGAATTTGCCATACGGTAGGAGGAGGAGTGTGTGTGTGTGTGTGTGTGTGTGTGTGTGTGTGTGTGTGTGTGTGTGTGTGTGTGTGTGTGTGTGTGGTGTATTTGAGGAATCTGCATTGCTGAAATGGGATGGTTTCATAAACTCCTATCATGTACTATGGTTTTCCCACTCTCCCACTGAGTAGAGAAACTGGAAATTGAGGCACTCAGTCATGTGCCCAGAAGATATAACTTCAAAGCTCTTAATCCTGACCCATATACCTAAATGGAAAATAGCCTGAGGCATTAACAAACAAACAAATCAAAAATAAATAATAAATCAGCTAGCACTACTCATTAAAGTTGACAGAACATAGTTTACAAGAGCAAATGATGTAGAGTGAAACCAGTTTATTTGTCCAGTTATCGTCTAACATATTCCAATCATTGGGCTTTTCATTACGGAATGTGAAACAACACGCATATATTTCCATCTGTTTGCGACGACTCTTGACAGATATGCCTGCAGAATGTCCGTGTTTGTCAGGTTGTCAGTAGTAACAGCATGGGCACAGCATCAGAGTGTGTGTGTGTGTGTGTGTGTGTGTGTGTGTGTGTGTGTGTGTGTGTGTGTGTGTGGTGTGCAGAGTCTCCCGGTGGAGTTCATCAGCCATGGTAAATTAAGCAGTGTGTTTAAGCATTCACTCAGCGGCCCGCGTCCCAAGGACTTCATTTAAAAACTTCAAAAACTTGTACACAATTACTCTAGTTAGAGGCCCATCTGTTGTCTTTTCACACTTTGATGCGTGTGTGCAGGGTGGTAAGTGTGACAGGCAGTTAGATTGCCAGCCAGATTCTTTCCTCACCTGCACTAACACACGCACACACACTCACTCACTCTCTCTCTCTCTCTCTTTCTCTCTGCACACACACAGTATTCGGTTATTCTCTCTCTCTCTCTCTCTCTCTCTCTCTCTCTCTCTCTCTCTCTCTCTCTCTCTCTCGCACACACACACACACACACACACACACACACACACACACACACACACACACACACAGTTGTACACAAGCACACATATTAAACACTTTAGGGAATTTGTGCTTCCAATAAACTTGTATACAAAGTTCATTGTTTTGTAATCCAAGGAGCAATCAATCAGCTTCCCATTCAAACACTTCTCTTTATTTTTGCAACACAGTTTTCCAAGCAGGTTGAACAAGAAAATACAAATGAAAGAAAAATAAAACTTTACTTGGTCATTTAACAGTGCTTTGCCCTTGAAGTGTTTTTTCCCCTTGAATCCCCTCTTTGATTATGAAAGCATTTAGTCATTGTAGATGCTGAAAGTATTGATTCATGCCACAAGCACATGGATATACTCCTGGGCTGAATCCCATTCCTACCCCGTATACTTCTTACCCCTTCCCTTCCCTTTTTTTCTCTCTTTGGGCGCACAGGCTTGGGCTAACCGCATTTCCAGGACCTCACTCCAAAAGAAGGGGAACGACCCGCATAGGTTTCAGCAGTAGAAGATAAACACCACTGGCAGGAGAAGGAGATGGCATTCCGTATTTATAATAAAATTTAGAAACATGTTAGTGCTGTTAGTGCATGGGTTTGTCCTTTGACCATGAAATATACAATATTCCGTCAGGTTTTCAACAATAAATTAAAAACCTAGTTGACACAGCAATGTTAACGTAGGTCACAACTTTTCCCATGTGTTTCAAAGTTAGCAACTTTTTTGGTTGCAAAGCAGGTCTGTGTTAATGCAAATTAATTAATGTCTAAAATTACATGATTTCTGATATCTGTTAAGCTTATCTTTTTAATCTAAAAATCACCCTGAATGTGATTGTCATTGCACGTGTTGTCGTTATAGCTGTGGTGAGGACACTGTCATTAATATTAATTACAGTGATATTTATATGTAGCCTACTGTATGTCATTCTTGGTGTGAGCCTTAAGGCCTGGTAATGAATCTCTCCAACTCTATTGACTGTCAAAAAGTTTCAAGCACTAAGTTTCAATATAGAAACTAAAATCTCAGAGCCTCTGAACCAATGCACAAAAAATGGACTAAAAAAAATGCAGAGCAGAAAGAACCATAAAGAGAGAAATTTAGACCTACTTTTTGTTGAAATGATGACTAACTTTGAAATGGTCATATCTGTAATGGGAAGATTGAGACCTTAGTATTGAAGGTCAACTCAACCATTTTGTTTTTTAAATAACATTGGGGAGGCAAAAAACCCTCGATGTTCACTGATATCAGCTTGCAGTAGTCATATTGATGATGTAGCTAATATGACTCATTGTACGGCTATAAATGTGTAATGGTCCGTGAAAGAGAAAGAAGGGTGGAAATTCAGCACCTCCCCAACAGGCCTACAAGGAAAATTGTGAAAGCTCTTGCTGGTAAATCCACATTTAGTTTCATCATTACTATATCAATACACAAGTAATGTAATACCAGAAGTTAGCTGGTCACAGGATATAGCAGGGTAGTGATGATCAGGAGGACAAGTACCAGTAAGCTACAACAATGGCTGTATACAGACGTCCCAGAAAAATGTGAGTACAGCATTCAGACACGCAAAAAATCATTAACTTACATTTAAAGCTGAGATCATGTTTGACTGGTATAATTGCAGGAGGCATGTGAGAAAGCAACAACACCAACAACAGCAATGACATACAGTAAATACAGAACAATTTTGACTCATTTTGTTGATCTTAAGTCATTGTCAAGGTTACCACAGAGATGACAAGTGACAAGAAAGCTTCAGCTCAGGACAGGCACTCCATGTCACTCTGCATGACATCAGACAAAGTGTTCTAAGGGACGAGGTTGGTCGGGAGAGAAAGATGCGGAGAGAAAGGGTGTCTGAGCAACTGTCTGATCCACAACACATGCCAGCACATTCTAATGGAAAGTTTCCTGGAAACTGTTTTGTTTAAATATGTACATGTTGTAGATTAAACAGATAAAATAAATGGAAATTATGATTAAAAAGCAGTTACTGTATATCAAACAGTTATAAATCTGAAAATATGATCACCATGCAGAAAAACATATTCCCTGCTGTGTCAATGAACATCATCAGTAGCCAGGGGCTCACAATTTCATTCTCATAGCTATGATGACCAACCTTAATTAAAATTCTTTTTAAACTCCTTTATTTAAAACAAATTCTTAATTGGCTTGATGTCATCACATAAATTGATAATATCTTTTTGAAGGGAGTTGTAGGGAGTTGTTGTCATACACATGCAGAGCAGCACAAATTGATGTAAGGGTAAGGTGGAGTCTTTGCAGACAGGAAACAAATTACCCGACAGGCCCAAATAGTAATTACCTACACCCTCCAGTGTGCTGTACTCTGTCTTCCATTTGTCCCCTGAACAACAAAACAGCCAGGCACAGGCATGACACTCCATCTCCACAGATGTTTGCCACTCAGGGTGGACCTTGCAGCGCTGCTGCCTCATTGGACCACTGCGGTAGCCAGTACAGAGAATATAAGGCAGAGGGAGAGTCAAGCTTCAAGAGCTGTTGTACAATTGTGCTCCAGCAATTATGGTGTTATGTCCATCTGAATGGAGTCAGTGTGACCCTGAGGTCTCGTTGAAAAGTCAGATCAGCTGACCTTGGTGTGCTGTGTCCCTGGACACTCACAAGAGGTGTATTTTATTGCAGTCTAGTCTACAAAAGGCTCATATTAATATAATCTGATATTATGCTACATTCAGTCATGCTCCTGGTTATGGAGCTGTCCAGTGCTGATGTCTCCCATGGTTATTTAAGGTCTTTGGTATTTTTTGCCCTCAACGGTGCCCTCCAGGCAGCGCTGCCTTCAAGGCATTACTCTACTCAGTTTAGGGTTAATGATGAGGGTTGAGCGTTATTATTGTTGAGCATCACCACTGAGCGTTATTTAACACATCAGTGTGTATCCTTTTTTTTCTCTCTCTCTCTCATGGGTGGATCACTCACTATGACCACCTGTGGGAGGGAGGGGCCGGTGTGCTGAGACTCATGTTGTCTCATCTGACAGATGGACTGAGTTTGGGGAGTGATTATCGCAGGCTTGTCTCCTCACCGCAGCGCAGGGCTGCTGCCATCATCTCGACTCAATCCCACCAGTCTCAGGTTAGTTTATAGCATACAGCCATCAGCATGCATGATGCAGCCACACAATTAAAGACATGGGAATATTTTAGAAGATTGTGGTTATTGATTTGAGATGTTCTACTCTTATTCACATGAAGTATGTCATCAACAGATCATGATCTTTACTGAAACTGAACTACTGAAAGCATACCGTATCAGTAACACATTTTGAAGTGGATTTATTCCATTGCTATGCTTTAATACTAGAGTCTAATTGCACCAATACTTACTGAATAGCATAAAGATTATGTTTATAAATGTACACTGAATACATGTATTGAATAATGAATAATATGTATGTATTGTATATGTATATGTGTGTACCATTAAGAGACACTACAACAATGTCATATACAGTACAGTGCAGTAATAAACATTTCAGCATTCAGCACTTTCAAAGTTTTCAATACAGTTGGTTGCAGAGACGAAGGCCCATTGCAGGCTTGGTAAATAATGTCATGTAATCTATTTCAATCGTCTAAAGCCTGGACACGAAAAAAAAATTCACTTCCTCACCCCCTGCGGTGACAAAATACAGCAGATTTCCTCCAGTCCTCTTTGAAAGCCAGTAGCGCGCTCACACAACGGCAAATTTATGAAAACAATCGGGAGAGTGGGGGGACATGTTTACAAAAGGACCCCGGCGCCTCTTGCTGTGCTCTTCGTCTATTTAAAGAATCGGAGATTGAAATGAATCTTTGCGACCAGAAGCTTCTCATCTTAGTGCTGTGTGCACCACTGGGAGATGGGGAAACGCAAGAGGGAGAATAAGAGAAACGCAGAAACAAAGGGCCCAAGTGGAAGAGAGGTTTCAA
Source organism: Sardinella longiceps (assembly GCA_027497455.2). NCBI lineage: Eukaryota > Metazoa > Chordata > Actinopteri > Clupeiformes > Clupeidae > Sardinella > Sardinella longiceps. Next base: position 14,636,576 of record JAODXP020000024.1, on the reverse strand, counting down.
AAAAAAAAGAGAGAAAAGTGAGAATCACCGGCAACTGGTGTTATTTACTGGGATGTCTTCATGCCTCATTACCCGTTTCTGTTATGCAACTGCTGTCCGTGTTCAGGACACTCAGGGGGTCCCTGAAAATAGCCTGGTCTGTGTGAATATTTAACGCCGGGGTGCAGAGGCGCTCGGCGCGGCCTTGTCAGGGGACAGGCTGTGCTTTGAAGTTAAAGTCCAGAACTAACCCCATTCCACAGGAGCCTCCTCACATTATCTCAACCAGGGTCAAAGAAGAAAAGAAGAAAAGAAAAGAAAATGGCAAAAGACAGATGGTCACACACACCAGCGCACTGTCAAATGTTGAGAAAGAGACTGGAACATGCGTGATGGAAGGCCTTCCCAGCTTATGATTACACATTTTTTGGTAACTTTGCACAGACCAGTTCCAACATTAACATTTATTATGGTGAATAATATTCAAAAATAATGTTGACATAAGATATTAACTGACTGGCACTATCATTGAGTTAGTCTACTTCTGTAGACAGAGTATGTTAACATGATAGCATCTCCCCAGTTGCATGATTAAAAAAATCTTATTTTTGCTGATCTTTTTAAAATGGTAATCTGCCCTTCCTCTGAATGAAATACCTGCTATATTTTGGCATTGCTATTTTATCACTGCAGCAACAAGCTCTGATTAAACTCGTAACAAATACGTATCTGGTCTGAAATCCTTACAAGAGGTTATACATTTCATTTTTGGAAGTTAAACATTTTTTTTTTTATTCTCTGGAGTTGCTGCCCTTTTAAAATCCGTGGTGGGTGTTGAACTAATACCTCAGTGGCCTTTCATCCCTGAATCGTATCTGGCGAGGGTGCCTTTGTCCGCTCTTTTTCTTTGTGATCAATAACATTCTACTCTAAAGATAGAATCATGATTGCCAGCAGGTAGAGTAGAGTGGCGATTACCTGTTTAACCGTGTCACCCTGCCTCAGAGGTCTCTCATGATGAGCCCTGACTGTAATCAAGGGGTGATGACAGTCCTTTGTCTTTATTTCTCCTTGGTGACTCTTAATTGAAAGGATGCACAGGGACACAGATGTCCTTGCCTGCGGCACAGTCTCACTTTTGTCTTTTTGTTTGTCTCCTCCTAGCTTCTGTAAACTTAGGCTACTTATGTACAAAACATCACAGTGTTTACAAATTAGGCTACTTATGTATGAAACATCACAGCATATAAAGCAACATGCTGTATTATTTTATTATATTCACATACTCTGCAACATAACAACATATATAGCTTTAAAAAGAGGGTTTCAAGTTGCACAGTGTTGTGGAGATGATGCCATATCCAATGTGTTGATCTGGCTGTGTGTTGAGAATGATGTAATATTGTAATGTGGGTTGTAGACTCTTGGATCTATGTCATGCCCAGAGCTCTCCCAGGCACATACAGTAAGTGGTCGATGCATGATGTTATCCAGCCAACCATGAGTGCATAGAGGCAGAGACTGGCTCAGTGGCTCAGCGCCAAAGAGAATGGGGGAGAAAGATGAAGTGAGTGAGAGAGAAGAAAGAAAAAAAAGAGGGAAGGAGGGAAGAGCAGTGCACTGCATCAAATTCATCACAAATTTACACACCACACATGTACTTGTGTCCCTTTGTTACACTGTGCATATTCACACAATTATTTTTTCTGTAACCTTCACATTACAAACTGACTGTCTGACAATGCAGCTCCACAATACTGTTGGTGAGCTTCACTACTGAACAGTAGGGGGTCAAAAGTACACTGATAGTGATAGATGTGTGATTGAACAATGGATCATTTGAAAAATTGCAGCGTGCAATTCTGGCGAGAGCAAGCCTGATGAGGAAATAGGAGGAAATAACTTCCCTAGTGCTGCAAGCTCAGAATGACTCAGCGTATTCTCAGGGGGAGAGGCCCTTGGCTGTGGATGCTGTAATCACTCATTGGCAAAAAACAGACATTTCAAAGATTTGTAGAGAAACAAACAGTCTTGGTCTTGACAGTATTTAATGGTGCAAAACAATGAGTTTAGTCGCCAGTGGTCTTTGCTTTATTTTCTTATTTATCTGGTGTACTTTTCTGAAAAGAAAAGTCTTATAGCCTATTATGCATAACCATTCTGTCCCCAACAATGTATAACCTCTATAGGTCCCTTTCCCATTAGTGGATTTGCTTTTGATGCATTAAAAAACAACCATGGCATTTAACAGTCCAAGTGTATAGGCTTACATCCTCTGTCAGAGACACATTTGTGTGGAAAACTAGTGTACTGTTTAAGAGTCTCACTGAAGATACCTCGGGAAGCCAATTTCTATTCCACTCATTGTTATTTTTTCATGTTTTGGAAGGTGTAAGGAATACCAAATTAAGTACAATAATAGGCCAAACACTGCACTCCTAAAGCATTTTCACTCCATAAAGAAAGCACATTGTCTTGTTAAGTTGACTTTTTTTAAAGTCTTCTTGATCCATGAAAATATGTCTAAGTAGAAACCCTCATTATCCAAGGAGCCTTTCTGTGTTTGCATTATTTACACATGAGGTCCTTACTGAGCCCTCTTTGGTTTGTTTGATCAACACTCAAAGTTTCTGCTGTACGCCAGGCAGTCTGAAACTGCTTTTTGCAAGCTCACTGTTGCCTTCCTCGGGGTCTCGTCAGTTTGTGCAGCAGCAGACCAGAGAACAGGTTTATTTTTTAATGAACCTACTTTTTGTTACATTTTTACTTCAGGCTGCTATACACTGATGTAACTGTGACATAAGCACGTCATGATAAATAGCGTACTGTATGGCTGACGGACCTCAGACCATAATCAAGACAGATCTTGTAATATTTTATGAGGTGACGGCTTACAGGATGTGACATATGTTGTTAAGGTGTCTAATATTGTGAGAGGTGCCAAACATGACACCATTATCTCATATCCGTGGACATGAACAGACATGACATACAGAGGCATTATATGCTGTCTGTCATGGCAAGATTATGGTCTATGTCAATCTTGTGGTGAGGACTAGTGTTACCCCTTCAGAGTAGTGCATCGAGTGGCGCAGAGTGCTGTTTGACAGCTGAACCATATTCCATTGAATGTCTTACATCTTTGGACACAATGACTTGCACATAATATCTATTTTTCATCCTCCACATATTGAAAGACACCAAGTCATAAATCTAAGGGATCATACAGTATGAGTCTATAAATCTTAACGTTCAGAAGTTTTCGCCCCCATTTGTTAATAGTTGTACTTGTACATTCTTTGCTAATTATCAACAACGCCATGAAAATTTTAAAAAAAGTTGGCCTCAAGATATATTTAACAGATTGAAAGCCAATTTAACATGTAGAATAAATGCCGCAAATGTGGTGTAATGTTTTTTTTAAGGCATTGGCATAATTGATTGATTAATTCATAAATGCTTCTCGAGTTTTTGTGTGTTAAAATGTTGTGAGGAACGTTTTATTTATCCTCTGAATTGTATTGTTTCTGTTGTGAAACTAAAAAGTAATGAACCTAAAATGTAATGATAATAGAGCATTTTTTTTCCTCAGGGTTCCAGTGTGTCGCAGTGTGGCTGAAGCGAGAGGGGTGGCCTTCACACATCCATTCTCATTTCGCCACAATACTCAGGCTTTAGCATCTGAAAATCTCCTCATTGTCCACTCATTCACATTCCCGCAGCATGGAACACAGGCTTTTAGAATAATTGAGATAATCTCCTCAGACAGCATTTCATGGGCCTTTCTCATATTTCTTTTCTGTGAAATCACATGACCATACTTGGCTCACAAAGTCAGAAAGATTTCTTTCTGTCTCATTCTCTCTCACTCACTCTCTCTCTCCCCCCCTCTCTCTCTCTCTCTCTCTCTCTCTCTCTCACACACACACACACACACACACATACACACACTCACACACACACACACACACACACACACACACACACACACACACACACACACACACACACACACACACACACACACACACTGTGTTTCCCAGCCCCTTATATTCTTTAGTAGCATTAGCATTGTTTTCACTCCTGTGGATCCCCCTAAAAACAAAAACATCCCCTGGCTGCCTCTGATCTCTGTCAATGTGGCTGACCTCATGCTGAAAATGCTTTCTCATTCTCACCTCATTCCTCTTCCTGGTTTTGGGAATAGACTCCGTGGCCGAGACCCATCTCCAGAATAAAGATGCCGGAGCTTTAGCTTCCCAAGTGGACCATCTCCCTGACTCCCTCAGCTGAACTCTGCCAGAAGTAACTCTCTTCCGAGGAGTTCCTTCTTCTCAAATGTCACAGAAGGTTATGATAACATTTTGGAACTCTGCTCCGATCCAGTTTCATTACGTAAAAAGAATTTTGCTACTAAATCCCTTTGAACAGGCTGGGGGTTTAGAACAGGCTTAGAGAAAATAACATTCCCACTGTACGTTTTCTTAATTCACTGAATACTGTTGACCATCCAAACCAATGTCAAGTGCTATTATCTCGTGCTCTCCTCTCTCCTTCAGGGGCTCAGCCTACTTTAGACTTAATTCCTGTCTTCCTATCTTCTTTAATGTATTTGGATGCATGACACAGACACTCTCGATCTTACTATCTCATCTCATTTTATCTCAGGTCTGTATAGAACTGCTCCTGGGAGGCAGGTTCAAGCTGATGTAATAAGCCCAGCCTGTGACCCATCCCTTCTCCAGAGACACCTCACATAAGGTAATAAGTCACACAGAGATGGAGGCAGAGGCTCAGCAAGACCATGATTAAAAATACATGATCGAATTAGACAGGGTGTTATTTGACTTTCGGGTGAGAGCAAAACAACAATTAAATTTCTGCACAGCAATAATTGAGTGTTTGGTCAGATATAGTGGAAGAGTTTGTCTTCTTATAGGCCTACGTTACACACTTTGTTTGATTATAAGGCTCTGCCACTTCTATCAGTTCATGAAGTGAAGTTTAAAGTCATTTAAGGTTTAAAGTGACAAGAAACGAATACATTATGTTCAGATTTATGATTCTTAACACTCATGTTCTGTTTCAAAGTTTACCGGGTACGATGTATGCGCAGTCAAGCTCCTGCTTTAGCATTACGTCATACTGTCAAGACAATACTGTTAAGTCAAGAGGGTTGGCATTACATCACATTGGAGATTGAGTTGGAATTTCACAAGAATACTGCACAGTATAGCTTTGTCTTAAAAACCATACATTTAATTTACAAACTCAGTATTGTATTCTATAATGTGCTACTGTATTGTATAGGTTGGGATTGTGTAAATATAATCAAAATCATATCTGACTTTCATTGTCCTCTCTCTACCTGACATCTTTTCTCTACCTGACAAAGCGCTCCATTGACCTGGTACACACAGAAACTCTCATGTTTGCATGATTAGTGTTGGTCCGCCTCCCTCAGCCTCATGCCAGCACACAGTCCCTTTGGCTTACATTCACTGTCTACTGTGTGGCTCATTAATTGACAGGCTATGGTCAGGTTATTGCCACTAACGCTGCAACTCCAGTTGACATTGTGTTTTCTGCATATCTTCCTCCCCCGCATCCTTCCTGTTAAGTCTCCATTCAGACAGCTTATGTAACAAGTCGCATCTCAGCTGCAGCAGCAACAGCAGCAGCAGCAGCAGTAGCAGGTATTCACCTAACCCACCCCGATGAATAACCTGCTTTTATCACTTCTTCATTTGTGTTGGTGAGTGGGTTTATTTATTTTTTTTGCTACACTTCAAAGACTCCCCCTCATCTGACACACCAACCCTAGTCATTTACTGGAAGAAAAAATAAAAAATGTTTTTGTTACGTCAAACTTTTCCGTTTGTTCTTTGCAATGTGATGTTATCTTGCCCTCGTTGATAGCACACCTGCCTCAGGTGAAGAGAACTAATTGAGAGTGGGGTTATTGGGTGGTGCAGGTGAGAGGCCTGAAGGCAGGTGTAGCCCTTATGTCTCGTTATGATAGGACTTTAACCCAAGCTGAGGATTAGATCCGTAACTTGTTCCTAAAAGCGGATTTAGCCAGGAGCAACAAGAGTAATAGAAAGACAAAAAATTGAAAGAGCCAAGTTGGCAGACACATATTATGGCAGTTACACACAAATACAGCAGGGCTATATCCTTGATACAGAAACAAATGTATGGACAATAGAATTATGAAGTTATTATTCGCACTAATTGTGTATGTGTTGCAGTAACAGCAAAAGCATCCTGTAAGTAAAGAAGCGCTGTAACATGACATTAAGCCTAAAGATAAGTGCTTTTTGTTTGGTAATATGCCTCTTGTTATAGCAGCTTGTTTCATTAGCTGGAAAACAACATTCATCGGCCCCGTGACATTTGAATAATTACATGAGAGATGCATGGGTCCTGTAATTGGTTTGCATGTTTCTTAATTTACTCAGCCCACATAGGTTTTGCCCGTTAAGTGCTTGTGCTTACTAGTACACATTACATAGGTCCTTCTTTATATAAATTATATGGCTTGCCACTTGTGAAGTGTGTGCCTGTCAACATTTTGTCACAAATAGGATAAATAGGTAGACAAGCTCATGATCTAAATCAATTCCATTTACATGTGTAAATAAAAACACTTCCCTCTCCAGGGCAGAGAGAGGACCAGTAAATTAGGAGATCAGATCAGGAGACATTTTCTCCAGCTATTTAAACATATGTTGAAAATAATGTCATTAAATGCATAGGCTACCCACATCGTTCTTCTTCAGCATTTAAAGCAATGCTTCAAAACAACCCTTTCCCATATAGATTTATATCCATGTCAATTAATTGACTTAGTGATCCAATTAAATGATACAATCACTATATCATTATCAGCTGTTAACTTCACTGGAATTTGCACACCATTTAAGACAAAGTTCACACATTCTACACATGCATAGCAGACAGCAGTCACTCATGAGTTTAGTCATTAAATGCTTTAAGAATTCACAGCTATTTTTGTCATATAGCAAATCTCTGCTATTCAGTCAGGTGACAGGCGTGATGTTTCCAGAAACAGCAA
>JAODXP020000024.1:14544229-14629419 GCA_027497455.2 Sardinella longiceps | reverse complement strand
CAGATTATTGATTTGTAATTACATTGTAATAAACAACATATTACTTACTGTTAAATCCACAAATACCAGAGCTAGTTAAACTCAGATAATTTTCACCTGTAAGCCAAACAAATTTGAATCTTTCAGGGAAAAGGAAATGACAAAAAAATAACTAAACAAACAAACAAACAAAAAAACAACTACAGTAAAACATCATCCTGCTGTTGTCTCATGACATGAGAACTGCTGGAAAAGAGCAGCTGACAAAACGGGCTCGGCAAATATCAAACCAGAATGTCCCGTTGATCCACTTTAACCCAACTGGAGTTTATTTTGCAGAAACTCTACAGGAATCAGGGGGTCAAGTTCCTCCTTCTTGCCTTTCATCAGGTATTTTGGGCCAGGTATTCAAGTTTGTTCGTGAAAGACGATGGCCTACATCCTTTCCTTAGGGAGCAGGTTGCCTGAAACATTTCCAAAGTACACACTCTCCTCTCCTCTCTGGTCCTTTACCATCCAGCTGCTTCCTGTCTCTTACTCCCTGATGGAGTGGAATTAGAGTTGGGGTGTGTAACACCAATCGCTCTTGGTACTTAGGGCATCCAGTATTCATTTCTCTGTTAAATTAGAGAGCACAACATCTTCCAACATCCAGAAAGCAAGACCTTTTTGTTACTATGTAATGCAGTTTATATGTGTACAAATATAATTACAAGTACAGTAAATGCAGTGCTTCTTGAGATGCAACAGTTACCAAATGATACAAAATCACAAATCAATTCATCAAATGAAGACCTGGAATGTAGAATCTCATCATGAAAACCATGAATAGAGCCACTTGTATTGGCCTTGCACCCTTAACCACACATATCAGTCTTCTGTATACACTCTTGTCAGAAATAATGGCCAAAGCAGAGTCTCTCCATGTTCCTCTGGAGTGCCTTGTTTGGAGTATTCTCTGGTTAAGAGCTGCAGGTTGAACAATCGCATCGCCCGCATTTCTCACCGCTGAGTACATGAGCTGAATATCAATGGTCCTGAATGTGCATCTCTTTGTCCTGTGGGTGCAATGGCACAACAGCAGCAATAAAGATGCATCAGAAATGCGACCTGACGAACCGCAAGACAAACAAATAATTAATTTTTTTTAAAATATAAAACTAAAGTGTGTCTCTTTGCACCTAATGGGGCATCCGTGTAAGCTAGGCCTACTCTGTTATGCTTGGGCAGGCATATCTGAAATGACATCTACTTTGGGGTATTATAGGGGAAAAATCAATTGGACAAGCAGTGTGGTCTCCAACTACCTTTGAGCTCCTTTGGAGGTAATGCAGGGATAACAGGCAGAGGGCCCCAAGTGGTAGTTCTCGGCTTTCTCCCAAGTTTTTTACCTGATGATCAATGGCATGTAAACAGTGATTCAGCCACTGGGCTGCAACAGTAAAACCAGGCGATTCATAATTCACAATAACCCGGATCCATTTTAATGCATAACATGGATCAAAAGTGGCTTTTATCAAGATTTTTGCTATGAAATAATTTATCCAGTCAGAGCTCCATAAATATCTCAATTAACTATTTTACACATTTCAACACTTACCAACAACTAACCAACCAAAGTTGAGTTTAAAGATAAGGAAATGAAAATACATGCTTCCTCAGATTTCCCAGCGAAGTCCCACCTCCAGAGTATACAGAACAAGTGCTATGGCACAGCAGGGGAGGTAAAACAACAGTCGAGTTTGATAGACATATAATGCCATTCGATCATTTCGATGTGAACGCTCAAAATAATTGGATGGTGTTTTTCCCGTCCTGTTTGCTCCAAAGGTGACTTTATTTTTGTGTTAGTGCATTTAATTAAATGTTTGCAATTAAGGTGTGAGGGGGATTTTAAGTAATACAGTAAAAAGTGCTCAAGGAAAAAAATATGGACCCTACCTTTAATTATTGACACTTTTGTCCACAGTGCCAGAAAAAAAGAGAGAGAAAGTGAGATCAGAGAAATCATTCAACCCAGTATCTTACACTAAACTGCAATATAATTTCCTCTGTAAGACATCAATATCATTGTTATTGCTTTCCTATTTTGTCCATCACCCAATGTGTGTAGTCTCATTTGCTTGTTGAATATTACTTCTCACAGTGAAGGCCAAATTGCTGCAGCTTTCTGAGTGTCTCTAATTATCGTCAGTCTCACTTATTCACTACTCGTCAACACATTTAGTGCTTTATGGAGGCTTCTGAGGCTAAGAATAGCTGCCTTTTTACTGAGGAAAATGATTTCCTCTCTCTACTCTGTGACAAATCCAATGGCTTCCCTTCACCATCTTCCTCCATAAATAATCCACAGATTATAATGAGACCCAAAGACGCCCCAGCCATACTGATGCGGATGATGGTGATCTTTTTTTCTATTCCCACTGCTCAGAATAACACAACAGGTCAAGCCTCAGGCAAGAATCAGGCAAGACTCAATATAGCTCTCAAAACGGTAGAGAAGGCAATGGTTCACCTGGGCCTGATCCAACCCAGTCTGAGCCAGACCATCTTAGCTCCAACAATGTTTACATCAGAGTCGTGGCCCCCATTACCTCATGCATTTGTGCATTTGTGTGTGTGTGTGTGTGTGTGTGTGTGTTCATCAGATAGCTGTACAGTGATGAATATCAGCTCACTGGCCACAGCTCAAATTAAACAAGCTGGGGGTTGATAAGGGCCGATGGCTGCTCTTCTGCAGACCCGTCTGCTATTAGCTGGCAGAGTCTTAGCTTTGGGCCCCACACAGCTTTAAATACTCAGATAGGGCCGGCGATCTGAGGCACGCCTCAAAGACTCAGGCACTGTTATCTCCTGAACCGAGAGAAAGACCTGATGGGCTCTGTGGCTATTTGGTCTTACAACGTATCTGTGTTTTACCCTATTCTGCAGTCTGCGCTGTTTAGAGGAGGATGCAAACAGTTTATCTAGAAGCCAAGGACAGTGGCATGACTGCTAAACTGCACGGTTGTTGTCTTGGTGTGTTGCTAGTGCTATAGTTAGATCGCTACAAAAAAAACCCAGATAGTATTAATCTACCTAAACAAAATATTCTGGGTCCATTGAGTCTGTGGTGGAGAGTTCGGAAAATTCACTGTCAGGTCACATTTTATGACCAATTAATGCATACAACCAGATTAATCCATATTAAAAAGGGTTCAACTACTTTTTAAATATACTTTTACTGTGTCTATGGCTGTCCAGTTCAGCAGATTTATAAAAGTAAAGTTCTGTAAAATTGGCCCCCCTCTCCGGTCACCTCATCTCTCTCCTGTGGTGCATCGTCCACTTGCTCCGCAGCAAAGAGAGTTTGGATTACACCCTGCTGGCCCTGATGATCTCTCAGAAGCGCTCTCTCTCTCTCTCTCTCTCTCTCTCTCTCTCTCTCTCTCTCTCTCTCTCTCTCTCTCTCTCTCTCAAGAGTATGTCCTTTTATCTAGCCATTTCCAGTCCCTTCCACACACACATATTTGAGCAGGCTGTGATGGATAGTTGCTGTCACTGGGCCAATGCTGTGCATGTGCAAGAATCTATTTTACCTCTGTGGCTTTTATACCTTTGTAAGGAGGCACTTTCCAGCCACATGCTGTTGATTGGATAAGTGAGTTTCCCATCAGGAATCGCCATGGGAACACTAACTGAAAGAGATAATCAAGTTGGGTTCCAGGAATGGGAAAAGAAATGGTTTTGTAATTCTACTATTTTGTGTTATCATGTATGCTTGTACAGTAATTGGCAAGTTGAATGCCTTTAATAATGTTCAGGCAATTCAAAAAATCTTTTGAAAGTTTCAAGTAAAAGCTAAAGGCAGTCATGATTTGTATGTCATTACATTCAGTACAGAGAAAAAAAGCATCTGTTCTTGGAGCACAGCATGGACATTAGCTGTTATATGAGCAATTCCATATCAACAGAAGGGATTTTTGCTCACTGATAACACTAACTAGGCAGTGCTAAAACACCGAACCATGAATGACCCCCAAGCAACGTGTGCTTCAGAAGGAGCTGACAATAGGACCCGTCATGTTAGATGACATCCTGAAAGATGTCGTTTTAGAATATATACTGAATGGTTAAGTGTTCATCAGTGTGAATCAATTCCTTTAGTGATTCAAAGGTAGCCATGCACTTCATAACACTGCTCCAAATGTATTCTGCGTAGGTAGCAAAGTAATGAGGCGGGTGGCACATCTCAATATCCATGTCAATAAGTAATTGTATTGTATAGTTTTAGTCAGTTTTACATTGATGGTACAGGTACAGGCATGGGCATGTCTCACGTGATGTTGGATCACACACTTTGTGAAAAGATGTCTTTGCCTCCCTAAAAAAAAATCTCAGGAGCCTCCACTGCAAGCACGTGAAGCCATGGGACTTCACAGAGTGAGGCGACTGAGACTTAGCTAAGCAAAACAAGAAACTGCTAAGAAAAAAGTTCTAAACATAATTGCCATCTATTGAAGAGGATCAAAAACAGGTGACAGACACGGAGAAGGAGAGACCTACCTGGAAGTCTAGACTGTCTAGACAAGGGCTGTCAAACTCAAATACACAGTGGGCCGAAATACAAAAACTGGATCCAAGTCGGGGGCCGAACATGTTAAGCATTTATTATGAACTTAATTTGAACACAAAGGAATCAAAAGTTGTCCTTGGCCTACTCGCGGGTAATAGGCAAATTTGGGCATTTTGCTGTCTGGGCATGTGCTCAACCTCCCACCTCTGCTGAAAGCCTCTATTTTCCAAGTCCACCTTTCGTTTTGCCATTTTTAAGCAAGCAAAGTAAAACATTTAGCACTGGGCAACATGACATCACAAACAGGCTTCTTTTTAATAAATATAGACTTTAGGCTAAAGTGGGACCCAGGGGCCTGGGCTCACAGCCTTGATTGATGTGATGCCAGCGCAGGGGCGATGTATTGTGGTACTCGTAGTTCTAACAGTGCATGCCAAGTACTGGCGGGCCAGTTCTAATAGAAATTAGTTATTATTTGGGGGGCCAGATATCATTTCGTCGCAGGCCGGATCTGGCCCCCGGGCCTTGAGTTTGACATGTGTGGTCTAGACTGATACAAAGTTGACCGTCCAGCGTCTGGTCAGAGACATCATCTTCCTGACTGTGGAGAAGCCCATGTCAACGCTGATTGATATCTGCTGAGCTGTCATGCTAGCTGCTGTGTTCTGAGTGTGGATGAGCTGTGTACACAAAACCACACCACCGATCATGGATCCTGCCCTGATGGGCCTTACCAAGCTGCTGAAAGATCTGTAGACTGGTTCTCACTCGGACCTGTGAGTCTTAGCCCAAAGGACGTTACTAAGCTAACATTAAGGCACCTTAATGCGGACAGAATAAATAACTGTACTGTAGATTTACTGTATATTATGAACAATGAGGCAAAATACAGCAGTATGTGTTATTTCTGCTGTATTTTGCCTCTTAAACAAAATGGAGGAAATATAACAATGGAACAAAGAATATTGAAATATACAAAAACGTACAAAAATATTTAAAGATTGTGCTGCATCACTGCATATCAGCAACCAGTTTGAGACAAAAGGCTTTTTTGTGAGCTATCAGTCTTTCATCAGGGAAAGCTCTAGTTTCTTAAACTTTAGAACCCCAGAAACTGTGACCCCAAATTGTTTATGTAAAGTACAGTCCTGAGCAATCTTAGCAATCCTGAGCAATCTTGTCTAGTCTAGACAAACGGAGCATGGCAACTCCACAGTAGTGTAGAAATCGTCAAACAAATCCATGAAGCTAGACCTGCCAGCATACGTGTAATCTAGCAACCTGTGATGATATGATTCACAACTAATGAATTTCTGTTTTTGGTGTAACTATTATATTTTCCTTTGAACGGATTAGACACTAACTTAAAGGGACGAGGAAAATGATACTGAAAGTTCTATGCCCCATTCTGGTAGAGTTAGCTAATGGCTCACTTGGTCTATGTCGTACCAGATTTGCTTGTTTACCTATACTGACATCACTCTGTAACCTTGAATTACAGGGCTGTGGAATGAAAACGCACCAGAGTTTCACTTTAACTTAAAGTCTCATGCTGGTTATGCCCCTGCTATGCAAGGTCAATCATTCATTGCCAGGCCCTACCTCTTCATTGATGTGACTCAGGCTCCCAGGCTATTGCACAGTTCTGCTTCTGCATATCATTTTCTGCATGGCCACCACATTAGCAATGCCAGGGACGCACAAGAGTCAATCGGTTCATTTCTGGCATATTCTGATATGACCTCATATGACATAGACAGAAATGACTGGGAGGTTCACAATTTTGAATTCCCCCAGCCTCCCAATTATGTTGTTAAATTTTTCCCCGCCTCAACTGATTGTGGCAAAACTGAATTATATATATTATCGTAAAATTTTGATTCCTCCCTGAAACTTTGGATGTCTTTGGCATTTTAAACATGAATGGCTACAGTCCACTTTAGTCAAAGGCTGTTTTCTGAGATCAGGTTGGTTTTCTGTCAAGTGTCAGATCATGACAGTGAAGGCAATTTAAGTGTCCTTTTGGGTGTCACTGCGGTGTCTTGGTAATTGATCACTGAACGTACAGTATTTGTCTCATTATGTGTGTTTTGTGAGTAACAAAGTCTCTTCTCTATCTCTACATTGGCTGTGTATACCACTCAGTCTGACTAGTCAGTGAGGACTGAGCTAACTACACTAGTTCCTAATGCAGTTCCAGCACTGCATTTTGACATCTTTGGTAAAATCTCAGAAATAGGTCCACTGATGATAACAGACAAGATTTAACTTTTTTTTTTTTTTTGCTCAGTTTGTTCTATGCACCTTTTCTTTTCAACCAATTTTACTTTGATGTTCTTTTAATGTTCTGTAATATCCCCTTTTTTTCCCCCTATTTTGCCTCATTGACTTTGACTACTCTTCAGCAAGGAAATGTCTGGCATTCCATATCCTCTATACTCACACAGAGACTGACTGAGCAAGGTGCAGGTACTGTACCCTCTGCCTTCTTTGAGGCATCATAACCGTAAATGTAATTTGTTGAGCTCCTTTGGCCTCCAACAAGTATAGAACATCCATGTATGACATCCACCTGTGACCCGGCACGCTTTAGTTACCTGCAGAGGAAAAACCTGACAGTTGTGTATATCTGTGTGTGTGTGTGTGTGTGTGTGTGTGTGTGTGTGTGTGTGTGTGTGTGTGTGTGTGTGTGTGTGTGCTGTGTTGGTGTCTGTGTGCTGCTGCTGCGCTTGTGTAAGGAATCCCCTGCACCAGGCTTGGCTACTAAGGGATGGGATACACTGTCAGAATTCATTTGAGCTGCAGTATTCCCAAACTGTGGCTTCTAACACCCAGAAGCTCCTCACACGAATGGCAAAATGACATTTCAATTTACCTTTGTTGTTGCATTTCAGCTCTTGCATACTGATTTCTTTCATGTTTCGAAGAAAAATGAAAAAAAGGGAAAAAAAGAAAAGGAAAAAAACAAAGAACATTGGGGGAAAAGAGAGAGAGAATAAACTAGCTCCCGCCTACGTGTTCTGAATAATAATAATAATAAAAAAATTAGAATGAGTCATAACTGCTAAAGGTATGTATATTTCTGCAGAGAAATGTATACTTCAGATTTAATGACATTATAGCAAATGACACAAAGCTCATTTTTAAGCTGTATGGAAGAAAACAAAATGACATTTAATTTCTTTTGTTCATCTGTTCTTGTGTCTTTTTTCTTACACATTGTTGTGACAGTTACAACTAGTTACCTTTCCTCTCTTACATTCAATCATAAAGTGGAATATTGCCCTTTGAAACAAAAATCAGCCAACTGGTTATTTTGCTATAGCCTGGAGGTTTTTTTTTGTTTTGTTTTGTTTTTTTGTTTTGTTTTTTTGTTTTTGTTGTTGTTGTTGTTGTTGTTGGATGGTTTATTTGTTAAATTTGCTTTGTTTTTTGCAATAAGCAACAGACTGTTTGACACTCTGGTCAAACACCTCAACAAGACAGGTGTGTACCTGACAAGAGATAATGAGAGCAGGCAGATCATATTATTTCCTGGTGTGAACGTGTGGGAAATAATGGCAAGCAGTGAGGTGATTTACATTCTGTAACAGAGAGGTCTTACTGTATAATGTCCTCACATCAGCACCAAACGGAAAAGAAAACTTGCCATAGCCCATCACTCGATAGCAAGCAACAATAACATCTACTATTTGTGTGATCATAATGGTAAATACATTTGTACCGCACCTGAATTTGCCATACGGTAGGAGGAGGAGTTGTGTGTGTGTGTGTGTGTGTGTGTGTGTGTGTGTGTGTGTGTGTGTGTGTGTGTGTGTGTGGTGTATTTGAGGAATCTGCATTGCTGAAATGGGATGGTTTCATAAACTCCTATCATGTACTATGGTTTTCCCACTCTCCCACTGAGTAGAGAAACTGGAAATTGAGGCACTCAGTCATGTGCCCAGAAGATATAACTTCAAAGCTCTTAATCCTGACCCATATACCTAAATGGAAAATAGCCTGAGGCATTAACAAACAAACAAATCAAAAATAAATAATAAATCAGCTAGCACTACTCATTAAAGTTGACAGAACATAGTTTACAAGAGCAAATGATGTAGAGTGAAACCAGTTTATTTGTCCAGTTATCGTCTAACATATTCCAATCATTGGGCTTTTCATTACGGAATGTGAAACAACACGCATATATTTCCATCTGTTTGCGACGACTCTTGACAGATATGCCTGCAGAATGTCCGTGTTTGTCAGGTTGTCAGTAGTAACAGCATGGGCACAGCATCAGAGTGTGTGTGTGTGTGTGTGTGTGTGTGTGTGTGTGTGTGTGTGTGTGTGTGTGTGTGTGGTGTGCAGAGTCTCCCGGTGGAGTTCATCAGCCATGGTAAATTAAGCAGTGTGTTTAAGCATTCACTCAGCGGCCCGCGTCCCAAGGACTTCATTTAAAAACTTCAAAAACTTGTACACAATTACTCTAGTTAGAGGCCCATCTGTTGTCTTTTCACACTTTGATGCGTGTGTGCAGGGTGGTAAGTGTGACAGGCAGTTAGATTGCCAGCCAGATTCTTTCCTCACCTGCACTAACACACGCACACACACTCACTCACTCTCTCTCTCTCTCTCTTTCTCTCTGCACACACACAGTATTCGGTTATTCTCTCTCTCTCTCTCTCTCTCTCTCTCTCTCTCTCTCTCTCTCTCTCTCTCTCTCTCCGCACACACACACACACACACACACACACACACACACACACACACACACACACACACAGTTGTACACAAGCACACATATTAAACACTTTAGGGAATTTGTGCTTCCAATAAACTTGTATACAAAGTTCATTGTTTTGTAATCCAAGGAGCAATCAATCAGCTTCCCATTCAAACACTTCTCTTTATTTTTGCAACACAGTTTTCCAAGCAGGTTGAACAAGAAAATACAAATGAAAAAAAATAAAACTTTACTTGGTCATTTAACAGTGCTTTGCCCTTGAAGTGTTTTTTCCCCTTGAATCCCCTCTTTGATTATGAAAGCATTTAGTCATTGTAGATGCTGAAAGTATTGATTCATGCCACAAGCACATGGATATACTCCTGGGCTGAATCCCATTCCTACCCCGTATACTTCTTACCCCTTCCCTTCCCTTTTTTTCTCTCTTTGGGCGCACAGGCTTGGGCTAACCGCATTTCCAGGACCTCACTCCAAAAGAAGGGGAACGACCCGCATAGGTTTCAGCAGTAGAAGATAAACACCACTGGCAGGAGAAGGAGATGGCATTCCGTATTTATAATAAAATTTAGAAACATGTTAGTGCTGTTAGTGCATGGGTTTGTCCTTTGACCATAAAATATACAATATTCTGTCAGGTTTTCAACATCAATTAAAAACCTAGTTGACACAGCAATGTTAACGTAGGTCACAACTTTTCCCATGTGTTTCAAAGTTAGCAACTTTTTTGGTTGCAAAGCAGGTCTGTGTTAATGCAAATTAATTAATGTCTAAAATTACATGATTTCTGCTGTTAAGCTTATCTTTTTAATCTAAAAATCACCCTGAATGTGATTGTCATTGCACGTGTTGTCGTTATAGCTGTGGTGAGGACACTGTCATTAATATTAATTACAGTGATATTTATATGTAGCCTACTGTATGTCATTCTTGGTGTGAGCCTTAAGGCCTGGTAATGAATCTCTCCAACTCTATTGACTGTCAAAAAGTTTCAAGCACTAAGTTTCAATATAGAAACAAAAATCTCAGAGCCTCTGAACTAATGCACAAAAAAATGGACTGAAAAAAATGCAGAGCAGAAAGAACCACAAAGACAGAAATTTAGGCCTACTTTTTGTTGAAATGATGACTAACCACCCTTTGAAATGGTCAAATCTGTAATGGGAAGATTGAGACCTTAGTATTGATGGTCAACTCAACCATTTTGTTTTTTAAAGAACATTGGGGTGGCAAAAAACCCTCGATGTTCACTGATATCAGCTTGCAGTAGTCATATTGATGATGTAGCTAATATGACTCATTGTACGGCTATAAATGTGTAATGGTCCGTGAAAGAGAAAGAAGGGTGGAAATTCAGCACCTCCCCAACAGGCCTACAAGGAAAATTGTGAAAGCTCTTGCTGGTAAATCCACATTTAGTTTCATCATTACTATATCAATACACAAGTAATGTAATACCAGAAGTTAGCTGGTCACAGGATATAGCAGGGTAGTGATGATCAGGAGGACAAGTACCAGTAAGCTACAACAATGGCTGTATACAGACGTCCCAGAAAAATGTGAGTACAGCATTCAGACACGCCAAAAATCATTAACTTACATTTAAAGCTGAGATCATGTTTGACTGGTATAATTGCAGGAGGCATGTGAGAAAGCAACAACACCAACAACAGCAATGACATACAGTAAATACAGAACAATTTTGACTCATTTTGTTGATCTTAAGTCATTGTCAAGGTTACCACAGAGATGACAAGTGACAAGAAAGCTTCAGCTCAGGACAGGCACTCCATGTCACTCTGCATGACATCAGACAAAGTGTTCTAAGGGACGGGGTTGGTCGGGAGAGACAGATGCGGAGAGAAAGGGTGTCTGAGGCACTGTCTGATCCACAACACACGCCAGCACATTCCAATGGAAAGTTTCCTGGAAACTGTTTTGTTTAAATATGTAGGCTACATGTTGTAGATTAAACAGATAAAATAAATGGAAATTATGATTAAAAAGCAGTTACTGTATATCAAACAGTTATAAATCTGAAAATATGATCACCATGCAGAAAAACATATTCCCTGCTGTGTCAATGAACATCATCAGTAGCCAGGGGCTCACAATTTCATTCTCATAGCTATGATGACCAACCTTAATTAAAATTCTTTTTAAACTCCTTTATTTAAAACAAATTCTTAATTGGCTTGATGTCATCACATAAATTGATAATATCTTTTTGAAGGGAGTTGTAGGGAGTTGTTGTCATACACATGCAGAGCAGCACAAATTGATGTAAGGGTAAGGTGGAGTCTTTGCAGACAGGAAACAAATTACCCGACAGGCCCAAATAGTAATTACCTACACCCTCCAGTGTGCTGTACTCTGTCTTCCATTTGTCCCCTGAACAACAAAACAGCCAGGCACAGGCATGACACTCCATCTCCACAGATGTTTGCCACTCAG
This sequence comes from Sardinella longiceps, assembly GCA_027497455.2. Lineage (NCBI taxonomy): Eukaryota > Metazoa > Chordata > Actinopteri > Clupeiformes > Clupeidae > Sardinella > Sardinella longiceps. The sequence continues at coordinate 14,617,705 of JAODXP020000024.1, read as the reverse complement.
GGTGGACCTTGCAGCGCTGCTGCCTCATTGGACCACTGCGGTAGCCAGTACAGAGAATATAAGGCAGAGGGAGAGTCAAGCTTCAAGAGCTGTTGTACAATTGTGCTCCAGCAATTATGGTGTTATGTCCATCTGAATGGAGTCAGTGTGACCCTGAGGTCTCGTTGAAAAGTCAGATCAGCTGACCTTGGTGTGCTGTGTCCCTGGACACTCACAAGAGGTGTATTTTATTGCAGTCTAGTCTACAAAAGGCTCATATTAATATATCTGATATTATGCTACATTCAGTCATGCTCCTGGTTATGGAGCTGTCCAGTGCTGATGTCTCCCATGGTTATTTAAGGTCTTTGGTATTTTTTGCCCTCAACGGTGCCCTCCAGGCAGCGCTGCCTTCAAGGCATTACTCTACTCAGTTTAGGGTTAATGATGAGGGTTGAGCGTTATTATTGTTGAGCATCACCACTGAGCGTTATTTAACACATCAGTGTGTATCCTTTTTTTTCTCTCTCTCTCTCATGGGTGGATCACTCACTATGACCACCTGTGGGAGGGAGGGGCCGGTGTGCTGAGACTCATGTTGTCTCATCTGACAGATGGACTGAGTTTGGGGAGTGATTATCGCAGGCTTGTCTCCTCACCGCAGCGCAGGGGTGCTGCCATCATCTCACTCAATCCCACCAGTCTCGGGTTAGTTTATAGCATACAGCCATCAGCATGCATGATGCAGCCACACAATTAAAGACATGGGAATGTTTTAGAAGATTGTGGTTATTGATTTGAGATGTTCTACTCTTATTCACATGAAGTATGTCATCAACAGATCATGATCTTTACTGAAACTGAACTACTGAAAGCATACCGTATCAGTAACACATTTTGAAGTGGATTTATTCCATTGCTATGCTTTAATACTAGAGTCTAATTGCACCAATACTTACTGAATGGCATAAAGATTATGTTTATAAAGCACACTGATACATGTCATGAATAATGAATAATATGTATGTATTGTATATGTATATGTGTGTACCATTAAGAGACACTACAACAATGTCATATACAGTACAGTGCAGTAATAAACATTTCAGCATTCAGCACTTTCAAAGTTTTCAATACAGTTGGTTGCAGAGACGAAGGCCCATTGCAGGCTTGGTAAATAATGTCATGTAATCTATTTCAATCGTCTAAAGCCTGGACACGAAAAAAAATTCACTTCCTCACCCCCTGCGGTGACAAAATACAGCAGATTTCCTCCAGTCCTCTTTGAAAGCCAGTAGCGCGCTCACACAACGGCAAATTTATGAAAACAATCGGGAGAGTGGGGGGACATGTTTACAAAAGGACCCCGGCGCCTCTTGCTGTGCTCTTCGTCTATTTAAAGAATCGGAGATTGAAATGAATCTTTGCGACCAGAAGCTTCTCATCTTAGTGCTGTGTGCACCACTGGGAGATGGGGAAACGCAAGAGGGAGAATAAGAGAAACGCAGAAACAAAGGGCCAAGTGGAAGAGAGGTTTCAAAAAAAAAAAAAGAGAAAAGTGAGAATCACCGGCAACTGGTGTTATTTACTGGGATGTCTTCATGCCTCATTACCCGTTTCTGTTATGCAACTGCTGTCCGTGTTCAGGACACTCAGGGGGTCCCTGAAAATAGCCTGGTCTGTGTGAATATTTAACGCCGGGGTGCAGAGGCGCTCGGCGCGGCCTTGTCAGGGGACAGGCTGTGCTTTGAAGTTAAAGTCCAGAACTAACCCCATTCCACAGGAGCCTCCTCACATTATCTCAACCAGGGTCAAAGAAGAAAAGAAGAAAAGAAAAGAAAATGGCAAAAGACAGATGGTCACACACACCAGCGCACTGTCAAATGTTGAGAAAGAGACTGGAACATGCGTGATGGAAGGCCTTCCCAGCTTATGATTACACATTTTTTGGTAACTTTGCACAGACCAGTTCCAACATTAACATTTATTATGGTGAATAATATTCAAAAATAATGTTGACATAAGATATTAACTGACTGGCACTATCATTGAGTTAGTCTACTTCTGTAGATAGAGTATGTTAACATGATAGCATCTCCCCAGTTGCATGATTTAAAAAAATCTTATTTTTGCTGATCTTTTTAAAATGGTAATCTGCCCTTCCTCTGAATGAAATACCTGCTATATTTTGGCATTGCTATTTTATCACTGCAGCAACAAGCTCTGATTAAACTCGTAACAAATACGTATCTGGTCTGAAATCCTTACAAGAGGTTATACATTTCATTTTTGGAAGTTAAACATTTTTGTTTTATTCTCTGGAGTTGCTGCCCTTTTAAAATCCGTGGTGGGTGTTGAACTAATACCTCAGTGGCCTTTCATCCCTGAATCGTATCTGGCGAGGGTGCCTTTGTCCGCTCTTTTTCTTTGTGATCAATAACATTCTACTCTAAAGATAGAATCATGATTGCCAGCAGGTAGAGTAGAGTGGCGATTACCTGTTTAACCGTGTCACCGTGCCTCAGAGGTCTCTCATGATGAGCCCTGACTGTAATCAAGGGGTGATGACAGTCCTTTGTCTTTATTTCTCCTTGGTGACTCTTAATTGAAAGGATGCACAGGGACACAGATGTCCTTGCCTGCGGCACAGTCTCACTTTTGTCTTTTTGTTTGTCTCCTCCTAGCTTCTGTAAACTTAGGCTACTTATGTACAAAACATCACAGTGTTTACAAATTAGGCTACTTATGTATAAAACATCACAGCGTATAAAGCAACATGCTGTATTATTCTATTATATTACACATACTCTGCAACATAACAACATATATAGCTTTAAAAAGAGGGTTTCAAGTTGCACAGTGTTGTGGAGATGATGCCATATCCAATGTGTTGATCTGGCTGTGTGTTGAGAATGATGTAATATTGTAATGTGGGTTGTAGACTCTTGGATCTATGTCATGCCCAGAGCTCTCCCAGGCACATACAGTAAGTGGTCGATGCATGATGTTATCCAGCCAACCATGAGTGCATAGAGGCAGAGACTGGCTCAGTGGCTCAGAGCCAAAGAGAATGGGGGAGAAAGATGAAGTGAGTGAGAGAGAAGAAAGAAAAAAAAGAAGGAAGGAGGGAAGAGCAATGTGTGCACTGCATCAAATTCATCACAAATTTACACACCACATGTACTGTACTTGTGTCCCTTTTTGCTGTGCATATTCATACAATTATTTTTTCTGTAACCTTCACATGTCAAACTGACTGTCTGACAATGCAGCTCCACAATACTGTTGGTGAGCTTCACCACTGAACAGAAGTACACTGATAGTGATAGATGTGTGATTGAACAATGGATCATTTGAAAAATTGCAGCGTGCAATTCTGGCGAGAGCAAGCCTGATGAGGAAATAGGAGGAAATAACTTCCCTAGTGCTGCAAGCTCAGAATGACTCAGCGTATTCTCAGGGGGAGAGGCCCTTGGCTGTGGATGCTGTAATCACTCATTGGCAAAAAACAGACATTTCAAAGATTTGTAGAGAAACAAACAGTCTTGGTCTTGACAGTATTTAATGGTGCAAAACAATGAGTTTAGTCGCCAGTGGTCTTTGGTTTATTTTCTTATTTATCTGGTGTACTTTTCTGAAAAGAAAAATCTTACAGCATATTATGCATAACCATTCTGTCCCCAACAATGTATAACCTCTATAGGTCCCTTTCCCATTAGTGGATTTGCTTTTGATGCATTAAAAAACAACCATGGCATTTAACAGTCCAAGTGTATAGGCCTACATCCTCTGTCAGAGACACATTTGTGTGGAAAACTAGTGTACTGTTTAAGAGTCTCACTGAAGATACCTCGGGAAGCCAATTTCTATTCCACTCATTGTTATTTTTTCATGTTTTGGAAGGTGTAAGGAATACCAAATTAAGTACAATAATAGGCCAAACACTGCACTCCTAAAGCATTTTCACTCCATAAAGAAAGCACATTGTCTTGTTAAGTTGACTTTTTTTAAAGTCTTCTTGATCCATGAAAATATGTCTAAGTAGAAACCCTCATTATCCAAGGAGCCTTTCTGTGTTTGCATTATTTACACATGAGGTCCTTACTGAGCCCTCTTTGGTTTGTTTGATCAACACTCAAAGTTTCTGCTGTACGCCAGGCAGTCTGAAACTGCTTTTTTGCAAGCTCACTGTTGCCTTCCTCGGGGTCTCGTCAGTTTGTGCAGCAGCAGACCAGAGAACAGGTTTATTTTTTAATGAACCTACTTTTTGTTACATTTTTACTTCAGGCTGCTATACACTGATGTAACTGTGACATAAGCACGTCATGATAAATAGCGTACTGTATGGCTGACGGACCTCAGACCATAATCAAGACAGATCTTGTAATATTTTATGAGGTGACGGCTTACAGGATGTGACATATGTTGTTAAGGTGTCTAATATTGTGAGAGGTGCCAAACATGACACCATTATCTCATATCCGTGGACATGAACAGACATGACATACAGAGGCATTATATGCTGTCTGTCATGGCAAGATTATGGTCTATGTCAATCTTGTGGTGAGGACTAGTGTTACCCCTTCAGAGTAGTGCATCGAGTGGCACAGAGTGCTGTTTGACAGCTGAACCATATTCCATTGAATGTCTTACATCTTTGGACACAATGACTTGCACATAATATCCATTTTTCATCCTCCACATATTGAAAGACACAGTCAAAGTCATAAATCTAAGGGATCATACAGTATGAGTCTATGAATCTTAACGTTCAAGTTTTCACCCCCATTTGTTAATAGCTGTACTTGTACATTCTATGCGAATTATCAACAACGCCATGAAAATTTAAAAAAAGTTGGCCTCAAGATATATTTAACAGATTAAAGCCAATTTAACATGTAGAATTAATGCCGCAAATGTGGTGTAATGTTTTTTTTAAGGCATTGGCATAATTGATTGATTAATTCATAAATGCTTCTCGAGTTTTTGTGTGTTAAAATGTTGTGAGAAACATTTTATTTATCCTCTGAATTGTATTGTTTCTGTTGTGAAACTAAAAAGTAATGAACCTAAAATGTAATGATAATAGAGTATTTTTTTTCCTCAGGGTTCCAGCAGTGTGTCGCAGTGTGGCTGAAGCGAGAGGGGTGGCCTTCACACATCCATTCTCATTTCGCCACAATACTCAGGCTTTAGCATCTGAAAATCTCCTCATTGTCCACTCATTCACATTCCCGCAGCATGGAACACAGGCTTTTAGAATAATTGAGATAATCTCCTCAGACAGCATTTCATGGGCCTTTCTCATATTTCTTTTCTGTGAAATCACATGACCATACTTGGCTCACAAAGTCAGAAAGATTTCTTTCTGTCTCATTCTCTCTCACTCACTCTCTCTCTCTCCCCCCCTCTCTCTCTCTCTCTCTCTCTCTCTCTCTCTCTCTCTCTCTCTCCCACACACACACACACACACACACACACACACACACACACACACACACACACACACACATGCACACTGTGTACTGTTTCCCAGCCCCTTATATTCTTTAGTAGCATTAGCATTGTTTTCACTCCTGTGGATCCCCCTAAAAACAAAAACATCCCCTGGCTGCCTCTGATCTCTGCCAATGTGGCTGACCTCATGCTGAAAATGCTTTCTCATTCTCACCTCATTCCTCTTCCTGGTTTTGGGAATAGACTCCGTGGCCGAGACCCATCTCCAGAATAAAGATGCCGGAGCTTTAGCTTCCCAAGTGGACCATCTCCCTGACTCCCTCAGCTGAACTCTGCCAGAAGTAACTCTCTTCCGAGGAGTTCCTTCTTCTCAAATGTCACAGAAGGTTATGATAACATTTTGGAACTCTGCTCCGATCCAGTTTCATTACGTAAAAAGAATTTTGCTACTAAATCCCTTTGAACAGGCTGGGGGTTTAGAACAGGCTTAGAGAAAATAACATTCCCACTGTACGTTTTCTTAATTCACTGAATACTGTTGACCATCCCAACCAATGTCAAGTGCTATTATCTCGTGCTCTCCTCTCTCCTTCAGGGGCTCAGCCTACTTTAGACTTAATTCCTGTCTTCCTATCTTCTTTAATGTATTTGGATGCATGACACAGACACTCTCGATCTTACTATCTCATCTCATCTTATCTCAGGTCTGTATAGAACTGCTCCTGGGAGGCAGGTTCAAGCTGATGTAATAAGCCCAGCCTGTGACCCCTCCCTTCTCCAGAGGCACCTCACATAAGGTAATAAGTCACACAGAGATGGAGGCAGAGGCTCAGCAAGACCATGATTAAAAATACATGATCGAATTAGACAGGGTGTTATTTGACTTTCGGGTGAGAGCAAAACAACAATTAAATTTCTGCACAGCAATAATTGAGTGTTTGGTCAGATATAGTGGAAGAGTTTGTCTTCTTATAGGCCTACGTTACACACTTTGTTTGATTATAAGGCTCTTCCACTTCTATCAGTTCATGAAGTGAAGTTTAAAGTCATTTAAGGTTTGAAGTGACAAGAAACTAATACATTATGTTCAGATTTATGATTCTTAACACTCATGTTCTGTTTCAAAGTTTACCGGGTACGATGTATGCGCAGTCAAGCTCCTGCTTTAGCATTACGTCATACTGTCAAGACAATACTGTTAAGTCAAGAGGGTTGGCATTACATCACATTGGAGATTGAGTTGGAATTTCACAAGAATACTGCACAGTATAGCTTTGTCTTAAAAACCATACATTGAATTTACAAACTCAGTATTGTATTCTATAATGTGCTACTGTATTGTATAGCTTGGGATTGTGTAAATATAATTGAAATCATATCTGACTTTCATTGTCCTCTCTCTACCTGACATCTTTTCTCTACCTGACAAAGCGCTCCATTGACCTGGTACACACAGAAACTCTCATGTTTGCATGATTAGTGTTGGTCCGCCTCCCTCTGCCTCATGCCAGCACACAGTCCCTTTGGCTTACATTCACTGTCTACTGTGTGGCTCATTAATTGACAGGCTATGGTCAGGTTATTGCCACTAACGCTGCAACTCCAGTTGACATTGTGTTTTCTGCATATCTTCCTCCCCCGCATCCTTCCTGTTAAGTCTCCATTCAGACAGCTTATGTAACAAGTCGCATCTCAGCTGCAGCAGCAACAGCAGCAGCAGCAGCAGTAGCAGGTATTCACCTAACCCACCCCGATGAATAACCTGCTTTTATCACTTCTTCATTTGTGTTGGTGAGTGGGTTTATTATTTTTTTTTTCTACACTTCAAAGACTCCCCCTCATCTGACACACCAACCCTAGTCATTTACTGGAAGAAAAAATAAAAAATGTTTTTGTTACGTCAAACTTTTCCGTTTGTTCTTTGCAATGTGATGTTATCTTGCCCTCGTTGATAGCACACCTGCCTCAGGTGAAGAGAACTAATTGAGAGTGGGGTTATTGGGTGGTGCAGGTGAGAGGCCTGAAGGCAGGTGTAGCCCTTATGTCTCGTTATGATAGGACTTTAACCCAAGCTGAGGATTAGATCCGTAACTTGTTCCTAAAAGCGGATTTAGCCAGGAGCAACAAGAGTAATAGAAAGACAAAAAATTGAAAGAGCCAAGTTGGCAGACACATATTATGGCAGTTACACACAAATACAGCAGGGCTATATCCTTGATACAGAAACAAATGTATGGACAATAGAATTATGAAGTTATTATTCGCACTAATTGTGTATGTGTTGCAGTAACAGCAAAAGCATCCTGTAAGTAAAGAAGCGCTGTAACATGACATTAAGCGTAAAGATAAGTGCTTTTTGTTTGGTAATATGCCTCTTGTTATAGCAGCTTGTTTCATTAGCTGGAAAACAACATTCATCGGCCCCGTGACATTTGAATAATTACATGAGAGATGCATGGGTCCTGTAATTGGTTTGCATGTTTCTTAATTTACTCAGCCCACATAGGTTTTGCCCGTTAAGTGCTTGTGCTTACTAGTACACATTACATAGGTCCTTCTTTATATAAATTATATGGCTTGCCACTTGTGAAGTGTGTGCCTGTCAACATTTTGTCACAAATAGGATAAATAGGTAGACAAGCTCATGATCTAAATCAATTCCATTTACATGTGTAAATAAAAACACTTCCCTCTCCAGGGCAGAGAGAGGACCAGTAAATTAGAGATCAGATCAGGAGACATTTTCTCCAGCTATTTAAACATATGTTGAAAATAATGTCATTAAATGCATAGGCTACCCACATCGTTCTTCTTCAGCATTTAAAGCAATGCTTCAAAACAACCCTTTCCCATATAGATTTATATCCATGTCAATTAATTGACTTGAGTGATCCAATTAAATGATACAATCACTATATCATTATCAGCTGTTAACTTCACTGGAATTTGCACACCATGTATAAGACACAGTTCACACATTCTACACATGCATAGCAGACAGCAGTCACTCATGAGTTTAGTCATTAAATGCTTTAAGAATTCACAGCTATTTTTGTCATAGCAAAGCTCTGCTATTCAGTCAGGTGACAGGCGTGATGTTTCCAGAAACAGAAACAGAACTCTAATAATGTCCTTTTGCAGTTGTGAGGAAGTTTGCGGTTGGAGGGTATGGCAGAGCATGAGCGAATTTATTTTAAGCACCTTCAGTGGCAGGCAGCCTTGGCATTTGGCTTGACAGCAGGTGTTCCTAGCGTTTCAGCGATTTGAGAGTTCCTACCTGTGTCAGATACACACACACACACACACACACACACACACACACACACACACACACACACACACACACACACACACACACACACACACACACACACACACACACACACACACACATCCTCACTACTTACACACATTTGGATTGTTGAGCCATTGCTGGGAGCCTTTGTCACCTGTAGTTGTTCACCTTCATCTGTACTTCCGGAGCCAAGACACCTGTCCTTTCAACTGTAACGCCTGCAAAGGTCACACCGTCACTTTGCCAATGCAGCCGGCCAGAAGCGCACTGTCTGCTCCTTTCACAAGGCGCCTGACCTTTCACACAAACTCTACTGCCTCATTCAGATGGGCTGTAACACTTCTCTAGCCTCACATGCTTATCGGCTAGAGACTTCTCCTGCGCTTCTGTGCTGCATGCAGAGGCAATACACCTGATGCAGAGCCACAGGTTTGAATTAAAAGGTGTTCTTTACCATGCAAGTGGTGGCGCACATGTTGCGTAGGATAAGTCAAGTTCAACTTTAAAGCCAAAACCCACATTAAGATGTTGGGTCTAGGGACGCACCATTGGCAGGGGGGTGGGATAAATGGTCGTCTTTCAAATCCCCCTGCAAACATGGTCTATATCTTTAGTCTTTGTTATAGCCATAGGTCTACAGTGAATACTAACTCAACAACTACACTGGTAGCACATAAACCAAGCCATGTGAACAGAAAGCATATTCAGGTTTTGAAATTTAATCTGTGAGAAAATAGTATGAATTAATTTCTAAAGCATGACGCATGAAACCAATATTTCAGCTTAAATGGTAACTTGACACACCTGGCAGTCTTTGTTTAAGGTATGGCACACCACTACATTTGCTGTGGTATTTTTTCCTATATAAAACATTACTATGGGTAAAGTCAGACAAAGAAGGTTGATAATGATGGTGGATTATTTAGTAATTAGTGAATTTATTTTATAATTCTACCAAGCAGATTTTACTTCTTTCAGTGGCTCTCTAAGTAGCGACTTAAAATCTTTCTTAATAATTTTGTTGATTTTCTTTGGTTGGTGGGGGTATACTGTACAGCAGGTAGCATGCTGTATAAGGAATCAAAAGGCAATGTTCTATATCAGTATGCAACATGACATGGTAAAGGCTCTGTGTGGGTAGTCATTTATATTCTACAAGGGTTGAGGATCCTTGGAAAACAAACAGTGCCGTGGCTTTGGTAAAGATGAAAGAAAAATGTTTACTCCTCATTCCATTTCAGTAGAGGACATTAAAGACCTGTCATTCTCTCAGAGCCTCTGTAGCAAGTATGATCTATCACCCATATTTGCTTTCTCTCTCTCTCTCTCTCTCTCTCTCTCTCTCTCTCTCTCTCTCTCTCTCTCTCTCTCTCTCACTCTCTTTGCCTTTGTCCTTCATTTTTCCTCTCTCTCTCCCTTGTCTTCTCAGAGGACATCCTTAGGGGTGTCTGCCTTACGTGAACCATAGCAGTGTCACCATGCGAATCTGTGGTGGTTCAAAGGCATGACAAAACTATGCCGATTTCTTCAAAAGACACACTTGACTAATCTCCCTGCCTGAGCCTGAGAGAAGAGGTTTTGTGTGTATCAGAGGCCAGCAACGCGTTGGCCTTGAATGCCTTCTAACCGGATTGCACCAACACAAATAGTCAGGTTTGGTCCCATTGAGGGGGCTTTGGGGGGGGGGCTTGGGGCTAGGCTTGTCTCTGGGGTGTCAGGGTAGACTGAGGACTTTTGAAATGGCTATTGTTGTGCTGCCATGCCAAAAGCTAAGCCAGAGTGTCTTTGCCCGCTCGACCTTGAGCCTGCTGGCAATGGTGCAGAGCAGGTGTGCCAAAGCAGAAATGGTTGGAACAAAACGTGTGCCCTCTCTGTTGCTGTGGGTGAGATCGGTTCAGGAACACTGAACTACTGTAAATGCCATCTCTTTCATCACCATAACCACAGTATACGAAAAGCAACTTATATTAAATAGCCTGTCTCATATAACAGGTGTCTCACAAATGGTTGCTGTAAACTGTTATAAGACTGTTATAACTGTGCAAAAACTGTGATGCTCATGAATTATTCATCAACTCAACTTCTTTTATGTCATCACTGGAAACTTTTGCTCTGGCTATATTACAATTTAACAAATTATTCAATACATGATCCATAATACATTGGTAATACTAACAGACAATATCAAATGCATGCCCTTACAAAGGCCATTTTAAATTACTAATACAAATGACCTGTGTTGACCCCATGTAGGCTAGTTGATGTTTCTCATTAAAAGAAATAATATGGTGGTTGGGTTGGGTGTTTTAGGAACACTGAGCTACCCTCTAAGAGACTGTAATGGGTGTAGGAATCCATATATTAAATAAAATAGAGTAGATTAGGTAGACTCTGGGTAAATATCACTGTGTGTCGAAAGGCTGTCACTGTTTGTCCAAACGCCTAGTGGCCAGAATCAATACCGAAGTGTTTAACATATTAATAGGCAACCAATCTGATCAAGGCCCCATTAGTAAAACAGCCCCACTGTGAGGAGCGAGACAAACAAGCAAATAAACATGACTTTGGCACTGTTTAAACACACCCAATAAAAATCATTTATTTACAGAGCCAAGGACATCTTGATTGGTATAAGTAGACAGCGATAGAGCCTGGAATAAGAATCCCTTTGGACATGAAAGTTTGATGATCAAATAGCTAGCAGGTCAACTACATAGGGAATTTACTTAGTTCTGAGAATCACATCTGTTGGTATTGATCTAATGGGCTGATAGCATCTAACATGCATTTCATTGTCAAATACACTGAGTCTGGAATAAATAGATGATAAACCTGCAAAGAAGTCCCATAGATGTATGAAACATTTGAAACAGAGCACATAAATTATTCATTTAGATTTGAGAAGTTTAGTAATAATTTAAGATAGGCCTATTTGACATTTTATTTTCAGCATGGTCACACGTGCATTCATAAATACAGAGGAAATGTGTGTGTGTGTGTGTGTGTGTGTGTGTGTGTGTGTGTGTGTGTGTGTGTGTGTGTGTGTATTCCAAGTAGCAGTGACCGTTCAGCATTGTTCTCAGGTGTGTGTTAACTAACCTTGTAATAGATTTGTTGGAGTTCATGAGTGGGAATTGATTGAATAGACTGTGTGTGTGTGTGTGTGTGTGTGTGTGTGTGTGTGTGTGTGTGTGTGTGTGTGTGTGTATGTGTCTGTGTGTGTGTGTGTGTGTGTGTGTGTGTGTGTGTGTGTGTGTGTGTGTGTGTGTTGGAGAGAGAGTAAATGAGAGCTGCCTGTGTTACCCTTTCTTATGGTGCACAGGTGTGTGTTATGAAGCTCTGAGACTGCCGCAGCTAGAGGGGGGTGAATGCACACCTGACCCCGGCATGCTCATGCGGAAATGACCTAGTTTGTAGCAAACACTTTTGTGCAGCCTGCTGACCCTCCCTCAACCCACTTTGATGACCACCTGCCACTACCTCTGTTCCTGCTTCTCCACCAGGGCCTGAGCAAAATCAACTTAATTACAAGTTAAGAGTCAAAGGCATCGCAGGAAAGCTCTCCACTCCACAGTCAAAATGAAAATTGAATCACAGCACAATGTTGAAATAGACAGCTGAGATACAAGAATTTTAAATAGATTTTTTTTTGGGTGTGTGTGTAAAAATGACAAGGCTGTAAAATCTGAAAAAACTACATAATTAGCTTATCACAAAGCATGTGAGTTTGTGTCGTTTGTTTGTTCTCTTCTTTCAAAGATCCAGAAATGCAGTAGAAACCGTAAACCATGGGCTTTGTTCAGTCAAGAAGCAATTAGATGGCTAATGGTTGAGCTTGGCTGAGTTGAACAGCTTAACCCAAGGACAATGCAATTTAAAGGATTTGGCCATGTTTACTGAAGCATGCCATGATGAATTAAATTTGAGTAAAATTGACAAGAAAAAAACAAACAAACAAACAAACAAAGTTTCATATGATTAGAACTTGCAAACTGTTCTTGCTCCAGTGTAATCATCGACATTGTTCCTCCTAAACAGACCGATGCTGATTAAATTTTAAATTATGAATCAATGGAGAAGAGCAGCCACCACAAGTTCTCCCTCTCTCTCTCTCTCTCTCTCTCTCTCTCCTCCCCCCACCCCACTCTGTGACTATGAACTCAGGCTGATTAGGGAAATGTCAATAAATGAATGCCTGAGAAAATAAACAACGGCATGCATGATATTTGCAAATTTTGTTTTGTCTGAGGTTTGTTTAGTCTGAACTTACAAACAAGCTTGTGTAGATTTGGGTATATGAAAGCGAGCTGGTAAATGTTGTGTGTGTCTCCAAAAACATACTGTATGCCACTATCGTTGCATGTAAAGTGTGTCTTACATTCCAACAAATAATCTCCTTCATTCCCAGACAGTATTATCATGTGAGGAACAAACACACCCCCTGTCACCAAACACCATCTCCACCCCACCCTACCTCACCCAAACAAACACTAATCTTCTCCCTGCGTCCCTTCCTCCACAAACAACAGCAGGAGCCATTTAAACAAAATACATTGGCTATTATTAGGTGCCTTCGCATATGCTGGCCCCTTAGCAAGTGCTAACAACAGCGTGTAGCGTGGCTGCCAGACGGCGGGCGCTAGAGCCAAGGAGCTGATGAAGCTTGTAAAGCCGGGGCAGCTCCATCTGGCTCTTTCATGACGCCGATACCCGCCCAAAGCTGCCAGCTGACCGCCGTGGCCGACTGGCCCTGCCTGCCTGCCTGGCCTGCACCTCCAGCCTATTTTCTGCCTAGCCACCCCATCCTATCCTCCACTGGTGTGTGGAGCTACAGAGGATTTTTGTATTAGGATTTTGTAGTTTCTTTTTTTTCAGACTTTTCTGGTTGGTCAAAGAGAACAAAAGAATAGGCCCGAAGCCAAGTCAGCAAGGCACTGTTTCATGTGTGTGTGTGTGTGTGTGTGTGTGTGTGTGTGTGTGTGTGTGTGTGTGTGTGTGTGTGTCTGTGTAGTGCTGTTTAATACATATAGTAATGTTTGCAAGAATGATATTAGCCAAGTTTAGTCTTCTTATTTGGCGTAGGACTAACAGCTGGTTTAACTGAGAAAATGTAGCAGGAGCTAAAATGCAGGGAGTCATAACCGTAAACACACCCCTCACCCATTGTACAGTATATATATATATACAACAATGGCTAAATTCCAATTCCATAGATTTAGCTCTGAATTTATCTCTCAGTATGGTTCACTCCTCTTCTTGGCTTAAGATATCATTTTGTGATTTTCTTTCAAAATAATGATTTTGTTCATGAACAACACACAACCTCATATACAATAAATGCAGCACAACCACAGAACTTTACAGTCAATGTTCATTGGTTAAGTATTGGTAATTTTGTAACCTTACATTTGATCTGAGATGATAACACACAACCATCCGAGAAAGACAGACCCTAAGACGAACAATTACTTTTAGACAGACAGACACACACATACACACACACACACACACACATCCTTATTAGGATACCTCTGAGCAGCCTGTCATATTGATTGTAAGCCAGCTTGTAGGGGGTTGACCAGTTGTGGTATTATGACATCTAACCCTGATTTCATGCCGCAAGATTGAAAAAATCACAAGTGCTCATATATAAAGACACAGAAACTCTGCTTTGAGATTTAAGTTCATAAACCTTCAATCTTTAGATGAGCCCAGCAAAGTCAAAATTGATACTATATAGCCCCTTGTTTTAGTCAACACAATTACTTTCTCATTCAAGTATTTTCCCCTATCCAATTGCTGCCTTTTTTATTTATAATTCCAGTATTGAATGGTTACTGAGCAAAGATCTTTTGAAACGAGTCATCACACAAAATGGTTATGCGTTTAAACCCCTGTAAAATAGGCTATCATTCAACAGTATGAAAAATGCAACCTTATCATTTGTAATTTCATGGTGTTTCACCAAATACAAAATTATAGCACTGTCTTTAATCATTATATTTCAGATATGCATTGCATTGTATAGCTGAGGAACACATCCAATGTGACAATCATTTACATTTCTTGTGTTTACATTATAATTTCGTATTTCATATGGTCTCTTTGATAACTTCCTGTGCTATTCCCAACCCCCTTCCTGCCATTTGACCTGTGTGCAGCTTCATCTAATAGATGAGTTAGAGAGAGTTAAACTGTTTCATGGATAGCTGCTGACCCAGCAGGATGTCGTTCCCAATTATCTCTGTGCAATCGCAGCACTAGTGCATAAGAAGTGGCATTAGCGTGTTTGAGATGGCTAATTGCAGAGGATCAACCTGATGTGTGCTGTTCATTCATGCAGATGCAGGTTCACACACCTCTAATCAGTGCCTTCAATCTAAATGTAAGAGCGAGGTCGCAGAAATCGATGAAATCAATACAGATACCTACCTTAACCTTAACCTATACTAGTTGTGGACTAGTAATTGCTGCAGCCTGCCTTATTATAAACTTTCAGTGACTTTCTTAAAGGAATGCACCGAAGTGAATTCAAGCAAAGCCCAGCTGCACGAGCCTTCCAAGCGGAATTTATTTCGCATGAAATGAAAGAATTTCGAACAGCACAGACCTAACGCGAACGCGAAACACTTTACATTGAGTCAATGTAACCTCAGATCTCACTTTTGGTTTCCAACAGTCAGGTCCCATTGATTCAGTGTAAAGTGCCTGTTCGCTTCTGCGTTCGCGTTCGGTCTGTGCTGTACCAAATTATTTTGTTCTACTCGCTAACTAGCGCATTTAGCAAGCTCTTTCAACAGGGCTATGCTTGAATTCACTCCGGTACTTTCCTTTAACCTATACTAGTTGTAGACTAGTAATTGCTGCAGTCTGCCTTATAAACATTCACTGACTATCTTAAAGGCATACTCAGTGGCATGCTCACTGAGGCTGTATTTCAGCATTTCTTACCCACAGCCACTCTACTACTCTTGTTTTAGTCCATAAGGAACCAGGTGTAGTGGAGGATGGTCCTGAAAGAATTGTGAAATGGTTCCATTATGCCTCTCCCAGGTGTGCACGTTTTGCTGCTTCAGGAAGCCACCAGGAGGCTAAATCCTGCGCTTAATCCATCAAGGAAACAGACTGAACTTTTCACACACAATCCCAGATGTAAAAGTCACGTTGGTCTCGTTTTCTAATGACCACATTTATTAGAAATGATTCGATTCAGACCAAACACTAATTCCCCTGACTCAGGTAAATTAATGGACCTTGCTTACAGAAGAAGTCTAGACTGGTTTTATTTATTTATTTATTTATTTATTTATTTATTTATTTATTTATTTATGTATTTGGGGGAGGTTTAAAGGATCAGTAGATACTTAATGGAGAGACTAGGTTCCATCTGTTCATTCCACACTCCTCTTTGGAGATTCAGCAATAATCTACTTCATGGTTTTTTATAAGAGTTTAACCATCCCTTCGAAGATAAAGACAGGCTGGGTGAAACAATAGCTTGTGGTTAGAAGGGGTAATAAATATGTTAGGTCTCTGCCAGGGTACTGACAGTGTTTCACTTCACAACTTAATTCTGTCTCATTTTCGTAACGCACATCACATCACTGAAGCATGGTTGTCATAACTAATGCACACAGCCAGCCTGGAGGGGCTGATAGGTTCCCTGGGCCCAACTGAGGCAGTACAGTATGTTTTCGTGCTAGTGTATGGGAACATTGATTATATTTGACAGTGAAATTTGAATAAACAAATTCCTGACTCTAACTTCTATTCCTCAGCCAATATTGCATATGTCTGCAGAGTAGAGGCACCCCCTTATAGCCCCACTGCATCTCCAATCTATGGTATACAAAGAAAATCTATGAATGTAATACCCTACAAAGTGAAGATAACTGAATTGGGCTTAGTATTTACCTCACTCACGTCAGATGTAGCGCTACGCGCGTTCATCTGATATTCAGCGATAGACGAATTATTTCAGGAGCCAGAAATCCTTGAATCTAACTGGGCAAACGGCTTGTCCATCAATTTAATTGACGTACACTGCAGCCAACCACATCGAAACCAACCGATGACGCTCGTTACGTTTGTTGGATTGGTTGGATTCAAAACAGTTGCTTCTTTGCTACGTCACACCCTCTACAGCAGCCAGCGGCCCTGATTGGTCCGGTTAGAGAATAATGGCTTGAAATCTCTCTGATGGGCTTCAACATCAGATCGTTGCGCGGAAGTGCCTTACGAAAGTTACGTAGCGCATGATCTGACGTGAGTGAGGTAAGCTTAGTATAGCTTTGGTAACACCAATCTTAGGCTATGTGAAGTGTGGTGCTGATGCATCATTGGTGACTTTGCTAGTAAACAAGGGCATTCTTTGTCAAACATGGACATTTCTAATCTTGCAAGTTATGGGGTAAACTTGTCCTCAGCCTCTAACCATAATTTACACTCACATCTAGAGGCTAACATACAATAGCAGGTACAGTTGGATGTGGGTAACCATTAAATTAAATGAAAAGTTGAACCATCATGAAGACAGACAACACATGATAACGGTAAAAGAGGCAGCAGTTTTATGCTGCTTGAAGTATTTTTGCAGCTGGGCTTCTACAGATTGCAGTCTTACTATCCACAGGGAGATATGTAATTAAGGCAAAAAAAATAAATAAATAAATAATGGTTGATATTGTCAGAAGCAAAAGTACTGCATTGAATACTGATTCTGAAGTTTCTGGAAAGTTGTTATTGACAGAGTTGAAACTAGTGCTTTGAATACTGACACTGAAATCCTGGAAACTTTAGTTTAGTTATTTTTCATATAAATACACTTTACAAGGACAGCGGAACATCGTCTCAGGTAGCCGGTTATATGAAACTAATGCTCACCCCAGCCAATCAGAGAAGATCATTCTTAACAGAGATAAAAAAGAAAGTCAAAAAGAAGTCAAATGCCAAATGCCATGAATCTTGCCATGGTATTCCTGGTTGTTCCATGGGTGCTAAGTAAAATAAACATGTAAATATATGCTCCACCATAATTCCAAATAAGAACACACTGCTCTCTCATGCTCACACATACTTGGGCTTTTTATTAACATCATTATAATTAATACTGTGGAAATCTCATTATAACAGGCCATGCATTTAGTTAAGCCATCTGCCGCTTGTGCATTTGAATATCTATTCAGGGAATATTTCGCACTTGTTCCACTGTCCTTGTGCAGTGTATTAATATGAAAAATAACCTGTTTATATATATCATACATGGAAAAGGACTACTCTTTATGTCCTTATACCTTTAGCACCACAGACAGTTGACAGAAAGCCAGAAAACTGTCATAGCCCGAAAACTGTCATACTCAATCTCCCCCCACCACCACCACCACCAAAAAAAAAAGGGTGGGGGAGGAGGGGGGACAGAAAATAATGAATCCAAAATATCTTCACTTGAATAAGAGACAGTCTGTAACTCATGCTAAAACTGTTAAGGCAAGTGATCATAATCTTGTTCACATGAGAGAAGTGAGCAAGCGACGACTGGCGGGAGAGTGGAGCAGTCTTTATGTTTCCTGGTACCTCGCTTCATTAAAAGTCTGACAGGGTTTCATGCGGCGACCATGTTGTAATGAAAAGCTCACAGCAAGGGCTGAGGTGGTAATCAGAATGGCCTGGCTCTCGGCTGGTAACCAGGGGCAACTGAATATCGGAGCTCAGGACCCACCACCTCAACCACCCTGTTACACACACAAACGCACACACATACATTTTCACACTACACAAATGTATGGTGTTAGGCCTACTTGTTAAGAGTCTAAAATCCTTTTATTTATACCTCAACTCATCACCTTCCATGGCCATCAGAATTTTGTAACTTCAGTAATATAGCACTTTTTTTTACCTTGTATGCAATATGATTTTTTTTACCTTTAGTCAGCCTTGACACAGTTAAAGTGTACATAAGATTTAGGTGTAAACTGTGTGTTTGCATTCACGTTTGTTCAACGTTGCTCTAAATCCACAGCAGTTAGCAAGCTTGTACAACTGGACGTAAATTCTCACTTTAATAGCAATAGCAGCATTTATGAGCATGCACACGTTTACGTTAATGCATGTGAAATCAAAAGAAGACATTATTAGTGGAATGTTGTTGTATGAATGTATCAGCATTTCTCTTTTACCAGTAGCTATTAGCTACAGTACATAAACCTACATAATGATTAATGAGTGTATTTGAGTTACTAATTGAATTTTGCCATGGTATATGCCATATAAAATGTCAACAAACCATCCCTAAAAATCATCTCCACCCCGAAACTTACTTCCTATGCATCTTTCATAAACAGCAGTAACTGAGATACTTTTAATGGTGCTAGAAGAGTGTATTTATTAGGTGTACACAACAGGATAGCTGATATATAAATAGCTTACTAAGTATAGAGCTGTATTTGCTGGACAGTGTGTATAAGGTCATTGTCTGATAGAGGAGACTGGGCGGTAAGATCCAAATATTTGCTCATCTCCTATTAAACAGTATAGTTCTAAACGGGAATCAATCAGTGAGTCAGAGTCTTCTCAAAAGAGGGACAAAACATTGAGCTATTCCTCCGATGCCAATCATCATTTGTGGGGAGGAATTAATGATTGTCATTGGGAAAACCTCTGCGCTCATAGCAGTTAATAATCTTCCAGTGTGAGAGAGAGAAAGCGGCGGGGGGAGGAGAGTTATGGAGAGGGGGGTGGCGGAGGAGGCAGAGGGAGGATTAGAAAGCAATCAACACTCTGATGAAGTGAGAGGTGTGAGTCTTTATC
Organism: Sardinella longiceps; assembly: GCA_027497455.2. NCBI lineage: Eukaryota > Metazoa > Chordata > Actinopteri > Clupeiformes > Clupeidae > Sardinella > Sardinella longiceps. Next base: position 14,598,168 of record JAODXP020000024.1, on the reverse strand, counting down.
CCTCCGCAGCGCTGAACCAATGCCCTTCCCCGTTTCACCATGCCCTCCCAAATTTCATTTTCATCTATAGTCCACACATCCACAGCCTCAGCCTCAAAACAATACACACATATATGCACAACACATACACACACACACACACACACACACACACACACACACACACACACACACACACACACACACACACACACACACAAACACAAACACACACACATTCAGGTATTCGAGCCTAGGTATCAGGTCTGATTCTCTTTCCCTCCACATGTTCTCAAGGTGAGGTTGTTTATCTGCAACACTGCTGCTGTCAGTGCTCCTAGAGAGAGAAATAAAGTGGTTTTGTGTGTGTTTGTGTATGTGTGTGTGTGTGTGTGTGTGTGTGTGTGTGTGTGTGTGTGTGTGTGTGCGTGAGAGAGAGAGAGAGAGCGAGAGAGAGAGAGAGAGAGAGAGAGAGAGAGAGAGAGTGAGAGTGTAAGAAAGTGTCAGGAATGTCTTGCACTATTTGTGCTGACCTTTAGCACTGCCTCATAGGCTGCAGGTAGGCTATAAGCCTGTGGGGTTTGTCATGTCTCCTGCTTCACAGTCCCAGTTAGGCCTTACTGTAGGCTCTCCCTATAACCAGGGCTGGACCCAGCCATTTTTAGCCATAGCTGCCCACCATGAATGTATTCAATAATAACGTTGTGGCTAGTTAAAATAACACTGTAAGTTGGACAATGGACATATTGCATGAACATGAGAGATTTAATTAAACTAGCCCAATATCCTTCATGAAAGTTATGAATAAATGACAGCCCCGGCCCAAGAATGACAGTCGGCCCACCGGGCATTGCCCTGTATGCCCTATGGCCAGTCCATGCCTGCCTATAACCAATAGGCTATTATCAGCAGTATTAGTGATAACTAAGAAAAGCAGTTGCTTGGGCAACCATAACAACGAAAAACTTCTCTTCATCTGTAACACCTGTGATACTCATATAGGCATCAAAGAAGGCTATAGAAAGCAAAACTAAACTATTGCCCAACTCCAATACAGATACACTCCCACACATACATATCATGAACAATATGTTACAATGGGAGCAGACATGAATAATTTGGTCTGCATAGTGCATTACATTCTTTGATATCAGTGCCTGAGAGCCCAACTCTGGTCTGGGTAAAAGGGAATAGAGCACAACTTTACGAACATTTGCACCTCTTGCGCAGTTTTTACCCTCTCTAACAAAACTGTATCTGTACCGCGTTCTTCTGTATACTGTTTTTACTATTGTTGGTTCATTGCTGACAATGATTACAAATCAAAACAAATCCCCACAAAACCTAAGAAAACTGGCAGAATACAAGCAAGCATCAGCCGGCAATTTGAATGGCATTCTTACTGCTACCAAACACTGTTTTGAATGGAAATTAGTTGTGTTGCAGTTATTCGAGGGTCATAATTACCATCACTATCTCTCAGGTTTCATGGAATGGCAGTGTTGTTTTTGTAAGCAGAAGTGGGATGATTTTCTCTGGGGATAAGGGAATTTGAAACACAAAATAAATAGAGGTGTAGTTAAGTCTGAGCTGGTAGCAACACATGGATAATGTCAGGCCTGACCTATTTACATGGTGATGCTGTGAAAATGACTTGCTAATATTCAACGGAAACATAAAGGGAAATCTTTTCCCCTCTCATTTTAAACTAATTTCTGTCTGTCATTTATTCAGATTATAATGTATCCATGTACTTTCAATATATGTCAGACTGACAGAAATTATGGAATTTAGAGGATTTTATTTGTCTCAGAGTAAATACCATCATACACAGCACATGCATTAATTTACTTATAATGCTTTTTATCTAGAATGTGCAAATGTAAGAAAATTTAATAGCAGGGTCCCAGTGACGTGATAACGGGAGCGCGAACAATTCAAACTGATGGGCAGGATGTGGAGGCAAGCATAACAACACCAATGGACAGCACGGAGAAAAGTGCATATTGTAGTGGTTTGGAGCCGGTAAGTAGGGAAAAATACAAGGAATTAGTAGGGAAATACATCGGACGTGACCCGTACTTGATGAAAATGTCAGAATTTTCTCAATAGCAGAAAGATTTGCCGACAATCGCGGCTGTGGGTATTACGAACTACGGCATGGTTCTCTGAGTTTTTTTCCCCATTTCTCACCTTTACGGGCGATTTCCTTAGGTACTCGATAGTAACCCTTTCCCTTCTCTTGGTTAGACAGTTTATAACATCCAAAAACGGCACAAAACTGAGGCTTTTGGTGCAAAAAAGTTGCAGCCAGAATACAGTGCTTTCAATGGTTCCAGCTCCAGAAGCCTATCAGTTGAGGTTCGCGCACGTATAGAAGAACGCTGAAAAATACGTTAGTGACGTAGGGTGAAAGCCAGCTATTCACGACCCTGACACTACCAGCACATTTTGTACCATTCTGCTGCTGTCTGCACACACACTGCTACAGAGCATATTCATTTAACTGCTTTAATCACTCCTTTCATTCATTTGTTCATCAGTTTGATGCATACAAGGTAAGGGGTGAATCAGTTTCACCCAGCTCGTGTATGGTGACATTTTGTAACATTTTACACATACTTTTAATTTTGCCTCTAAAGTGAACTTTGAATTTTGTTCTCTACCGTGTGTTGAATACAATAAGGGAAGGAGAAATTAGCCAGGCAAATGGTTCCCTCATCTCCTCATAATTTCAATTCTCTTCTAAATGTCATGTCTTCACATCAATTGCAAAACTATAAAGTTGGGAGGAAATTAATGTTTTACAAAAAAATGTGTCCCTGTCTCAGAGTTTGAACTCAAAAAACTCTTTTGAAGGTTGTTGGCTGAAATTCAGGCCCGGCTTTGTTGTAATTCAGTCAGAGATGTCAGGGTTGCTGATAAAGTATGCACTGAAAGATAGTGATTGATGATGCTTGCTGGCTATTAGCTTTGATAGGATAGCCTCTTCCTCCTTCAGACTTGTTGGTTTACTCAAAACAAACACCATTTATTTCAGAATATATGACAGGTTTGTCGGAAGGGAAATTCTTTAATGCCCTGTCTCAGAGTGCAAATGACATGTCACTTTTAAAGTGTGTAATCTTAAGGGTCTATGCTTTATATGCATAACAAAGTGGAGATGATCCCAAACGTAACATTACAAACAGTAAGGTCTAGCAAGAAAAACTGTAGCTGGGAAATGCAGAAATTTATTCAGTATAGTTATTTTATTATTGTCATTAGACATGCATGTGTGTGAAAGACTTGCAGTAGAACATTTTGCAATTGATACCAGAACAAGTATTGAACATACAGGCAAGTCAATTTGTTACATGTCTCAATGATCTAGACTTCACCACTGCAGCAACCACCACAACAGGACTATTGTTTGTACCGTCTCATTCTCCTATTCTTAGCAAAAGCCTGGTCACACATTAGTCACAGCATATCATCAACATGAGAACACCTCAGCATACTTGTCCTTATAACAATAAGATATGAACACGCATGTATATACACTTTGACTCATTTTCCCCTAAGCCTGTGGAGAGAGCAGACAATCTGCCAATCAGTAGTTTAATGACAACAGCATTGTGAGAACCAGCGACATTGTTATTGCACAAATGTATAATTTTTTTTCCATCTTCCATGAAAACAAACAGCAATATGCTAACTAAATGGAAAAAAGTTCCTGTATTCCAGAGCTACAGGCATGGGCATAGGGGAGGACAGAGAGCTAACCAGCCGTGGAAGCCAGCTCATTGCTCTGGCAGCTAAGATCATTGCTCTTGCCTAAAGTCAAGTGGTTGTGACATAGCTTATCTGGACCATGTGACACAGTTTAGAGCAGGGGTAGGGAACCTATGGCTCGGGAGCCAGATGTGGCTCTTTTGATGGTTGGGTCTGGCTCGCAGACAAATCTTTAATAAAAAGAATGATAAATTTAAAAATAAAACATTCTCATGTAGGCCTATTTCAATCCATTCATCTATCTATTTCAGTCTTGAATAGCACTTGAATAGCAATTGTGAGAAATGGAAAGCCATTCACAGATGAGGAATATGCCAAAACACTCTTCTTCTGTACTTTTTGATTACTTTTCGAATAAAGATAAATTAATGATTAAAAGACAGGCTTGTATATTGTATGGCTCTCATGGAAATGAATTTTAAAATATGTGCCATTCATGGCTCTCTCAGAGAAAAGGTTCCCGACCCCTGGTTTAGAGGCACATAAGGAATATTTAACATCTATTTCACTGATATGTTTGGAATCACTAAGTAAGATGGATTCAGCATTCAGTGCTTTACATAGATTTACAAATTTTGAACATATACTACTAGACTGTGATACAGCTGGTTTCTTAAAAGAATACTGCATATATCATAAATATATGGCATTTCAGAATACCATAGGCTATATCCATTTAGCATGCAAATTATCATATTTTAGATTACAGCACAAAGTGGGTAGTGGTGGGTTGACCAAATCAAACCTGCATTGCATGCATGATGCATATGCAGGAAGTTATAGCTTTATTAGAACTGTCTAGGTGCGGCCAATACAAATCCTTATAAATGCACAGCTGTAGGTCACATTTGAATATTAAGTTGAGATGATGTGTCTTTGTCTGCAGAGATTGGGTTGCTGTTTCTGTGCACTGTGGTGCCTAGCGGAGGCTTGGCCCCCTGCTCTGTGTGGCTGACTCCCATCTGTGACAGTGATGTATGCCCTACTTACAAACAAGTACATCTCATTAATGCCTTTTCTTTGGACACAGCTTTGAAATTTACATTTTCATAATAGCACTGCTCTTGTCTCCAAGCCACAGTTCTATTGACTGTTTATTAAAACTAAACCTCCATTCTCTCTCACTCAGCTTAAGAGAATTGCGCTCAGGTATGTTTATTGATTGGGTTTAGATGGCTATCTGTATGATGTCTTAGATGATTTTTGGTCTCATTCATTTCAATAATGCGACCTGCTTCTCTATGCAAGGGGCTGTTTAAAGGCGAGGCACAATCTTGCACTTTCGGTCTTCACTTTGTTCCAGAACAAACAAATCAATATGATGATATATTATTGAATCTTTTCCTGTTTGTTTGAGTTTTGCCCTCATTCCTTTCACTTAAAGTAGTCTTCCAAGGTGAATGAGGCAATTTGGGGTTACAAAGAAGATATTTATTGCTTTTATCTAGATCAGGGCTTTTGGAAATGCAATCTCACAGTGTTAACCGTTAAACATAATGTATTCTTTGACCTCCCGTTCATCAAGGCCAACACAGAGGGATTATGTGGCCTAAAAATGAGTATAGTTTGATTCCCTTAATCGTAATTGTGTGTAACATAAAATTAGGAAATAAAACACTGACACAATAATTGGCTCCTGCAGGGATGAGACAAAAACAGTGAAATAGGCCTATTGTTGTGGACAAGGAAAAAATGAAGTGGAACAACTGTCTAAAAGAGGGGGCATATTTTTAACGCTTACGTAATATAGACCATTATACTGTAATTGGTATTTCAATATCAGATTTTTTGGGGATTTAATTTATCTTCTGAATAGGGCCACAGGCGTGGGTTTAGTCATATTTACAGGAAGCCACTGGAACCAGATAACTTTTTAGTGGAAGTTTACTCATCTATCAAAGTCATTTAGTTTGTTTAAACTTCATTGTTCCTAAAACATATTTTTCTGCTGCCATATTTATGGGTATTTATCTTGTCTTTTGTACTAATTTTGGGTCATTACAGTAAAAGCCCATTCACTTCTCTCAGTCTCTGACAGCTTTATCCTGCTAGTTATCCTCATCTTTAAAAGATTTTCTCAGAGTGTGTGTGTGTGTGTGTGTGTGTGTGTGTGTGTGTGTGTGTGTGTGTGTGTGGATTAAGGATAACAACTCCACTGTCCATGGGATAATTGTCTGCAGTTATGGAAATGCCACACAAGGGTTGATTTGATTGGCATGCCGCTGCTGGTGGTTGAGAGCTCGAGAGCCCATTTATAGCTGGCCCATTGTGTTTTCTCTTTCCCATGACCCTTAGGTTTCATTCACATCAAAATTGCGCCTTCGCAGGCCGTATCCAGTGCTGTGTTGGCGGTGTGTGTGCATCTGTGTATTCCATCTCCTGGCAAACCAGATGCCCAAGCTCTCCTTTAAAGTGGAAAAAATGAAAATATGGAGATGATCCTAAAATGTAATATTACAAACAGTAAGATCTAGCCAGATAGACTGTAACAATAGGTATCTCATTAGACATGCAGGAGTGTGAAGGACTTGCTGTAATGACATGTTGTAATTGATACCAGAACAAGTGCCAAATCAATTAGTTACATGTCAAAATGATCTGTACCACTGCAGAAACCATCACAACAGGACTTTTGTTTGTGCCATCTCATTCTCCTATTCTAAACAAAAGGCTGGCCACCCATCAGAATCACAATGCACAATATAGTTGAAGTACTGTATACTAAACATACAAGGAATTTGACATCGGCAGTTGTCAAAATATAGACATATGCCGTACAATAAAGGCAACAACATAAAATACATAAGCACAGATCAACTTTAATGGTACAGATAATAATCAAATAAGACATTGCTTATGGCCCCAATCAGTGTAGCACTTACGAGAGTCAAATGGTGAGCTGTGGGCTGCAAAGTGCAAGCTACGTTTGCAGTCTACGTGAAGCCTGCATGCTGGATGTCGGTTTAATTGTCAGCCTAAGTATGCATAAAACACGAACGTATATGACCACTATCAACTTAGCATACTTGCCCAGATGGCAGCAATACATGGAGACTCGACCCAAGTTACATGTACATGCAATGCGAATGTTTCATTCCACATATCGGACAGATGCAATTGATAGTGGTGGTATAACATTTATGAGAAAGGACAAGCTTGTCAATAGGTTAAGCATGTTTTAGATACTGAACAGTAAAAACATTACACACTGATTACTCATCAACTAAACACAATTTGATGTGTTAGGCATGTAAATTTGTTGATGCATGCAGTTGTGCTTACTGGAGGTGCTTACAACCTTGTGGCAAGTCAGTGCATTCATGGCAGACTTTGGGATTTGTTAACATACAAGCAGCCTTGTATTTGCATATTTCTGCAATCATGAGTGCTCACCTGATGTAATGCCCTGACCTAGCAGGAGCAGAGTTTAAAGGTCAGTGATTGAACTGTAAATTGCTGTGTGTGTGTGTGTGTGTGTGTGTGTGTGTGTGTGTGTGTGTGTGTGTGTATGTGTGTGTGTGACTAATGTGCAAGTGCTGCTTGTGCATTTACTGTATGTACCCACCAAAATGGTAGAATAGTAACAAAGAACCTGTAGTTCATCTCCAATGTCCTTAGTAAAGTATCTCTTTAGAAGATCTCTTTAATGTTTACTTGTTACATATCTCTATTCTGTTTTAAAATCACAATGTCCTTTTACCTTCTACAGTATGTGTTTCCTGAGACCTAATAAACCCAGTTTACTTTAGATCATGGAGTCCCAAACAGACCCACCTTCGCTCTCTCTCTCTACTCGATAAATGTGATACTCCATTCTCCGGACCCAACCGCACATGCAATGCTATCCCTCTGAAGGCCACACTGGTAATCCCTTCGGCAGGGAGGATCCTGAATATTTATGGGGCAGGAATAGTTCCCAAGAGGGCAGCCACACAAGGGTAAGAAGTCTCTTCCTGGAGGTCACTTTGTGAGGAATGGCTCCTCTTCCTGCCCATAAGTCACTGCTGCCTCCACTCCCATTAATATTAATCAGCTGACCAGCAGCCAGCGCTGTGAGGCACACAGACATGCTATGTCCTGCTTGAGTGTTGCCCATTGTCATGATTAGATGATTAGTGTAGTCACTGAGGTTCTTGTGTTTGTACTAAATTAATAAAAGTGTTGTAAAAAGCCTCTTTTTTTTACTGTTGACACAACAACTGATCATTCTCACCTAAACAAAATGTGTAATTGTACTTTTACCCACACACAACAAACACACAATGGCAAGAAGAGAAAAGATCTTGATTTGCCTTTGCAAAATAACAGCCTTTGATAGCTTATAAATATATTCACTTTAGATGGGTTTAAGAGAAGAATTTCTTTGCATTCACCTTCTAAACAATGTGTGCTTAAGAATGGGAGTGAGGGGGTGGCGGCGACGGCAGCGACGGCGGCTGCAGAGTGAGATTGTGTGCTGTTTGTTTAGCCCACTGCACTAGAGCATGAAAGCAAGCACAATCAAGGACATTCTGTGCCTGTTGTAATCTTGGATCTGCTCCATGCTGTGTAAAATCATTATTCTGTTATTTTCTGTCGTTGCAACTCTTAAAGAGAACGATTGCAATTAATGTGCCTCTCTCTCTCCTCTTGCAGCTATTTCTTCCTCTATTCATTTTATCCCCATTTTCATTATTTCCAACCATGAGGTAATTTTGCTCTTTTAATACACTGCCATACGGAAGACAAAGGGACTGCGCAACAGAATTAAAACTATGAAATGTCATGTATAATTTTGCACCACAGACATAAATTACACAGACCAATGTTTTAGCATATTTAATCTGAGGGGACGACTCACGTTTTACTGAATTGCACATTTTGTTCTGATTATTCAGCTCTCTCTACGTCCCCTCAGGCTGCAGGCAGCTTGGTTACAAAGCTAAAAATTTCAGTGTTCCGAGGGTCAGTAGGTTAAAGAAACAAACAAAGATGACATAATGCATTGCACTGCAAATGGTTTAATGTGTAGAGGAACTGGGGCTAAGATGGTCAGAAAAAATGATCACATAAATCTTTGATTTATTAGCCTAGAATTTATGAACCTTTGTCATGTGCAAATATACACTGTAATTGTAAACATAGTGGAAACAACAAAAAAACACCAAAAAATTTGATGTTTAGGCCAATTGCCCTTGATGGGTCAATACATTCCATCAGACAATGTGAAACTTTAACTCTTAACTTCTTTAACTCTTTAGTCCTGGTATTTCTTAAGAATGCTTAACTTGATCAGATTTCTACAACTGAAATGTAGCATGTACTGTAATTAATGATTTCACATACATACAATTTACACATACAATGCATTTCACATAGGCTACATTTTGAAATACAAAACAATTGTTGTCTCAAAGTAATTAGGTGTCCATGGAGATGAACTTGTGATTGTCAATAGAAGTCTTGTTGGTAACAGGTCAGTATTCCATGATCCTTGGTTTAAATTACAGCCTGTTAAGCAACGGGTGATATACCATGGAACTCCATTGCAATGAAACAAAGCTTTATTTTCTGAGACACCGCTTTGCATGCCGAATTGTTCATTACTTCTAACAATAGCCTACATATCTCAGTCAATTTGCTACTCTTCATGATTTTACTTACAACAGCACGCTACTAATAAGGTAATGCTATAATTAGTATCACTGTAACTAGTGATTTTACTTATGACAGCACACTAAGCGATAACGGCCGCCGAGGTGTACCAATATAAGGTAATAATGAACAAGGTGGAGGCGAAGAATAGCTGTGTGCCTCCGCCAAATTCATTATTACGTTATATTAGTAGATACATTTCTATAGTGCTTTTCTAACCATAGGCACTCTCTCTCTCAAAGCACTTACAGCGGAAGGAGGACCTCACTAACCACTAATATCGGGACACCTTGAAGGCCGTTAGCACGCTTTTCACACAGTTGCAACTAAAATGTATAGACGGTAAGCAAGTGTTTAAAACATAAAACAAACACGTGGCTCCTACTGAAAGAAGTTAACATGTTCGGTTGGGGTACTATTTTAATCCACAAGGCTGCTTTCTAAAGAGCATTGAAGTGAAACTTTTTTTTTTTACCTGAGAAACGTCACAGGTGTTCTGTTATCTACAAATAACGGACACCCTAACAGCCAATCAGAAAACAGTATTCCATTCCACCGAGTATGGTAATGCTATAATTAGCATCACTGTTTCTAATTCATTAGCCCACTCCTCTATTAATCAAGCATTTTGTGGATCTGAATGGCCAGCTGGGAGCATCTAGAGATCTTATGCCCCTTCTGAGAAAGCAAAACAAAAGAGAAGAATTGGCTCTTATCGCCATAAACCATTACTCAACTAATTGGCAACTACGGCAGAACTCTTGACCGATCTTCAATCAATGATGGAACACCACACTCTAATTGGAATTTTATGCACTGAGAATGAGAAGGATCAGAAATGCTAATGGATTCTGTCTTATAGCCTACACATTTAGCTAGCTATACCGCAAGAATTCACTTCCCAAACCTCAGACAGGTCATCTTTAAGCAACATTACAGTATGCAGCTGATTCTTCAACAAGCATGTTCATTTACTGGGCACTGACCACTGACACCTCACTAACTATAGAACCTAAAGCAAGGCCTTGAGAGTGGGGATAAAGTGCAGATGAATATAGTGGGAAAGGTAAAGTTGTTAAGATTCTGCCCACCTTCTTTAGGGCACATGGATTAGCCTATAGGATGATGCTGATTTCCAACAGGGTTGTATTGTGGCAACGGGCAATCTTGTCCTGCTAGTATCATGGCATTGCAGTCATCCATACCATATCCATACAACTGGCGATGTTATCTGGTGACCATATCAAGACAATGAGGCAAAGTCATCAGGCTTGGATGGAAATGTTCTTTATGTTCCACAAAAACTAATTATGCTATTTAACTAATTATTTCTCCAACTCTTTTGCACATATGTACTGAAGTGTATCCATTATTTTTTTAAAAAAAGAATATAGGCCTAATATAAAAATCAAAATCTAAATTGGGAATAGTAAAATGAGGATTTACCATTTACTTAATCTATACAGTTTTCCACAGTATCTATTAATATCAGATGAAGTTGCTGTCTGGAGCTCATGTCTCATGTTGAATTAATTGACACGCTACATATAATTCAATGCAGATTGAAGAGTGAGTGCTAGAGGTGATGCCCTGTCTACCTCTTGTGTTACTGTGTATCTAAGCAACATACAGAAGGGTAGGCAGTCAAAAGGTTCAGCAGTTTTCTTGATTTTCCATGGCTTGCCATAGATTAAAAAGCTTCTTGCAGTATCTTGAAATGCAGAAGCCTTAGCGCATAAACAGCACAACTCATCCTATCAGAGATTAAGTAAGTTCACTGGATAACAGTAAGCAGGAAGATGACAGCAAGAAAATGATAACAGATAGAATGATTCCACACTACTCCCTCCAGCTAAAAACAACCCCTCCCACATTATCTCTCTGCTTGCTCATTCTCTGCAGTTTTCTTGTAATTGTAATGTGTTCACAGTGCCATTTTCTAAAAACAAGCGAGTTGAAAGTTTTTAGCAATGCAGAATGTCAGCGGGAGTGTTCGACTACAACAGTGATCTGATTTTTCTGAGCCAGTTTATGCCAGCATGCGGGATGGACTTGGGGGAATAAAGCCAATTTCATGTGATTCAGATAAGACAAGTGTGCCTTTTTTGACAGTAATTGAAAGTGGTGCTTTCTGTAGATAAGGTACTTAGCCATGGCAGGATCGAAACACGGGCCACCATTGTCCGCCATGACAACTTTATCTCCTGGAGCTGTAACTCTGTAGAACTAATGATGCAATATTCTACAAGGATCAAATGTGACACAGAGCTGTCTCATGACGTGTTATCGATGGAGGCAGGGAAAAGAAATGTCAACTGATGTAACAAGCACAGTGTATTGGCATATGAATACAGTCATAGTAGAAAGTATGTGCGACCCTTTGATTTTTCTGGTTTTATTAATTAGTCATTGCAAAGTAGCATGGTCACCATGGGTGATTTTCTCGCCTTTAAGTATCCAATCATCGAAGGAAAAGGGACTAGCATGGCGCGTGGTTGCTTTTAACGTCACGTGGTGGCTCTGGTATTGGCTCTGAGGTATGTGCAGACACTTTGATAGATATTCGTAGTGCCCAATGAACGGCTCTGGACAATCGTCAACGACGCTTCCACTACAAGAAAATCAATATAGTGGGTGTCCAGACTAAATATCACGTGTGATTATTTAGTTTGCGCGATAGCCATCAAAATAGTGAAAAATCATGATGCTATGCCAGCTTCATTTCAGAAGAGAGAGAGAGAGTGCATAAATAATGTAATTTTGATGCCAAATGATGCTGTTTGTTTAACATAATTCATTGCATGGCTCATAAATCCACTCATCCAACATTATCCATGTAGCTCTGTTGTGTGTCAAGGTAATCTTTGGCAAAGTCTTGGCACACAACATGCTTTACTTGGAGACCAAAGCCTACTGTGATGTGCAATTTATGCACCCTCCCTTTGATGAGATGTGGCTGTTTGATGTCTCAGGTATTGGACAACTCTTTATGAGAAAGATAAGCCCCATATAAATTAACCTTGCAACAGGCAAGATATATGCTGTATATGGGTCTTTTCTTTAAGGACTCGGATTGCCATCTCCTTATCCCTTTCTTATTGTCAGTTCCCCCTTTTTAGAATTTGCCCTTGCATGTTTTGAACAAAGTAAAATTCTTCCTGAATCTGACATTTCCATGGCAACTTGTTATCATATTCAGTGGTGTCATTATAAAATGTCAGAAGGTGAAAGTCATTTTGTGCTGTGATAACCTATTCAAAGAGAATAAACAAACAATGTGTCATTCAGAGACACCTTCTCTCAGACTAACTGCTGAAATACAGAGGAAACACTGCTCAGAATTTGACAAAAATGTCTATTCTCATGTGGAATGCTTAGAATCTCCATGAAACGGGATGCTGTTGAACACAAAATAATGTCTTTAAAGGGTATTTACATATAGACTGAAACATTTTAGACTCTATAGCCCCTACCTCTTATAACATGTGAACATAATTATACACACCAATGTCAAAGCATTCCTTTAGAATTATGTCTATGTATGTTTCCCATGTAAACTCATTGAATAATGCAAGGATTTGTCCATTGCCATTGTTGTTTTACAGAGACTTTGGACAAAGATTTATGTCTCCAAAACAATCCTAAAAGCAAATCTTGCCATGCTTTACATCAGCCCAGCAGTCACTGACTTTCCTGCATGAATGATGGCATGGTGAAAGAAACTGATTACCATACAGTAACTCGCAAAATACTAGTCCTCTATAGTGGCTGGAGGATCAGCATTACGTCCATCTTACTACTGAAAGATGCCGCGTGCACGTGCACGTGCACACACTCTAAGAAATTTCTGTTATATTACAGTGAAATTTCAACAGTAGTTTACTATTACTAACAAGAATTTCAAAATGCTGTTATAATGCATCCTTTCACATGACATTTAACAGTTATACTATTATCCAATCAACACCTCCACCGTTTAACTTCAAAAAATAGAAAATACTGTTTATCTATCAGTCTGTGCAGCAATAAAACAGTACAACAGTGACCGCGGTGAAGACAGTTTCACGTTGGATATTCGACAGATATTCGCATATTCGACAGATATTCGCTAAATGGTGCTGAATTCTATTTCACTTTCCCTCAGTGTTGCAGTGAGCACACCCCCATGGTTTTACAAGCTTCAGAACCACCCATATTATAACTTTCATATACCATTGATTTCTATGGGAAAAGCTTGTTTTTTCAATAGCTTCTACACCAAATGACCTTGAGACCTCAAATTTGCTCAGAATGTTTGACTGTATGTGCCGACTAAGATACACCACAATTAATTGCCATTATATGCCCCCTTTAGCTTATAGTAAGGTATAAAGGAAATACCATTGATTTCTATGGGGAAAAGCTTATTTTTTCAATAGCTTCTACACCAAATGACCTTGGGTTCTCAAATTTGCTCAAAATGTTTGACTGTATGTGCCGACTAAGATACACCACAATTAATTGCCATCATATGCCCCCTTTAGCTTATAGGAAGGTATAAAGGAAATACCATTGATTTCTATGGGGAAAAGCTTGTTTTTCAATAGCTTCTACACCAAATGACCTTGGGTTCTCAAATTTGCTCAGAATGTTTGACTGTATGTGCCGACTAAGATACACCACAATTAATTGCCATCATATGCCCCATGATGCTTATTGTAAGGAATAAAGGAAATACCATTGATTTCTATGGGGAAAAGCTTATATTTTCAATAGCTTCTACACCAAATGACCTTGGGTTCTCAAATTTGCTCAGAATGTTTGACTGAGCTTATAGTAAGGTATAAAGGTCAATTGGTGTAGGAGCTATTGACAAAATAAGCTTTTCCCCATAGAAATCAATGGTATTTCCTTTACACCTTACTATAAGCTAAAGGGGGCACATGGTGCCAATTAATTGTGGTGTATCTTAGTCAGCACATACAGTCAAACATTCTGAGAAATTTGAGAACCCAAGGTCATTTGGTGTAGAAGCTATTGAAAAAATAAGCTTTTCCCCATAGAAATCAATGGTATTTCCTTTATACCTTACAATAAGCATCAAGGGGCATATGATGGCAATTAATTGTGGTGTATCTTAGTCGGCACATACAGTCAAACATTCTGAGCAAATTTGAGGACCCAAGGTCATTTGGTGTAGAAGCTATTGAAAAAATAAGCATTTCCCCATAGAAATCAATGGTATTTCCTTTATACCTTACTATAAGCTAAAGGGGGCATATGATGGCAATTAATTGTGGTGTATCTTAGTCGGCACATACAGTCAAACATTCTGAGGAAATTTGAGAACCCAAGGTCATTTGGTGTAGAAGCTATTGAAAAAACAAGCTTTTTCCCATAGAAATCAATGGTATTTCCTTTATACCTTCCTATAAGCTAAAGGGGGCATATGATGGCAATTAATTGTGGTGTATCTTAGTCGGCACATACAGTCAAACATTCTGAGCAAATTTGAGAACCCAAGGTCATTTGGTGTAGAAGCTATTGAAAAAACAAGCTTTTCCCCATAGAAATCAATGGTATTTCCTTTATACCTTCCTATAAGCTAAAGGGGGCATATGATGGCAATTAATTGTGGTGTATCTTAGTCGGCACATACGGTCAAACATTTTGAGCAAATTTGAGAACCCAAGGTCATTTGGTGTAGAAGCTATTGAAAAAATAAGCTTTTCCCCATAGAAATCAATGGTATTTCCTTTATACCTTACTATAAGCTAAAGGGGGCATATAATGGCAATTAATTGTGGTGTATCTTAGTCGGCACATACAGTCAAACATTCTGAGCAAATTTGAGAACCCAAGGTCATTTGGTGTAGAAGCTATTGAAAAAATAAGCTTTTCCCCATAGAAATCAATGGTATTTCCTTTATACCTTACTATAAGCTAAAGGGGGCATATAATGGCAATTAATTGTGGTGTATCTTAGTCGGCACATACAGTCAAACATTCTGAGCAAATTTGAGGTCTCAAGGTCATTTGGTGTAGAAGCTATTGAAAAAACAAGCTTTTCCCATAGAAATCAATGGTATATGAAAGTTATAATATGGGTGGTTCTGAAGCTTGTAAAACCATGGGGGTGTGCTCACTGCAACACTGAGGGAAAGTGAAATAGAATTCAGCACCATTTAGCGAATATGCGAATATGCGAATATCTGTCGAATATCCAACGTGAAACTGTCTTCACCGCGGTACAACAGTGTATAAGAACAGTGCAGCTGTTTCAGAATAATTTCAACCGTTGGTGCATGTCAACTAGTTCTACCAACACATTTACCAGAGAGGGGAGATCTTTCTTTTTACCGATGGACACGACAATCAAGAGGACGAGACCTAGCATTGATTTTTTTCAATGGATTTATCAAAGAGAAGTACGAGGATGGAATACCAACCAAGTGCAACAAGGTAATGCAGCCTAAGCTATTGTCAGCTAGTTTGTTAGCTCGTTGCTAACGTCTGAAATCGTTAATGTAAATATGTGCCCCAAGATAAAACTTCTGTAATGTTAATCGCCAATTACAACTCCAAACAATTTATTTTAAATTGGTTAGCCCATAGCTTAGAGTTACTGTACCTTGTAACAATGCCTGATGGTAACATTAGCGATTTTGTTCTATGCTAGCTGTGCAGATGAAGCCTGCTCCATGACCGGCCAGGACTAGGAGTTTTTCTATGAAGAAGACGCCACACTAAAGACGGTTAAAGTATTTTTGGGCACACTCAAGCAGCACAGGATCTTTTTTCTCGATAACCGAAGTGAATGGAATTTATTTTTCAATTCTGAGGACTTTATTTCAGCCAACAGAAGCATGGAGTTGTATGCAGCTATCTAACACCACTGTTTCACACTGTACTCCCAGCACTAGCATGCTAATGAAGGTTGGTCCGAGCCTCATACTCAGTGATTAATGATTGTAACAGCTGTTTCTAAATAAATATCAACAATATATTAGATGTGCGTTGTCTTTGCTGTTATTTCTGATATGTATTTTGCTGTTCTCAACGTTTGAAATTGTTAAACACTCTTGGTAAAAACTGTTGGTCACGTTGCTAGTGGATGGATGCTAAATGGAACGAAAAGGTAGGCTAACGGAGACGTTGGAACTTTTAAAGGAACTTTTAGTTCTTTCATAATACAGTAAAATGATATTATACCGTAAAACAACAGTATATAAGCAGTATATAAGCAGTAAGAGAGATGTATACTACTGCAAAACAACAGTAAACAAACAGTAAAACTATGATTATCTACAGTAGTACTGTGTTAATGTAGGACAGCATTCTACTGTTGAAATACTAACGGTACAGAGGACGGTAAAGTGACGGCATTCACCTGGCGTCTCAGCTGCCAGCATTTAGCTGTATTTTAACACGATAATTTCTTAGAGTGCACACACACACACACACACACACACACACACACACACACACACACACACACACACACAAAGCCCACAGAGTGTGCTATAGCTTCTGTGCATCTGGATTCCCTTTGAAATGGCATAAAATAACCAGAAAATATGACACTATCACCATCACTATCAGAAATCTACAGAGTGGCTACTGGACATTGAAAGTTCAGCATATATTCAGATAAATCCTTTTCAAACTGCCGCTGCATGCAATAGAATAGCAGTATGACCAGAGCCATAGAAAGCGTGTTGTAAGGCCCTGGCTACAACCAATCAGAGCGGCAAACAAGCCATTTCAAACAACACTAAGCCCGCCCTGCGAATCCCTGTCCACTTATAGAGCATTGTGATACTAGGATAAACACCAACGATGTCTGAGTACAACGGTTACCCGATTTGCTACCGGTTAAGTCTAGAGTTAGGCTACTTTTGCTGGAGTGTCTAGGATGAAATAAAATGGTTGGCTCCAAAATTTTGATGATTGTTCATGTCTTAGCTAATTTGCTCATTTTCACAATGGCTAGCTATATGTAAGTCAATTCTGTCCTTAAAATTTTTACTAAACATGTCTTAACAGAAACGATAAGGGTGTTTTAAGGACATGATTAATACGCGCATAGCCTGCTATTCTTAAGCAGGTCACATCAATTTAAAAGACAATAAAATTGTATATTTCTATGATGTGAATAATTACATGAAATCTTTTTTTCTTTTTTTGTCACATGGCACCAACAAAACACTTTTAAAACCGCATTCATAATTTATTTAGGCTATTTACTTTCATCTAGGCTACTCTATTACATATCCCTTGTTTTGTAAGCAATGTGAAATAGATTACTTTCTTCCTAAGACAGTGCTTATGTGCAGAGTATTTCATTTTAGTTATATATTAAATGACTTCAAAGTCAAGTTGCTGCGGTCTCTTGGTAAATTTCCCCCTTCTGCCACGAAAACCACTGGCAGCATCAAGATCAAAGCAGCGCTAGAAATGCCATTATTTCCCATGTCTCTCCCAGAATACATGGACTGGTGCACTTTTTTGGGTGACACTTCAGAATTCCCAACCCAATTACTTTACAACTTCTCTCATGGCTGTCATTCATTTATCATTTTAATTTACATGCAGGAAGCAGATCTAATAAGATATAACATGCAATTCAGGAACAATTTCCTTTCCAAATTTTGTGATATAACATTCCGACTATATGAGCATGTTGGGGACGCTCACATAGATCAACCATAGAGGACATACAGCAATTTTGTTTCATTGTTATGGAAAAACTGGACACTGTGTTGTTTTCTGTCCCAAACCTCATGGTGATGAATACATATACGCCTATTCTTATTTAATGAAGGCAAAAGGCTTGTAACTAAATATATACTATTTTTGTAAAATAATTAAATCTGTTTTGCACAAAGCATTTGCTGTCATAGTGTGCTTTCTTGACATTCAGTGTTGTCCCAAATGGATCACTACTTTATAATGGAGGTCAATGATGTGATGTAGGTCAGTGACGTGACTGCAGTTTAAATCGCCAACTTAAGCAAACATTCAGATTGATGACTGTATCACTGTGGTGTCAGCATCAACTCACTATGCAGTGAAACATTGTGTTTGAGGTGTTGAAGTGCGTGATTTGAGATACAGCCAGTGTGAGCATTAATCTGGTATAACGAGAGGGGTTCAGCTATAGCAGCAGGAACTAGGCCTATGTGTGATGTTGTGTAGGTCTCTGTTTATAGGAAGCTAATGAACAGAAATACAAACGGGAGCACTGATGTGGCTAGTTGAGAATCAGACATGAATATAAAACTGCTTACTGAGGTTGACCATTACTCATCCATTACATAGAGTCAGTTGAAACACATAACTGTGGCACCCTGGGGACAAGTGAATGGGCAAGGTGTGATGTTACAACACCTCCCCTGCCTACTGGTCAGGGATGTGTTCCATGTTGGATGGTGCAAAGGTCAAGAGGTGAGATTTGCGTACATCACTTTCTTTCAAATGTGAGGACATAGACTCTGATCTTGCTGAAATAAACATCAATTGATGTCTCAATCACTTAAGCATTGTTTACACCATCACATAGCCTACTCTTATAAAATGTCGCCAAGTGACTCAAAGGTCACAATAAGGCAGAATAGCCTTAAGTATTCTGACATTTGGTGCAGAATATCGCCAATAATCCATTTAAAATCGGAATAGTCTCTGCAATTGTGGTTCATTTCTTATGGTTTTGGCGAACTGGTAGGTTCACTGGGCATGTGCAGCCCACAGTCTACAGGATGTTTACAGAGATCAGAGTTTTTCACACCCTGATGATTAAAGATTTGGTAGGAGATCCTGTAAATGTTCATGTAAGCTAAATTTAAAATACACATTCTTCCCCCAAAGCCCTGCATCTAGGGTACAGGAAAACCACTGTTTAATGATGTGGAGGGTGAAGGGACAAATGACAGTTGAGTTTGATAGACTATCAGCATTCAATCATTTTGAATGTGCTCAAAATGATTGGTGGTGGGATTTTTTTTTTTTACATCTAGTTCCTTTCACAGGTGACTAACATTTTGTGTTAGATCATTTAATGAATTGGTTGCAATTGGGGTGTGGATTTTAGGCTATAAACAAAAGTGCTCCAGGAAAACATCTCCAACCCTCCCGTTAAAAACAAAAAAAGCCCAAAGATTTTCACTCACTCATCCGGATCAAGCATGAGGGACGGGAGTCGGAGAACAAGCAAATTACAAAGCACTTGAGAAATTAGTATCTTCCACACAACATCTGGGTGCAGTGGGTCAGCGTATAAGCAGAATTGTAAATCCAATAAGCAGGGGCTCTGGCTATTGCCACGGACAATCCATGCATGAATATAGCATGGCTTACACACCACAGGATTCATCCTTCTGTTCCCATGGTTCCCTGTTAGCACAGAAAATCTTACAGAGCTTTTCATGACAGACATATGAATTTATGACCACCCCTCGAACCATCCCTGGCCTCATTAGTTTAGCACCTTTCTGACTACAAGTTAATGAGATTAACTTTGCCCAATACATGGCAGGGGAGCTTCTCTTTTCAGGCACTGATCAGATTCTAGAGCTCTTTTTTTTGGCTGGCATGTTAATGAAAATCTTTTTTATAAAGTAACTGCTGCTAGTCCATTTTTTTGGAACTTCTTTTGTTCCGTGGCACCAACCAAATAAATGCCTCTTCACTTCCCAGGGAAGGATTAAAACGAAACAATTTGACTCTTCGTTAAGCTCATAAGTGTTTCATTATGAAATTTCACTCCATGCCAAACAACCACTGGCTGTTACTGTGCACAGACAGTGACACTGAATTGCACAAACAATGCACTCTTATCCCCTTCAACACATGGGTTCACCTTTTTAGATTACTGTTTGTCATCACTACTTTGTCACAGCAACATGGCTTTCATTTATAGTTTTTATTCTGTTCCAGGTAGTATGTGGTGCCCTGTGGTAATGATGCACCCCAGTACCTGTGTTCATTCATTCCATTCTTTTCAGTCACAAATTGTTGGGAGTTCTCATTTTTAGAGCAAGCCCCCCGAACTGTGTTGAGATCCACCTTAAAAATAATGCATAGACCATCTTATCATTTAGCCTACTAAAACATCAGTCAATAGTTAGGCTACTGTATAATATGCTGTCATCAATTTTCTGAACAAATGAAAGAAATTAAGCACACGTTATGCCCCTTAAAAATTAAATTGTGCAATTTGAAACTAAACAACAGGCTTGAGGAAGAGCAGAAGAGCTTGTCCTAGCATTCTTTGGGTGTCTTTGGCTTTTACTTTTCGACTCTGGCTTTCTGCTGATCAAATAAAAGAAAAATGTGCTGTCAGTGGCACATGACAATTTGTGGATTATCGCACAAGCACAAACTCTGAGCTGGGGGAGACCTCTCTGAAGCCTTGGGTTAATATTCCGCCGATCCTTTGGGGTCCTGTGAGTTCTCAGGGTCAGGATTAGACAAGACAGATGCCATATTTACTTTTGGACTGCCTTGGGTACAGTGTACTTATCTATCTCTTGGACCACTTTTGAGACTCTCAGTCTTTCTGTGTGTGTTTATCCTTGTGCTTTCTGTCATGTGACTTAACCTCTGAACTCACTGATGACTGACACTGCTGCCTCGTACAAATGCAAAAAAGGCATGAATGGCACAAGTGTGGTATGGAGTTTTGCAATAACCCTGACATTTGCACAATATGAAAGCCTTTCAGTCACACCTAAATGTAAGGAATGTAAGTGTGTCCTTGTATTTGTGTTTTTCACACATATCTCTCATACCATAGTCTGCCTAACTGCACATTTGCTAATGGCAAGAATGAGTACAAGGTTTCTTTGGGACAAAAGATATGAGCCTACTTTGGAGCCTTCCCAAAGTAGAATAATTAATCTTTTAACCAAGGAGACTTATATTATAGGCCTAAATTATCAAATTTGTTGTAGTCATGAAATACAAATCTCCCTTTTCAACCCTGCATGTTAACATGTCCTCTGAAGAAAGTGAGGCTACTGGTTTGAGACTTGCCAATTTACCGGCATCAACCGGTTGACGGTTAACACCCGGCCCATTAGTGAAAATCTAAACGCCAATGTGGCCCTTCGACCAAAATAATTGCCCACCGCTGCATTAAAGAATGGCGCAATAGGGTCCTAAAGTTGTCAGCGGTTGTGTGGTGAGCTGGCTGAGATTCCTGATACCATAAATGTACAAGAAAATAGCCTAGATAATTCTAATACATAGCCTAAATCACAATTTCAACAGCGCAGTGCCTCCACTGTGAAAATACTACACTTACCTCAAAAGCTAGTGTTTGCGTATCTCCTCAGAATAATATAAACAGCTACAATACGTAGGTGTGGTGAATGCAAAGCTAGCTCTGTGGTGCCAGCACATCAAATAGGCTTAACCAAAATACTAGATGCAGCCAATACACCCAATGTATAATTAATCAATCAATAATGATTTATTAATAATAATCAATACTATTAATGGACTGGAATGGGTGGGAGAGAATTAAATGACCAACCGGTAGCATCACAGTAAAACGCCAAAGCAAAGTCAAGAACCAGTGACATACATGTATTAGTGGGTGCAGGGCCGTTTCAAGGTAATTAGGGGGCCCCAAGCAAACAGGACATGGGGGCCCTTCACTTCATCTTCAATATAATTATTTATATTGAACAGTTGTCTAACTCCAGTCTAAAGTCATTTTTTACTGAAAAACACAACCAACTAAACTACCAAAATTAAACAGTCAATCTTCAGGGGTCCTTTCAGCAATAGCTTGGTTTGCCTGTCCTGTTGCAACGGCCCTGATGTTATAGTGACGTAGCTACCGAAAAACCAAACTTTTCCGGCGCCATTTTTAAAAAGACGAGATGAGAGCCGGAGACGAGATGAAAGATGGATGTTAAACTTAAGCAGCAGTGGTCAATGGAGGAATGGAGGCATTGTGGTCGTCCACAGTCCAAATATGAGGAAGCAGTAGGCCTAAGAATGAAACCGATATTGGAAGGGTTGCAAAAAGAATTACAAACTATGCCAAAATGTAAATTAGAGATATTTTTACGACTGCAATGGATAGAATATGCATGTACTAACAATATTGTGACATCTAAACATAAGTTGGACAGTTAATGCTCTTCAAATATGAAATCTTGTGCAAATATGTTAATTATCTCATTACTTATGCGAGATATGAAAATGTCCCAAGCAGAAATGGATTCTACGCGAAAAAGTAGTCTAGAAACAACTGAGAAACGTGAGGTAGTGACCTTTATCGCGAAGTTGCTTATTTTGCCCTGACAGATACGAGAGTGACTCCTCATCCTTCACTGAATAAACCACTGATCTGTTCATAGTTCATTGGAAGATAGTTCTGAATGTGTGTGAGATTGGAGTTTTGTACGTGTGTGAGAGTGGAGTTTTGTATTCTATCTTGTTTGTTTGGCAAGAATTCCATAAATAAAACCAGTTTCTGGGATTTATGTGTAAATTTTAGTGGCCATTGCTTATTTTTATGGCCAATTTTAATACAATTACATGAGTTAAAACAAAAATAAGCAGAAAATGATTCTTGCTTTGAGGCAAAATAGGCGTTTTTCCTTGGTTTTGCATACAATGCTAATCAGAATTTCACCGACAGCTATTGACTGAGCACACCCATTTACCCTCTCACTTGTTAAATCAAACAATCATAATTGCAAATAGGCCACATGCCAAATTCTGCATCATCATTTTGCATCTGTCAGAATTAAGTCTTTAGCTATATATTTTTCCAGGGCGATATGATCTCAGATTGGCTCAGATTAGATGTGAGGCATGTGAAGTGACTTGGAACCCTGAGGTCGACGACCTGATCAGGAATGACTACTGGCCTGCCTCTTCTCACTATTCAACTACGCCACAGATGTCCTTTTTTCTTTTGGAGAGCTGAAGACATAAACAGGGATGTCTAGTCAAGCATTTCTTAGAATGCTGGATCAACGCACTATTCGCTTTGGTTGTATTCATGTTAATTACATATAAATGGTAGCCTAATTAGGCTACTTATAATTTTAATTATAGCTGATGATGGCCGCAAATAAATTGGCATGAATTTGGATATTTTTCTAGGCCTACTCTATTTCTTTTTTTAAATTACCCAACTTGAGAATCAAAACTAATGTAAAATTGATCCATGCGGTCAGATCCATAAATATGGACATACACTAAAGGTGTTTGAATAATAGCGTAGGCTAGTATACTGATTGACTCACTAAAGGTGATTAAACAGATAATGTGTGTGCATGTTCACAATACTGAAGGTAATTTCTGTGAATTGGTAATCAAATGAACATTTAAAGCTAATATGTAGGCTAATGATGATGCCATGTGTTCTGTCCTTGTACTTCTTGATCTTAGTGCAGCCTTTGATACTATTGATCATGACATTCTGCTGCATAGATTGGAACATTGGGTAGGAATATCTGGTACAGCCTTACAATGGTTTTCATCATACTTAACCAATAGGAAGTTCTGTGTTTCTGCAAACAGCTACACATCCACTTTTTTTCCTGTTAAATATGGGGTGCCCCAGGGGTCAGTGTTAGGACCAATTTTATTTTGTTTATACATGCTTCCTCTTGGGCATATTATCCAAAAACACTCTCATTTCACTTTTATGCTGATGATACAGATATACCTGCCCATTAGTTCCTCTGATCCTACTGCATTAAACTCAGTAAATGAATGTCTTCATGACATAAAAAAACTGGATGTCTAATAACTTCCTTCAGCTGAACTCTGACAAAACTGAAGTGCTTATAATTGGATCAAAACACATGAGAAAACAATTAAATCCTTCTCTAGGTCCTTTTCCATTTCTAGACTGTGTAAAACCTGTTGCAAAAAACCTTGGTGTTTGGTTTGACAGTAATCTAAGCTTTGAGCGTCACATTACAAAGCTCATTCAATCTTGTTTTTATCACATTAGAAATATTTCAAAGATTAGTTCCATTTTAACTCTTAAAGACATGGAGACAATTGTACATGCTTTGATCTCCTCGCGCCTTGATTACTGCAATAGTCTCTTTTCTTGTCTTGACCAAAAGTGCATTAAGCGACTTCAAATTGTGCAGAATTCAGCTGCCAGGCTTCTAACTAAGACTAAGAGTTGTGACCACATCACTCCTGTTTCAGCCTCATTGCACTGGCTCCCAGTATGTTTTAGAATTGACTACAAGATTCTCTTGATTACTTTTAAAGCTCTTCATGGCCTGTCTCCCAAATACATAGCTGATCTGTTGGTACCTTATACACCTCCACACACTCTAAGATCTTCTGGTTGTGGTTTTTTGGAGATTCCTAAGGTCAACTTAAAAACTAAAGGAGATAAGGCTTTCAGTGTCAGGGCACCTAGGTTATGGAATGACTTGCCTGATGACATTAGATTAGCAAAGTCCCTATCCTCATTCAAGGCCCTCCTTAAAACTCACTTTTATAGGAAAGCCTTTCTTGCTTAAATGGTAGACAAAGCTTTATTTTAGTGTTAAGTTCTATCTTAAATTTGATTTCCTTTTTGTAGTTTTGTTTTAAGCCTTAATTTTTGATAAGTTTTATTTTTAGTTTTAAGTCCTATTTTAGTGCTAAGTTTATTTTCCCTTTCATAGTTTTGGTGATTTTGGTTTATTTGTTTGATAAGTTTTATTTTTGTGTTAGGTTTAGTATTTAGGCCTAGTTCTTTTTAGTCGTTAAGTTTATTTCTCTTTTTTGTCTTATACCTTTTATTTATTGTGATATTGTACAGCACTTTGTAACATGCTTTTGAAAAGTGCCATAAAGATTATTATTATTATTATTATAAAGCTTTTATTTACTGTAGATCAGAGGAAAAAGCCATCTTTAAAGGTCTTCATCGCAAATGATGACGATGTTGCAAGCTTAGTGGACTATATACCTCAACCAGTCATGTAAACATCTCTATACCTACCTACAGTATAAACACTTTACCAAAGGATTTTGTTAGTGCAAGTTTTGACCTTCCCTGTTTTAGGTTGCTGGAAGAGGTATCTGTGGTGGTCAGTGGATGGTGATGCACGAGATGTCTTAACAAGTCCTCAGGCAAAACTAATGAAGAGGGCCTGGAACTCGCTGTATGTGGTCAAGTTCAAGTTCAAGTTGAGTTTATTGTTGCATCTCATTATAGCCTATTTCCATATAACAAAGAGCAAAAAGCTTATGTCCCTCACCCCTTCACAGCCTGCTATAACTAGTAAATAACAGCTGCTATACGTAGCAGCAAAATGTAGGCCTAATCCCAAAAATGAAAAGCTTCTACCATAATTTACAAAGATACGTAACATGCAACTATACCAAGATGCTTGGTTTCTGCAAGAGCCCATGGAAATAATCGCCTTCGGCAAAAAAAAAAAAAGACGAAGTTCAGCTTACTAGCCTATTGGCCGGGGCACAATGCATCGGCAACACTGAAACAAAGGTTCTCCCCCTTGCAAAAGCCTGACGTTAGTGCGTGATAAGAGTTTCCGTTTGACTCTGGACATAGGTCAGCTGTAAGAACTCTGCCCACTTCACACACCATTCTCTGAACGACGAGCGATGCTCATGTGTTTTCCTTGACTAACGAATTCGTGATTGAGATATTCCTTACCTACACCATGTTGGATCCCATTGAAAGTCCACTGTTATTTAGGGGTGCAAAATTACCAGAGTTGGTCGATACTTTAGTGCCAAGTCAGCTGGCCAGTTGACCGCCACTGCAATAACATTACATTTGGTTCAGGCTAACGTTACTAACTCATTCACAGGCATCAATACGAAAAACAAACAAACATCCAAACTAAGAACATGCTGTTCTTACAGATTTACGTTTGAAATAGGTGTAGCAGGGTAGACTTTCTGCTCCCCCCGTCTCTTGCTTGCCCCAGTTAATGAGTGGGTGGGGCAGGGTAGTTAATTGATTGATTAACCCACCTGCACCCTATTTAAAAGCCCAGGTAACCAGCTTCAGTGTAGGTTCTGGCGTGACCCTGGCTGAATGCCACAACCTTCCGTCAGGTATGTTTGCGCCTCTGTGTTTTATTTCGTTTTGTTTTATGTCATTATTCTCAGTATTTTAATTATCTGTACTGTATGTTTGTAGCTCTGCTGCCTGCCTGCTACCATCATGGCATGAGTGATGTGTGCCTCTAGCTACCTTCGTTGGTAGGTACGATTTGCCAATCCTATGTGTTGTACTGCATTCAGACTTTTATGTTAACTGTTTTGTTTATGTCTCCAGGTAGCGTGGCCCTGCTCTCCTACCGCCAATATGGGGCATGCTGCTGTCTTGTCTTGGTTTTGTTTTGGTAGTTTTGGTTTCAATTGAGTTCTAGTTGGGCTATTTGTGTTTGTTTAACTGTTTATGTCTTTATGTGTCATTTCTTTTGTTTCTTCATCAGAGGTGGCTCATGGAGGGGCCTGGCACCTGAGTGTTACCTGCAGACTTGCTGTGCACTACCTTGCTTGCTGTGTAATCATTTATCTTTCATAATATTGGCATGGGTTTATTCTAGTGTGTGTGTGTGTGTGTGTGTGTGTGTGTACTTAATGCATGTCCCCAGATTGCCTGCCCCCCTCTGTTAAGCCTCTGTCCTTGTAATTGTCCATTTAACCATTTGCTTTCATCGAGTCCATGTCCTATTCCCAAGCACATCACACGAACCTGTACAACTTTGGTTATGTTGCTAGTCTATTGAAGCTCTTAAAGATTCCCTGGGACGTTAGGTTCCAGGGTGGCGTAGTCATAGCCTAGAACTCTAGACGTACCCCTAGCGGTAGCAAATTTGAATTTCCACAGCAGATGCGTCTAGAGGCCACTGATAGAAACCTGTTGTATCCTTCCTCTGGCGGCGGATAACCAATCACAGCGCGGTATGTGTACAGGAAATCGTAAGGCGGGCTTTGTACGATGACTACAGCCCTGCTCAAACCAGAGCAGAATCGTCTTTGGCTTTAGTTTTGGACGAATTGCACGTCATTTTCTTTGAAAGTTAAACAAGAAAGTGCACTGAAGTTTTTCGTTCTGAAAAAGATGTCTTTGCCGTGTTACCGACGGGCTACGGGAAAAGTTTGATATACCAGCTGGTACCACTGGCCGGAACGCTAGCCTATTACGTGGAGAGGCAGTTTGAAAGACAACGCAATCACCCGCCCCTCCATTGAGGTACAGTCTATCAGTGGTCTTCAGACTATACATTCTTATGATATAGTCTGGCGTGTCAGGCTAGCGTAGTCAGGCTACTATGGTTGGCTCTTTAGCCTTCCGTTCCGTCATGCTACATAGCTTCAACTTCAAGCAGACACACGGAGGGACTTAAATATGTTCCACAATAATTCAGTGGCTGCCTTGGAAAAACAGCAGAGGTAGCCCTTCCCAGGAAAGCCCAAGGGGAGTGGTGACACGCCATGCACCATTCCTAATTATAGGAAATGTCAAAGAGGTTTTAAGTCTAGACTTAAAGGTGTTAAGAGTGTCCACTTCGCGAATGTAGAGAGGAATAGAATTCCATAGATCCATTTCATTAGAACATAAGCCCCCCCTAACGTTACTTGACATATCAGCAGGCTATGACAAGCAACTAACTAACACTGATGTTACTAACATTACGGGCTCTGCTATCTACTTTTGACATTGACAGTGGTAGCCTAACATTAGTCTTTTTACCTGTCGAGACGAAACATTGCTGTTCCACCATCAATCTTCGTGTACTTGCTCCAGCTGCCATGAATTGTTTTCAAGCTATGTCGATGGTTTAATTCCAGTTTCATCGGTTCTTATGTTCACTTTTCAATGAGTGTATTCCTGGCTCTCATAACTTGTGGTGGTGGAATTGACGTTAGTTTCAACTAATCCAGTATGGCTCAATCCTTGTACGCTCCTTTTCTAAAACTATTTTTCCTTCCTGATGGAAACATGGGACTTTGTATCTTCCTCAGAATTGACAGCTACTCCATAAAATGCTTAAACATGTAAATTAATAAGCCGTAAATGGACTCTGACAGGTTCGTTTCAAGTACAAGCCAATTACTACTAACGTTAGCTCCAGATGCGATTTCTTTGCCATCAAGTGGAGGTTTGCGAGCTGTGCCAGAACTGTTAGTCGCTAGCAGCTAGAAGGTTGTAACAGTATTTCGGACAGCGGTATCTCAACGTTCTACAACATTTATGTAGCTAACAGTATTTCGGACACTCCGGCTTTTTTGGTGAATACAACAAATTGTGTACTGGCAAGTAAAAAAATGTAATTGTCCTTGGAAACCTTGAGTTATCTCAAGGTTTTAATAAGGGGAGAACGATCACTCTCAGATCTACTTCCGACGGTACTGCAACGAGAGGGCGCGCGCTAGCAAGTCCAAAATGAATGGCGGTCTATGGCCATTCACTTGAATCGAGTAGCATAATGCTAGTGAGTCTGAGGTAAAAACTGCTACCTTTTCCTGAAGTGGCTGGGGCACTTAGTGAGGTTCGCCCGACAGGAGCGACAACTCCTCCTTTTTATGGATTAGCATGAGCTACCAGAGTGGTCGACTTCTGCCGGGCGAACTAAAACGAGGTGGTGTGCCGGTGGTGTGAAAGCCGCTTTCAACGACCTGTCTAGGTCCCTCGGGCTGGTGAGAGGCAACATCACCATAGGTAAGAGGAACTTTGCGCCGGTGCTGAAAGCCACTCTGGAGCAGGCCATGACCCCAACCAACATCAACAGCGGCTTCAGGAAGACTGGCCTGTTCCCCCCTGGATAGGTCGGCAGTGTGACAATAACTTTCCTCCATTTGCCTTTCCCAGAACTTTGATGATGAGATCCGCTCCTCAAATTTTCTCATATATCCCCTGAAGATGGTGGTTATGACGTTCTCAAATGAAAACTCTGTGGCTCAAGAGTCTTCAGGTTATGCAGGTTTATGCAGCGACTCAAAACCAGGCCATGAAAATGGCAATTGAGAGCTCCAGGGAAGACGTCGAGCTGATACAAAGGTGCAGGAAGCAGGCTAGAAAGGTGAAGCAAGCCACACTTTTGGAGGGTAGGCAGACTAGGCTAGGCCTTATGAAGAGATGGGTGACCATACAGAGTCACATTGTGCATTGTGCATAGAGCCAATGTTCTACGGCACACTGGTGAGGACTCTACAGAGGATGACAGTAGAGAATGCAGCCATGAAACTCTCCGAGATGATCAGGAACTTGCCAAGAGTTCTATACAATGTTGATCATCACAGAATGATGGAGGTTGAGAGGGAGAATCAGAAAGAAGGAGCAGTCGACTACTTGAATCTCCAGAGGTTGGAGGGTCAATGGGGAGAGCTGCACACCACCATCAACAGGAACAACAAAAACACGATGGCTCAAATTACTGACGTCTGGAAACAAGTACATGACTCCCAAGAAACATCGCTTGAGCACAGCAAGCTTATCCTTCTCCACCCCTCTGCTCCAGCCTCATGCGCAACCAATGCGAATTTAAATGACAAGACAACCAGATGGATGACAGAAGCAGTTTTCCTTAAGCCTTTACATTTCTCGTTCAAAATAACGTAGCACAATCTTCATAGCAACTTCATAGTGGTTATCTGTCTGATTCAACATTTTTTTTTCTCTCTGAACAAAAACAAAATGCGTTCCTTATACATGGGTTTCTTGGCAACGTCATACATCGTATGCGCACGCAGACCGGGGGCAAAAGCACCATAGAACCAGCATTGAACAACGTAGGCAGCTCTTTAGAGAAGGACTAAAATTTGTTTTCAGTACACTACACCGGAGGAAAACATCTAATTATTTGAATCACAAATGGTTGTCAGCAGTTTTCACCAAAATTATTTTTTTCTAACGGCAATATTCCGACTTTTCGGTCTACATGTAGTTTGTGTTTTTATGTTTGGCATTTCCACCTAGCAATAGTTTACCATCTTCAAGGGCTTAAATGCATTTGGGATTTGTTTAATACAATACCTAGTTCTCTGGCTGTGATTCATCCTTTAGTTGACTGATAAAATATATCAAAATACACTAACATCGAAGGAAGAAAATTAGAAATTGCCGTTGCATTGCTTGCTCACCCAGTCACGCTAGCGTTACCCTTGTTTAGCCTATCAATGCCTACATTAGCCTATGATATATATTTTTCCAATGACTGTAATGTCATTTCACCCTTGACGGCAAAATGTCCAACATCACTTTGCCTTATACGAACACATAAGATTGAATAAAAATGTCTTTTAAGCTGTCCATCAAAGGTTTGTGTTACTAACTAGCTCCCTAGTAAATGCCTGCAGCTGATAGGTCTGACATGCTAGCGGTTATCTTCACTGTAACAGACGTAACGTAGGCTATGCTTTGTTGTGTGAATGCAAATACCGATTTGTGAAATGTTTATGCCGCCTTCACATCAGCCAAGTTTTGAGTCCGTGGGTACGACAACCTAACGACTGGAAATCATTCATTCCCTATGAGGACACGGAGACCGCATGCGAACGGGGTCCGACAACTGCGGTGCGAATCCGACAGGGCTCCGGATGCGTTAAAAAATTGAACTCGCCCGACAGTTTCGGATACGACAGAGCCAACGGTAGAGTGCGTTGCTAGGTAACGGCCATAAACATTGTCTAGACATGCTTCAATATCAGCGAAATTGCACTATATTTTAACATTTTACAACTGTCAAACACAACAGAAATGTATTTTGTTGGCCCCTAAGTGTGTCAGGTGGTTTAATACAGGTTACAGTGCAAGTTACCTGAACTATCGATTCACCGCCATTTCCCCCTTCTCTGTTGAGAGCTCCGACTGAAAGACGTGTAGTGTCCAGCAGCGGTAGGGGGAGTGTTGCGAAATTCGGAGTTGTAATGTGAAGGCAGCATTAGAATTCATGACAGGATAAGCGATTCCGCCGTAGCTAACATAGTAACTATAAGGTAATTTGGACAACATCTGTTGAGCCATTGACATTAGCTAGGCAGAAACTTCCAATGTAACTTTATTGTGTCAGAAATTACTCACTGGACTCACACATACAGAGATGGAAGTCCATCACAGTTAATTGAAATCAAATTGTTTCAACAAATATCTCCACATTCCGCCATTAATTCCATACTTGCTTAAGTTGAGCTTCTATTATTTTTCTGATCCAAGCTGTGTATTCTAGGCGTGCATACCATTTGTTTATAGCGTGCATTGCTAACATAACGTACTTACATGCTAACAGATTTATTGGCCACATATGGTTCTATAAACCAAGCAAAACTAGGACAAACGCTCTAGGATTATATAGCATTGTATGGGTATCGCCAGTAGTACCTAAATAAAGCAATATTTAAGATACGTCTGCTGACATCTACATAACTTTGTAACCCAGTTTCGCAACTTCTGCCCCCTGGATGCGCGCGCATCCAGTTTGTTAGTAAACTGTAAATCCATCTATTACTTCAATAAGGAACGCATCATTTCTGATTGGTAATCGCCCAACCACATCATAGCTCATTACATAAAGTTAACCGAAGTTTAACTTGATTTTATTGCCCAACTCGCCCAAGTTTCGTCACTGAAATCGCCCATCTCCATACGAAGTCAATTACTTCCATCGCCCCGTCTCGCCCGATTTGCTTTCGGTCTGAACGCACAGTAAGGGTCATACATACCTCCAGTCCATTCTTTGGCCAAATTTGGGCCTGAATGATTTTGCTATCCGGGTAGCCTTCTAAATAGATATGAGCATGTAAACAAAGACAGAGCCTGAGTCTGTCAGCCTTTACTCTGTTTAAAATTTCACACCACACTGTTTAAAATGAATGAGACGAAATGATAGCCTAAACAAAGACAAAATGTGGCCATTTGTTTTTCAGATCATACACTCTTTACGCCGCCACAGTCCAACAGTGTGGTCATTCAGCAGATCTACTAAGTGGTGGAATGTGATCATTCCTGGATTCAGTCCCATCCAGTGGGATAAAAATGTCCGGATGTGAGAGGAAACATTCATGTGTCTTTGCAACAAAGTCCAGCCACTGATTGAAAAGCAAGACACAACATTTCGGGAATGCATTCCTCTGATGAAAGAGTGGCCATAGCATTACGGAAACTGGCTACTAGGTCTGAGTACAGGAGTGTGTGTCATCTGTTTGGTATCAGTATTACATCTGTGTACTGCTGTGAGTCTGAGTTCGTCATTGCTGTGGGTACCGGAACTAATTCCTTGTACCAGACCAGGGGAAGTTTTTAGAAATGGCAGGCTACATAGAAAACAGATATGGACTCCCCCAGTGCATTGGTGCCATTGATGGTTCCTACATACCCATCTTGGCACCACCACAGTACCATTGCAACTATTACAACCGGAAGGGCTGGCATAGATGGTAGATGGGACAGGTATATTTTGGAATGCATTTGCAGGACTGCCAGGGAGCCTACATGATGCCCGAGTGTTGAGACTGAAACTCTTTGTGGGAGTTGGCCAACCAAGGGACATTGCTAGTGTGAATGTAGGCTACGTATCCTGGACGACTTGGCTTATCCCCCTCAAAATTGGCTCTTAAAACCTTTTACAGAGACTGGGAGTCCACCTGCAATTCAAGTTCACCAAGTGAAGTGTTCCCATGATACCAAGTTGCAGCTGAAATTTAATTATTTCAGTGTCATAGTTGGCTATGTAGTTTTCTGTATTAGTACTCATTTTGGTCATCAATTGCCTAAATTTGCCTGTTTTTTTGTTTTGTTTTGTTGTATCTTTTTTGCAATGCACCACCTCACCATTATTGTGTGTTAACACCACAGCAAAATCCAACCAGCATGAAACTCCATCAAGGCATCTCAAAACAAAGACCAATCAACTTGAAAATTATGGACTATTCATCCTTATCCTAACACTGCAGTAAGTAAACTGTTTAATTATGCCAAAACAGATAAAATACCCCGTTATTATAAATATTACGTTAGCCAACATGCTTTAAAAACGGCTAACGTTGCCAGTGGCAGAGAAAGGCAAACTTTAGACCCATTTTGCTATCGATAAATGTCTGTGACAAAATGTAACAAACTAAGTTGAGTTGTTTTGAGTTTCGTGATAGATAAGTTGATATGTTGTTGATGTTGATATGCCTCTTTTGTAGTGCTGGATTACAAATGAGAAATCTTTGGAAATACGGTGCTGAAACTCGTTAGCATGTTAGCAGCAGCAAACTTTGTAAACTATTTTAAAGCATCTAGCCACTATTTTTCCACTTCGTCTATCACAGACATCACTTATTCCACCAAGGACGTAGCTATGATATCTTTTGGGGTAAAGGATAGGCTAAAGAGCACTTTCCCTATCAAGTTGGAACGATTCATGCTGCATTTTTTGCATAACATTGTAGAATATTACCGCTACTCAAAAGAGCGACAGGCCAAGGCTCTTTAGTTACCGTTGCTATGTAGGATTAGTCAGTTGCCGTTCTTGGGAGGGGCTTAGCGAAGGGTCAATAGCTGGCTTGCACCCTACGTCACTAACGTATTTTTCAGCGTCCTTCTGTACGCGCGCGAACCTCAACTGGTGGGCTTCTGGAGCTGGAGCCATTGAAAGCACTGTATTTTGGCTTTTTATACCAAAAGCCTCAGTTTTGTGCCGTTTTTGGATGTTATAAACTGCCTAACCGAGAGAAGAGAAAGGGTTAATATCGAGTACCTAAGGAAATCGCCCATAAAGGTGAGAAATAGGGGAAAAAAAACTCAGAGAACCATGCCGTAGTTCGTAATGTCCACAGCCGCAATTGTCGGCAAATCTTTCCGCTCTTGAGAAAATTCTGACATTTTCATCAAGTACGGGTCACGTCCGATGTATTTCCCTACTAATTCCTTGTATTTTTCCCTACATACCGGCTCCAAACCATTACAATATGCACTTTTCTCCGTGCCGTCCATTGGTTATGCTTGCCTCTACATCCTGCCCATCAGTTTGAATTGTTCGCGCTGCTGTTATCACGTCACTGGGACCCTGCTATTGCCTGTAGCCTAGCTAGCTTGTTTAACTCTCACCTACGGTCAACCACATCTATGCCATAACTGAACCTCTTATGTTAACCTTCATATTTTTTTTTGTCCGAGGTATAGATACCATATGTGGCCTTGGCCTACCACAACGATATTTGTGGTATGGTTATATTTGCTATCTGGGTAGCCTAGGCTACATGTTTAATGTGTAGCAGTCGCTAATTGAAACTTTACATGTTGTGTCACTTAACACACTCTTTGCTGGTTCTCAATAGTCCGCCGCCTCGATTCTCTAAGTCTTGTAGGGTGGGCCACATGCCTCCGTTTTGGTGCAAATATCCACAAACCAAGGATAAGAAGCATAGGCCTAACTGTACGTTTACACCAAGAGTTACAAAAGCTGTAAAATTGTCGGTCATTCACTTTCCGTGAGCAAGAGCGACAAAAGCTATCGGCTGTAAAAGTTGGTCAATTTGAGCAAAAAAAGCAAATAAATCGCCCAACTTTTGCAGAAAATAGCCTGCATTTCTATTTTTTCCCCGCCCACCAGGCGATCTGTTGCTCAGTTGCTCACCGTTAATCGCTGTTGCCTACTGTCATTGAAAATGAATGGGAACTAGTCTCCCAACACCAGTGATATTATCGCCCGTGTGACCAAGTAGCCCTTAGTGTAAATGTACAGTAATGGCTTTTATTTCGATAGAACATCCCGCTCCGCTCTTGTTTTGGTCGCAATAGTAACGGGTTACGTCGTGGCATAGTAAAAATCTAGAATATTTTATTAAAATTGTGGAGGATAATAAAACGTACCGTACCAAACTGAGTCGAATAGTCACGCCCTCTTCCACGTTAGCATAAGGACCTATCAAGCCCACCAAAATGAATGAACAGATACATATAACTTCTGGTCCGCCTTGGTATGAGCCGTGGGTTTCACATATAATGTTTAATAATGTTTAAACTTACATTTTGAGCTTCAAAAACGTAAAAAAATAAATTCATTGTAGACGAACGTCAAAAGTTTTGTTACATAAAACAACAAACATAGTCTTGATTGGCATGTGTGGTTATCATTTAAATTCACATGCAACATATGTGTGACTCAGGTTATAAATCAAAGTGGAGCAGAAAGTCACGTTTATCTGTCCATTCACTCTCCGGCCAAAAGCTATGCTAAACCTGAAGTTAGCATGACTTCGGTTCCCTATAGAGACGTAGGCTACCAAACTTGATCCATAGAGAAAAATATATCGCCTAGGATTAATTTTCTTGCTAGCTGATGTGGCTAAGACAGCCACACTATCATTAGATAGCTATGATAAGGCTGGGCTAGGTATGTAACGTTAAACCACATAAGGAATCTGTAGTCATCTTAGCTTATATCCTCACCTTAAAAATCACCTCTAATCGATTGCGTGTAATAGGCCTATCACAAGCTCTCATTATCATTCTCTTAGTGCCTTGATGTAAAATGAATTGTGTTTCAAAATCCTCCAACTACAATGTTAAAAAATGCAAAGATTTATTATTCAATGAATGTTACTCTTTTTTTCTCTTACTCTTTTTTCCCATCATGTGTGATCACTGACTAAATAAAAATTTGCGCTCAAAATTTAAAATAGAAGTCAACACATTTTTTTGCATTTGAGTCAGCTGGATGGAGAAAATAGAACTAACACCGATCATCTACATTTTATTATGGATTGCAATGCATCTTCAAATGTCAAACTTTCATTAACTGCATTATCTTCCACCTATCAGGAAACATTGAAGTCTGTTATCCTGCTTGTCATCTGGTTGCAACAAGTATGCATGGTATTAAGCAAGTAGGGTTGTTAATGAATAATTAATGAGATCGATTATTTATTTGTTAAGGCTTGTTCGAATAAAAATTAAAGCTTAGCGAATAATCGTTTATATCTTGCGCATTAGAGCAGCTACATCTTCCGGTACGCTATTGCGCAACAACAAGGAGAGGTGAAGGAGGTTAGAAGGAGAATAGCAGTGTGGGACCATTTCTCAAGAAAATTTCAATGCAATTACAGTGACGCTGTTGCCTACTAACGTCATTTAAAATGCGTTCTGATACTGGAGAACTACTCTCATACCAGCTAGTTGTGCGCATTGCCTAGTCGCGATGTTTTCTCCGATGTGAAGGGAAACAGGCATGCTGTTGATAAATTGGTTACTGCTTATTAGGCCTAGGCCTACATAATTTGAGAAATGTTATTCGTTATTTAACGTAGCCTACTTGGCTACTGAAGGCTATTAGAGAGCGCGTCAACTTTTTATAATAATTGTCTCTGCCTCGGAAAGCATGAACGTGTGATCCACTGGAATATGCATACCTGTGTGCCTTGCTCCCCCGCCCTCTCGTCCTGAGTTTGAACAAAACTATGTGAAAGTTCTTCCTATCACCAGCTGTTATCCGTTGGCAATTTTGGTCAGAAAAGTTCCATATTTCGTCGTGCATTCAAAAATGCTCATGATAGCTGCATTCAAAACATTGTGACAAATCTAGCCAAGAGCTGGATTCTTATTTCACAATCTGGGACGTTATTAAGCTCTGGATAAAAGTACAGTCGAAAAAAATATTTAACAGCAGCATAAACAAAAGCTACATTAGAGCTCTAATAACTGACGGTCAATTCCTTCACAAAATC
This sequence comes from Sardinella longiceps, assembly GCA_027497455.2. Classification (NCBI taxonomy): domain Eukaryota; kingdom Metazoa; phylum Chordata; class Actinopteri; order Clupeiformes; family Clupeidae; genus Sardinella; species Sardinella longiceps. The sequence continues at coordinate 14,561,133 of JAODXP020000024.1, read as the reverse complement.
CCTTAACATCGCAACCAGGTCTACAGGGTTGATGTGGTGCAAGTTCGCACCTTAATGCACACTGATCCTTTCGCTCTAATGCTGCGGAAGGCCAAAATGCTGTATTTCCTTAATAACTTTGGAGTAACATAAGTCATTTTATGTGCGGGTTTTTTTTTTTTTTACATTAATTTGCGCGGGGAAGATGGGCGCAAACCCATGAATGTAGACTGGCTCTGAAAGTGGGCAAATGACGTCTTTTTTTGAATAATCGAACATGAAAATTTCTGTAAAGTCCCAACCCTATAAGCAAGGGTTTAAAACAAAGGAAACATGCAAGTCCGTTTTAAAATAAGTTAAGCTGCTCTGTTGGGTAATATTTTCGTGTGAAAGTAGATTCAAAAGGCTGCTTACTGTCGTTAGACCTACCATTCTAAAAAGCATTGATATGGTGAAACTTTTTACAAGATAAACGTCTCAGTTGTCCTATTATGAAGAAATAACAGACACCCTCTCAACCAATCAGAGAACATTCCATTCCACCGGGTGATAAAATAAAATAAAGTTGATGTGATGCATGTGTATGCGTTTCCCTTGAATTTCTCTCTTTTTATTTTTTTTTTATTTACCCAACTCGCCCACTTCCTAATTTGTCACTGTTTGTTGGATGGCACCCTGGTGCAATGAGATATAAGAGTGAATTGTTACAAGATAAAGAAGCTGAAATCTTGAGTTCACTTTCAATAAGACAAGCCTGAAGAGACAGAAAACAGGCATTTCTTTCTCCTTATGCACTTATGGCTTCAGTCTGCTTGTCAGCCTCCTTCACTGGGTGTTCAGTCGAGGAATGCAGAAAATGTGATTGGCCCTGCGGGATACAAAAAGGGAAGTTTCTTTGAATCCTTATCTATTGTCCCCAGCTCTGCTTAAAAATGCTCAAGGTCCTTCGTCCTCCATCTTATCAACAGTATGTTCACAGGATTTTGAGAGCTACTGGCTCACTCATACACCTTGTTGAATACAAATCCCAGACACTTTTTTGTCCTTTGAAGAACAGTTCTTTGCCAGAGATGTTTCAGACATCAATGTAAAGGGGAAAGAGGGGGGAAACGGTGTATGACATTCACTGCTGTTTTTTATTATTATTATTATTTGCTGAGTCTGATGTAGAGCAGAGAGGGATGATGGGTAGCAAGAGGTGACAGATGACCCCCCCACTGTGTATTCCCCTTTCACACAGCCATCAGATGGTTTAGAGACCCCACATCTACACCATGTCCAAAAGACCCAGGCTATATTTCCCAAGGCAACCTCACGCTCTGATGATAGACTCTTCCCATGTCATCTGATGACAATGACCTCCTCAGCCTATAGACTCAGCCCAGAGTGCTTCATAAATCCAACACAGCATCTACCATTGCAGTGGAAATCAGTTCTATAAAACAATTCAGTTGAGGATATTTGTATGGGTAACTTTTGTAATTTCATGACAAGCTCCATCAGTTGTAAAGTTAAGTTACATAGACGGATGTTCAGTGCATGTAGTAACCAGTTGATTGTTCTTGTTTTAAAGAAAATGTGACAGGACCTAACTTGTGATTTTTCAAGTCTAACAAACTCTCAATTCCCTTTGAAATACACAGCATTTGATTGAACAGATATTTCTTTCATGGGAGAGGGACTTTCATCAACAAATAATTAGCTCAGACATAAGCAATGTCAACTGAACTTCAAATACAATTATACTGTTAGCACAAACCAGTGCAACCCAATAGAAGCGGTTTTCGAGCAGTGGAAATTACAGATGAATATAAACTAAATTACCCATACCAACTAAAGTCTCTACAGGTTATGGGTGATGCATACACCTGCCTGGAACAAAAAGACTTCGCTCCAGCACCACGGCTCATCGACTTCTAACATTGCTACATTATGCATCAAAGCATACCATAGCACTATCAGTCTGCCATAGGAAAAGAAAGCCTTGGATGTTGGGAGCCAGAATCAATTACACAGTGCTGAATGCAAGTCAACTATGCACAGATAAGGTTATAGGGGCCTTGTGATAAGCTCACCGTAAAGGTCAAGGGAAAGTTTGGCGTGTTTGTGGAGATATCTGGCATTTAGATAACTTTTAACTCTGTAGCTCACTAAATGAATGGATTAGTGGAGCAATGAGGTAGCCTCGGCTAGAGATCTTAAAGGAAGAATCTGTGATTACTGACACAAGTCTATTTCAATTCAACAGACCATGACATTTTTGGACACTGTTTGACTTAAATATATATATAATATTTAATGGAATGATCAGAGGCAGTATGTTTCTTTTCCATGAAAGAGTGCAAAGCCAACATGTGAACATCATTTATTTACTATTTGTTCATGTAAACACAGCATCCTTTTCTATTCATCACTGTATGGTACCGTTAATGAAGATAGACCCAGTCCAGTTTTGTGCTCTGGCTGCAGTGGTTTTGTGTAACTGTGTAGACAGCCATTTTTGTTCTTCTCAAGCTGGAAATGATTTTATAATTCCCTCTGTGGTCTGTCTTAAGTTTTCTGTCTGCTGATGTATGGAGTCTGTTGCTCTTTACATGCTCAAAGGGAAACATGATGGCACTGATGGATGGAGAACACCGTCATCAACACAAAACAAATGAATAAATTAATTGGTATCGGCATAGCTGATGTGTGTGATAACTAAATTATTAGCTGCCATGCAAGACAGGGCATTGAAATAAAATATGTGATATATATATTTTTCATGGGCATTTTTCATAAGACATTCTCACTGAAATGGAAATTGCATCCCGTGAGAGCAACATTAAGGGGTTTCACAATAATGATCTCTCATGCCTTCTGAACATAGAATAAGGCTGAAAATACTTAGGCCTACTGTAGTTCTTTGTGGATTCGTATTCACCTTATACAGCCCCGCCCCTTTTTGTCTTTTTTTCTTCCGCGCTTGCCCTCCGATAAGACCACTCATATTACACCGTTAAAACACCAGATATCACAACGCTAGTCAATGCGTTGCTAGACCGGATGTTGAATGACAATCGTCATGGCAGCCCCCATGTTTACCTGCGGAATAAGGTGAATATGAAGAGTGAAGGGAGCTATATTTCAGAAAAACCACATACATCACCCACTCATACACAATGTCACAGGGGTGTCTGATATGTGTTCACGTCCTTGTACATTTTCCATCTATCTTTGTCTGTTTAATAAAGAAACCTCAACTCACCACTTTAATCAATAACTCACTCAGTGGGCTTTTAGAACAGCTATAGACACCCTCATGGTTCAAAGAGGATAATAATGCCCCCATTGGATGACAATGCAGTCATCGACTATTTGGCAAATGCAAAAGTGCATTGATTAAGTAACATGTATTAGTCAACACATTGCATTTGCACTGGGATTTCAGGACTGCGATTGAACGTTAGAAACTAACACAATTAACAGTTATAAAAGATATCTGTATTCTGCAAGTTAACTTGATTATTGTAGTGACATATATGTTTGTTTGGAATAGTTGAGAAACTAAAAATTGTGTTGCATGATGGGATACAGTATCTTGTCACGGATTGGTTTCAATGTGAATGGATAACAGACAAGATATTTTTTGATGACAGACAATTGATTTGTCTAATTATATGCAAGGATTTTTGATGACATCCCCTTTGTAAGTGCAGCTTGCAACGAGTCACCTGACATGAGTGAGATTATCCGTTACCTGCAATAGGTCTACACATGCATATAGACAGTAATGTTTCAATGTGGTCATTATTTGAACATATACATTGCTTCCATGTATTTGATTATTCACTTTAGTCATTGCTCAATAAAATGCTATCTTACAATCACACTTTGACTGTGACTCATAATCCCATGGCTGACTTCATATTCCTTGCAATTATTTTTCATTAAGGCATGCAGAACTGCTGATCCACAAATGTGCTTTTGCAAGATGGTTTGTGATTCAACAAGATTTCAGCGCCTCCAGGTGCTATCCCCATGACTTTTAATCATTTGCCCTACAGCTAAAAATGAGCATCTTGTGCAAAGAATGATGAGCTTCAGCAGTCCTCGGTTCCACAGGAGTGCTGCCTGCCTGACACCAAAGGGAGTAGTCTTTTTTTGTATTTGAAGCTACTCTCTGCCAAATTGTTTCTAAACATGAGGAACGTGTGGGGAATGAGAGAAGTCACATGATGTATTTTTTTCTTTGCGAGACCCATGGAAAAAACAGTTCAATTCATTCACTGACTTAACATTATACTGAAATTGCAAGATGAGCCCTTGTTTTGCGAATCAAAGAACTGTTGTTTTTGCACTACTTTTTGAAACTTACTTTCTGCTGCGTCCACTTTTTCAAGCGATGGAACAGTCTTGACTTTCCCTTGATCTTTCAGGGTGCTGTCCACTCCCAGGGAACCAGTGGAGACGGTGTCCACATCCGACAACACACCTGACGTTCGGAAGTGAAAGCTGTCTACTGAACTCCAGCTGGAGGGTGACTCCAGGTCTGTGGAAACACCTAAGATGGGGGGATACCCTTGTTATGGATTATGTGATTTGAGATCTTGATAAAACTGATGTAATTTGAACAATTGTACTTACTGGGAGGGCTGACAGGTAATTTCAGAGGACTTGTCATCAGCCTCTGTGTCCTGTGGTCTAAAGAGATGATGACTCCTGATGCTATTAATAGGAGCCTCCTAATCTCTTTCTTCATGCTCCTTTTGTTTGTTTTTTTCTCTGAAACCAAACGGAACGGTGACTCCCCAAGCCGCTAGTTCCGTATGGAGCTCCTCCATAGACAACATGGAGTACAAAAAAACCTCAGTTTTTGGATGTTATAAACTGTCTAACCGAGATAAGGGAAAGGGTTAATATCGAGTACTTAAGGAAATCGCCCGTAAAGGTGAGAAATGGAAAAAAAAACAACTCACAGAACAACGCCGTAGTTATGCCCACAGCCTCGATTGTCGGCAAATCTTTCCGCTCTTGAGGAAATTCTGACATTTTCATCAAGTATGGGTCACGTCCGATGTATTTCCCTACTAATTCCTTGTATTTTTCCATACATACCGGCTCCAAACCACTACAATATGCACTTTTCTCCTTGCCGTCCATTGGTGTTGTTATGCTTGCCTCCACCTCTTGCCCATCATTTCGAATTGTTCGCGCTCCCGTTATCACGTCACTGAGACCCTGCTATTAAACAATGAAACGTTGTAAACTCTAAACAGCCACATTGGCTTAAAGGGCATATGGCAGGTTAAGGGTCTGTGTCCACAGAAAGCGGTTTTAGCGCCAAGAGTGCTCAAAAATGGATTTTCTCAGCACTTCGTTCAGGCATTTGCTAGGTTGCCAAAACAGTGCCAGCACGTCATTTTGTAGAATGTTGCTTCATGCTAATTAATTAGCGAACTAGCTAACTGAAAACGTCAGTAATCATTCAGCACTCAACTGACCAAATATGACATTGACAGACAAAATAAGTTAACATGGACTTTCAGTGAAGCTGACCCTCTAGTAATCACAGTTTGTGCTTCGTTTATTGTGAACAGTTTATACTCTGAAAGCGCTTGTCGCTCTGAGCGCCGGGGCTCATAGGATTTGTATTGAAACTAAGCGCTCTGAGCGCAAAAAGCGCTTTCTGTGGAAACAGGCCCTAACATTTACTTTTGATAGCGCGCTGGGCAGCCAGCTGTTGCTGCCGTGCTGTCCTCTGAGTGGCCTGATCCTGCCGCGCCTGTTCCTTTCTGGCGGCCTCACCTTGGACTCATCCACCGCCGACCTATCCAGGGGGAACAGGCCAGTCTTACGGAAGCCGCTCATGATGTTGGTGGGGGTCATGGCCTGTTCCAGAACGACTTTCAGCACCGGCGCAAAGTTCCTTTTTCCGATGGTGATGCCTCTCACCAGCCCAAGGGACCTAGCTAGGTCGCTGAAAGCTCCTTTCAAGGGGCCGTACTCCGACATGTCAAGCGGCTGGAGCACATGGGTGGCGTGCGATGGGAGGCACACCACCTCGATTCGGTTGGCCCGGCAGAAGTCGACCACTCCGGTGCCAACATGAGCCTCATGTTGATCCATGAGGAGTGGTCGCTCCTGTCGGGCGAACCTCACAAAGTGCCCCAGCCACTTTACGAAGAGGTCACTGTCCATGTACCCCTTGTCCGACACGCCATAGAGTGCGTTGGTAGGTCCCTCCAGGCTGTAGGCATTGCTGGGGAGGCACTTTGGAAAGATGACAAATGGTGGGATGGCCTCCCCAGCGGCATTCGCACAGCACGGTGTGGTGGCGAGCTCTGAAGCGGCTCCACCACATCTGGCTCAGGCCCTTTTCCATGTTGATGAATGGGTTGCTCCGTCCCGACGGCTTCACCACCTGGATGGCCAGCACAAGGGCCACCGACCAGCCATCCAGAAAATGTAAGTCCAAATGCAGTCCAACGTGCAGGTTAAATTTATTATTAAATGAGCATTTGACTTCGTCTGAAGGTGTATTTTAAAAACATACATCCAGAAATTATGATCCAAAACAAAACGTAAAATAGACTTTTTAATGCAAATGTGCCGCTGTTGGCCTAGCCTCTGAAAATTTAGCCTCTCTGGCTAGCAATGCGTCAAATGACGTATGGCGAGGAAAGCATTCTACTTGGTCATCAGCTGTAGAGGCGGAGAGACTGAACTTGAAGGAGATAGCTAGACAGCGATTGATGATGGTTAGGCCTAATTGTTTTTTTGTGCTGGTTGCATGAATTCCTGCTTGTCAAGGCATTGTGTGCATCGTATCACATCGAAGAAAAGCAAGGACTTTTCGCTTGTCGGTCCGTTTTGTGCAGGCGATGAGAGCAGACTTCTCTGCTTCTTCTGTCACCAAACACTCCGTCATTTGTGGCGCAGATTTGACCCCAGAGTCGACCTGTGGATTTATTGAAGTCTCGATTGGGATTTAGTAAGGACCATGTGAGGCTGGTGACTGAGGCTGTTCCCTCTGAGCACTCAAGAGAATCAAGTTTACTAACGTTACCAAGGGAGTTTCTATGAGGAGTTTCAACTTGTTTCAAGTGGGATTGGAGGCTCAGGCTAGCACGTTAGCAGGAATTCTACACGCTGAAAACTACAGCTGTTGGAAGTATGAACTTTCAATCATTTGAACTGCTGCAATTCCTTATTTCTTGATGTTTTAGTAATGTTGGGTACAAATTTTAGAATAAGTAATCAGAAAGTGCAAGGTTATAGGGCAATAGTAACATCTATTAGCTTGGTTATTGCTTAGCAAACTTTTTGACGGGGGTAACGATAGCTAAAATCCTGTCTGAAACCATTCCAAACACTACATTTGAAGCTGTGCAAGTTCTCAGCATTAGCTTCATCATGTAACGTTATAAGGTGGAACAAAGGCAGCGAGCTTCAGGCGTTAGAGCAGGTTTTTGCAGATGGCTGTCTTTTGACTTAGCAGTTTGCTCAAAGCTAGAATATTTGAGAATGTAGCACAGTATCCCTACCCCGCATTTCAACTCCGATCACTCTCCGGTGTCTACTACCTGATTTTGACATGTACAGTGCCACGATTATTAATTAGCAATGCGATCTAATCCCGTATCACTACATAAATGTTGGTGAACGTAACGTTAGTATATTGTCCATGCCATACAAATGAACTCCCATAGTGTAATTGAACATGCAACATGACTGACCATATTTCAGTGTCCTATAAGGTCATATTGTTGTTGCCCCCTGGGAAATTATCCTGGAAACTATGCAGTTGTAACGTTACAGAAGACATGAAGCCATATTAGAGGTGACTTGCAATGATGTTTTTTTAGCCTACTGTACATAGAAGTAATCATGACACTGCCATTATTTGTACCATTACTGACCTCATGCCGAAATATTAATTATTATGGCTGTACCACATCACAGAAGTTGTACTAATTGTGATACCTAAAACTGTTGTGTACATTTTCCTACAGACTTCTTCTAGTGTCCCCCCATGAGAATAACAGTGGAGACATAACCCAAACCAACCTTGCTATGCAGTCCATTACCACAGCTTCTGTAAACTACTCAGTCATCCGAGCCATAAAGAGAAACCATCATGTAAGAGATTTCACTCACTTCCTAAAGCTCTTTTTATTTCTTTTTCTTTTTTTAAGGTAACTTACGTTGACTGTTTCAATATTTTCCCCTCTTTAGGAATCTGTATCATCCCTGATGGCCTCACTGACAGAGGGATACATTCAGTCACCACAAGCCTTCAAAGATGACGGCGCCATCCTGTCCTCGGCAACACCTGCTCCACTTTCCTCATCATAGGGACGAGGAAGTTAGCCACCCTCTTGAGAGCGGCATTCACGTTTGAAATCACTTTACTTTCTGTCATGTAAATTATATATTTGTGCCTGCACATTTAACGCTTTAACATTACGCAGATTAGTCCTGATTTGATATGGTTCCACATTCATGACATGCATTACGCTATACTCAGTTTCAGGTTGAAAATGGCTGATAGCCTAGTCCAGACAAATATCATGGACAAGCTCCAACAGGTGGAGTGTGTAAACAAGTAAACTTGCATGAAAGTTACCTAATATATTATCCCAAACTCTCATACCAGGTCTTATTTGCATTTCTCTCTCCTGACCTTTTAAAACCTCCTGACCTTCTATACACCAAGACGCTTTGTGATTGTGTATTAATTTTGTACAGAACAAAATGTGCCCATACGGGGCCATTGAAATCCTGTGTGTTTTCCCCTTTCCTATGGAAATTGCCTCCTGATTGTGCTGACATAGCCATATGCCCATGATCCAACTACCTACCTGTAAATTGTATACTGCCTAGAGGGATGACTGATGCAAAGTTGATATTGATAATGGTCAGGGTGAATTGACAGTATTTGATGTAACATTTTCTTTTTTATGCTATTCTATATTTCATATGAAGCTCCAAGTACGTGCTAATCCCTTAGGACAAATTATGTACAGTACAAAAATCTCAAATAATATATAACTGGCATTAGGTAGCATAATTATTTTTGTAAATTTGTTGTCTAAGCATACTCTGGCCTGCTGGGTTGGAGAGAGCTATGCTTTTGCTTGAAGCTGGGTATACCACCTGCAGCAATAAGAGATTTAGAAAGCAGGCATCATACCCGGGAAGGATAGTAACAGGGCGTTCACACTGCATCCGTCAGTTGACGGATCCCATTGACTTTGAATGGAGCTTTCGCGAAATGCATTGTGGGTCCGTCCGTCAAAACAGCTCCGTTGCGTCCGTCAAAAAGTTAAAACATGTTCAACTTTTTAGCTGGCGACGGATCCGTCAAACCAATCGGGATTGAGAGAATTGGCTCCCCCTCCGTCAGACCCCTCCCCCGTCGTCCGTCAACGGACGGATGCAGTGTGAACGCACGGTAAGGTAATGTCTGGGGTCAATCTACCGAATGCCTAGACTCGTAAGCGTTCACCTCACGTCAACACATGCTGTCTACTAGCGTCTGCACAGGCACCTAGCTAACGTCAGCCCTTTGAAACGTCTCAAACCCTTGTTTCTTTTCCTGATCTGCCCTTATCTCAGTCCTTCTAACAACACCATGTTCACATTTACCGACATTTCAGATATTAATGTTAGTCAGTTGTTATTGTAGTTTAAATGCTAATATTGGGCTATTGATGTTATGCATTGCCAACGTAGCTAGCATTGAAGATAGACTGCACAACCCTTGTCGGTATTACGTCAAATAGAATATAAGACAAAATGTTACTACGTTATAGTAAGGCAATATACATAGTTGTTTAATCAAGAGAAAGGGCGAAAGTATGTTTGATCAACCTGATTTTATTTCTTACAACACCAAGGGTGCAAGTCCAAAATAGAACCAACGTTAGCCACCATGCTACAGCAACTCACCAACACATTAGCCCAATTCTCCACTAATTCTCCTGGACGCACAACTCTACCTCTATTCTCTGCCCATCGTTCCGCCCCGTTTTGTCGCCCTATCCTCTTTCGCGCCTGAAGGCTCGTTATTATATGGCTGTGGGCCATCGTGGACGTGGCCACCAGGGAATTCCTCCTCGACTTCCATTGACATCGTGAACCTAGATTTGACCTGTGTCTGCCTGTGTTCCTCCGCACTCGTCACGTCCGGTCGGTGATTTAGACAGACGGAAGTTATTTTTTAACACAATTTTATCTAATAATTCCATTTATGGTATAGTTAGATTTCTATGAGACTGAAAATCGAATTGTTTTCTCATCAATGTACACAATGCTGCATAGTGATGTTCAACCTGCACCATGGGCTTTAAGCACGGCCTCCTCCTCTTCTGGCTGCAGTGCCCTGTTGGGGTGAGGTCTCTCCACCCCACGCTCCCCACGCTTCCTCCAGTCCAAGAGGGTGGACTTTGCCACGCCGAACTCCCTCGCCACGCGACGTAGGCTCCCCCCCTCCTCAAGGGCCTGCAGGGCCCTCTGCACCTCCGCCTTCTCCACCTTCTTGTAAGGCATTTTTTACTACAATAAGGACACAATAAACAAATATTTGTTAATTTAACAGTAACTTAACATTATCATTAACATTATGATTAACAGTATAAAAAACATTTGTTTGTGGAATTATGTTATAATGTTAATTATGTTAATTTCTTATCACTGATTGTAGATGGTCGCCTACAATAACACTGTATGTCAATTTTTTTTTTAAAACAAAATGAATTAATAACTAGAGTCAAACTCTTAATGTACTCTTAAACTGGCGATTGACACTTCGCTTTACTGTAATAATCATTGGCTATCTGGCTATGAAACAACGCTATCTCAGTGTGTCCTTTCTAACGTTCATTGAAATGTATCCTCGCGACATATTACAAAAAAAGTCCGTTATTTTCTCTTGGAAATTACATTCAACCTATCTACTTGAATTTTCATCAGTTTACATTAACACATTTCGCCACAAGTAGTCGCTACAGTCTTTTAAACTCTTCCCCACTTTTATTATCGGAGCCGGTTAAGCCCTCCTCCGGAAGTTTTTTAGGATAGGTTATTGTTTTTCAGCTGTCCATCGTGCGGCCGGTATCTTGAGAGTTAGGTCTTGAATGAAGAAGACAACTCAAGGTTTCCAAGGACAATTAGGTTTTTTTACTTGCCAGTACATAATTTGTTGTATACACCAAAAAAGCCGGAGTGTCCGAAATACTGTTAGCTACGTAAACGTCGTAGAACGTTGAGACAATCGCTGTCCGAAATACTGTTACATACTTCTACAGCCATTTTTTAATGGACTTTTAATGGACTTTTGGAATGAACATTCCAAAATAGAATCATAGGTCACAGAGGGGAAACGGTGAAAATCTCTGGTAGAGAGTAATTAATTATAATAGCATCTTTGAGACATGGTTTGGGCAAAAAGCCTAAACTCATGTGCATTCCTATGAATTGTAATTATGAATTTTTCTGGCATCTAACAGAGTAGGATTTGGATGAATAACTCCATCAGCAAATATCGTTCAATTTATTGTTCAAGCAGTGAAGTGGGCAGTGGACAGTCTTGGTGAGTAGGCTCGCTGAGCTAACATAATCTTTAGGTTAATTATTAGGCTATTAGTTTGCCATCACATCAGAATATAATTTGAACAAGTTTTTAACAGAATTATGTCTGTGTTAAGACGTAGAGGACATAATCTTCCCAAATCTACCACAGTCAACTTACTGTATGTTTAGACCGCAAGCGATAAATTGCCAAGAGTCACCGAAGACTCCCATGAAACATCGCTTGAGCACAGCAACGAAAACGGCAAATTTGCCCATGTCGTTAGCATTCAAACGTTCGATCCTGCTTCTCTACAGGCCTCTCACCAGTAAATTGACATTCTGATTGCCCAACCGCATCATAGATCATTACATAAGTAATACTTGATTTTATCGCCCAAGTTTCGTCGCCCAAGTCACCTGCCACTTTTGTCGCCGAAATCGCCCGTCTCCATACAAAGTCAATTACTTCCGTCGCCCATGTCGCCTGAATCGGTCTCGGTCTGAACGCACAGTTAGTCTGTCTACCGCTCCATCGGCCTAGCCTAGAGGGTATGAGCTGTAACTGGCTAATGAATTACTCACAAGCACCGTGACCGCATGACGAGACCAGATACGGTCGCTTTGATGACTATAAGCAAGTTATCATGATCATGTTATAGCAATGAGGTTTTTTAATGGGGCGGGCTGCAGAAAGACCTAGGGAACCTTGTCTGTAAATATCAGAATTCTCCGTCGAAAATTGTTGTTCCAAATTGATCCTGAGGGTGGCAGTGTGTCACTTTGGATGTGAGATCAGCAGAGATTCATAGGTATAGCCAAGGGAGAAGTAGAGAAAGCTAATGACATGGCTAAATATGCCGCTAGCAAAGTGCAGACGTAAATCGGAGAAGTTTAGGCAGTTCACACTCGATCAGAGTATGTGTCACTGCCATAGTAGTTCGAGTAGTGTTCCGATCGTGAGAGATGAAGGAGATCAACCTTGGGCAAACGGAAATAGCAGTTGTGACTTGTTTCAGTGCCCAGCTAGCTCACAGTTCCGGGTCAGGGGTCCGTCCCCCAAAAGCATAGTTGCTAACTAAGGTAGCTTGTTAGTTAGTTTGGAATATGTTTCTGTTCCCCAAAGCCATCGGCCAGACTAACGAGCTTCCTTTGTTGACAATATAACTAACTATGGTGATAACGTCGTTAGTCAAAGCATAGTTAGTTCATCACTGGTGTCCCCCAAAAGCATAGTCCAGACTAAGCATAGTATCTTGTTAGTAAAACTTGTTAGTTCAAGCTGACACTCCAAGGTACAAGTTAAAGCCAAAGAAGCTTAGTTATATGGCCACGTGATGTCTTCTTTGGCTGTTTTGGGGTGAAATACTGCTGACGCGACACCACTTGATGCATTACTCCCACCTACAGCGTGAATTAATTATCACAGTTTGATTGACCTCAGTTTAACTCATACAAATGAGTTTAACTGACGAGAGGATACACGTTGTAAAATGCATGTTGTCAAAACAATTGGTCTTCTTGACTGGCAGAAACTTCAAATTACAACTTTGATGCAATTAAATCATTACATTACGATTCCTAATTTAAAATCAAGCCGTCATTACAGCATTCCCGGCTGGATTCGAACTTGAACTGACAAAACAAGTAGTGTGTGCCCAACTCTACGTGACTGCCTTAGCAAGGTATGCCACTGACTAATTGAAAAAAAACCTTCATCAAGAATTGTTCAAATCATACATATAAATATACGTTTTTAGAATTTATTAATACTAATGGTGTGTAGTTGCTCATTAAACACTACTATTATGGCCAAATAGCCCATGCTTAACTTTCTAAAATAACTGTGAAGCTTGCATTGGCATTATTGGCAATTGCACATCCTCCCGAAGCCCATGCTTTATTTCTGAACATATTCCAACACAAACTCATTGAAATTGCTCCTTTTCTAAAACTCGGTGCAAATAGGAAAGACAGTGAACATTATCCACAACTGTAAATGACAACACCTTAGTTTTACATTTGGTAACATTGGCGATATCCCATGATCCTAATCGCAACGAATGCCTACGAACTCTCCGGACACTTCCGAAAACATCTGCAAAGGACATAGTTTGGACTAACGTCTTCCCTACTAACCAACTTCTTACTAAGGAGGTACTTACTTAGTTATCTCGTTTTGGGACACGCGGGAATAAGTTCAGTCGCTAGCTTGAACCAACATAGTAAGATCTTCGTTAAATGCTACGTTCGTTAGTTTTTTGGGAAACGCACTCCAGGTAAGAATTTGCGAGTCGGATGTTGATCACTCAGTTATCGCTGTCACAGCCTGTAATAGCATATATTTACCTTGTTACAACAATGCCTATTTTCTTACCAAAAGCCCCCTGTTACTGTTGTTTTTGTGGTCTTATCAAAGGAAGACATTTTCCCGATGTTTGACGTGCTAATAGACCGAAAAAAACGCGCATCCAAGACACTAACGTTGTCAAACAAAACGCTAATTTTCTCCCTTTTTTGATAAAAAACGGGAATGTTTGGAGAAAGTAGCTTATGTTTGCCTGCTGATTTCTAAGCAATGGAAAGGGGTAGAAACAAACTTTTTTTTCTGGTGAAAGAAGAGAGTCTGCTCTTTCTTGTGGTAGTTTCATTGTTTATGTAGTCGTAACACATAATATTCTGTGGCTCTTTAAAAAACAGTCAAAATCCCCCAAAACCTCTGGCAGTATGGAACGCTCTATTCTGAAAACGGCTGGCAGTCAATGAGTTAAAATACAACACCTTTTAATGAGAAATTATATTTGTTATGTAAAGACTTTCAATGCCCTACACTTCTTGTTATGAAGTGTTATGTTTACACATGATATATACTCACATTAGTGCAACACTAATTCCCCTCTCTCAACCACCTGCCTATTTTTTTTTTTTTTTTTTTTTTTTTATACTAATAGCCTACAGTAGAGTTGACTGTATTTTCATATTCAATCTCTGAAAATGGGTACATTGTCATCCGTATAAGAAAATAATTTTGTCTATGATCATCAAAAACAACATTTTCAGTGACTGAAACCTCTCTGTTAATCAGTGTTGGGAGTAACGAGTTACAAAAGTAACTACTGTAATGCATTGCTTTTTGTGGTAACTTGGTAGCCTAATGTAAGGCATTACAGGAAAAAAAAACCTGGTAATATTTTTCCTCGTTACAATTGTCAGTAACTCAAGTTACAATGCATTTTTAACTTGGAAGGAAGTGGCGTTTTTTTTTCCTTCATAGAAAATCGAGACTGCTAAATACAAATTCGCCAAAAAATCACTGAGAGGTCAGCAAGGGTAAAATGTTTGCTGTGCCCGACTTAATCTAGAAATTTACAGTCTCCGCTTGTCATTCTCAACATTGATAACGGACTAATGAAGGTCTTAGGCTACCGGGGGGCCTGAAGAGTAACTTAAATGTAATGCAACAGTAATATAATGTAACGCCTTACATTTTGAAAACACTAATATTGTAATGTAAGGGACTACCATAAAATGTCGGTAACAAGTAATAAATAACGCATTACGGTTTTGCAGTAACTTGCCCAACACTGCAGTTAATGAGCGGTGCAGCTGCATAAATTAATATGGGTGTTTATAGACATACTGTTGCGTGTCAACGGGATGTGAGTCTTGTGCCAAGAAAATGCTCCAGGGGCATTTAAAGATAGCAGAAATAGGCATGTCACACTTTACAGCCTTCCTCTTCTTTTCCCCTTTTTTCTCTTTCACTGCGTCTGGAGGCCTAAAGAGAGTGATGGATTTCCCCATTCCCAGCAATCTGTGAATATCTGTTGTGTGATCTCTGCCTCGGAATGTCATTGAGGGGAGAGAAGCACAGGAAGTGGCTCCTGACTGCTGGTCTCTTGGTCATGAACCCCCCTAGCTGACAGTGATGAAGGGGAGATTTGGCTTGAGGTGTATATCCGTGGAAGGTGGTACAGTGAGGGCACTGTATGTCTCCATTATAGCACATGCAGTCTACCAGTAGGAGGATCCCAGGCAGTGTGTGTTATCAAAGCAGATCCAAACAGTCTACCACAGAGTTATTCTGGTCATAACCAGGCCCTTGGTCAACGCTTTGCTTTGCTCAAGGGTCTGGGATTCTGGCTATTGAGAATCGATTGTTGTGTGTTTAAATTTTAAAAATATAAAATTTGATTGATAGCCTATCAGAGAGGGTTGAAGCTCAGTATTCCATGATCTTTGTATTCTTGAAATGTGTTCTCAAAGTTTGCTAATTGGCCAGGATGGGATGTATCCTGAGCGATCGAGGCCAATGGCCAAAATTTCAGAGTACTGAAAGGAGATGAGTCGAATTGTGTTGAAATTAAGCCAATAGCCAGTCTACCACAGAGTAGGAGCATCCCAGTCAGTGTAGGTAATAGGGCTTTGTGATGATAATTTGTAGTCCCCTACAGACTCCACCATGGGTGCTCTTCAGCACTAAATAGCCGTCCCAAATGATGAGATCCACCATCCCCCTTCTTTTTATTTTACAACTCGACTACTGCAGGTACCTGATGTAGAGGGATCCCTCTAAGCTCGCTGCTCTCTTGTTGGTAGGCTTGGACGAATTGGTCTGTCAGATCCAATTACTCCAAAATATCTTTTGGAGTTATTGAGTGTTTTTTGGATATATCTGTCATATTCCCCAACTGACTCACACAAAACGGCTACATTCACTACTAGGTGAATCATCACCGCCACTATGTATACCCAGATACGAGACATATTGAAAGGGCATGGAGGCTACTACAAGGACGGTGTCTGCAGGACATCATGGGTTGTAGGCTAGAAGGGCCATTTTGAAGGCTGACCTGGTTGACCTTGTCTGTCACAAACAAACACACACACACACCTACAAGTAGATCAACACTGTAAACAATGGTGTATTATAATGTAGGCAGGTAAGGCCTTGGTGTGAACATACAGTACAATATATGTTTGAACATACTGAACAGACATACTATATGCTGAACATACTACAGTGTATACTTCTGTCACTACTTATACCAACTGTGGTGATTATTAGTGAGCAGTGTTGGGTGTAACGCCTTACAGTAACGGAAGTTACAGTAATGTAACTACTTTTTTCGCAAAAAAGTAGTGTAACGCATTACCACTGAAAATTTGGAAACGAAACATAGTTACTTTTCCAATACGGCCTAAAGTTACTTTCCCTATGGACATACAGTAATTGAGAACGGCACAGATTCTCTGTTCCATGTTGCGCAATAGCGCCATCATTTAATAGAGACCATTCAGTGACTGATGGCATGAAGGGAGCAAGCAGCAGCGAGAAGCAGCCAACAATAACTTTTGAGGGACTACACTGA
>JAODXP020000024.1:14503862-14544129 GCA_027497455.2 Sardinella longiceps | reverse complement strand
AGAAATGGTTTTGTAATTCTACTATTTTGTGTTATCATGTATGCTTGTACAGTAATTGGCAAGTTGAATGCCTTTAATAATGTTCAGGCAATTCAAAAAATCTTTTGAAAGTTTCAAGTAAAAGCTAAAGACAGTCATGATTTGTATGTCATTACATTCAGTACAGAGAAAAAAAGCATCTGTTCTTGGAGCACAGCATGGACATTAGCTGTTATATGAGCAATTCCATATCAACAGAAGGGATTTTTGCTCACTGATAACACTAACTAGGCAGTGCTAAAACACAGAACCATGAATGACCCCCAAGCAACGTGTGCTTCAGAAGGAGATGACAATAGGACCCGTCATGTTAGATGACATCCTGAAAGATGTCGTTTTAGAGTATATACTGAATGGTTAAGTGTTCATCAGTGTGAATCAATTCCTTTAGTGATTCAAAGGTAGCCATGCACTTCATAACACTGCTCCAAATGTATTCTGCGTAGGTAGCAAAGTAATGAGGCGGGTGGCACATCTCAATATCCATGTCAATAAGTAATTGTATTGTATAGTTTTAGTCAGTTTTACATTGATGGTACAGGTACAGGCATGGGCATGTCTCACGTGATGTTGGATCACACACTTTGTGAAAAGATGTCTTTGCCTCCCTAAAAAAAAATCTCAGGAGCCTCCACTGCAAGCACGTGAAGCCATGGGACTTCACAGAGTGAGGCGACTGAGACTTAGCTAAGCAAAACAAGAAACTGCTAAGAAAAAAGTTCTAAACATAATTGCCATCTATTGAAGAGGATCAAAAACAGGTGACAGACACGGAGAAGGAGAGACCTACCTGGAAGTCTAGACTGTCTAGACAAGGGCTGTCAAACTCAAATACACAGTGGGCCGAAATACAAAAACTGGATCCAAGTCGGGGGCCGAACATGTTAAGCATTTATTATGAACTTAATTTGAACACAAAGGAATCAAAAGTTGTCCTTGGCCTACTCGCGGGTAATAGGCAAATTTGGGCATTTTGCTGTCTGGGCATGTGCTCGACCTCCCACCTCTGCTGAAAGCCTCTATTTTCCAAGTCCACCTTTCGTTTTGCCATTTTTAAGCAAGCAAAGTAAAACATTTAGCACTGGGCAACATGACATCACAAACAGGCTTCTTTTTAATAAATATAGACTTTAGGCTAAAGTGGGACCCAGGGGCCTGGGCTCACAGCCTTGATTGATGTGATGCCAGCGCAGGGGCGATGTATTGTGGTACTCGTAGTTCTAACAGTGCATGCCAAGTACTGGCGGGCCAGTTCTAATAGAAATTAGTTATTATTTGGGGGGCCAGATATCATTTCGTCGCAGGCCGGATCTGGCCCCCGGGCCTTGAGTTTGACATGTGTGGTCTAGACTGATACAAAGTTGACCGTCCAGCGTCTGGTCAGAGACATCATCTTCCTGACTGTGGAGAAGCCCATGTCAACGCTGATTGATATCTGCTGAGCTGTCATGCTAGCTGCTGTGTTCTGAGTGTGGATGAGCTGTGTACACAAAACCACACCACCGATCATGGATCCTGCCCTGATGGGCCTTACCAAGCTGCTGAAAGATCTGTAGACTGGTTCTCACTCGGACCTGTGAGTCTTAGCCCAAAGGACGTTACTAAGCTAACATTAAGGCACCTTAATGCGGACAGAATAAATAACTGTACTGTAGATTTACTGTATATTATGAACAATGAGGCAAAATACAGCAGTATGTGTTATTTCTGCTGTATTTTGCCTCTTAAACAAAAGGGAGGAAATATAACAATGGAACAAAGAATATTGAAATATACAAAAACGTACAAAAATATTTAAAGATTGTGCTGCATCACTGCATATCAGCAACCAGTTTGAGACAAAAGGCTTTTTTGTGAGCTATCAGTCTTTCATCAGGGAAAGCTCTAGTTTCTTAAACTTTAGAACCCCAGAAACTGTGACCCCAAATTGTTTATGTAAAGTACAGTCCTGAGCAATCTTAGCAATCCTGAGCAATCTTGTCTAGTCTAGACAAACGGAGCATGGCAACTCCACAGTAGTGTAGAAATCGTCAAACAAATCCATGAAGCTAGACCTGCCAGCATACGTGTAATCTAGCAACCTGTGATGATATGATTCACAACTAATGAATTTCTGTTTTTGGTGTAACTGTTATATTTTCCTTTGAACAGATTAGACACTAACTTAAAGGGACGAGGAAAATGATACTGAAAGTTCTATGCCCCATTCTGGTAGAGTTAGCTAATGGCTCACTTGGTCTATGTTGTACCAGATTTGCTTGTTTACCTATACTGACACCACTCTGTAACCTTGAATTACAGGGCTATGGAATGAAAACGCACCAGAGTTTTACTTTAACTTAAAGTCTCATGCTGGTTATGCCCCTGCTATGCAAGGTCAATCATTCGTTGCCAGGCTCTACCTCTTCATTGATGTGACTCAGGCTCCCAGGCTATTGCACAGTTCTGCTTCTGCATATCATTTTCTGCATGGCCACCACATTAGCAATGCCAGGGACGCACAAGAGTCAATCGGTTCATTTCTGGCATATTCTGATATGACCTCATATGACATAGACAGAAATGACTGGGAGGTTCACAATTTTGAATTCCCCCAGCCTCCCAATTATGTTGTTAAATTTTTTCCCCGCCTCAACTGATTGTGGCAAAACTGAATTATATATATTATCGTAAAATTTTTATTCCTCCCTGAAACTTTGGATGTCTTTGCCATTTTAAACATGAATGGCTACAGTCCACTTTAGTCAAAGGCTGTTTTCTGAGATCAGGTTGGTTTTCTGTCAAGTGTCAGATCATGACAGTGAAGGCAATTTAAGTGTCCTTTTGGGTGTCACTGCGGTGTCTTGGTAATTGATCACTGAACGTACAGTATTTGTCTCATTATGTGTGTTTTGTGAGTAACAAAGTCTCTTCTCTATCTCTACATTGGCTGTGTATACCACTCAGTCTGACTAGTCAGTGAGGACTGAGCTAACTACACTAGTTCCTAATGCAGTTCCAGCACTGCATTTTGACATCTTTGGTAAAATCTCAGAAATAGGTCCACTGATGATAACAGACAAGATTTAACTTTTTTTTTTTTGCTCAGTTTGTTCTATGCACCTTTTCTTTTCAACCAATTTTACTTTGATGTTCTTTTAATGTTCTGTAATATCCCCTTTTTTTCCCCCTATTTTGCCTCATTGACTCTGACTACTCTTCAGCAAGGAAATGTCTGGCATTCCATATCTTCTATACTCACACAGAGACTGACTGAGCAAGGTGCAGGTACTGTACCCTCTCTGCCTTCTTTGAGGCATCATAACCGTAAATGTAATTTGTTGAGCTCCTTTGGCCTCCAACAAGTATAGAACATCCATGTATGACATCCACCTGTGACCCGGCACGCTTTAGTTACCTGCAGAGGAAAAACCTGACAGTTGTGTATATCTCTGTGTGTGTGTGTGTGTGTGTGTGTGTGTGTGTGTGTGTGTGTGTGTGTGTGTATTTTGTTGGTGTCTGTGTGCTGCTGCTGCGCTTGTGTAAGGAATCCCCTGCACCAGGCTTGGCTACTAAGGGATGGGATACACTGTCAGAATTCATTTGAGCTGGAGTATTCCCAAACTGTGGCTTCTAACACCCAGAAGCTCCTCACACGAATGGCAAAATGACATTTCAATTTACCTTTGTTGTTGCATTTCAGCTCTTGCATACTGATTTCTTTCATGTTTCGAAGAAAAATGAAAAAAAGGGAAAAAAAAGAAAAGGAAAAAAACAAAGAACATTGGGGGAAAAGAGAGAGAGAATAAACTAGCTCCCGCCTACGTGTTCTGAATAATAATAATAATAAAAAAATTAGAATGAGTCATAACTGCTAAAGGTATGTATATTTCTGCAGAGAAATGTATACTTCAGATTTAATGACATTATAGCAAATGACACAAAGCTCATTTTTAAGCTGTATGGAAGAAAACAAAATGACATTTAATTTCTTTTGTTCATCTGTTCTTGTGTCTTTTTTCTTACACATTGTTGTGACAGTTACAACTAGTTACCTTTCCTCTCTTACATTCAATCATAAAGTGGAATATTGCCCTTTGAAACAAAAATCAGCCAACTGGTTATTTTGCTATAGCCTGGAGGGTTTTTTTTTTGTTTTGTTTTGTTTTTGTTTTGTTTTTTGTTTTTGTTGTTGTTGTTGTTGTTGTTGGATGGTTTATTTGTTAAATTTGCTTTGTTTTTTGCAATAAGCAACAGACTGTTTGACACTCTGGTCAAACACCTCAACAAGACAGGTGTGTACCTGACAAGAGATTATGAGAGCAGGCAGATCTTATTATTTCCTGGTGTGAACGTGTGGGAAATAATGGCAAGCAGTGAGGTGATTTACATTCTGTAACAGAGAGGTCTTACTGTATAATGTCCTCACATCAGCACCAAACGGAAAAGAAAACTTGCCATAGCCCATCACTCGATAGCAAGCAACAATAACATCTACTATTTGTGTGATCATAATGGTAAATACATTTGTACCGCACCTGAATTTGCCATACGGTAGGAGGAGGAGTTGTGTGTGTGTGTGTGTGTGTGTGTGTGTGTGTGTGTGTGTGTGTGTGTGTGTGTGTGTGTGTGTGGTGTATTTGAGGAATCTGCATTGCTGAAATGGGATGGTTTCATAAACTCCTATCATGTACTATGGTTTTCCCACTCTCCCACTGAGTAGAGAAACTGGAAATTGAGGCACTCAGTCATGTGCCCAGAAGATATAACTTCAAAGCTCTTAATCCTGACCCATATACCTACATGGAAAATAGCCTGAGGCATTAACAAACAAACAAATCAAAAATAAATAATAAATCAGCTAGCACTACTCATTAAAGTTGACAGAACATAGTTTACAAGAGCAAATGATGTAGAGTGAAACCAGTTTATTTGTCCAGTTATCGTCTAACATATTCCAATCATTGGGCTTTTCATTACGGAATGTGAAACAACACGCATATATTTCCATCTGTTTGCGACGACTCTTGACAGATATGCCTGCAGAATGTCCGTGTTTGTCAGGTTGTCAGTAGTAACAGCATGGGCACAGCATCAGAGTGTGTGTGTGTGTGTGTGTGTGTGTGTGTGTGTGTGTGTGTGTGTGTGTGTGTGTGTGTGTGTGGTGTGCAGAGTCTCCCGGTGGAGTTCATCAGCCATGGTAAATTAAGCAGTGTGTTTAAGCATTCACTCAGCGGCCCGCGTCCCAAGGACTTCATTTAAAAACTTCAAAAACTTGTACACAATTACTCTAGTTAGAGGCCCATCTGTTGTCTTTTCACACTTTGATGCGTGTGTGCAGGGTGGTAAGTGTGACAGGCAGTTAGATTGCCAGCCAGATTCTTTCCTCACCTGCACTAACACACGCACACACACTCACTCACTCTCTCTCTCTCTTTCTCTCTGCACACACACAGTATTCGGTTATTCTCTCTCTCTCTCTCTCTCTCTCTCTCTCTCTCTCTCTCTCTCTCTCTCTCTCTCTGCACACACACACACACACACACACACACACACACACACACACACACACACACACACAGTTGTACACAAGCACACATATGAAACACTTTAGGGAATTTGTGCTTCCAATAAACTTGCATACAAAGTTCATTGTTTTGTAATCCAAGGAGCAATCAATCAGCTTCCCATTCAAACACTTCTCTTTATTTTTGCAACACAGTTTTCCAAGCAGGTTGAACAAGAAAATACAAATGAAAAAACAATAAAACTTTACTTGGTCATTTAACAGTGCTTTGCCCTTGAAGTGTTTTTTCCCCTTGAATCCCCTCTTTGATTATGAAAGCATTTAGTCATTGTAGATGCTGAAAGTATTGATTCATGCCACAAGCACATGGATATACTCCTGGGCTGAATCCCATTCCTACCCCGTATACTTCTTACCCCTTCCCTTCCCTTTTTTTCTCTCTTTGGGCGCACAGGCTTGGGCTAACCGCATTTCCAGGACCTCACTCCAAAAGAAGGGGAACGACCCGCATAGGTTTCAGCAGTAGAAGATAAACACCACTGGCAGGAGAAGGAGATGGCATTCCGTATTTATAATAAAATTTAGAAACATGTTAGTGCTGTTAGTGCATGGGTTTGTCCTTTGACCATAAAATATACAATATTCTGTCAGGTTTTCAACATCAATTAAAAACCTAGTTGACACAGCAATGTTAACGTAGGTCACAACTTTTCCCATGTGTTTCAAAGTTAGCAACTTTTTTGGTTGCAAAGCAGGTCTGTGTTAATGCAAATTAATTAATGTCTAAAATTACATGATTTCTGATATCTGTTAAGCTTATCTTTTTAATCTAAAAAATCACTCTGAAAGTGATTGTCATTGCACGTGTTGTGGATATAGCCGTGGTGTGGACACTGTCATTAATATTAATTACAGTGATATTTATATGTGGCCTACTGTATGTCATTCTTGGTGTGAGCCTTAAGGCCTGGTAACGAATCTCTTCAACTCTATTGACTGTCAAAAAGTTTCAAGCACTAAGTTTCAATATAGAAACTAAAATCTCAGAGCCTCTGAACCAATGCACAAAAAATGGACTAAAAAAAATGCAGAGCAGAAAGAACCATAAAGAGAGAAATTTAGACCTACTTTTTGTTGAAATGATGACTAACTTTGAAATGGTCATATCTGTAATGGGAAGATTGAGACCTTAGTATTGAAGGTCAACTCAACCATTTTGTTTTTTAAATAACATTGGGGAGGCAAAAAACCCTCGATGTTCACTGATATCAGCTTGCAGTAGTCATATTGATGATGTAGCTAATATGACTCATTGTATGGCTATAAATGTGTAATGGGCTGGGAAAGAGAGAAAGAAGGGTGGAAATTCAGCACCTCCCCAACAGGCCTACAAGGAAAATTGTGAAAGCTCTTGCTGGTAAATCCACATTTAGTTTCATCATTACTATATCAATACACAAGTAATGTAATACCAGAAGTTAGCTGGTCACAGGATATAGCAGGGTAGTGATGATCAGGAGGACAAGTACCAGTAAGCTACAACAATGGCTGTATACAGACGTCCCAGAAAAATGTGAGTACAGCATTCAGACACGCCAAAAATCATTAACTTACATTTAAAGCTGAGATCATGTTTGACTGGTATAATTGCAGGAGGCATATGAGAAAGCAACAACACCAACAACAGCAATGACATACAGTAAATACATCACAATTTTGACTCATTTTGTTGATCTTAAGTCATTGTCAAGGTTACCACAGAGATGACAAGTGACAAGAAAGCTTCAGCTCAGGACAGGCACTCCATGTCACTCTGCATGACATCAGACAAAGTGTTCTAAGGGACGGGGTTGGTCGGGAGAGACAGATGCGGAGAGAAAGGGTGTCTGAGCAACTGTCTGATCCACAACACATACCAGCACATTCTAATGGAAAGTTTCCTGGAAACTGTTTTGTTTAAATATGTACATGTTGTAGATTAAACAGATAAAATAAATGGAAATTATGATTAAAAAGCAGTTACTGTATATCAAACAGTTATAAATCTGAAAATATGATCACCATGCAGAAAAACATATTCCCTGCTGTGTCAATGAACATCATCAGTAGCCAGGGGCTCACAATTTCATTCTCATAGCTATGATGACCAACCTTAATTAAAATTCTTTTTAAACTCCTTTATTTAAAACAAATTCTTAATTGGCTTGATGTCATCACATAAATTGATAATATCTTTTTGAAGGGAGTTGTAGGGAGTTGTTGTCATACACATGCAGAGCAGCACAAATTGATGTAAGGGTAAGGTGGAGTCTTTGCAGACAGGAAACAAATTACCCGACAGGCCCAAATAGTAATTACCTACACCCTCCAGTGTGCTGTACTCTGTCTTCCATTTGTCCCCTGAACAACAAAACAGCCAGGCACAGGCATGACACTCCATCTCCACAGATGTTTGCCACTCAGGGTGGACCTTGCAGCGCTGCTGCCTCATTGGACCACTGCGGTAGCCAGTACAGAGAATATAAGGCAGAGGGAGAGTCAAGCTTCAAGAGCTGTTGTACAATTGTGCTCCAGCAATTATGGTGTTATGTCCATCTGAATGGAGTCAGTGTGACCCTGAGGTCTCGTTGAAAAGTCAGATCAGCTGACCTTGGTGTGCTGTGTCCCTGGACACTCACAAGAGGTGTATTTTATTGCAGTCTAGTCTACAAAAGGCTCATATTAATATATCTGATATTATGCTACATTCAGTCATGCTCCTGGTTATGGAGCTGTCCAGTGCTGATGTCTCCCATGGTTATTTAAGGTCTTTGGTATTTTTTGCCCTCAACGGTGCCCTCCAGGCAGCGCTGCCTTCAAGGCATTACTCTACTCAGTTTAGGGTTAATGATGAGGGTTGAGCGTTATTATTGTTGAGCATCACCACTGAGCGTTATTTAACACATCAGTGTGTATCCTTTTTTTTCTCTCTCTCTCTCATGGGTGGATCACTCACTGTGACCACCTGTAGGGAGGGAGGGGCCGGTGTGCTGAGACTCATGTTGTCTCATCTGACAGATGGACTGAGTTTGGGGAGTGATTATCGCAGGCTTGTCTCCTCACCGCAGCGCAGGGGTGCTGCCATCATCTCACTCGATCCCACCAGTCTCGGGTTAGTTTATAGCATACAGCCATCAGCATGCATGATGCAGCCACACAATTAAAGACATGGGAATATTTTAGAAGATTGTGGTTATTGATTTGAGATGTTCTACTCTTATTCACATGAAGTATGTCATCAACAGATCATGATCTTTACTGAAACTGAACTACTGAAAGCATACCGTATCAGTAACACATTTTGAAGTGGATTTATTCCATTGCTATGCTTTAATACTAGAGTCTAATTGCACCAATACTTACTGAATGGCATAAAGATTATGTTTATAAAGCACACTGAATACATGTCATTGAATAATGAATAATATGTATGTATTGTATATGTATATGTGTGTACCATTAAGAGACACTACAACAATGTCATATACAGTACAGTGCAGTAATAAACATTTCAGCATTCAGCACTTTCAAAGTTTTCAATACAGTTGGTTGCAGAGACGAAGGCCCATTGCAGGCTTGGTAAATAATGTCATGTAATCTATTTCAATCGTCTAAAGCCTGGACACGAAAAAAAATTCACTTCCTCACCCCCTGCGGTGACAAAATACAGCAGATTTCCTCCAGTCCTCTTTGAAAGCCAGTAGCGCGCTCACACAACGGCAAATTTATGAAAACAATCGGGAGAGTGGGGGGACATGTTTACAAAAGGACCCCGGCGCCTCTTGCTGTGCTCTTCGTCTATTTAAAGAATCGGAGATTGAAATGAATCTTTGCGACCAGAAGCTTCTCATCTTAGTGCTGTGTGCACCACTGGGAGATGGGGAAACGCAAGAGGGAGAATAAGAGAAACGCAGAAACAAAGGGCCCAAGTGGAAGAGAGGTTTCAAAAAAAAAAGAGAGAAAAGTGAGAATCACCGGCAACTGGTGTTATTTACTGGGATGTCTTCATGCCTCATTACCCGTTTCTGTTATGCAACTGCTGTCCGTGTTCAGGACACTCAGGGGTCCCTGAAAATAGCCTGGTCTGTGTGAATATTTAACGCCGGGGTGCAGAGGCGCTCGGCGCGGCCTTGTCAGGGGACAGGCTGTGCTTTGAAGTTAAAGTCCAGAACTAACCCCATTCCACAGGAGCCTCCTCACATTATCTCAATCAGGGTCAAAGAAGAAAAGAAGAAAAGAAAAGAAAATGGCAAAAGACAGATGGTCACACACACCAGCGCACTGTCAAATGTTGAGAAAGAGACTGGAACATGCGTGATGGAAGGCCTTCCCAGCTTATGATTACACATTTTTTGGTAACTTTGCACAGACCAGTTCCAACATTAACATGTATTATAGTGAATAATATTCAAATATAATGTTGACATAAGATATTAACTGACTGGCACTATCATTGAGTTAGTCTACTTCTGTAGATAGAGTATGTTAACATGATAGCATCTCCCCAGTTGCATGATTTAAAAAAATCTTATTTTTGCTGATCTTTTTAAAATGGTAATCTGCCCTTCCTCTGAATGAAATACCTGCTATATTTTGGCATTGCTATTTTATCACTGCAGCAACAAGCTCTGATTAAACTCGTAACAAATACGTATCTGGTCTGAAATCCTTACAAGAGGTTATACATTTCATTTTTGGAAGTTAAAGTACATTTTACAGTACATTATTTACAGTACAAAACTACATTTTACAGTACATTATTTACAGTACAAAATTTACAGTACATTTTTTTTATTCTCTGGAGTTGCTGCCCTTTTAAAATCCGTGGTGGGTGTTGAACTAATACCTCAGTGGCCTTTCATCCCTGAATCGTATCTGGCAAGGGTGCCTTTGTCCGCTCTTTTTCTTTGTGATCAATAACATTCTACTCTAAAGATAGAATCATGATTGCCAGCAGGTAGAGTAGAGTGGCGATTACCTGTTTAACCGTGTCACCCTGCCTCAGAGGTCTCTCATGATGAGCCCTGACTGTAATCAAGGGGTGATGACAGTCCTTTGTCTTTATTTCTCCTTGGTGACTCTTAATTGAAAGGATGCACAGGGACACAGATGTCCTTGCCTGCGGCACAGTCTCACTTTTGTCTTTTTGTTTGTCTCCTCCTAGCTTCTGTAAACTTAGGCTACTTATGTACAAAACATCACAGTGTTTACAAATTAGGCTACTTATGTATAAAACATCACAGCGTATAAAGCAACATGCTGTATTATTTTATTATATTCACATACTCTGCAACATAACAACATATATAGCTTTAAAAAGAGGGTTTCAAGTTGCACAGTGTTGTGGAGATGATGCCATATCCAATGTGTTGATCTGGCTGTGTGTTGAGAATGATGTAATATTGTAATGTGGGTTGTAGACTCTTGGATCTATGTCATGCCCAGAGCTCTCCCAGGCACATACAGTAAGTGGTCGATGCATGATGTTATCCAGCCAACCATGAGTGCATAGAGGCAGAGACTGGCTCAGTGGCTCAGAGCCAAAGAGAATGGGGGAGAAAGATGAAGTGAGTGAGAGAGAAGAAAGAAAAAAAGAGGGAAGGAGGGAAGGAGGGAAGAGCAATGTGTGCACTGCATCAAATTCATCACAAATTTACACACCACACATGTACTTGTGTCCCTTTGTTACGCTGTGCATATTCACACAATTATTTTTTCTGTAACCTTCACATTACAAACTGACTGTCTGACAATGCAGCTCCACAATACTGTTGGGTGAGCTTCACCGCTGAACTGTAGGGGGTCAAAAGTACACTGATAGTGATAGATGTGTGATTGAACAATGGATCATTTGAAAAATTGCAGCGTGCAATTCTGGTGAGAGCAAGCCTGATGAGGAAATAGGAGGAAATAACTTCCCTAGTGCTGCAAGCTCAGAATGACTCAGCGTATTCTCAGGGGGAGAGGCCCTTGGCTGTGGATGCTGTAATCACTCATTGGCAAAAAACAGACATTTCAAAGATTTGTAGAGAAACAAACAGTCTTGGTCTTGACAGTATTTAATGGTGCAAAACAATGAGTTTAGTCGCCAGTGGTCTTTGGTTTATTTTTTCTTATTTATCTGGTGTACTTTTCTGAAAAGAAAAATCTTATAGCATATTATGCATAACCATTCTGTCCCCAACAATGTATAACCTCTATAGGTCCCTTTCCCATTAGTGGATTTGCTTTGATGCATTAAAAAGCAACCATGGCATTTAACAGTCCAAGTGTATAGGCCTACATCTTCTGTTAGAGACACATTTGTGTGGAAGGCTAGTGTACTGTTTAAGAGTCTCACTGAAGATACCTCGGGAAGCCAATTTCTATTCCACTCATTGTTATTTTTTCATGTTTTGGAAGGTGTAAGGAATACCAAATTAAGTACAATAATAGGCCAAACACTGCACTCCTAAAGCATTCTCACTCCATAAAGAAAGCACATTGTCTTGTTAAGTTGACTTTTTTAAAGTCTTCTTTGATCCATGAAAATATGTCTAAGTAGAAACCCTCATTATCCAAGGAGCCTTTCTGTGTTTGCATTATTTACACATGAGGTCCTTACTGAGCCCTCTTTGCTTTGTTTGATCAACACTCAAAGTTTCTGCTGTACGCATAGGCAATCTGAAACTGCTTTTTGCAAGCTCACTGTTGCCTTCCTCGGGGTCTCGTCAGTTTGTGCAGCAGCAGACCAGAGAACAGGTTTATTTTTTAATGAACCTACTTTTTGTTACATTTTTACTTCAGGCTGCTATACACTGATGTAACTGTGACATAAGCACGTCATGATAAATAGCGTACTGTATGGCTGATGGACCTCAGACCATAATCAAGACAGATCTCGTAATATTTTATGAGGTGATAGCTTACAGGATGTGACATATGTTGTTAAGGTGTCTAATATTGTGAGAGGTGCCAAACATGACACCATTATCTCATATCCGTGGACATGAACAGACATGACATACAGAGGCATTATATGCTGTCTGTCATGGCAAGATTATGGTCTATGTCAATCTTGTGGTGAGGACTAGTGTTACCCCTTCAGAGTAGTGCATCGAGTGGCACAGAGTGCTGTTTGACAGCTGAACCATATTCCATTGAATGTCTTACATCTTTGGACACAATGACTTGCACATAATATCTATTTTTCATCCTCCACATATTGAAAGACACCAAGTCATAAATCTAAGGGATCATACAGTATGAGTCTATAAATCTTAACGTTCAGAAGTTTTCGCCCCCATTTGTTAATAGTTGTACTTGTACATTCTATGCTAATTATCAACAACGCCATGAATATTTAAATTTTAAAAAAAGTTGGCCTCAAGATATATTTAACAGATTGAAAGCCAATTTAACATGTAGAATAAATGCCGCAAATGTGGTGTAATGTTTTTTTTAAGGCATTGGCATAATTGATTGATTAATTCATAAATGCTTCTCGAGTTTTTGTGTGTTAAAATGTTGTGAGGAACGTTTTATTTATCCTCTGACTTGATTTGTTTCTGTTGTGAAACTAAAAAGTAATGAACCTAAAATGTAATGATAATAGAGCATTTTTTTCCTCAGGGTTCCAGTGTGTCGCAGTGTGGCTGAAGCGAGAGGGGTGGCCTTCACACATCCATTCTCATTTCGCCACAATACTCAGGCTTTAGCATCTGAAAATCTCCTCATTGTCCACTCATTCACATTCCCGCAGCATGGAACACAGGCTTTTAGAATAATTGAGATAATCTCCTCAGACAGCATTTCATGGGCCTTTCTCATATTTCTTTTCTGTGAAATCACATGACCATACTTGGCTCACAAAGTCAGAAAGATTTCTTTCTGTCTCTTTCTCTCTCACTCACTCTCTCTCTCTCCCCCTCTCTCTCTCTCTCTCTCTCTCTCTCTCTCTCTCTCTCTCTCTCACACACACACACACACACACACACACACACACACACACACACACACACATGCACACTGTGTTTCCCAGCCCCTTATATTCTTTAGTAGCATTAGCATTGTTTTCACTCCTGTGGATCCCCCTAAAAACAAAAACATCCCCTGGCTGCCTCTGATCTCTGTCAATGTGGCTGACCTCATGCTGAAAATGCTTTCTCATTCTCACCTCATTCCTCTTCCTGGTTTTGGGAATAGACTCCGTGGCCGAGACCCATCTCCAGAATAAAGATGCCGGAGCTTTAGCTTCCCAAGTGGACCATCTCCCTGACTCCCTCAGCTGAACTCTGCCAGAAGTAACTCTCTTCCGAGGAGTTCCTTCTTCTCAAATGTCACAGAAGGTTATGATAACATTTTGGAACTCTGCTCCGATCCAGTTTCATTACGTAAAAAGAATTTTGCTACTAAATCCCTTTGAACAGGCTGGGGGTTTAGAACAGGCTTAGAGAAAATAACATTCCCACTGTACGGTTTTCTTAATTCACTGAATACTGTTGACCATTCCAACCAATGTCAAGTGCTATTATCTCGTGCTCTCCTCTCTCCTTCAGGGGCTCAGCCTACTTTAGACTTAATTCCTGTCTTCCTATCTTCTTTAATGTATTTGGATGCATGACACAGACACTCTCGATCTTACTATCTCATCTCATTTTATCTCAGGTCTGTATAGAACTGCTCCTGGGAGGCAGGTTCGAGCTGATGTAATAAGCCCAGCCTGTGACCCCTCCCTTCTCCAGAGACACCTCACATAAGGTAATAAGTCACACAGAGATGGAGGCAGAGGCTCAGCAAGACCATGATTAAAAATACATGATCGAATTAGACAGGGTGTTATTTGACTTTCGGGTGAGAGCAAAACAACAATTACATTTCTGCACAGCAATAATTGAGTGTTTGGTCAGATATAGTGGAAGAGTTTGTCTTCTTATAGGCCTACGTTACACACTTTGTTTGATTATAAGGCTCTGCCACTTCTATCAGTTCATGAAGTGAAGTTTAAAGTCATTTAAGGTTTGAAGTCACAAGAAACTAATACACTATGTTCAGATTTATGATTCTTAACACTCATGTTCTGTTTCAAAGTTTACCGGGTACGATGTATGCGCAGTCAAGCTCCTGCTTTAGCATTACGTCATACTGTCAAGACAATACTGTTAAGTCAAGAGGGTTGGCATTACATCACATTGGAGATTGAGTTGGAATTTCACAAGAATACTGCACAGTATAGCTTTGTCTTAAAAACCATACATTGAATTTACAAACTCAGTATTGTATTCTATAATGTGCTACTGTATTGTATAGCTTGGGATTGTGTAAATATAATTGAAATCATATCTGACTTTCATTGTCCTCTCTCTACCTGACATCCTTTCTCTACCTGACAAAGCGCTCCATTGACCTGGTACACACAGAAACTCTCATGTTTGCATGATTAGTGTTGGTCCGCCTCCCTCTGCCTCATGCCAGCACACAGTCCCTTTGGCTTACATTCACTGTCTACTGTGTGGCTCATTAATTGACAGGCTATGGTCAGGTTATTGCCACTAACGCTGCAACTCCAGTTGACATTGTGTTTTCTGCATATCTTCCTCCCCCGCATCCTTCCTGTTAAGTCTCCATTCAGACAGCTTATGTAACAAGTCGCATCTCAGCTGCAGCAGCAACAGCAGCAGCAGCAGCAGTAGCAGGTATTCACCTAACCCACCCCGATGAATAACCTGCTTTTATCACTTCTTCATTTGTGTTGGTGAGTGGGTTTATTTATTTTTTTTTTTTCTACACTTCAAAGACTCCCCCTCATCTGACACACCAACCCTAGTCATTTACTGGAAGAAAAAAAAAAATGTTTTTGTTACGTCAAACTTTTCCGTTTGTTCTTTGCAATGTGATGTTATCTTGCCCTCGTTGATAGCACCTGCCTCAGGTGAAGAGAACTAATTGAGAGTGGGGTTATTGGGTGGTGCAGGTGAGAGGCCTGAAGGCAGGTGTAGCCCTTATGTCTCGTTATGATAGGACTTTAACCCAAGCTGAGGATTAGATCCGTAACTTGTTCCTAAAAGCGGATTTAGCCAGGAGCAACAAGAGTAATAGAAAGACAAAAAATTGAAAGAGCCAAGTTCTGCAGACACATATGGCAGTTACACACAAATACAGCAGGGCTATATCCATGATATAGAAACAAATGTATGGACAATAGAATTATGAAGTTATTATTCGCACTAATTGTGTATGTGTTGTAGTAACAGCAAAAGCATCCTGTAGGCTAAATAAAGAAGCGCTGTAACATGACATTAAGCCTAAAGATAAGTGCTTTTTGTTTGGTAATATGCCTCTTGTTATAGCAGCTTGTTTCATTAGCTGGAAAACAACATTCATCGGCCCCGTGACATTTGAATAATTACATGAGAGATGCATGGGTCCTGTAATTGGTTTGCATGTTTCTTAATTTACTCAGCCCACATAGGTTTTGCCCGTTAAGTGCTTGTGCTTACTAGTACACATTACATAGGTCCTTCTTTATATAAATTATATGGCTTGCCACTTGTGAAGTGTGTGCCTGTCAACATTTTGTCACAAATAGGATAAATAGGTAGACAAGC
Source organism: Sardinella longiceps (assembly GCA_027497455.2). Classification (NCBI taxonomy): domain Eukaryota; kingdom Metazoa; phylum Chordata; class Actinopteri; order Clupeiformes; family Clupeidae; genus Sardinella; species Sardinella longiceps. The sequence continues at coordinate 14,527,959 of JAODXP020000024.1, read as the reverse complement.
TCATGATCTAAATCAATTCCATTTACATGTGTAAATAAAAACACTTCCCTCTCCAGGGCAGAGAGAGGACCAGTAAATTAGGAGATCAGATCAGGAGACATTTTCTCCAGCTATTTAAACATATGTTGAAAATAATGTCATTAAATGCATAGGCTACCCACATCGTTCTTCTTCAGCATTTAAAGCAATGCTTCAAAACAACCCTTTCCCATATAGATTTATATCCATGTCAATTAATTGACTTAGTGATCCAATTAAATGATACAATCACTATATCATTATCAGCTGTTAACTTCACTGGACTTTGCACACCATGTATAAGACACAGTTCACACATTCTACACATGCATAGCAGACAGCAGTCACTCATGAGTTTAGTCATTAAATGCTTTAAGAATTCACAGCTATTTTTGTCATAGCAAAGCTCTGCTATTCAGTCAGGTGACAGGCGTGATGTTTCCAGAAACAGAAACAGAACTCTAATCAGACCCTCCAGGATTTCGCGATGTTGCGATTTGCAACTTCAATGCAACTTCAACCAATCCCCGCCACTTCATCGCGGCCATGCAATTTTGAGGAATCACCGCACCTTTCCCGCAACTTCCTGGAAGGTTGCTAGAAATATCACCAATCACTCGCGAGTGAAAGATCAATGGGTGCAGAGCTTTTCCTGCTCCTTGTTTTGCGGTGCAAATATTACTGTTCAAAACAGCTGCTAATCACAATATTCTTGATCATTTAGGCTAATGCCATTTACGTTACGTTTATGTTATGAGGCAAGTGTTACCTTAAATTACGCATTGGACTGAATGAGCTCTCCTCCGTTGCGCGCGTCTCTCTCTCTCTCTCTCTCTCCCTCCATGTGTGTGCGCGCGTGTGGATTCCAAAATCACAAGTTATCTCAATGACGAATTCAAGCGGAGTTGAAAGTTATTGCTAATGTAGGCTAGACCTACTGTAGAACTATCTCCACGAAGAATTCAACGAAATTGATTTTCACCGAGCCCCCCTTGTCATAGGACACTAAACGCACATTAAGTTGGTTCCCATTCTTAGGTCTTATCAGAATTCAGAGCAGTCATTTTTTTCGGTTTTTGTAAGCTAGCCTGCATCTTTTCCATGTTTTAAGATATCAAATCCTGTTTTGGCTTGTATGAAGTACAAAGCTTATTAGATGGCTTTTATATTTTTGCATTAAAATTAAGCAATTTTTTTCAGCCAAGTAATTGCCACACAGTTATTTATTGTATGACAAACAGTACAGCTCATGCCTTGCTTCTTGCTGTGGAACTACTTCACTTGTAGCTTCTAAATATATAAAGAGTGCTAGCTCCCTGGCAATGGCTTCACATTAGGTATACCACAGTTTTACTAATGCTTAGTCACCGTCTACTAATCAATCAAGCCCAATATGATTAAGGTTATGGTGATGAATACTGTATGATGAAGCAGAAGATGATGCAACAACCACTCCCTCCTTCTTTGCTTTACAGCAGCACTTTCATCACTATTTCAGATATATTTTTAATATAATATTTGGTTCTGGTTGACAGATGAACTTGGATGGCATGTAGTCATATGGGTTGATACCTAAAACCATAATTGCCATCAGCCATCCATAATGTGCATTCTGCAGTTCTAGATGGTAAACAAGATAAAACAAACAAACTCAAGATAAAAGAAAACCTATAGTTGCAATATGGCACTGTTCACTGCATAGCTATAACCACCTACCATCATCAAACACATCAAAATGTGCTGCTTAAAAAAAAAAAAACGCAACTTTTCCTGGCCCCCGCAATTTTCTCGCAATAAAATGCCTAAAATCAGCGCAACTTCTGCCGCAACTTTTCAGAAAACCTGCCGCGAAATCAAGCATTTTTGATCGCAACAATCACAATAAAGGCCCGCGAAATCCTGGGGGGACTGTCTAATAATGTCCTTTTGCAGTTGTGAGGAAGTTTGCGGTTGGAGGGTATGGCAGAGCATGAGCGAATTTATTTTAAGCACCTTCAGTGGCAGGCAGCCTTGGCATTTGGCTTGACAGCAGGTGTTCCTAGCGTTTCAGCGATTTGAGAGTTCCTACCTGTGTCAGATACACACACACACACACACACACACATCCTCACTACTTACACACATTTGGATTGTTGAGCCATTGCTGGGAGCCTTTGTCACCTGTAGTTGTTCACCTTCATCTGTACTTCCGGAGCCAAGACACCTGTCCTTTCAACTGTAACGCCTGCAAAGGTCACACCGTCACTTTGCCAATGCAGCCGGCCAGAAGCGCACTGTCTGCTCCTTTCACAAGGCGCCTGACCTTTCACACAAACTCTACTGCCTCATTCAGATGGGCTGTAACACTTCTCTAGCCTCACATGCTTATCGGCTAGAGACTTCTCCTGCGCTTCTGTGCCGCATACAGAGGCAATACACCTGATGCAGAGCCACAGGTTTGAATTAAAAGGCGGTCTTTACCATGCAAGTGGTGGCGCACATGTTGCGTAGGATAAGTCAAGTTCAACTTTAAAGCCAAAACCCACATTAAGATGTTGGGTCTAGGGACGCACCATTGGCAGGGGGGTGGGATAAATGGTCGTCTTTCAAATCCCCCTGCAAACATGGTCTATATCTTTAGTCTTTGTTATAGCCATAAGTCTACAGTGAATACTAACTCAACAACTACACTGGTAGCACATAAACCAAAACATGTGAACAGAAAGCATATTCAGGTTTTGAAATTTAATCTGTGAGAAAATAGTATGAATTAATTTCTAAAGCATGACGCATGAAACCAATATTTCAGCTTAAATGGTAACTTGACACACCTGGCAGTCTTTGTTTAAGGTATGGCACACCACTACATTTGCTGTGGTATTTTTTCCTATATAAAACATAACTATGGGTAAAGTCAGACAAAGAAGGTTGATAATGATGGTGGATTATTTAGTAATTAGTGAATTTATTTTATAATTCTACCAAGCAGATTTTACTTCTTTCAGTGGCTCTCTAAGTAGCGACTTAAAATCTTTCTTAATAATTTTGTTGATTTTCTTTGGTTGGTGGGGGTATACTGTACAGCAGGTAGCATGCTGTATAAGGAATCAAAAGGCAATGTTCTATATCAGTATGCAACATGACATGGTAAAGGCTCTGTGTGGGTAGTCATTTATATTCTACAAGGGTTGAGGATCCTTGGAAAACAAACAGTGCCGTGGCTTTGGTAAAGATGAAAGAAAAATGTTTACTCCTCATTCCATTTCAGTAGAGGACATTAAAGACCTGTCATTCTCTCAGAGCCTCTGTAGCAAGTATGATCTATTACCCATATTTGCTTTCTCTCTCTCTCTCTCTCTCTCTCTCTCTCTCTCTCTCTCTCTCTCTCTTTGCCTTTGTCCTTCATTTTTCCTCTCTCTCTCCCTTGTCTTCTCAGAGGACATCCTTAGGGGTGTCTGCCTTACGTGAACCATAGCAGTGTCACCATGCGAATCTGTGGTGGTTCAAAGGCATGACAAAACTATGCCGATTTCTTCAAAAGACACACTTGACTAATCTCCCTGCCTGAGCCTGAGAGAAGAGGTTTTGTGTGTATCAGAGGCCAGGCAACGCGTTGGCCTTGAATGCCTTCTAACCGGATTGCACCAACACAAATAGTCAGGTTTGGTCCCATTGAGGGGGCTTTGGGGGGGGGGGGGGGGGGCTAGGCTTGTCTCTGGGGTGTCAGGGTAGACTGAGGACTTTTGAAATGGCTATTGTTGTGCTGCCATGCCAAAAGCTAAGCCAGAGTGTCTTTGCCCGCTCGACCTTGAGCCTGCTGGCAATGGTGCAGAGCAGGTGTGCCAAAGCAGAAATGGTCGGAACAAAACGTGTGCCCTCTCTGTTGCTGTGGGTGAGATCGGTTCAGGAACACTGAACTACTGTAAATGCCATCTCTTTCATCACCATAACCACAGTATACGAAAAGCAACTTATATTAAATAGCCTGTCTCATATAACAGGTGTCTCACAAATGGTTGCTGTAAACTGTTATAAGACTGTTATAACTGTGCAAAAACTGTGATGCTCATGAATTATTCATCAACTCAACTTCTTTTATGTCATCACTGGAAACTTTTGCTCTGGCTATATTACAATTTAACAAATTATTCAATACATGATCCATAATACATTGGTAATACTAACAGACAATATCAAATGCATGCCCTTACAAAGGCCATTTTAAATTACTAATACAAATGACCTGTGTTGACCCCATGTAGGCTAGTTGATGTTTCTCATTAAAAGAAATAATATGGTGTTTTAGGAACACTGAGCTACCCTCTAAGAGACTGTAATGGGTGTAGGAATCCATATATTAAATAAAATAGAGTAGATTAGGTAGACTCTGGGTAAATATCACTGTGTGTCGAAAGGCTGTCACTGTTTGTCCAAACGCCTAGTGGCCAGAATCAATACCGAAGTGTTTAACATATTAATAGGCAACCAATCTGATCAAGGCCCCATTAGTAAAACAGCCCCACTGTGAGGAGCGAGACAAACAAGCAAATAAACATGACTTTGGCACTGTTTAAACACACCCAATAAAAATCATTTATTTACAGAGCCAAGGACATCTTGATTGGTATAAGTAGACAGCGATAGAGCCTGGAATAAGAATCCCTTTGGACATGAAAGTTTGATGATCAAATAGCTAGCAGGTCAACTACATAGGGAATTTACTTAGTTCTGAGAATCACATCTGTTGGTATTGATCTAATGGGCTGATAGCATCTAACATGCATTTCATTGTCAAATACACTGAGTCTGGAATAAATAGATGATAAACCTGCAAAGAAGTCCCATAGATGTATGAAACATTTGAAACAGAGCACATAAATTATTCATTTAGATTTGAGAAGTTTAGTAATAATTTAAGATAGGCCTATTTGACATTTTATTTTCAGCATGGTCACACATGCATTCATAAATACAGAGGAAATGTGTGTGCGTGTGTGTGTGTGTGTGTGTGTGTGTGTGTGTGTGTGTATTCCAAGTAGCAGTGACCGTTCAGCATTGTTCTCAGGTGTGTGTTAACTAACCTTGTAATAGATTTGTTGGAGTTCATGAGTGGGAATTGATTGAATAGACTGTGTGTGTGTGTGTGTGTGTGTGTGTGTCTGTGTGTGTGTGTGTGTGTGTGTGTGTGTGTCTGTGTGTGTGTGTGTGTGTGTGTGTGTGTGTGTGTGTGTGTGTGTGTTGGAGAGAGAGTAAATGAGAGCTGCCTGTGTTACCCTTTCTTATGGTGCACAGGTGTGTGTTATGAAGCTCTGAGACTGCCGCAGCTAGAGGGGGGTGAATGCACACCTGACCCCGGCATGCTCATGCGGAAATGACCTAGTTTGTAGCAAACACTTTTGTGCAGCCTGCTGACCCTCCCTCAACCCACTTTGATGACCACCTGCCACTACCTCTGTTCCTGCTTCTCCACCGGGGCCTGAGCAAAATCAACTTAATTACAAGTTAAGAGTCAAAGGCATCGCAGGAAAGCTCTCCACTCCACAGTCAAAATGAAAATTGAATCACAGCACAATGTTGAAATAGACAGCTGAGATACAAGAATTTTAAATAGATTTTTTTTTGAGTGTGTGTGTAAAAATGACAAGGCTGTAAAATCTGAAAAAACTACATAATTAGCTTATCACAAAGCATGTGAGTTTGTGTCGTTTGTTTGTTCTCTTCTTTCAAAGATCCAGAAATGCAGTAGAAACCGTAAACCATGGGCTTTGTTCAGTCAAGAAGCAATTAGATGGCTAATGGTTGAGCTTGGCTGAGTTGAACAGCTTAACCCAAGGACAATGCAATTTAAAGGATTTGGCCATGTTTACTGAAGCATGCCATGATGAATTAAATTTGAGTAAAATTGACAAGAAAAAAACAAACAAACAAACAAACAAAGTTTCATATGATTAGAACTTGCAAACTGTTCTTGCTCCAGTGTAATCATCGACATTGTTCCTCCTAAACAGACCGATGCTGATTAAATTTTAAATTATGAATCAATGGAGAAGAGCAGCCACCACAAGTTCTCCCTCTCTCTCTCTCTCTCTCTCTCTCTCCTCCCCCCACCCCACTCTGTGACTATGAACTCAGGCTGATTAGGGAAATGTCAATAAATGAATGCCTGAGAAAATAAACAACGGCATGCATGATATTTGCAAATTTTGTTTTGTCTGAGGTTTGTTTAGTCTGAACTTACAAACAAGCTTGTGTAGATTTGGGTATATGAAAGCGAGCTGGTAAATGTTGTGTGTGTCTCCAAAAACATACTGTATGCCACTATCGTTGCATGTAAAGTGTGTCTTACATTCCACCAAATAATCTCCTTCATTCCTCAGACAGTATTATCACGTGAGGAACAAACACACCCCCTGTCACCAAACACCATCTCCACCCCACCCTACCTCACCCAAACAAACACTAATCTTCTCCCTGCGTCCCTCCCTCCACAAACAACAGCAGGAGCCATTTAAACAAAATACATTGGCTATTATTAGGTGCCTTCGCATATGCTGGCCCCTTAGCAAGTGCTAACAACAGCGTGTAGCGTGGCTGCCAGACGGCGGGCGCTAGAGCCAAGGAGCTGATGAAGCTTGTAAAGCCGGGGCAGCTCCATCTGGCTCTTTCATGACGCCGATACCCGCCCAAAGCTGCCAGCTGACCGCCGTGGCCGACTGGCCCTGCCTGCCTGCCTGGCCTGCACCTCCAGCCTATTTTCTGCCTAGCCACCCCATCCTATCCTCCACTGGTGTGTGGAGCTACAGAGGATTTTTGTATTAGGATTTTGTAGTTTCTTTTTTTTCAGACTTTTCTGGTTGGTCAAAGAGAACAAAAGAATAGGCTCGAAGCCAAGTCAGCAAGGCACTGTTTCATGTGTGTGTGTGTGTGTGTGTGTGTGTGTGTGTGTGTGTGTGTGTGTGTGTGTGTGTGTGTGTGTGTGTGTGTCTGTGTAGTGCTGTTTAATACATATAGTAATGTTTGCAAGAATGATATTAGCCAAGTTTAGTCTTCTTATTTGGCGTAGGACTAACAGCGGGTTTAACTGAGAAAATGTAGCAGGAGCTAAAATGCAGGGAGTCATAACCGTAAACACACCCCTCACCCATTGTACAGTATATCAATGGCTAAATTCCAATTCCATAGATTTAGCTCTGAATTTATCTCTCAGTATGGTTCACTCCTCTTCTTGGCTTAAGATATCATTTTGTGATTTTCTTTCAAAATAATGATTTTGTTCATGAACAACACACAACCTCATATACAATAAATGCAGCACAACCACAGAACTTTACAGTCAATGTTCATTGGTTAGGCTAAGTATTGGTAATTTTGTAACCTTACATTTGATCTGAGATGATAACACACAACCATCCGAGAAAGACAGACCCTAAGACAGACATTACTTTTAGACAGACAGACACACACACACACACACACACACACACACACACACACACATTCTTATTAGGATACCTCTGAGCAGCCTGTCATATTGATTGTAAGCCAGCTTGTAGGGGGTTGACCAGTTGTGGTATTATGACATCTAACCCTGATTTCATGCCACAAGATTGAAAAAATCACAAGTGCTCGTATATAAAGACACGGAAACTCTGCTTTGAGATTTCAGTTCATAAACTTCCAATCTTTAGATAAGCCTAGCAAAATTAAAATTGATACTAGCCCCTTGTTTTAGTCAACACAATTACTTTCTCATTCAAGTCTTTTCCCCTATCCAATTGCTGCCTTTTTTATTTATAATTCCAGTATTGAATGGTTACTGAGCAAAGATCTTTTGAAACGAGTCATCACACAAAATGGTTATGCGTTTAAACCCCTGTAAAATAGGCTATCATTCAACAGTATGAAAAATGCAACCTTATCATTTGTAATTTCATGGTGTTTCACCAAATACAAAATTATAGCACTGTCTTTAATCATTATATTTCAGATATGCATTGCATTGTATAGCTGAGGAACACATCCAATGTGACAATCATTTACATTTCTTGTGTTTACATTATAATTTCGTATTTCATATGGTCTCTTTGATAACTTCCTGTGCTATTCCCAACCCCCTTCCTGCCATTTGACCTGTGTGCAGCTTCATCTAATAGATGAGTTAGAGAGAGTTAAACTGTTTCATGGATAGCTGCTGACCCAGCAGGATGTCGTTCCCAATTATCTCTGTGCAATCGCAGCACTAGTGCATATGAAGTGGCATTAGTGTGTTTGAGATGGCTAATTGCAGAGGATCAACCTGATGTGTGCTGTTCATTCATGCAGATGCAGGTTCACACACCGCTAATCATAGCCTTCAATCTAAATGTAAGAGCGAGGTCGCAGAAATCAATGAAATCAATACAGATACCTACCTTAACCTTAACCTATACTAGTTGTGGACTAGTAATTGCTGCAGCCTGCCTTATTATAAACTTTCAGTGACTTTCTTAAAGGCATACTCAGTGGCATGCTCACTGAGGCTGTATTTCAGCATTTCTTACCCACAGCCACCCTACTACTCCAGGTGTAGTGGAGGACGGTCCTGAAAGAATTGTGAAATGGTTCCATTATGCCTCTCCCAGGTGTGCACGTTTTGCTGCTTCAGGAAGCCACCAGGAGGCTAAATCCTGCGCTTAATCCATCAAGGAAACAGACTGAACTTTTCACACACAATCCCAGATGTAAAAGTCACGTTGGTCTCGTTTTCTAATGACCACATTTATTAGAAATGATTCCATTCAGACCAAACACTAATTCCCCTGCCTCAGGTAAATTAATGGCCCTTGCTTACAGAAGAAGTCTAGACTGGTTTTATTTATTTATTTATTTATTTATTTATTTATTTATTTATTTATTTGGGGAGGTTTAAAGGATCAGTAGATACTTAATGGAGAGACTAGGTTCCATCTGTTCATTCCACACTCCTCTTTGGAGATTCAGCAATAATCTACTTCATGGTTTTTTATAAGAGTTTAACCATCCCTTCGAAGATAAAGACAGGCTGGGTGAAACAATAGCTTGTGGTTAGAAGGGGTAATAAATATGTTAGGGCTCTGCCAGGGTACTGACAGTGTTTCACTTCACAACTTAATTCTGTCTCATTTTCGTAAGGCACATCACATCACTGAAGCATGGTTGTCATAACTAATGCACACAGCCAGCCTGGAGGGGCTGATAGGTTCCCTGGGCCCAACTGAGGCAGTACAGTATGTTTTCGTGCTAGTGTATGGGAACATTGATTATATTTGACAGTGAAATTTGAATAAACAAATTCCTGACTCTAACTTCTATTCCTCAGCCAATATTGCATATGTCTGCAGAGTAGAGGCACCCCCTTATAGCCCCACTGCATCTCCAATCTATGGTATACAAAGAAAATCTATGAATGTAATACCCTACAAAGTGAAGATAACTGAATTGGGCTTAGTATAGCTTTGGTAATACCAATCTTAGGCTATGTGAAGTGTGGTGCTGATGCATCATTGGTGACTTTGCTAGTAAACAAGGGCATTCTTTGTCAAACATGGACATTTCTAATCTTGCAAGTTATTGGGTAAACTATTGGGTAAAAGCCTCTAACCATTATTTACACTCACATCTAGAGGCTAATATACAATAGCAGGTACAGTTGGATGTGGGTAACCATTAAATTAAATGAAAAGTTAACCATCATGAAGCCAGACAGCACATGATAACGGTAAAAGAGGCAGCAGTTTTATGCTGCTTGAAGTATTTTTGCAGCTGGGCTTCTACAGATTGCAGTCTTACTATCCACAGGGAGATATGTAATTAAGGCAAAAAAAATAAAAAATTAAATAAAGGTTGATATTGTCAGAAGCAAAAGTACTGCATTGAATACTGATTCTGAAGTTTCTGGAAAGTTGTTATTGACAGAGTTGAAACTAGTGCTTTGAATACTGACACTGAAATCCTGGAAACTTTAGTTTAGTTATTTTTCATATAAATACACTTTACAAGGACAGCGGAACATCGTCTCAGGTAGCCGGTTATATGAAACTAATGCTCACCCCATCAGCCAATCAGAGAAGATCATTCTAAACAGAGATAAAAAAGAAAGTAAAAAAGAAGTCAAATGCCATGAATTTTGCCATGCCTGGTTTTTTCATGGGTGCTAAGTAAAAACAAACAGGTGAATATATGCTCCACCATAATTCCAAATAAGAACACACTGCTCTCTCGATCTGATGCTCACACATACTTGGGCTTTTTATTAACATCATTATAATTAATACTGTGGAAATCTCATTATAACAGGCCATGCATTTAGTTAAGCCATCTGCCGCTTGTGCATTTGAATATCTATTCAGGGAATATTTCGCACTTGTTCCACTGTCCTTGTGCAGTGTATTAATATGAAAAATAACCTGTTTATATATATCATACATGGAAAAGGACTACTCTTTATGTCCTTATACCTTTAGCACCACAGACAGTTGACAGAAAGCCAGAAAACTGTCATAGCCCGAAAACTGTCATACTCAATTCCCCACCACCACCACCACCAAAAAAAAAAGGGTGGGGGAGGAGGGGGGACAGAAAATAATGAATCCAAAATATCTTCACTTGAATAAGAGACAGTCTGTAACTCATGCTAAAACTGTTAAGTCAAGTGATCATAATCTTGTTCACATGAGAGAAGTGAGCAAGCGACGACTGGCGGGAGAGTGGAGCAGTCTTTATGCTTCTTGGTACCTCGCTTCATTAAAAGTCTGACAGGGTTTCATGCGGCGACCATGTTGTAATGAAAAGCTCACAGCAAGGGCTGAGGTGGTAATCAGAATGGCCTGGCTCTCGGTTGGTAACCAGGGGCAACTGAATATCGGAGCTCAGGACCCACCACCTCAACCACCCTGTTACACACACAAACGCACACACACACACACATTTTCACACTACACAAATGTATGGTGTTAGACCTACTTGTTAAGAGTCTAAAATCCTTTTATTTATACCTCAGCTCATCACCTTCCATGGCCATCAGAATGTTGTAACTTTTATCGTGAACTATCAGTAATATAGCACTTTTTTCCCCTTGTATGCAATATGATTTTTTTTACCTTTAGTCAGCCTTGACACAGTTAAAGTGTACATAAGATTTAGGTGTAAACTGTGTATTTGCATTCACGTTTGGTCAATGTTGCTCTAAATCTACAGCAGTTAGCAAGCTTGTACAACTGGACGCAAATTCTCACTCTAATAGCAGGCAGACTCAAGCAAGGACTTTATGAGCATGCATTTATGAGCATGCGCAAGTTTACGTTGATGCATGTGAAATCAAAAGAAGATAGTATTAGTGGAATGTTGTTGTACGAATGTACAGTGTATCAGCATTTCTCTTTTACCAGTAGCTATTAGCTTCAGTAGCCTACTTAAACCTACATGATATGATTAATGAGTGTAATTGAGTTACTGATTGAATTTTGCCATGGTATATGCCATATAAAATGTCAACAAACCATCCCTAAAAATCATCTCCACCCCGAAACTTACTTCCTATACATCTTTCATAAACAGCAGTAACTGAGATGCTTTTAATGGTGCCAGAAGAGTGTATTTATTAGGTGTACAGGATAGCTGATATATAAATAGCTTACTAAGTATAGAGCTGTATTTGCTGGACAGTGTGTATAAGGTCATTGTCTGATAGAGGAGACTGGGCGGTAAGATCCAAATATTTGCTCATCTCCTATTAAACAGTATAGTTCTAAACGGGAATCAATCAGTGAGTCAAAGTCTTCTCAAAAGAGGGACAAAACATTGAGCTATTCCTCCGATGCCAATCATCATTTGTGGGGAGGAATTAATGATTGTCATTGGGAAAACCTCTGCGCTCATAGCAGTTAATAATCTTCCAGTGTGAGAGAGAGAAAGCGGCGGGGGGAGGAGAGTTATGGAGAGGGGGGGGGGGGGGGGGGAGGCGGAGGGAGGATTAGAAAGCAATCAACACTCTGATGAAGTGAAAGGTGTGAGTCTTTATCCCTCCGCAGCGCTGAACCAATGCCCTTCCCCGTTTCACCATGCCCTCCCAAATTTCATTTTCATCTATAGTCCACACATCAGCCTCAGCCTCAAAACAATACACACATATATGCACAACACATACACACACACACACACACACACACACAAACACACACACATTCAGGTATTCGAGCCTAGGTATCAGGTCTGATTCTCTTTCCCTCCACATGTTCTCAAGGTGAGGTTGTTTATCTGCAACACTGCTGCTGTCAGTGCTCCTAGAGAGAGAAATAAAGTGGTTTTGTGTGTGTTTGTGTATGTGTATGTGTGTGTGTGTGTGTGTGTGTGTGTGTGTGTGTGTGTGTGTGTGTGTGTGTGTGTGTGTGTGTGTGTGTGAGAGAGAGAGAGAGAGAGAGAGAGAGAGAGAGAGAGAGAGAGTGGAGGAAAGTGTCAGGAATGTCTTGCACTATTTGTGCTGACCTTTAGCACTGCCTCATAGGCCGCAGGTAGGCTATAAGCCTGTGGGGTTTGTCATGTCTCCTGCTTCACAGTCCCAGTTTGGCTTTACCGTAGTCTCTCCCTATAACCAGGGCTGCACTGGAACCAAAAAAATGGCCCAAACATTTTTAGCCATAGCTGCCCACCATGAATTTATTCAATAATAACGTTGTGGCTAGTTAAAATAGCACTGTAAAATGGACATATTGCATGAACATGAGAGATTTAATTAAACTAGCCCAATATCCTTCATGAAAGTTATGAGTAAATGACAGCCCCGGCCCAAAAATGACCGTCGGCCCTGTATGCCCTATGGCCAGTCCATGCCTGCCTATAACCTATAGGCTATTATCAGCAGTATTAATAATAACTAAGAAAAGCATGGAACTTTACGAACATTTGTACCTCTTGCGCAGTTTTTACCCTCTCTAACAAAACTGTATCTGTACCGCGTTCTTCTGTATACTGTTTTTACTATTGTTGGTTCATTGCTGACAATGATTACAAATCAAAACAAATCCCCACAAAACCTAAGAAAACTGGCAGAATACAAGCAAGCATCAGACGGCAATTTGAATGGCATTCTTACTGCTACCAAACACTGTTTTGAATGGAAATTAGTTGTGTTGCAGTTATTCGAGGGTCATAATTACCATCACTATCTCTCAGGTTTCATGGAATGGCAGTGTTGTTTTTGTAAGCAGAAGTGGGATGATTTTCCCTGGGGATAAGGGAATTTGAAACACAAAATAAATAGAGGTGTAGTTAAGTCTGAGCTGGTAGCAACACATGGATAATGTCAGGCCTGACCTATTTACATGGTGATGCTGTGAAAATGACTTGCTAATATTCAACGGAAACATAAAGGGAAATCTTTTCCCCTCTCATTTTAAACTAATTTCTGTCTGTCATTTATTCAGATTATAATGTATCCATGTACTTTCAATATATGTCAGACTGACAGAAATTATGGAATTTAGGGATTTTTTTTCTCAGAGGAAATACCATCATACACATGCATTAATTTACTTATAATGCTTTTTATCTAGAATGTGCAGATGTAAGAAAATTTAATAGCAGGGTCCCAGTGACGTGATAACGGGAGCGCGAACAATTCAAACTGATGGGCAGGATGTGGAGGCAAGCATAACAACACCAATGGACGGCACGGAGAAAAGTGCATATTGTAGTGGTTTGGAGCCGGTAAGTAGGGAAAAATACAAGGAATTAGTAGAGAAATACATCGGAGGTGACCCGTACTTGATGAAAATGTCTGAATTTTCTCAATAGCAGAAAGATTTGCCGACAATCGCGGCTGTGGGTATTACGAACTACGGCATGGTTCTCTGAGTTTTTTTCCCCATTTCTCACCTTTATGGGCGATTTCCTTAGGTACTCGATATTAACCCTTTCCCTTCTCTCGGTTAGACAGTTTATAACATCCAAAAACGGCACAAAACTGAGGCTTTTGGTGCAAAAAAGTTGCAGCCAAAATACAGTGCTTTCAATGGCTCCAGAAACCCACCAGTTGAGGTTCGCGCGCGTACAGAAGAACGCTGAAAAATACGTTAGTGACGAAGGGTGAAAGCCATGCTATTCACGACCCTGACACTACCAGCACATTTTGTACCATTCTGCTGCTGTCTGCACACACACTGCTACAGAGCATATTCATTTAACTGCTTTAATCATTCCTTTCATTCATTTGTTCATCAGTTTGATGCATACAAGGTAAGGGGTGAATCAGTTTCACTCCAGCTCGTGTATGGTGACATTTTGTAACATTTTACACATACTTTTAATTCTGCCTCTAAAGTGAACTTTGAATTTTGTTCTCTACCGTGTGTTGAATACAATAAGGGAAGGACAAATTAGCCAGGCAAATGGTTCCCTCATCTCCTCATAATTTCAATTCTCTTCTAAATGTCATGTCTTCACATCAATTGCAAAACTATAAAGTTGGGAGAAAATGAATGTTTTACAAAAAATGTGTCCCTGTCTCAGAGTTTGAACTCAAAAAACTCTTTTGAAGGTTGTTGGCTGAAATTCAGGCCCGGCTTTGTTGTAATTCAGTCAGAGATGTCAGGGTTGCTGATAAAGTATGCACTGAGAGATAGTGATTGATGACGCTTGCTGGCTATTAGCTTTGATAGGATAGCCTCTTCCTCCTTCAGACTTGTTGGTTTACTCAAAACAAACACCATTTATTTCAGAATATATGACAGGTTTGTCGGAAGGGAAATTCTTTAATGCCCTGTCTCAGAGTGAAAATGACATGTCACTTTTAAAGTGTGTAATCTTAAGGGTCTATGCTTTATATGCATAACAAAGTGGAGATGATCCCAAATGTAACATTACAAACAGTAAGGTCTAGCAAGAAAAACTGTAGCTGGGAAATGCAGAAATTTATTCAGTATAGTTATTTTATTATTTATAGGCTATGTGTCATTAGACATGCATGTGTGTGAAAGACTTGCAGTAGAACATTTTGCAATTGATACCAGAACAAGTATTGAACATACAGGCAAGTCAATTTGTTACATGTCTCAATGATCTAGACTTCACCACTGCAGCAACCACCACAACAGGACTATTGTTTGTACCGTCTCATTCTCCTATTCTTAGCAAAAGCCTGGTCACACATTAGTCACAACATATCATCAACATGAGAACACCTCAGCATACTTGTCCTTATAACAATAAGATATGAACACGCATGTATATACACTTTGACTCATTTCCCCCTAAGCCTGTGGAGAGAGCAGACAATCTGCCAATCAGTAGTTTAATGACAACAGCATTGTGAGAACCAGCGACATTGTTATTGCACAAATGTATAATTTTTTTTTCCATCTTCCATGAAAACAAACAGCAATATGCTAACTAAATGGAAAAAAGTTCCTGTATTCCAGAGCTACAGGCATGGGCATAGGGGAGGACAGAGAGCTAACCAGCCGTGGAAGCCAGCTCATTGCTCTGGCAGCTAAGATCATTGCTCTTGCCTAAAGTCAAGTGGTTGTGACATAGCTTATCTGGACCATGTGACACAGTTTAGAGGCACATAAGGAATATTTAACATCTATTTCACTGATATGTTTGGAATCACTAAGTAAGATGGATTCAGCATTCAGTGCTTTACATAGATTTACAAATTTTGAACATATACTACTAGACTGTGATACAGCTGGTTTCTTAAAAGAATACTGCATATATCATAAATATATGGCATTTCAGAATACCATAGGCTATATCCATTTAGCATGCAAATTATCATATTTTAGATTACAGCACAAAGTGGGTAGTGGTGGGTTGACCAAATCAAACCTGCATTGCATACATGATGCATATGCAGGAAGTTATAGCTTTATTAGAACTGTCTAGGCGCGGCCAATACAAATCCTTATAAATGCACAGCTGTAGGTCACATTTGAATATTAAGTTGAGATGATGTGTCTTTGTCTGCAGAGATTGGGTTGCTGTTTCTGTGCACTGTGGTGCCTAGCGGAGGCTTGGCCCCCTGCTCTGTGTGGCTGACTCCCATCTGTGACAGTGATGTATGCCCTACTTACAAACAAGTACATCTCATTAATGCCTTTTCTTTGGACACAGCTTTGAAATTTACATTTTCATAATAGCACTGCTCTTGTCTCCAAGCCACAGTTCTATTGACTGTTTATTAAAACTAAACCTCCATTCTCTCTCACTCAGCTTAAGAGAATTGCGCTCAGGTATGTTTATTGATTGGGTTTAGATGGCTATCTGTATGATGTCTTAGATGATTTTTGGTCTCATTCATTTCAATAATGCGACCTGCTTCTCTATGCAAGGGGCTGTTTAAAGGCGAGGCACAATCTTGCACTTTCGGTCTTCACTTTGCTCCAGAACAAACAAATCAATATGATTATATATTATTGAATCTTTTCCTGTTTGTTTGAGTTTTGCCCTCATTCCTTTCACTTAAAGTAGTCTTCCAAGGTGAATGAGGCAATTTGGGGTTACAAAGAAGATATTTATTGCTTTTATCTAGATCAGGGCTTTTGGAAATGCAATCTCACAGTGTTAACCGTTAAACATAATGTATTCTTTGACCTCCCGTTCATCAAGGCCAACACAGAGGGATTATGTGGCCTAAAAATGAGTATAGTTTGATTCCCTTAATCGTAATTGTGTGTAACATAAAATTAGGAAATAAAACACTGACACAATAATTGGCTCCTGCAGGGATGAGACAAAAACAGTGAAATAGGCCTATTGTTGTGGACAAGGAAAAAATGAAGTGGAACAACTGTCTAAAAGAGGGGGCATATTTTTAACGCTTACGTAATATAGACCATTATACTGTAATTGGTATTTCAATATCAGATTTTTTGGGGATTTAATTTATCTTCTGAATAGGGCCACAGGCGTGGGTTTAGTCATATTTACAGGAATCCACTGGAACCAGATAACTTTTTTAGTGAAAGTTTACTCATCTATCAAAGTCATTTAGTTTGTTTAAAGTTCATTGTTCCTAAAATATATTTTTCTGCTGCCATATTTATTGGTATTTATCTTGTCTTTTGTACTAATTTTGGGTCATTACAGTAAAAGCCCATTCACTTCTCTCAGTCTCTGACAGCTTTATCCTGCTAGTTATCCTCATCTTTAAAAGATTTTCTCAGAGTGTGTGTGTGTGTGTGTGTGTGTGTGTGGATTAAGGATAACAACTCCACTGTCCATGGGATAATTGTCTGCAGTTATGGAAATGCCACACAAGGGTTGATTTGATTGGCATGCCGCTGCTGGTGGTTGAGAGCTCGAGAGCCCATTTATAGCTGGCCCATTGTGTTTTCTCTTTCCCATGACCCTTAGGTTTCATTCACATCAAAATTGCGCCTTCGCAGTCCGTATTCAGTGCTGTGTTGGCGGTGTGTGTGCATCTGTGTATTCCGTCTCCTGGCAAACCAGATGCCCAAGCTCTCCTTTAAAGAGGAAAAAAATGAAAATATGGAGATGATCCTAAAATGTAATATTGCAAACAGTAAGATCTAGCCAGATAGACTGTAACAATAGGTATCTCATTAGACATGCAGGAGTGTGAAGGACTTGCTGTAATGACATGTTGTAATTGATACCAGAACAAGTGCCAAATCAATTAGTTACATGTCAAAATGATCTGTACCACTGCAGAAACCATCACAACAGGACTTTTGTTTGTGCCATCTCATTCTCCCATTCTAGACAAAAAGCTGCATGGCCACACATCAGAATCACAATCACAATATAGTTGAGGTACTGTATTCTAAACATACAAGGAATTTGACATTGGCACGTGTCAAAATATAGACATATGCCGAACAATAAAGGCAACAACATAAAATACATAAGCACAGACACCTTAAAGGTTAGTTGTTTCAAATACTTTCTTAACTAACAAAAAAATAAAGGTGCATGCAAATTTGTTGATGCATGCAGTTGTGATTACTGGAGGTGCTTACAACCTTGTGGCAAGTCAGTGCATTCATGGCAGACTTTGGGATTTGTTAATATAAGAGCAGCCTTGTATTTGCATACGTCTGCAATCATGAGTGCTCACCTGATGTAATGCCCTGACCTAGCAGGAGCAGAGTTTAAAGGTCAGTGATTGAACTGTAAATTGCTGTGTGTGTGTGTGTGTGTGCGTGTGTGTGTGCGTGTGTGTGTGTGTGTGTGTGTGTGTGACTAATGTGCAAGTGCTGCTTGTGCATTTATGTACCCACCAAAATGGCAGAATAGTAACAAAGAACCTGTAGTCCATCTCCAATGTCTCTAGAAGATCTCTTTAATGTTTACTTGTTACATATCTCTATTCTGTTTTAAAATCACAATGTCCTTTTACCTTCTACAGTATACAGTATGTTTCCTGAGACCTAATAAACCCAGTTTACTTTAGATCATGGAGTCCCAAACAGACCCACCTTTGCTCTCTCTCTACTTGATAAATGTGATACTCCATTCTCCGGACCCTTTAACAACCGCACATGCTATGCTATCCCTCTGAAGGCCACACTGGTAATCCCTTCGGCAGGGAGGATCCTGAATATTTATAGGGCAGGAATAGTTCCCAAGAGGGCAGCCACACAAGGGTAAGAAGTCTCTTCCTGGAGGTCACTTTGTGAGGAATGGCTCCTCTTCCTGCCCATAAGTCACTGCTGCCTTCACTCCATTAATATTAATCAGCTGACCAGCAGCCAGTGCTGTGAGGCACACAGACATGCTATGTCCTGCTTGAGTGTTGTCCATTGTCATGATTAGATGATTAGTGTAGTCTCTGAGGTTCTTGTGTTTGTACTAAATTAATAAAAGTGTTGTAAAAAAGGCTCTTTTTTTAGTGTTGACACAACAACTGATCATTCTCACCTAAACAAAATTTGTCATTGTACTTTTACCCACACACAACAAACGCACAATGCGCAAGAAGAGAAAAGATCTTGATTTGCCTTTGCAAAATAACAGCCTTTGATAGCTTATAAATATATTCACTTTAGATGGGTTTAAGAGAAGAATTTCTTTGCATTCACCTTCTAAACAATGTGTGCTTAAGAATGGGAGTGAGGGGGTGGCGATGACGGCAGCGGCGGCGGCTGCAGAGTGAGATTGTGTGCTGTTTGTTTAGCCCACTGCACTAGAGCATGAAAGCAAGCACAATCAAGGACATTCTGTGCCTGTTGTAATCTTGGATCTGCTCCATGCTGTGTAAAATCATTATTCTGTTATTTTCTGTCGTTGCAACTCTTAAAGGGAACGATTGCAATTAATGTGCCTCTCTCTCTCTCTCTCTTGCAGCTATTTCTTCCTCTATTCATTTTATCCCCATTTTCATTATTTCCAACCATGAGGTAATTTTGCTCTTTTAATACACTGCCACACGGAAGACAAAGGGACTGCGCAACAGAATTAAAACTATGAAATGTCATGTATAATTTTGCACCACAGACATAAATTACACAGACCAATGTTTTAGCATATTTAATCTGAGGGGACGACTCACGTTTTACTGAATTGCACATTTTGTTCTGATTATTCAGCTCTCTGTACGTCCCCTCAGGCTGCAGGCAGCTTGGTTACAAAGCTAAAAATTTCAGTGTTCCGAGGGTCAGTAGGTTAAAGAAACAAACAAGGATGACATAATGCATTGCACTGCAAATGGTTTAATGTGTAGAGGAACTGGGGCTAAGATGGTCAGAGAAAATGATCACATAAATCTTTGATTTATTATCCTAGAATTTATGAACCTTTGTCATGTGCAAATATACTGTATTGTTAACACAGTGGAAACAACAAAACAACACCAAAAATGTTGATGTTTAGGCCAATTGCCCTTGATGGGTCAATACATTCTATCAGACAATGTGAAACTTTAACTCTTAACTTCTTTAACTATTTAGTCCTGGTATTTCTTAAGAATGCTTAACTTGATCAGATTTCTACAACTGAAATGTAGCATGTACTGTAATTAGGCTAATGATTTCACATACAATTTACACATACAATGCATTTCACATACATTTTGAAATACAAAACAATTGTTGTCTCAAAGTAATTAAGTGTCCATGGAGATGAACTTGTGATTGTCAATAGAAGTCTTATTGGTAACAGTTTAAATTACAGCCTGTTATGCAACGGTGATATACCATGGAAATCCATTGGGATGAAACAAAGCTTTATTTTCTGAGACACTGCTTTGCATGCCGAATCGTTCATAACTTCAAACAATAGCCTACATATCTCAGTCAGTTTGCTACTCTTCGTGATTTTACACAACAACACACTACTAATAAGGTAATGCTATAATTAGCATGACTGTAACTAGTGATTTTATTTATGTCAGAACACTAAGTGATAACGGCCGCCGAGGTGCCCCATATAAGGTAGTAATGGACAAGGTGGAGGCGAAGAACAGCTGTTTGCCTCCGCCAAGTTCATTATTTATTTCATTATATTAGTAGTTACATATCTGTAGTGCTTTTCTACCCTCAGGCACTCAAAGCGCTCACAGTGGAAGGAGGACCTCACTAACCACCAATATCCGGACACCTTGAAGGCCGTTAGCACGCTTATCACTCAGTTGCAACTAAAACATATAGACGGTAAGCAAGTGTTTAAAACATAAAAGAAACACGTGGCTCCGATTTGAAAGCAGTTAACCTGTTTGGTTGGGGTACTATTTTCAAAAGAAAGAAGATCCACAAGGCTGCTTTCTAAAGAGCATTGATAAGGAACGCTAGTGAATTATTATTTTTTTTTTACCTGAGAAACGTCACAGGTGTCCTGTTATCTACAAATAACGGACACCCTAACAGCCAATCAGAAAACAGTATTCCATTCCACCGAGTATGGTAATGCTATAATTAGCATCACTGTTTCTAATTCATTAGCCCACTCCTCTATTAATCAAGCATTTTGTGGATCTGAATGGCCAGCTGGGAGCATCTAGAGATCGTATGCCCCTTCTGAGAAAGCAACACAAAAGAGAAGAATTGGCTCTTATCGCCATAAACCATTACTCAACTAATTGGCAACTACGGCAGAACTCTTGACCGATCTTCAAATCAATGATGGAAAGGATCAGAAATGCTAATGGATTCTGTCTTATAGCCTACACATTTAGCTAGCTATACCGCAAGAATTCACTTCCCAAACCTCAGACAGGTCATCTTTAAGCAACATTACAGTATGCAGCTGATTCTTCGACAAGCATTTTCATTTACACTGACCAATGACAGCTCACTAACTATAGAACCTAAAGCAAGGCCTTGAGAGTTGGGATAAAGTGCAGATGAATATAGTGGGAAAGGTAAAGTTGTTAAGATTCTGCCCACCTTCTTTAGGGCACATGGATTATAGGATGATGCTGATTTCCAACAGGAATGTATGGTGGCAACTGGCAATCTTATCCTGCTAGTATCATGGCATTGCAGTCATCCATACCATATCCATACAACTGGCAATGTTATCTGGTGACCATATCAAAACAATGAGGCAAAGTCATCAGGCTTGGATGGGAATGTTCTTTATGTTCCACAAAAACTAATTATGCTATTTAACTAATTATTTCTCCAACTCTTTTGCACATATGTACTGAAGTGTATCCATTATTTTTTTAAAAAAAGAATATAGGCCTAATATAAAAATCAAAATCTAAATTGGGAATAGTAAAATGAGGATTTACCATTTACTTAATCTATACAGTTTTCCACACTATCTATTAATATCAGATGAAGTTGCTGTCTGGAGCTCATGTCTCATGTTGAATTAATTGACACGCTACATATAATTCAATGCAGATTGAAGAGTGAGTGCTAGAGGTGATGCCCTGTCTACCTCTTGTGTTACTGTGTATCTAAGCAACATACAGAGGGGTAGGCAGTCAAAAGGTTCAGCAGTTTTCTTGATTTTCCATGGCTTGCCATAGATTAAAAAGCTTCTTGCAGTATCTTGAAATGCAGAAGCCTTAGCGCATAAACAGCACAACTCATCCTATCAGAGATTAAGTAAGTTCACTGGATAACAGTAAGCAGGAAGATGACAGCAAGAAAATGATAACAGATAGAATGATTCCACTACTACTCCCTCCAGCTAAAAACAACCCCTCCCACATTATCTCTCTGCTTGCTCATTCTCTGCAGTTTTCTTGTAATTGTAATGTGTTCACAGTGCCATTTTCTAAAAACAAGCGAGTTGAAAGTTTTTAGCAATGCAGAATGTCAGCGGGAGTGTTCGACTACAACAGTGATCTGATTTTTCTGAGCCAGTTTATGCCAGCATGCGGGATGGACTTGGGGGAATAAAGCCAATTTCATGTGATTCAGATAAGACAAGTGTGCCTTTTTTTGACAGTAATTGAAAGTGGTGCTTTCTGTAGATAAGGTACTTAGCCATGGCAGGATCGAAACACGGGCCACCATTGTCCGCCATGACAACTTTATCTCCTGGAGCTGTAACTCAGTAGAACTAATGATGCAATATTCTACAAGGATCAAATGTGACACAGAGCTGTCTCATGACGTGTTATCGATGGAGGCAGGGAAAAGAAATGTCAACTGATGTAACATGCACAGTGTATTGGCATATGAATACAGTCATAGTAGAAAGTATGTGCGACCCTTTGATTTTTCTGGCTTTATTAATTAGTCATTGCAAAGTAGCATGGTCACCATGGGTGATTTTCTCGCCTTTAGGTATCCAATCACCGAAGGAAAAGGGACTAGCATGGCGCGTGGTTGCTTTTAACGTCACGTGGTGGCTCTGGTATTGGCTCTGAGGTATGTACAGACTTTGATAGATATTCGTAGTGCCCAATGAACGGCTCTGGGCAATCGTCAACAACGCTTCCACTACAAGAAAATCAATATAGTGGGTCTCCAGACTAAATATCACATGTGATTATTTAGTTTGCGCGATAGCCATCAAAATAGTGAGACATATTTTGAGACATCAAAATAGTGAAAAATCACGATGCTATGCCAGCTTCATTTCAGAAGAGAGAGAGAGAGTGCATAAATAATGTCATTTTGATGCCAAATGATGCTGTTTGTTTAACATAATTCATTGCATGGCTCATAAATCCACTCATCCAACATTATCCATGTACTGTAGCTCTGTTGTGTGTCAAGGTAATCTTTGGCAAAGTCTTGGCACACAACATGCTTTACTTAGAGAGCAAAGCCTACTGTGATGTGCAATTTATGCACCCTCCCTTTGATGAGATGTGGCTGTTTGATGTCTTAGGTATTGGACAACTCTTTATAAGAAAAATAAGCCCCATATAAATTAACCTTGCAACAGGCAAGATATATGCTGTATATGGGTCTTTTCTTTAAGGACTCGGATTGCCATCTCCTTATCCCTTTCTTATTGTCAGTTCCCCCTTTTTAGAATTTGCCCTTGCATGTTTTGAACAAAGTAAAATTCTTCCTGAATCTGACATTTCCATGGCAACTTGTTATCATATTCAGTGGTGTCATTATAAAATGTCAGAAGGTGAAAGTCATTTTGTGCTGTGATAACCTATTCAAAGAGAATAAACAAACAATGTGTCATTCAGAGACACCTTCTCTCAGACTAACTGCTGAAATACAGAGGAAACACTGCTCAGAATTTGACAAAAATGTCTATTCTCATGTGGAATGCTTAGAATCTCCATGAAACGGGATGCTGTTGAACACAAAATAATGTCTTTAAAGGGTATTTACACATATAGGCTGAAACATTTTAGACTCTATAGCCCCTATACCTCTTATAACATGTTAACATAATTATACACACCAATGTCAAAGCATTCCTTTAGAATTATGTCTATGTATGTTTCCCATGTAAACTCATTGGAGTAATGCAAGGACGATTTGTCTATTGCCATTGTTGTTTTACAGAGACTTTGGACAAAGATTTATGTCAGTCTCCAAAACAATCCTAAAAGCAAATCTTGCACTGACTTTCTTGCATGAATGATGACATGGTGAAAGAAACTGATTACCATACAGTAACTCGCAAAATACTAGTCCTCTATAGTGGCTGGAGGATCAGCATTACGTCCATCTTACTACTGAAAGATGCCGCGTGC
>JAODXP020000024.1:14453300-14503762 GCA_027497455.2 Sardinella longiceps | reverse complement strand
TGTAGCAACATGTAGGCCTAATTAGTGCCCCCCCTATGATCCCATATCCCCATGTTCCCACAGACCACATTTCTTAGAGTTAGAGTTGGGTTTAGAATTTTGGTTAAGGTAAATACCATCAACATTCAGTCACTTCACTCCCTCACCAGACCCAACTGTTCAAGTCTAGTGAAAGAGAAAAGGCATAAGAAAATTCTTTGTCATTAAGCAATGTTCTTACTAGTGTTGGTGTTGCTTTTGCTAACAACAACACTTTCCACAACACCTAACCCAACAACACTTTCCACAACACCTAATTGTTATCTTTTCTAATAAATCTAAACATTCAAAATATGCATGGCACAGTAGTACTCAGTCGCATATTTTGTGTTGAAGGGGTAAAAATACCACTGTAATTGCAAATGAAAAGTTGTGTACTTCAAGGTTGTAAATTACAGCTGAGATGCAATTTAAAAATAATAATCCAAAGAATACCTCTGTCTCCTTGTGACTGCATTAACTATGATCTTAATGCTTAAATGGCATCTATTTTTTTTTAGGCAAAGCATCAGTTTGCCACAGCCATACTATTCTGTCATACCCTTCATCAATTCCCCAAATTTCAGGGCATTGCATGCTGTATATATATGCATATGTGCTTCCTGGTTAGTTGGGTTTTTCTGGCAAGAGGTCTGCGCTGAGGCTTGTGAAATCCCATCAGGACCTTTGCGGAACAGTGCCAGAGATGTGTCAGTCTCAAGCACATGCTTGAGTGAGCAGCTCTGCGATCGGAGCTCCCGTACGAGGAGGCCCCATCTCCCTCTTTCCCTCATCCCATCCCAGCCTAATCAGACAGTTTGAGCCAGGAAATTATCCCAAACCTCTGGCAAACACTGACAGCAAAAGTGCCTGAGAGAGTTTTTATCACAACTTACAAAATAAATAAATAAATAAATAAATAAGATAGTGCTTAAGTTGTCTTAACATCCTGAGGCATCCTGACATGGGCAGATTATTGATTTGTAATTACATTGTAATAAACAACATATTACTTACTGTTAAATCCACAAATACCAGAGCTAGTTAAACTCAGATAATTTTCACCTGTAAGCCAAACAAATTTGAATCTTTCAGGGAAAAGGAAATGACAAAAAAATAACTAAACAAACAAACAAACAAAAAAAACAACTACAGTAAAACATCATCCTGCTGTTGTCTCATGACATGAGAACTGCTGGAAAAGAGCAGCTGACAAAACGGGCTCGGCAAATATCAAACCAGAATGTCCCGTTGATCCACTTTAACCCAACTGGAGTTTATTTTGCAGAAACTCTACAGGAATCAGGGGGTCAAGTTCCTCCTTCTTGCCTTTCATCAGGTATTTTGGGCCAGGTATTCAAGTTTGTTCGTGAAAGACGATGGCCTACATCCTTTCCTTAGGGAGCAGGTTGCCTGAAACATTTCCAAAGTACACACTCTCCTCTCCTCTCTGGTCCTTTACCATCCAGCTGCTTCCTGTCTCTTACTCCCTGATGGAGTGGAATTAGAGTTGGGGTGTGTAACACCAATCGCTCTTGTTACTTAGGGCATCCAGTATTCATTTCTCTGTTAAATTAGAGAGCACAACATCTTCCAACATCCAGAAAGCAAGACCTTTTTGTTACTATGTAATGCAGTTTATATGTGTACAAATATAATTACAAGTACAGTAAATGCAGTGCTTCTTGAGATGCAACAGTTACCAAATGATACAAAATCACAAATCAATTCATCAAATGAAGACCTGGAATGTAGAATCTCATCATGAAAACCATGAATAGAGCCACTTGTATTGGCCTTGCACCCTTAACCACACATATCAGTCTTCTGTATACACTCTTGTCAGAAATAATGGCCAAAGCAGAGTCTCTCCATGTTCCTCTGGAGTGCCTTGTTTGGAGTATTCTCTGGTTAAGAGCTGCAGGTTGAACAATCGCATCGCCCGCATTTCTCACCGCTGAGTACATGAGCTGAATATCAATGGTCCTGAATGTGCATCTCTTTGTCCTGTGGGTGCAATGGCACAACAGCAGCAATAAAGATGCATCAGAAATGCGACCTGACGAACCGCAAGACAAACAAATAATTAATTTTTTTAAAATATAAAACTAAAGTGTGTCTCTTTGCACCTAATGGGGCATCCGTGTAAGCTAGGCCTACTCTGTTATGCTTGGGCAGGCATATCTGAAATGACATCTACTTTGGGGTATTATAGGGGAAAAATCAATTGGACAAGCAGTGTGGTCTCCAACTACCTTTGAGCTCCTTTGGAGGTAATGCAGGGATAACAGGCAGAGGGCCCCAAGTGGTAGTTCTCGGCTTTCTCCCAAGTTTTTTACCTGATGATCAATGGCATGTAAACAGTGATTCAGCCACTGGGCTGCAACAGTAAAACCAGGCGATTCATAATTCACAATAACCCGGATCCATTTTAATGCATAACATGGATCAAAAGTGGCTTTTATCAAGATTTTTGCTATGAAATAATTTATCCAGTCAGAGCTCCATAAATATCTCAATTAACTATTTTACACATTTCAACACTTACCAACAACTAACCAACCAAAGTTGAGTTTAAAGATAAGGAAATGAAAATACATGCTTCCTCAGATTTCCCAGCGAAGTCCCACCTCCAGAGTATACAGAACAAGTGCTATGGCACAGCAGGGGGAGGTAAAACAACAGTCGAGTTTGATAGACATATAATGCCATTCGATCATTTCGATGTGAACGCTCAAAATAATTGGATGGTGTTTTTCCCGTCCTGTTTGCTCCAAAGGTGACTTTATTTTTGTGTTAGTGCATTTAATTAAATGTTTGCAATTAAGGTGTGAGGGGGATTTTAAGTAATACAGTAAAAAAGTGCTCAAGGAAAAAAATATGGACCCTACCTTTAATTATTGACACTTTTGTCCACATTGCCAGAAAAAAAGAGAGAAAAAGAGAGAAAGTGAGATCAGAGAAATCATTCAACCCAGTATCTTACAAACTGAAATATAATTTCCTCTGTAAGACATCAATATCATTGTTATTGCTTTCCTATTTTGTCCATCACCCAATGTGTGTAGTCTCATTTGCTTGTTGAATATTACTTCTCACAGTGAAGGCCAAATTGCTGCAGCTTTCTGAGTGTCTCTAATTATCGTCAGTCTCACTTATTCACTACTCGTCAACACATTTAGTGCTTTATGGAGGCTTCTGAGGCTAAGAATAGCTGCCTTTTTACTGAGGAAAATGATTTCCTCTCTCTACTCTGTGACAAATCCAATGGCTTCCCTTCACCATCTTCCTCCATAAATAATCCACAGATTATAATGAGACCCAAAGACGCCCCAGCCATACTGATGCGGATGATGGTGATCTTTTTTTCTATTCCCACTGCTCAGAATAACACAACAGGTCAAGCCTCAGGCAAGAATCAGGCAAGACTCAATATAGCTCTCAAAACGGTAGAGAAGGCAATGGTTCACCTGGGCCTGATCCAACCCAGTCTGAGCCAGACCATCTTAGCTCCAACAATGTTTACATCAGAGTCGTGGCTCCCCATTACCTCATGCATTTGTGCATTGTGTGTGTGTGTGTGTGTGTGTGTGTGTGTGTGTGTGTGTGTGTGTGTGTGTTCATCAGATAGCTGTACAGTGATGAATATCAGCTCACTGGCCACAGCTCAAATTAAACAAGCTGGGGGTTGATAAGGGCCGATGGCTGCTCTTCTGCAGACCCGTCTGCTATTAGCTGGCAGAGTCTTAGCTTTGGGCCCCACACAGCTTTAAATACTCAGATAGGGCCGGCGATCTGAGGCACGCCTCAAAGACTCAGGCACTGTTATCTCCTGAACCGAGAGAAAGACCTGATGGGCTCTGTGGCTATTTGGTCTTACAACGTATCTGTGTTTTACCCTATTCTGCAGTCTGCGCTGTTTAGAGGAGGATGCAAACAGTTTATCTAGAAGCCAAGGACAGTGGCATGACTGCTAAACTGCACGGTTGTTGTCTTGGTGTGTTGCTAGTGCTATAGTTAGATCGCTACAAAAAAAACCCCAGATAGTATAAATCTAAACAAAATATTCTGGGTCCATTGAGTCTGTGGTGGAGAGTTCGGAAAATTCACTGTCAGGTCACATTTTATGACCAATTAATGCATACAACCAGATTAATCCATATTAAAAAGGGTTCAACTACTTTTTAAATATACTTTTACTGTGTCTATGGCTGTCCAGTTCAGCAGATTTATAAAAGTAAAGTTCTGTAAAATTGGCCCCCCTCTCCGGTCACCTCATCTCTCTCCTGTGGTGCATCGTCCACTTGCTCCGCAGCAAAGAGAGTTTGGATTACACCCTGCTGGCCCTGATGATCTCTCAGAAGCGCTCTCTCTCTCTCTCTCTCTCTCTCTCTCTCTCTCTCTCTCTCTCTCTCTCTCTCTCTCTCTCTCTCTCAAGAGTATGTCCTTTTATCTAGCCATTTCCAGTCCCTTCCACACACACATATTTGAGCAGGCTGTGATGGATAGTTGCTGTCACTGGGCCAATGCTGTGCATGTGCAAGAATCTATTTTACCTCTGTGGCTTTTATACCTTTGTAAGGAGGCACTTTCCAGCCACATGCTGTTGATTGGATAAGTGAGTTTCCCATCAGGAATCGCCATGGGAACACTAACTGAAAGAGATAATCAAGTTGGGTTCCAGGAATGGGAAAAGAAATGGTTTTGTAATTCTACTATTTTGTGTTATCATGTATGCTTGTACAGTAATTGGCAAGTTGAATGCCTTTAATAATGTTCAGGCAATTCAAAAAATCTTTTGAAAGTTTCAAGTAAAAGCTAAAGGCAGTCATGATTTGTATGTCATTACATTCAGTACAGAGAAAAAAAGCATCTGTTCTTGGAGCACAGCATGGACATTAGCTGTTATATGAGCAATTCCATATCAACAGAAGGGATTTTTGCTCACTGATAACACTAACTAGGCAGTGCTAAAACACCGAACCATGAATGACCCCCAAGCAACGTGTGCTTCAGAAGGAGCTGACAATAGGACCCGTCATGTTAGATGACATCCTGAAAGATGTCGTTTTAGAATATATACTGAATGGTTAAGTGTTCATCAGTGTGAATCAATTCCTTTAGTGATTCAAAGGTAGCCATGCACTTCATAACACTGCTCCAAATGTATTCTGCGTAGGTAGCAAAGTAATGAGGCGGGTGGCACATCTCAATATCCATGTCAATAAGTAATTGTATTGTATAGTTTTAGTCAGTTTTACATTGATGGTACAGGTACAGGCATGGGCATGTCTCACGTGATGTTGGATCACACACTTTGTGAAAAGATGTCTTTGCCTCCCTAAAAAAAAATCTCAGGAGCCTCCACTGCAAGCACGTGAAGCCATGGGACTTCACAGAGTGAGGCGACTGAGACTTAGCTAAGCAAAACAAGAAACTGCTAAGAAAAAAGTTCTAAACATAATTGCCATCTATTGAAGAGGATCAAAAACAGGTGACAGACACGGAGAAGGAGAGACCTACCTGGAAGTCTAGACTGTCTAGACAAGGGCTGTCAAACTCAAATACACAGTGGGCCGAAATACAAAAACTGGATCCAAGTCGGGGGCCGAACATGTTAAGCATTTATTATGAACTTAATTTGAACACAAAGGAATCAAAAGTTGTCCTTGGCCTACTCGCGGGTAATAGGCAAATTTGGGCATTTTGCTGTCTGGGCATGTGCTCAACCTCCCACCTCTGCTGAAAGCCTCTATTTTCCAAGTCCACCTTTCGTTTTGCCATTTTTAAGCAAGCAAAGTAAAACATTTAGCACTGGGCAACATGACATCACAAACAGGCTTCTTTTTAATAAATATAGACTTTAGGCTAAAGTGGGACCCAGGGGCCTGGGCTCACAGCCTTGATTGATGTGATGCCAGCGCAGGGGCGATGTATTGTGGTACTCGTAGTTCTAACAGTGCATGCCAAGTACTGGCGGGCCAGTTCTAATAGAAATTAGTTATTATTTGGGGGGCCAGATATCATTTCGTCGCAGGCCGGATCTGGCCCCCGGGCCTTGAGTTTGACATGTGTGGTCTAGACTGATACAAAGTTGACCGTCCAGCGTCTGGTCAGAGACATCATCTTCCTGACTGTGGAGAAGCCCATGTCAACGCTGATTGATATCTGCTGAGCTGTCATGCTAGCTGCTGTGTTCTGAGTGTGGATGAGCTGTGTACACAAAACCACACCACCGATCATGGATCCTGCCCTGATGGGCCTTACCAAGCTGCTGAAAGATCTGTAGACTGGTTCTCACTCGGACCTGTGAGTCTTAGCCCAAAGGACGTTACTAAGCTAACATTAAGGCACCTTAATGCGGACAGAATAAATAACTGTACTGTAGATTTACTGTATATTATGAACAATGAGGCAAAATACAGCAGTATGTGTTATTTCTGCTGTATTTTGCCTCTTAAACAAAATGGAGGAAATATAACAACGGAACAAAGAATATTGAAATATACAAAAACTTACAAAAATATTTAAAGATTGTGCTGCATCACTGCATATCAGCAACCAGTTTGAGACAAAAGGCTTTTTTGTGAGCTATCAGTCTTTCATCAGGGAAAGCTCTAGTTTCTTAAACTTTAGAACCCCAGAAACTGTGACCCCAAATTGTTTATGTAAAGTACAGTCCTGAGCAATCTTAGCAATCCTGAGCAATCTTGTCTAGTCTAGACAAACGGAGCATGGCAACTCCACAGTAGTGTAGAAATCGTCAAACAAATCCATGAAGCTAGACCTGCCAGCATACGTGTAATCTAGCAACCTGTGATGATATGATTCACAACTAATGAATTTCTGTTTTTGGTGTAACTATTATATTTTCCTTTGAACGGATTAGACACTAACTTAAAGGGACGAGGAAAATGATACTGAAAGTTCTATGCCCCATTCTGGTAGAGTTAGCTAATGGCTCACTTGGTCTATGTTGTACCAGATTTGCTTGTTTACCTATACTGACACCACTCTGTAACCTTGAATTACAGGGCTATGGAATGAAAACGCACCAGAGTTTTACTTTAACTTAAAGTCTCATGCTGGTTATGCCCCTGCTATGCAAGGTCAATCATTCGTTGCCAGGCCCTACCTCTTCATTGATGTGACTCAGGCTCCCAGGCTATTGCACAGTTCTGCTTCTGCATATCATTTTCTGCATGGCCACCACATTAGCAATGCCAGGGACGCACAAGAGTCAATCGGTTCATTTCTGGCATATTCTGATATGACCTCATATGACATAGACAGAAATGACTGGGAGGTTCACAATTTTGAATTCCCCCAGCCTCCCAATTATGTTGTTAAATTTTTCCCCGCCTCAACTGATTGTGGCAAAACTGAATTATATATATTATCGTAAAATTTTGATTCCTCCCTGAAACTTTGGATGTCTTTGGCATTTTAAACATGAATGGCTACAGTCCACTTTAGTCAAAGGCTGTTTTCTGAGATCAGGTTGGTTTTCTGTCAAGTGTCAGATCATGACAGTGAAGGCAATTTAAGTGTCCTTTTGGGTGTCACTGCGGTGTCTTGGTAATTGATCACTGAACGTACAGTATTTGTCTCATTATGTGTGTTTTGTGAGTAACAAAGTCTCTTCTCTATCTCTACATTGGCTGTGTATACCACTCAGTCTGACTAGTCAGTGAGGACTGAGCTAACTACACTAGTTCCTAATGCAGTTCCAGCACTGCATTTTGACATCTTTGGTAAAATCTCAGAAATAGGTCCACTGATGATAACAGACAAGATTTAACTTTTTTTTTTTTTTTTGCTCAGTTTGTTCTATGCACCTTTTCTTTTCAACCAATTTTACTTTGATGTTCTTTTAATGTTCTGTAATATCCCCTTTTTTTCCCCCTATTTTGCCTCATTGACTTTGACTACTCTTCAGCAAGGAAATGTCTGGCATTCCATATCCTCTATACTCACACAGAGACTGACTGAGCAAGGTGCAGGTACTGTACCCTCTGCCTTCTTTGAGGCATCATAACCGTAAATGTAATTTGTTGAGCTCCTTTGGCCTCCAACAAGTATAGAACATCCATGTATGACATCCACCTGTGACCCGGCACGCTTTAGTTACCTGCAGAGGAAAAACCTGACAGTTGTGTATATCTGTGTGTGTGTGTGTGTGTGTGTGTGTGTGTGTGTGTGTGTGTGTGTGTGTGTGTGTGTGTGTGTGTGTGTATTTTCTTGGTGTCTGTGTGCTGCTGCTGCGCTTGTGTAAGGAATCCCCTGCACCAGGCTGGGCTACTAAGGGATGGGATACACTGTCAGAATTCATTTGAGCTGCAGTATTCCCAAACTGTGGCTTCTAACACCCAGAAGCTCCTCACACGAATGCAAAATGACATTTCAATTTACCTTTGTTGTTGCATTTCAGCTCTTGCATACTGATTTCTTTCATGTTTCGAAGAAAAATGAAAAAAAGGGAAAAAAAAGAAAAGGAAAAAAACAAAGAACATTGGGGGAAAAGAGAGAGAGAATAAACTAGCTCCCGCCTACGTGTTCTGAATAATAATAATAATAAAAAAATTAGAATGAGTCATAACTGCTAAAGGTATGTATATTTCTGCAGAGAAATGTATACTTCAGATTTAATGACATTATAGCAAATGACACAAAGCTCATTTTTAAGCTGTATGGAAGAAAACAAAATGACATTTAATTTCTTTTGTTCATCTGTTCTTGTGTCTTTTTTCTTACACATTGTTGTGACAGTTACAACTAGTTACCTTTCCTCTCTTACATTCAATCATAAAGTGGAATATTGCCCTTTGAAACAAAAAATCAGCCAACTGGTTATTTTGCTATAGCCTGGAGGTTTTTTTTTTTGTTTTGTTTTTTTTGTTCGTTGTTTTGTTTTTTGTTTTTTTGTTGTTGTTGTTGTTGTTGTTGGATGGTTTATTTGTTAAATTTGCTTTGTTTTTTGCAATAAGCAACAGACTGTTTGACACTCTGGTCAAACACCTCAACAAGACAGGTGTGTACCTGACAAGAGATAATGAGAGCAGGCAGATCATATTATTTCCTGGTGTGAATGTGTGGGAAATAATGGCAAGCAGTGAGGTGATTTACATTCTGTAACAGAGAGGTCTTACTGTATAATGTCCTCACATCAGCACCAAACGGAAAAGAAAACTTGCCATAGCCCATCACTCGATAGCAAGCAACAATAACATCTACTATTTGTGTGATCATAATGGTAAATACATTTGTACCGCACCTGAATTTGCCATACGGTAGGAGGAGGAGTGTGTGTGTGTGTGTGTGTGTGTGTGTGTGTGTGTGTGTGTGTGTGTGTGTGTGTGTGTGTGGTGTATTTGAGGAATCTGCATTGCTGAAATGGGATGGTTTCATAAACTCCTATCATGTACTATGGTTTTCCCACTCTCCCACTGAGTAGAGAAACTGGAAATTGAGGCACTCAGTCATGTGCCCAGAAGATATAACTTCAAAGCTCTTAATCCTGACCCATATACCTAAATGGAAAATAGCCTGAGGCATTAACAAACAAACAAATCAAAAATAAATAATAAATCAGCTAGCACTACTCATTAAAGTTGACAGAACATAGTTTACAAGAGCAAATGATGTAGAGTGAAACCAGTTTATTTGTCCAGTTATCGTCTAACATATTCCAATCATTGGGCTTTTCATTACGGAATGTGAAACAACACGCATATATTTCCATCTGTTTGCGACGACTCTTGACAGATATGCCTGCAGAATGTCCGTGTTTGTCAGGTTGTCAGTAGTAACAGCATGGGCACAGCATCAGAGTGTGTGTGTGTGTGTGTGTGTGTGTGTGTGTGTGTGTGTGTGTGTGTGTGTGTGTGTGGTGTGCAGAGTCTCCCGGTGGAGTTCATCAGCCATGGTAAATTAAGCAGTGTGTTTAAGCATTCACTCAGCGGCCCGCGTCCCAAGGACTTCATTTAAAAACTTCAAAAACTTGTACACAATTACTCTAGTTAGAGGCCCATCTGTTGTCTTTTCACACTTTGATGCGTGTGTGCAGGGTGGTAAGTGTGACAGGCAGTTAGATTGCCAGCCAGATTCTTTCCTCACCTGCACTAACACACGCACACACACTCACTCACTCTCTCTCTCTTTCTCTCTGCACACACACAGTATTCGGTTATTCTCTCTCTCTCTCTCTCTCTCTCTCTCTCTCTCTCTCTCTCTCTCTCTCTCTCTCTCTCTCTGCACACACACACACACACACACACACACACACACACACACACACACACACACACAGTTGTACACAAGCACACATATTAAACACTTTAGGGAATTTGTGCTTCCAATAAACTTGTATACAAAGTTCATTGTTTTGTAATCCAAGGAGCAATCAATCAGCTTCCCATTCAAACACTTCTCTTTATTTTTGCAACACAGTTTTCCAAGCAGGTTGAACAAGAAAATACAAATGAAAAAAAATAAAACTTTACTTGGTCATTTAACAGTGCTTTGCCCTTGAAGTGTTTTTCCCCTTGAATCCCCTCTTTGATTATGAAAGCATTTAGTCATTGTAGATGCTGAAAGTATTGATTCATGCCACAAGCACATGGATATACTCCTGGGCTGAATCCCATTCCTACCCCGTATACTTCTTACCCCTTCCCTTCCCTTTTTTTCTCTCTTTGGGCGCACAGGCTTGGGCTAACCGCATTTCCAGGACCTCACTCCAAAAGAAGGGGAACGACCCGCATAGGTTTCAGCAGTAGAAGATAAACACCACTGGCAGGAGAAGGAGATGGCATTCCGTATTTATAATAAAATTTAGAAACATGTTAGTGCTGTTAGTGCATGGGTTTGTCCTTTGACCATAAAATATACAATATTCTGTCAGGTTTTCAACATCAATTAAAAACCTAGTTGACACAGCAATGTTAACGTAGGTCACAACTTTTCCCATGTGTTTCAAAGTTAGCAACTTTTTTGGTTGCAAAGCAGGTCTGTGTTAATGCAAATGAATTAATGTCTAAAATTACATGATTTCTGCTGTTAAGCTTATCTTTTTAATCTAAAAATCACCCTGAATGTGATTGTCATTGCACGTGTTGTCGTTATAGCTGTGGTGAGGACACTGTCATTAATATTAATTACAGTGATATTTATATGTAGCCTACTGTATGTCATTCTTGGTGTGAGCCTTAAGGCCTGGTAATGAATCTCTCCAACTCTATTGACTGTCAAAAAGTTTCAAGCACTAAGTTTCAATATAGAAACAAAAATCTCAGAGCCTCTGAACCAATGCACAAAAAATGGACTAAAAAAATGCAGAGCAGAAAGAACCACAAAGAGAGAAATTTAGGCCTACTTTTTGTTGAAATGATGACTAACCACCCTTTGAAATGGTCAAATCTGTAATGGGAAGATTGAGACCTTAGTATTGATGGTCAACTCAACCATTTTGTTTTTTAAAGAACATTGGGGTGGCAAAACCCCTTGATGTTCACTGATATCAGCTTGCAGTAGTCATATTGATGATGTAGCTAATATGACTCATTGTACGGCTATAAATGTGTAATGGTCCGTGAAAGAGAAAGAAGGGTGGAAATTCAGCACCTCCCCAACAGGCCTACAAGGAAAATTGTGAAAGCTCTTGCTGGTAAATCCACATTTAGTTTCATCATTACTATATCAATACACAAGTAATGTAATACCAGAAGTTAGCTGGTCACAGGATATAGCAGGGTAGTGATGATCAGGAGGACAAGTACCAGTAAGCTACAACAATGGCTGTATACAGACGTCCCAGAAAAATGTGAGTACAGCATTCAGACACGCCAAAAATCATTAACTTACATTTAAAGCTGAGATCATGTTTGACTGATATAATTGCAGGAGGCATGTGAGAAAGCAACAACACCAACAACAGCAATGACATACAGTAAATACAGAACAATTTTGACTCATTTTGTTGATCTTAAGTCATTGTCAAGGTTACCACAGAGATGACAAGTGACAAGAAAGCTTCAGCTCAGGACAGGCACTCCATGTCACTCTGCATGACATCAGACAAAGTGTTCTAAGGGACGAGGTTGGTCGGGAGAGAAAGATGCGGAGAGAAAGGGTGTCTGAGCAACTGTCTGATCCACAACACATGCCAGCACATTCTAATGGAAAGTTTCCTGGAAACTGTTTTGTTTAAATATGTACATGTTGTAGATTAAACAGATAAAATAAATGGAAATTATGATTAAAAAGCAGTAACTGTATATCAAACAGTTATAAATCTGAAAATATGATCACCATGCAGAAAAACATATTCCCTGCTGTGTCAATGAACATCATCAGTAGCCAGGGGCTCACAATTTCATTCTCATAGCTATGATGACCAACCTTAATTAAAATTCTTTTTAAACTCCTTTATTTAAAACAAATTCTTAATTGGCTTGATGTCATCACATAAATTGATAATATCTTTTTGAAGGGAGTTGTAGGGAGTTGTTGTCATACACATGCAGAGCAGCACAAATTGATGTAAGGGTAAGGTGGAGTCTTTGCAGACAGGAAACAAATTACCCGACAGGCCCAAATAGTAATTACCTACACCCTCCAGTGTGCTGTACTCTGTCTTCCATTTGTCCCCTGAACAACAAAACAGCCAGGCACAGGCATGACACTCCATCTCCACAGATGTTTGCCACTCAGGGTGGACCTTGCAGCGCTGCTGCCTCATTGGACCACTGCGGTAGCCAGTACAGAGAATATAAGGCAGAGGGAGAGTCAAGCTTCAAGAGCTGTTGTACAATTGTGCTCCAGCAATTATGGTGTTATGTCCATCTGAATGGAGTCAGTGTGACCCTGAGGTCTCGTTGAAAAGTCAGATCAGCTGACCTTGGTGTGCTGTGTCCCTGGACACTCACAAGAGGTGTATTTTATTGCAGTCTAGTCTACAAAAGGCTCATATTAATATTGAAGGTTTCTGATATTATGCTACATTCAGTCATGCTCCTGGTTATGGAGCTGTCCAGTGCTGATGTCTCCCATGGTTATTTAAGGTCTTTGGTATTTTTGCCCTCAACGGTGCCCTCCAGGCAGCGCTGCCTTCAAGGCATTACTCTACTCAGTTTAGGGTTAATGATGAGGGTTGAGCGTTATTATTGTTGAGCATCACCACTGAGCGTTATTTAACACATCAGTGTGTATCCTTTTTTTTTTCTCTCTCTCTCTCTCTCTCATGGGTGGATCACTCACTATGACCACCTGTGGGAGGGAGGAGCCGGTGTGCTGAGACTCATGTTGTCTCATCTGACAGATGGACTGAGTTTGGGGAGTGATTATCGCAGGCTTGTCTCCTCACCGCAGCGCAGGGGTGCTGCCATCATCTCACTCGATCCCACCAGTCTCGGGTT
Organism: Sardinella longiceps; assembly: GCA_027497455.2. NCBI lineage: Eukaryota > Metazoa > Chordata > Actinopteri > Clupeiformes > Clupeidae > Sardinella > Sardinella longiceps. Next base: position 14,490,329 of record JAODXP020000024.1, on the reverse strand, counting down.
AGTTTAGAGCATATTAATATTTTAGAGCATACAGCCATCAGCATGCATGATGCAGCCACACAATTAAAGACATGGGAATATTTTAGAAGATTGTGGTTATTGATTTGAGACGTTCTACTCTTATTCACATGAAGTATGTCATCAACAGATCATGATCTTTACTGAAACTGAACTACTGAAAGCATACCGTATCAGTAACACATTTTGAAGTGGATTTATTCCATTGCTATGCTTTAATACCAGAGTCTAATTGCACCAATACTTACTGAATGGCATAAAGATTATGTTTATAAAGCACACTGATACATTCATCCAGTTCTAGTGACAGGCAAGGAATGTCATGAATAATGTATTGAATAATGAATAATATGTATGTATTGTATATGTATATGTGTGTACCATTAAGAGACACTACAACAATGTCATATACAGTACAGTGAAGTAATAAACATTTCAGCATTCAGCACTTTCAAAGTTTTCAATACAGTTGGTTGCAGAGACGAAGGCCCATTGCAGGCTTGGTAAATAATGTCATGTAATCTATTTCAATCGTCTAAAGCCTGGACACGAAAAAAAATTCACTTCCTCACCCCCTGCGGTGACAAAATACAGCAGATTTCCTCCAGTCCTCTTTGAAAGCCAGTAGCGCGCTCACACAACGGCAAATTTATGAAAACAATCGGGAGAGTGGGGGGACATGTTTACAAAAGGACCCCGGCGCCTCTTGCTGTGCTCTTCGTCTATTTAAAGAATCGGAGATTGAAATGAATCTTTGCGACCAGAAGCTTCTCATCTTAGTGCTGTGTGCACCACTGGGAGATGGGGAAACGCAAGAGGGAGAATAAGAGAAACGCAGAAACAAAGGGCCCAAGTGGAAGAGAGGTTTCAAAAAAAAAAGAGAGAAAAGTGAGAATCACCGGCAACTGGTGTTATTTACTGGGATGTCTTCATGCCTCATTACCCGTTTCTGTTATGCAACTGCTGTCCGTGTTCAGGACACTCAGGGGTCCCTGAAAATAGCCTGGTCTGTGTGAATATTTAACGCCGGGGTGCAGAGGCGCTCGGCGCGGCCTTGTCAGGGGACAGGCTGTGCTTTGAAGTTAAAGTCCAGAACTAACCCCATTCCACAGGAGCCTCCTCACATTATCTCAACCAGGGTCAAAGAAGAAAAGAAGAAAAGAAAAGAAAATGGCAAAAGACAGATGGTCACACACACCAGCACACTGTCAAATGTTGAGAAAGAGACTGGAACATGCGTGATGGAAGGCCTTCCCGGCATATGATTACACATTTTTTGGTAACTTTGCACAGACCAGTTCCAACATTAACATTTATTATAGTGAATAATATTCAAAAATAATGTTGACATAAGATATTAACTGACTGGCACTATCAGTCTACTTCTGTAGACAGAGTATGTTAACATGATAGCATCTCCCCAGTTGCATGATTAAAAAAATCTTATTTTTGCTGATCTTTTTAAAATGGTAATCTGCCCTTCCTCTGAATGAAATACCTGCTATATTTTGGCATTGCTATTTTATCACTGAGCAACAAGCTCTGATTAAACTCGTAACAAATACGTATCTGGTCTGAAATCCTTACAAGAGGTTATACATCTCATTTTTGGAAGTTAAAGTACATTTTACAGTACATTATTTACAGTACAAAACTACATTTTACAGTACATTATTTACAGTACAAAATTTACAGTACATTTTTTTTATTCTCTGGAGTTGCTGCCCTTTTAAAATCCGTGGTGGGTGTTGAACTAATACCTCAGTGGCCTTTCATCCCTGAATCGTATCTGGCAAGGGTGCCTTTGTTCGCTCTTTTTCTTTGTGATCAATAACATTCTACTCTAAAGATAGAATCATGATTGCCAGCAGGTAGAGTGGCGATTACCTGTTTAACCGTGTCACCCTGCCTCAGAGGTCTCTCATGATGAGCCCTGACTGTAATCAAGGGGTGATGACAGTCCTTTGTCTTTATTTCTCCTTGGTGACTCTTAATTGAAAGGATGCACAGGGACACAGATGTCCTTGCCTGCGGCACAGTCTCACTTTTGTCTTTTTGTTTGTCTCCTCCTAGCTTCTGTAAACTTAGGCTACTTATGTACAAAACATCACAGTGTTTACAAATTAGGCTACTTATGTATAAAACATCACAGCGTATAAAGCAACATGCTGTATTATTTTATTATATTCACATACTCTGCAACATAACAACATGTTTAGCTTTAAAAGAGGGTTTCAAGTTGCACAGTGTTGTGGAGATGATGCCATATCCAATGTGTTGATCTGGCTGTGTGTTGAGAATGATGTAATATTGTAATGTGGGTTGTAGACTCTTGGATCTATGTCATGCCCAGAGCTCTCCCAGGCACATACAGTAAGTGGTCGATGCATGATGTTATCCAGCCAACCATGAGTGCATAGAGGCAGAGACTGGCTCAGTGGCTCAGCGCCAAAGAGAATGAGGGAGAAAGATGAAGTGAGTGAGAGAGAAGAAAGAAAAAAAGAGGGAAGGAGGGAAGAGCAGTGCACTGCATCAAATTCATCACAAATTTACACACCACACATGTACTTGTGTCCCTTTGTTACACTGTGCATATTCACACAATTATTTTTTCTGTAACCTTCACATTACAAACTGACTGTCTGACAATGCAGCTCCACAATACTGTTGGTGAGCTTCACTACTGAACAGTAGGGGGTCAAAAGTACACTGATAGTGATAGATGTGTGATTGAACAATGGATCATTTGAAAAATTGCAGCGTGCAATTCTGGCGAGAGCAAGCCTGATGAGGAAATAGGAGGAAATAACTTCCCTAGTGCTGCAAGCTCAGAATGACTCAGCGTATTCTCAGGGGGAGAGGCCCTTGGCTGTGGATGCTGTAATCACTCATTGGCAAAAAACAGACATTTCAAAGATTTGTAGAGAAACAAACAGTCTTGGTCTTGACAGTATTTAATGGTGCAAAACAATGAGTTTAGTCGCCAGTGGTCTTTGCTTTATTTTCTTATTTATCTGGTGTACTTTTCTGAAAAGAAAAATCTTATAGCATATTATGCATAACCGTTCTGTCCCCAACAATGTATAACCTCTATAGGTCCCTTTCCCATTAGTGGATTTGCTTTTGATGCATTAAAAAACAACCATGGCATTTAACAGTCCAAGTGTATAGGCCTACATCTTCTGTTAGAGACACATTTGTGTGGAAAACTAGTGTACTGTTTAAGAGTCTCACTGAAGATACCTCGGGAAGCCAATTTCTATTCCACTCATTGTTATTTTTTCATGTTTTGGAAGGTGTAAGGAATACCAAATTAAGTACAATAATAGGCCAAACACTGCACTCCTAAAGCATTTTCACTCCATAAAGAAAGCACATTGTCTTGTTAAGTTGACTTTTTTAAAGTCTTCTTGATCCATGAAAATATGTCTAAGTAGAAACCCTCATTATCCAAGGAGCCTTTCTGTGTTTGCATTATTTACACATGAGGTCCTTACTGAGCCCTCTTTGGTTTGTTTGATCAACACTCAAAGTTTCTGCTGTACGCCAGGCAGTCTGAAACTGCTTTTTTGCAAGCTCACTGTTGCCTTCCTCGGGGTCTCGTCAGTTTGTGCAGCAGCAGACCAGAGAACAGGTTTATTTTTTAATGAACCTACTTTTTGTTACATTTTTACTTCAGGCTGCTATACACTGATGTAACTGTGACATAAGCACGTCATGATAAATAGCGTACTGTATGGCTGACGGACCTCAGACCATAATCAAGACAGATCTTGTAATATTTTATGAGGTGACGGCTTACAGGATGTGACATATGTTGTTGAGGTGTCTAATATTGTGAGAGGTGCCAAACATGACACCATTATCTCATATCCGTGGACATGAACAGACATGACATACAGAGGCATTATATGCTGTCTGTCATGGCAAGATTATGGTCTATGTCAATCTTGTGGTGAGGACTAGTGTTACCCCTTCAGAGTAGTGCATCGAGTGGCACAGAGTGCTGTTTGACAGCTGAACCATATTCCATTGAATGTCTTACATCTTTGGACACAATGACTTGCACATAATATCCATTTTTCATCCTCCACATATTGAAAGACACAGTCAAAGTCATAAATCTAAGGGATCATATGAGTTTATGAATCTTAACGTTCAGTTTTCACCCCCATTTGTTAATAGCTGTACTTGTACATTCTATGCGAATTATCAACAACGCTATGAAAATTAAAATTTTAACATGTAGAATTAATGCCGCAAATGTGGTGTAATGTTTTTTTTTTTTTTTTTTTTAAGGTATTGGCATAATTGATTGATTAATTCATAAATGCTTCTCGATTTTTTTGTGTGTTAAAATGTTGTGAGAAACATTTTATTTATCCTCTGACTTGATTTGTTTCTGTTGTGAAACTAAAAAGTAATGAACCTAAAATGTAATGATAATAGAGTATTTTTTTTCCTCAGGGTTCCAGTGTGTCGCAGTGTGGCTGAAGCGAGAGGGGTGGCCTTCACACATCCATTCTCATTTCGCCACAATACTCAGGCTTTAGCATCTGAAAATCTCCTCATTGTCCACTCATTCACATTCCCGCAGCATGGAACACAGGCTTTTAGAATAATTGAGATAATCTCCTCAGACAGCATTTCATGGGCCTTTCTCATATTTCTTTTCTGTGAAATCACATGACCATACTTGGCTCACAAAGTCAGAAAGATTTCTTTCTGTCTCATTCTCTCTCACTCACTCTCTCTCTCTCCTCTCTCTCTCTCTCTCTCTCTCTCTCTCTCTCTCTCTCTCTCTCTCTCTCTCTCTCTCTCACACACACACACACACACACACACACACACACACACACACACACACACACACTGTGTTTCCCAGCCCCTTATATTCTTTAGTAGCATTAGCATTGTTTTCACTCCTGTGGATCCCCCTAAAAACAAAAACATCCCCTGGCTGCCTCTGATCTCTGCCAATGTGGCTGACCTCATGCTGAAAATGCTTTCTCATTCTCACCTCATTCCTCTTCCTGGTTTTGGGAATAGACTCCGTGGCCGAGACCCATCTCCAGAATAAAGACGCCGGAGCTTTAGCTTCCCAAGTGGACCATCTCCCTGACTCCCTCAGCTGAACTCTGCCAGAAGTAACTCTCTTCCGAGGAGTTCCTTCTTCTCAAATGTCACAGAAGGTTATGATAACATTTTGGAACTCTGCTCCGATCCAGTTTCATTACGTAAAAAGAATTTTGCTACTAAATCCCTTTGAACAGGCTGGGGGTTTAGAACAGGCTTAGAGAAAATAACATTTCCACTGTACGTTTTCTTAATTCGCTGAATACTGTTGACCATCCCAACCAATGTCAAGTGCTATTATCTCGTGCTCTCCTCTCTCCTTCAGGGGCTCAGCCTACTTTAGACTTAATTCCTGTCTTCCTATCTTCTTTAATGTATTTGGATGCATGACACAGACACTCTCGATCTTACTATCTCATCTCATCTTATCTCAGGTCTGTATAGAACTGCTCCTGGGAGGCAGGTTCGAGCTGATGTAATAAGCCCAGCCTGTGACCCCTCCCTTCTCCAGAGACACCTCACATAAGGTAATAAGTCACACAGAGATGGAGGCAGAGGCTCAGCAAGACCATGATTAAAAATACATGATCGAATTAGACAGGGTGTTATTTGACTTTCGGGTGAGAGCAAAACAACAATTAAATTTCTGCACAGCAATAATTGAGTGTTTGGTCAGATATAGTGGAAGAGTTTGTCTTCTTATAGACCTACGTTACACACTTTGTTTGATTATAAGGCTCTTCCACTTCTATCAGTTCATGAAGTGAAGTTTAAAGTCATTTAAGGTTTAAAGTGACAAGAAACGAATACATTATGTTCAGATTTATGATTCTTAACACTCATGTTCTGTTTCAAAGTTTACCGGGTACGATGTATGCGCAGTCAAGCTCCTGCTTTAGCATTACGTCATGCTGTCAAGACAATACTGTTTAGTCAAGAGGGTTGGCATTACATCACATTGGAGATTGAGTTGGAATTTCACAAGAATACTGCACAGTATAGCTTTGTCTTAAAAACCATACATTGAATTTACAAACTCAGTATTGTATTCTATAATGTGCTACTGTATTGTATAGCTTGGGATTGTGTAAATATAATTGAAATCATATCTGACTTTCATTGTCCTCTCTCTACCTGACATCTTTTCTCTACCTGACAAAGCGCTCCATTGACCTGGTACACACAGAAACTCTCATGTTTGCATGATTAGTGTTGGTCCGCCTCCCTCAGCCTCATGCCAGCACACAGTCCCTTTGGCTTACATTCACTGTCTACTGTGTGGCTCATTAATTGACAGGCTATGGTCAGGTTATTGCCACTAACGCTGCAACTCCAGTTGACATTGTGTTTTCTGTATATCTTCCTCCCCCGCATCCTTCCTGTTAAGTCTCCATTCAGACAGCTTATGTAACAAGTCGCATCTCAGCTGCAGCAGCAACAGCAGCAGCAGCAGCAGTAGCAGGTATTCACCTAACCCACCCCGATGAATAACCTGCTTTTATCACTTCTTCATTTGTGTTGGTGAGTGGGTTTATTATTTTTTTTTTCTACACTTCAAAGACTCCCCCTCATCTGACACACCAACCCTAGTCATTTACTGGAAGAAAAAATAAAAAATGTTTTTGTTACGTCAAACTTTTCCGTTTGTTCTTTGCAATGTGATGTTATCTTGCCCTCGTTGATAGCACACCTGCCTCAGGTGAAGAGAACTAATTGAGAGTGGGGTTATTGGGTGGTGCAGGTGAGAGGCCTGAAGGCAGGTGTAGCCCTTATGTCTCGTTATGATAGGACTTTAACCCAAGCTGAGGATTAGATCCGTAACTTCCTCCTAAAAGCGGATTTAGCCAGGAGCAACAAGAGTAATAGAAAGACAAAAAATTGAAAGAGCCAAGTTGGCAGACACATATTATGGCAGTTACACACAAATACAGCAGGGCTATATCCTTGATACAGAAACAAATGTATGGACAATAGAATTATGAAGTTATTATTCGCACTAATTGTGTATGTGTTGCAGTAACAGCAAAAGCATCCTGTAAGTAAAGAAGCGCTGTAACATGACATTAAGCCTAAAGATAAGTGCTTTTTGTTTGGTAATATGCCTCTTGTTATAGCAGCTTGTTTCATTAGCTGGAAAACAACATTCATCGGCCCCGTGACATTTGAATAATTACATGAGAGATGCATGGGTCCTGTAATTGGTTTGCATGTTTCTTAATTTACTCAGCCCACATAGGTTTTGCCCGTTAAGTGCTTGTGCTTACTAGTACACATTACATAGGTCCTTCTTTATATAAATTATATGGCTTGCCACTTGTGAAGTGTGTGCCTGTCAACATTTTGTCACAAATAGGATAAATAGGTAGACAAGCTCATGATCTAAATCAATTCCATTTACATGTGTAAATAAAAACACTTCCCTCTCCAGGGCAGAGAGAGGACCAGTAAATTAGGAGATCAGATCAGGAGACATTTTCTCCAGCTATTTAAACATATGTTGAAAACTAGAGAATGCAATTTCAGAGAAATTACGAGTGCATTGAAAATGCAGTTGCTGTTTTTAGTGGATTTTTTAGATGACTGGAGGCATAATTGGATAACTGACAGTTTAAATGGTTGAACAGTTAATTAGATGAGAAGTTTGAGCCACATGACAGTTAAGTTGACTAACATGATAAGACTTAGCTTAGTTGAATAGCATCAAAAAACAAAAATGTTGATTAGCATGCTAACCATGTTAGCTAGCATGCTAATAGTACTAGCATGATAACCAGAAGACTTAAGTGAGTTGAATAGCACCAAAAACCAAAAATGCTAATTAGCATGCTAACTAAGCTAACATGTTACTAATGCTAGCATGATGATCACAAGACTTAGCTGATTTGAAAAGCATCAAAAACAGAAAATGCTAATTAGCATGCTAACTAAGCTAGCTAGCATGCTAATTAGCCATCCCGCCACTGAGGACTTTTATTTTAAAATAGTTGTGGCCAGAGGAAACAGTTGACAGGAGTTATAGTTGATGACAGTTCACAGTTGAATTGATTGACAGTTGAATAGTTGAGCAGTTTAAATGCCCTATAGTTTAAAAAATGACAGTTGAAGCCATAGACTGTATGGGTTGAAGCAGGTCGCCAGTGATTGGTTATCACCAGGTGAAAATTTGCATATCCCTAAGATGATTGGCTAAGGCCCCACTATGACATCACCCACTCTAGCCTCACTCTAAACAGCTCAATGTTAAGTCAATGGGGAAAGTTTTAAAAGTTTAAAATAGTCATAGTTTTAAAAGTATAAAAGTTACAAAGTTGAAAGTTACAAAGCAAACGAGTAAACAGTAAGACCTTCGCAACGCAGTTTGAATGAAGTTTCTACGTTGAGCGGTTAGAGCTGAATTAGTTGCGTTAAAGAATAATAATAATAACCTATAATAAGAAGAAAACGAAGAACAGTAGAGTGCATTTTCAATGCACTCTAATAATGTCATTAAATGCATAGGCTACCCACATCGTTCTTCTTCAGCATTTAAAGCAATGCTTCAAAACAACCCTTTCCCATATAGATTTATATCCATGTCAATTAATTGACTTAGTGATCCAATTAAATGATACAATCACTATATCATTATCAGCTGTTAACTTCACTGGACTTTGCACACCATGTATAAGACACAGTTCACACATTCTACACATGCATAGCAGACAGCAGTCACTCATGAGTTTAGTCATTAAATGCTTTAAGAATTCACAGCTATTTTTGTCATATAGCAAAGCTCTGCTATTCAGTCAGGTGACAGGCGTGATGTTTCCAGAAACAGCAACAGAACTCTAATAATGTCCTTTTGCAGTTGTGAGGAAGTTTGCGGTTGGAGGGTATGGCAGAGCATGAGCGAATTTATTTTAAGCACCTTCAGTGGCAGGCAGCCTTGGCATTTGGCTTGACAGCAGGTGTTCCTAGCGTTTCAGCGATTTGAGAGTTCCTACCTGTGTCAGATACACACACACACACACACACACACACACACACACACACACACACACACACACACACACACACACACACACACACATCCTCACTACTTACACACATTTGGATTGTTGAGCCATTGCTGGGAGCCTTTGTCACCTGTAGTTGTTCACCTTCATCTGTACTTCCGGAGCCAAGACACCTGTCCTTTCAACTGTAACGCCTGCAAAGGTCACACCGTCACTTTGCCAATGCAGCCGGCCAGAAGTGCACTGTCTGCTCCTTTCACAAGGCGGCTGACCTTTCACACAAACTCTACTGCCTCATTCAGATGGGCTGTAACACTTCTCTAGCCTCACATGCTTATCGGCTAGAGACTTCTCCTGCGCTTCTGTGCTGCATGCAGAGGCAATACACCTGATGCAGAGCCACAGGTTTGAATTAAAAGGTGTTCTTTACCATGCAAGTGGTGGCGCACATGTTGCGTAGGATAAGTCAAGTTCAACTTTAAAGCCAAAACCCACATTAAGATGTTGGGTCTAGGGACGCACCATTGGCAGGGGGGTGGGATAAATGGTCGTCTTTCAAATCCCCCTGCAAACATGGTCTATATCTTTAGTCTTTGTTATAGCCATAGGTCTACAGTGAATACTAACTCAACAACTACACTGGTAGCACATAAACCAAGCCATGTGAACAGAAAGCATATTCAGGTTTTGAAATTTAATCTGTGAGAAAATAGTATGAATTAATTTCTAAAGCATGACGCATGAAACCAATATTTCAGCTTAAATGGTAACTTGACACACCTGGCAGTCTTTGTTTAAGGTATGGCACACCACTACATTTGCTGTGGTATTTTTTCCTATATAAAACATTACTATGGGTAAAGTCAGACAAAGAAGGTTGATAATGATGGTGGATTATTTAGTAATTAGTGAATTTATTTTATAATTCTACCAAGCAGATTTTACTTCTTTCAGTGGCTCCATAAGTAGCGACTTAAAATCTTTCTTAATAATTTTGTTGATTTTCTTTGGTTGGTGGGGGTATACTGTACAGCAGGTAACATGCTGTATAAGGAATCAAAAGGCAATGTTCTATATCAGTATGCAACATGACATGGTAAAGGCTCTGTGTGGGTAGTCATTTATATTCTACAAGGGTTGAGGATCCTTGGAAAACAAACAGTGCCGTGGCTTTGGTAAAGATGAAAGAAAAATGTTTACTCCTCATTCCATTTCAGTAGAGGACATTAAAGACCTGTCATTCTCTCAGAGCCTCTGTAGCAAGTATGATCTATTACCCATATTTGCTTTCTCTCTCTCTCTCTCTCTCTCTCTCTCTCTCTCTCTCTCTCACTCTCTTTGCCTTTGTCCTTCATTTTTCCTCTCTCTCTCCCTTGTCTTCTCAGAGGACATCCTTAGGGGTGTCTGCCTTACGTGAACCATAGCAGTGTCACCATGCGAATCTGTGGTGGTTCAAAGGCATGACAAAACTATGCCGATTTCTTCAAAAGACACACTTGACTAATCTCCCTGCCTGAGCCTGAGAGAAGAGGTTTTGTGTGTATCAGAGGCCAGCAACGCGTTGGCCTTGAATGCCTTCTAACCGGATTGCACCAACACAAATAGTCAGGTTTGGTCCCATTGAGGGGGGGGGGGCTAGGCTTGTCTCTGGGGTGTCAGGGTAGACTGAGGACTTTTGAAATGGCTATTGTTGTGCTGCCATGCCAAAAGCTAAGCCAGAGTGTCTTTGCCCGCTCGACCTTGAGCCTGCTGGCAATGGTGCAGAGCAGGTGTGCCAAAGCAGAAATGGTTGGAACAAAACGTGTGCCCTCTCTGTTGCTGTGGGTGAGATCGGTTCAGGAACACTGAACTACTGTAAATGCCATCTCTTTCATCACCATAACCACAGTATACGAAAAGCAACTTATATTAAATAGCCTGTCTCATATAACAAGTGTCTCACAAATGGTTGCTGTAAACTGTTATAAGACTGTTATAACTGTGCAAAAACTGTGATGCTCATGAATTATTCATCAACTCAACTTCTTTTATGTCATCACTGGAAACTTTTGCTCTGGCTATATTACAATTTAACAAATTATTCAATACATGATCCATAATACACAGTGTTGGGGAGTAATGAGTTACATGTAACGAAATTACGTAATTTAATTACAAAATAAAAGTAACAGTAATCAATTACAGTTACTTTGAAAAAATGTGTAATTGAATTACAGTTACTTCAAGAAATATTCTGAATTACAATTTTAGTTACTTGATCCCAATATCATCTGCAGAAACATTGGCTAAGTGTGCTTCATGTAAATACAACATCCTCTATTTACAACTAAATGTCACTACTACAGCTAAAATACACTATGCTAATATAATTGTTTCTACAGTCATGTTGGCAACACTACTCACTTGTTACCTGATCTACAGCGGTCCAAGGTTCAGTAGCAAGGAGGCCTGACTGTCAGACAAAAACTACAACATAGGCCTGTAGCCCATTGCCGGATATAAAAATGAGCTCTATTGATCAGGTGCACACATACTTTATGAGCAATCTCAGACAAACACCTGATTATTCAGTGATGTTCACCAAGTATTGTAACTATTTGCTTGTAGTGAATTCTGACACTTCTGTGGGAGTTAAAAAGAATTTTTGCAATGTCAATGGTGAATAATAGGACTATGTGACAGTTAACATTGCCAGGATTCAAAAACTCTGAATTGCTTGACGATTGAAAAAAAAAAAAAACATCAAAAATGTCGAAATGTAATCAAAAAGTAATCAAATGTAATTAGTTACATTACTTTATTAAAGTAATCAAAATAGTTACACTACAATTACTATTTCAAAGGGGTAACTTGTAACTGTAACGCATTACATTTCTAAAGTAACTTACCCAACACTGATAATACATTGGTAATACTAACAGACAATATCAAATGCATGCCCTTACAAAGGCCATTTTAAATTACTAATACAAATGACCTGTGTTGACCCCATGTAGGCTAGTTGATGTTTCTCATTAAAAGAAATAATATGGTGTTTTAGGAACACTGAGCTACCCTCTAAGAGACTGTAATGGGTGTAGGAATCCATATATTAAATAAAATAGAGTAGATTAGGTAGACTCTGGGTAAATATCACTGTGTGTCGAAAGGCTGTCACTGTTTGTCCAAACGCCTAGTGGCCAGAATCAATACCGAAGTGTTTAACATATTAATAGGCAACCAATCTGATCAAGGCCCCATTAGTAAAACAGCCCCACTGTGAGGAGCGAGACAAACAAGCAAATAAACATGACTTTGGCACTGTTTAAACACACCCAATAAAAATCATTTATTTACAGAGCCAAGGACATCTTGATTGGTATAAGTAGACAGCGATAGAGCCTGGAATAAGAATCCCTTTGGACATGAAAGTTTGATGATCAAATAGCTAGCAGGTCAACTACATAGGGAATTTACTTAGTTCTGAGAATCACATCTGTTGGTATTGATCTAATGGGCTGATAGCATCTAACATGCATTTCATTGTCAAATACACTGAGTCTGGAATAAATAGATGATAAACCTGCAAAGAAGTCCCATAGATGTATGAAACATTTGAAACAGAGCACATAAATTATTCATTTAGATTTGAGAAGTTTAGTAATAATTTAAGATAGGCCTATTTGACATTTTATTTTCAGCATGGTCACACATGCATTCATAAATACAGAGGAAATGTGTGTGTGTGTGTGTGTGTGTGTGTGTGTGTGTGTGTGTGTGTGTGTGTGTGTGTGTGTGTGTGTGTGTGTGTGTATTCCAAGTAGCAGTGACCGTTCAGCATTGTTCTCAGGTGTGTGTTAACTAACCTTGTAATAGATTTGTTGGAGTTCATGAGTGGGAATTGATTGAATAGACTGTGTGTGTGTGTGTGTGTGTGTGTGTGTGTGTGTGTGTGTGTGTGTGTGTGTGTGTGTGTGTGTGTGTGTGTGTGTGTGTGTGTGTGTGTGTGTTGGAGAGAGAGTAAATGAGAGCTGCCTGTGTTACCCTTTCTTATGGTGCACAGGTGTGTGTTATGAAGCTCTGAGACTGCCGCAGCTAGAGGGGGTGAATGCACACCTGACCCCGGCATGCTCATGCGGAAATGACCTAGTTTGTAGCAAACACTTTTGTGCAGCCTGCTGACCCTCCCTCAACCCACTTTGATGACCACCTGCCACTACCTCTGTTCCTGCTTCTCCACCGGGGCCTGAGCAAAATCAACTTAATTACAAGTTAAGAGTCAAAGGCATCGCAGGAAAGCTCTCCACTCCACAGTCAAAATGAAAATTGAATCACAGCACAATGTTGAAATAGACAGCTGAGATACAAGAATTTTAAATATATTTTTTTTTGAGTGTGTGTGTAAAAATGACAAGGCTGTAAAATCTGAAAAAACTACATAATTAGCTTATCACAAAGCATGTGAGTTTGTGTCGTTTGTTTGTTCTCTTCTTTCAAAGATCCAGAAATGCAGTAGAAACCGTAAACCATGGGCTTTGTTCAGTCAAGAAGCAATTAGATGGCTAATGGTTGAGCTTGGCTGAGTTGAACAGCTTAACCCAAGGACAATGCAATTTAAAGGATTTGGCCATGTTTACTGAAGCATGCCATGATGAATTAAATTTGAGTAAAATTGACAAGAAAAAAACAAACAAACAAACAAACAAACAAAGTTTCATATGATTAGAACTTGCAAACTGTTCTTGCTCCAGTGTAATCATCGACATTGTTCCTCCTAAACAGACCGATGCTGATTAAATTTTAAATTATGAATCAATGGAGAAGAGCAGCCACCACAAGTTCTCCCTCTCTCTCTCTCTCTCTTTCTCTCTCTCTCCTCCCCCCACCCCACTCTGTGACTATGAACTCAGGCTGATTAGGGAAATGTCAATAAATGAATGCCTGAGAAAATAAACAACGGCATGCATGATATTTGCAAATTTTGTTTTGTCTGAGGTTTGTTTAGTCTGAACTTACAAACAAGCTTGTGTAGATTTGGGTATATGAAAGCGAGCTGGTAAATGTTGTGTGTGTCTTCAAAAACATACTGTATGCCACTATCGTTGCATGTAAAGTGTGTCTTACATTCCAACAAATAATCTCCTTCATTCCCAGACAGTATTATCATACACACCCCCTGTCACCAAACACCATCTCCACCCCACCCTACCTCACCCAAACAAACACTAATCTTCTCCCTGCGTCCCATCCTCCACAAACAACAGCAGGAGCCATTTAAACAAAATACATTGGCTATTATTAGGTGCCTTCGCATATGCTGGCCCCTTAGCAAGTGCTAACAACAGCGTGTAGCGTGGCTGCCAGACGGCGGGCGCTAGAGCCAAGGAGCTGATGAAGCTTGTAAAGCCGGGGCAGCTCCATCTGGCTCTTTCATGACGCCGATACCCGCCCAAAGCTGCCAGCTGACCGCCGTGGCCGACTGGCCCTGCCTGCCTGCCTGGCCTGCACCTCCAGCCTATTTTCTGCCTAGCCACCCCATCCTATCCTCCACTGGTGTGTGGAGCTACAGAGGATTTTTGTATTAGGATTTTGTAGTTTCTTTTTTTCAGACTTTTCTGGTTGGTCAAAGAGAACAAAAGAATAGGCTCGAAGCCAAGTCAGCAAGGCACTGTTTCATGTGTGTGTGTGTGTGTGTGTGTGTGTGTGTGTCTGTGTGTGTGTGTGTGTGTAGTGCTGTTTAATACATATAGTAATGTTTGCAAGAATGATATTAGCCAAGTTTAGTCTTTTTATTTGGCGTAGGACTAACAGCTGGTTTAACTGAGAAAATGTAGCAGGAGCTAAAATGCAGGGAGTCATAACCGTATATATATATATATAGGTTATCATCATGACCTATATCATATACCTATATATATATGATATATAGTATATATATATATATATAATAAACTCCACAAATTTTTCAAATACAACAATGGCTAAATTCCAATTCCATAGATTTAGCTCTGAATTTATCTCTCAGTATGGTTCACTCCTCTTCTTGGCTTAAGATATCATTTTGTGATTTTCTTTCAAAACAATGATTTTGTTCATGAACAACACACAACCTCATAGACAGTAAATGCAGCACAACCACAGAACTTTACAGTCAGTGTTCATTGGTTAAGTATTGGTAATTTTGTAACCTTACGTTTGATCTGAGATGATAACACACAACCATCCGAGAAAGACAGACCCTAAGCTAGACAATTACTTTTAGACAGACAGACAGACACAGACAGACAGACAGACAGACAGACACACACACACACACACACACACACACACACACATTCTTATTAGGATACCTCTGAGCAGCCTGTCATATTGATTGTAAGCCAGCTTCTTGGGGGTTGACCAGTTGTGGTATTATGACATCTAACCCTGATTTCATGCCGCAAGATTGAAAAAATCACAAGTGCTCGACACAGAAACTCTGCTTTGAGATTTAAGTTCATAAACCTCCAATCTTTAGATGAGCCTAGCAAAGTCAAAATTGATACTGTATATAGCCCCTTGTTTTAGTCAACACAATTGCTTTCTCATTCAAGTCTTTTCCCATATCCAATTCCTGCCTTTTTATGTATAATTCCAGTATTGTATGATTACTGAGCAAAGATCTTTTAAAACGAGTCATCACACAAAAATGATTATGCGTTTAAATCCTTGGAAAATAGGCTATCATTCAACAGTATGAAAAATGCAACCTTATCATTTGTAATTTCCTGGTGTTTCACCAAATACAACATATATTTCAGATATGCATAACATTATATAGCTGAGGAACACATCCAATGTGACAATCATTTACATTTCTTGTGTTTACATTATAATTTCGTATTTCATATGGTCTCTTTGATAACTTCCTGTGCTATTCCAAACCCCCTTCCTGCCATTTGACCTGTGTGCCGCTTCATCAAATAGATGAGTTAGAGAGAGTTAAACTGTTTCATGGATAGCTGCTGACCCAGCAGGATGTCGTTCCCAATTATCTCTGTGCAATCGCAGCACTAGTGCATAAGAAGTGGCATTAGCGTGTTTGAGATGGCTAATTGCAGAGGATCAACCTGATGTGTGCTGTTCATTCATGCAGATGCAGGTTCACACACCGCTAATCATAGCCTTCAATCTAAATGTAAGAGCGAGGTCGCAGAAATCAATGAAATCAATACAGATACCTACCTTAACCTTAACCTATACTAGTTGTGGACTAGTAATTGCTGCAGCCTGCCTTATTATAAACTTTCAGTGACTTTCTTAAAGGCATACTCAGTGGCATGCTCACTGAGGCTGTATTTCAGCATTTCTTACCCACAGCCACCCTACTACTCCAGGTGTAGTGGAGGACGGTCCTGAAAGAATTGTGAAATGGTTCCATTATGCCTCTCCCAGGTGTGCACGTTTTGCTGCTTCAGGAAGCCACCAGGAGGCTAAATCCTGCGCTTAATCCATCAAGGAAACAGACTGAACTTTTCACACACAATCCCAGATGTAAAAGTCACGTTGGTCTCGTTTTCTAATGACCACGTTTATTAGAAATGATTTGATTCAGACCAAACACTAATTCCCCTGCCTCAGGTAAATTAATGGCCCTTGCTTACAGAAGAAGTCTAGACTGGTTTTATTTATTTATTTATTTATGTATTTATTTATTTATTTATGTATTTGGGGAGGTTTAAAGGATCAGTAGATACTTAATGGAGAGACTAGGTTCCATCTGTTCATTCCACACTCCTCTTTGGAGATTCAGCAATAATCTACTTCATGGTTTTTTATAAGAGTTTAACCATCCCTTCGAAGATAAAGACAGGCTGGGTGAAACAATAGCTTGTGGTTAGAAGAGGTAATAAATATGTTAGGTCTCTGCCAGCTTACTGACAGTGTTTCACTTCACAACTTAATTCTTTCTGTCTCATTTTCGTAACGCACATCACATCACTGAAGCATGGTTGTCATAACTAATGCACACAGCCAGCCTGGAGGGGCTGATAGGTTCCCTAGGCCCAACTGAGGCAGTACAGTATGTTTTCATGCTAGCGTATGGGAACATTGATTATATTTGACAGTGAAATTTGAATAAACAAATTCCTGACTCTAACTTCTATTCCTCAGCCAATATTGCATATGTCTGCAGAGTAGAGGCACCCCCTTATAGCCCCACTGCATCTCCAATCTATGGTATACAAAGAAAATCTATGAATGTAATACCCTACAAAGTGAAGATAACTGAATTGGGCTTAGTATAGCTTTGGTAACAACAATCTTAGGCTATGTGAAGTGTGGTGCTGATGCATCATTGGTGACTTTGCTAGTAAACAACAAGGGCATTCTTTGTCAAACATGGACATTTCTAATCTTGCAAGTTATTGGGTAAACTTGTCCTCGGCCTCTAACCATAATTTACATTCACATCTAGAGGCTAACATACAATAGCAGGTACAGTTGGATGTGGGTAACCATTAAATTAAATGAAAAGTTGAACCATCATGAAGACAGACAACACATGATAACGGTAAAAGAGGCAGCAGTTTTATGCTGCTTGAAGTATTTTTGCAGCTGGGCTTCTACAGATTGCAGTCTTACTATCCACAGGGAGATATGTAATTAAGGCAAAATAAAAAAAAAAAAAAGGTTGATATTGTCAGAAGCAAAAGTACTGCATTGAATACTGATTCTGAAGTTTCTGGAAAGTTGTTATTGACAGAGTTTGAAACTAGTGCTTTGAATACTGACACTGAAATCCTGGAAACTTTAGTTTAGTTATTTTTCATATAAATACACTTTACAAGGACAGTGAAACATCGTCTCAGGTAGCCGGTTATATGAAACTAATGCTCACCTCATCAGCCAATCAGACAAGATCATTCTAAACAGAGATAAAAAAAAGAAAGTCAAAAAGAAGTCAAATGCCAAATGCCATGAATCTTGCCATGGTATTCCTGGTTGTTCCATGGGTGCTAAGTAAAATAAACATGTAAATATATGCTCCACCATAATTCCAAATAAGAACACACTGCTCTCTCATGCTCACACATACTTGGGCTTTTTATTAACATCATTATAATTAATACTGTGGAAATCTCATTATAACAGGCCATGCATTTAGTTAAGCCATCTGCCGCTTGTGCATTTGAATATCTATTCAGGGAATATTTCGCACTTGTTCCACTGTCCTTGTGCAGTGTATTAATATGACAAATAACCTGTTTATATATATCATGCATGGAAAAGGACTATTCTTTAAGTCCTTATACCTTTAGCACCACAGACAGTTGACAGAAAGCCAGAAAACTGTCATAGCCCGAAAACTGTCGTATTCAAACACCCCCAGACCACCACCACCACCAAAAAAGGAAAAAAAAACAGAAAATAATGAATCCAAAATATCTTCACTTGAATAAGAGACAGTCTGTAACTCATGCTAAAACTGTTAAAGCAAGTGATCATAATCTTGTTCACATGAGAGAAGTGAGCAAGCGACGACTGGCGGGCGGGAGAGTGGAGCAGTCTTTATGCTTCCTGGTACCTCGCTTCATTAAAAGTCTGACAGGGTTTCATGCGGCGACCATGTTGTAATGAAAAGCTCACAGCAAGGGCTGAGGTGGTAATCAGAATGGCCTGGCTCTCGGTTGGTAACCAGGGGCAACTGAATATCGGAGCTCAGGACCCACCACCTCAACCACCCTGTTACACACACAAACGCACACACACACACACATTTTCACACTACACAAATGTATGGTGTTAGACCTACTTGTTAAGAGTCTAAAATCCTTTTATTTATACCTCAGCTCATCACCTTCCATGGCCATCAGAATGTTGTAACTTTTATCGTGAACTATCAGTAATATAGCACTTTTTTCCCCTTGTATGCAATATGATTTTTTTTACCTTTAGTCAGCCTTGACACAGTTAAAGTGTACATAAGATTTAGGTGTAAAAACTGTGGTTTGCATTCACGTTTGGTCAACGTTGCTCTAAATCCACAGCAGTTAGCAAGCTTGTACAACTGGACGTAAATTCTCACTCTAATAGCAAGCAGACTCAAGCAAGGACTTTATGAGCATGCACATGTTTACATTGATGCATGTGAAATCAAAAGAAGATATTATTAGTGGAATGTTGTTGTATGAATGTATCAGCTATTAGCTACAGTACTTAAACCCAGAGCCGTATATAGAGAGAGTTCGGACAACTCGAATCATGGACCCATGTTTGCTACCAACGGCAAAGGATTCTACTCGGCTGGCAGATGGGCCGGATATACGGTTGCATTGAAATCGCTAATTTTACAATACTTAGAAAGCTCGACATAACATCACACGTTGTTTGTAGCTTTAAGAGGGTCCGTACACATTATCTTGATCATTGAAAAATTGTTTCGTAGAGAAGGAGCTTACATACAAGACGTTTTTGGTAGCACATGTCCTCCGAATTTTTTTCTTAGGTCCAGTAACAAGCGGTGTTTTAGCACAACTTTGTGTACACTAACAAAGTTCAAACTGATCACATTCATGTGTAGACACGTTGGTAATACTGTGGGTAAAGTTTCATGGTGTTTTGGTGGTTTAAAACGGTGATTATGGCATTTATTGTGATCATAACTGCAAGTGCTCCCGTCAACGTTAGTGAATTGACGAAAATATCTGCTACCTAAATGGCACTTCGTCTAGGCTACATTAAAACAATAACGTAGTTTACATTTTGCCAACAGGGGGGTATTCCATCAACGGAGCTATTCGCTAAGCCGCATTAACTTCGGCAAGCAGCGCTAGTTTTAGTGTGAGTTCAGTTCCATTACTCTCGCTAACACTAATCGCAGCTGAGTTGCTGGGGTAACATATGCTCCCAAACTAACCAGCTCCGTGGCAGGTTAACTGCAAGGCTTAATAAAGCGGTGTCTCAGAAAATGCAATCAGTCAAAAACACAAGTCACCCCAAAAGGTTCCATACACCTGCTTAATAATCTTTCCCACCAAATAAAGGTTGATAGGTTTTGCAAACACTGTGATCATGCATGAATTCCCCTTTTTACTAAATTACTATTGATATTTCGATGTATCTATTAGGAATAATTTTAGTTACTAATTAAAAACAAATGCATGCATGATCAGAGACGTATCACATGCCGGCCCATCACGTGGTGTCTGGAGTTGTAGGCTACGTCTTAATTGAATGATTGATTGATTTCAGTTGCAGGTGCAAGTCTGCTGTGACAGAACAACATGAGACTGGCAATTTGTTCCAACAATCAATGGTCAAACATTATGATTCAAAATATATTTCCAATCACCTTTTCAAATTTCTGCATTGCCAGTAGGCCTACTACTATGAAATTGTGATATTCAGTTATTTCACACAAAATTCAACAGATGACGTATGCATATCGAAGTTTCTTTCTTAAAATTCTTTTAGTTCTGCCTTAATTTTACGACAGTTCATCAGGTATTCCTAAATCACCTATTTAGGTCTAGTGTTGAGCTCGTGCACGCAGCCTTGTTTAAGTTAACGAGAGGCAGGCGCAGCTAACTTGCGTTGATGGAATGGCTTCAGCCTCATCTCTGAGTTGACGCTACTTCAAACGAGGCTTAATCACATAAGCGCCGATATCATTAGCGACTTTGCAGGAATACCCCCCAGCTTGGCTTAATAACATCACACGTTTGTAGCTTTACAAGGGTCCCTACACATTAACTTGATAATTGAAAAATTATTTATACAATTGAGGTTATGTACAAGACGTTTTTGGTAGCGCACATCCTCCACGTTATTGCGTTTGGTCCAGTAACAAGGGGTGTTTTAGCACAACTTTGTGTACACTAAAAATGTTCACATTGATAACATTCATGTGTAGAAATACTATGGGTGAAGTTGCATGATGTTTTGGTGGTTTAAAACTGTCATCACGGCATTTATTGTGATCATAACTGCCCAAGTGCTCCCATTAACGTTAGTGAATTGACGAAAACGTGATCTTTAAATGGCGCTTCGTCGAAGCCTGTAGGGCAGGCTATACGAAGGTTTGACATTGCCACATTAAAACAATAACGTAGTTTACATTTTGCCAACAGCTTGGTTTAATCCACAGTCCATCACCTAAGCCTAATCGAGTCACGGAGATGCTTTTCTCTTGTCATCCACTAGCGATATTGGATAATTTTCCAACATGCAGTAGGCTAGCAGAGCAACTGAAGTTGGGATAATAAAGTTGATATCAACATCGCCGAAGTGACACAATATGCTTGTTTTTCACATCAGCATCGGAGTTATTGATGACAATTAAGTTTAGATGAGCCAAGTTAAGTCAGCTGTTTTTTTTTTTTTTTTTTTTTTTTTCTAGACGTAGGTACATAGCTAAAGTTAAGTAACCACATTTTAACTTGTTAACGTTAGCACAGGGGGCTGGGGTAGGCAACTTCACTGATGCAGTGGTGAGTTTTTGAGACCATATAACCAAGGCTTTATTAATGATGTTGTGAGCTAATCTTTCCAGTTTCAATTCTTAACAAGTTTCAAAGACAAAAATAAATTAATTATAAATAATATTACCTTATAACCTGCTCATTCACATAGGCTACTCCTCATCCAGTTCTTCCTTCTAACATAACCTCGCAATTTGTGGTCATGAGGGAAACTTTTTTCTCCTTTCCCGGTCTTGTACTGAGGCCATAAGCAGGACCATTTGTATAATTTAATGATATACTGAACTTCATTATCCGATATCTGACATTCCCTAATGGGAGTCCCTGCGTGAATTGGTAGCAAACATGGAGTCCATAAAACACGTGACAAGCTCACAACCAATCAGCGTAGTGAATAGCTTGAACGTTCGAGTCCTTTGTTGTCCGAACTCTCTCTATATACGGCTCTGCTTAAACCTACATGATATGATTAATGAGTGTATTTGAGTTACTGATTGAATTTTGCCATGGTATATGCCATATAAAATGTCCACAAACCACCCCTAGAAATCATCTCCACCCCGAAACTTACTTCCTATGCATCTTTCATAAACAGCAGTAACTGAGATGCTTTTAATGGTGCCAGAAGAGTGTATTTATTAGGTGTACAGGATAGCTGATATATAAATAGCTTACTAAGTAGAGAGCTGTATTTGCTGGACACTGTGTATAAGGTCATTGTCTGATAGAGGAGACTGGGCGGTAAGATCCAAATATTTGCTCATCTCCTATTAAACAGTATATATATAGTTAGCTCTACAGGGAATCAATCAGTGAGTCAGAGTCTTCTCAAAAGAGGGACAAAACATTGAGCTATTCCTCCGATGCCAATCATCATTTGTGGGGAGGAATTAATGATTGTCATTGGGAAAACCTCTGCGCTCATAGCAGTTAATAATCTTCCAGTGTGAGAGAGAGAAAGCGGCGGGGGGAGGAGAGTTATGGAGAGGGGGGTGGCGGGGGAGGCAGAGGGAGGATTAGAAAGCAATCAACACTCTGATGAAGTGAGAGGTGTGAGTCTTTATCCCTCCGCAGCGCTGAACCAATGCCCTTCCCCGTTTCACCATGCCCTCCCAAATTTCATTTTCATCTATAGTCCACACATCCACAGCCTCAGCCTCAAAACAATACACACATATATGCACAACACATACACACACACACAAACACACACACATTCAGGTATTCGAGCCTAGGTATCAGGTCTGATTCTCTTTCCCTCCACATGTTCTCAAGGTGAGGTTGTTTATCTGCAACACTGCTGCTGTCAGTGCTCCTAGAGAGAGAAATAAAGTGGTTTTGTGTGTGTTTGTGTATGTGTGTATGTGTGTGTGTGTGTGTGTGTGTGAGAGTGTGTGTGTGTGTGTGTGTGTGTGTGTGTGTGTGTGTGTGTGAGAGAGAGAGAGAGGGAGAGAGAGAGAGAGTGGAGGAAAGTGTCAGGAATGTCTTGCACTATTTGTGCTGACCTTTAGCACTGCCTCATAGGCCGCAGGTAGGCTATAAGCCTGTGGGGTTTGTCATGTCTCCTGCTTCACAGTCCCAGTTTGGCTTTACCGTAGTCTCTCCCTATAACCAGGGCTGCACTGGAACCAAAAAAATGGCCCAAACATTTTTAGCCATAGCTGCCCACCATGAATTTATTCAATAATAACGTTGTGGCTAGTTAAAATAGCACTGTAAAATGGACATATTGCATGAACATGAGAGATTTAATTAAACTAGCCCAATATCCTTCATGAAAGTTATGAGTAAATGACAGCCCCGGCCCAAAAATGACCGTCGGCCCTGTATGCCCTATGGCCAGTCCATGCCTGCCTATAACCTATAGGCTATTATCAGCAGTATTAATAATAACTAAGAAAAGCACGGAACTTTACGAACATTTGTACCTCTTGCGCAGTTTTTACCCTCTCTAACAAAACTGTATCTGTACCGCGTTCTTCTGTATACTGTTTTTACTATTGTTGGTTCATTGCTGACAATGATTACAAATCAAAACAAATCCCCACAAAACCTAAGAAAACTGGCAGAATACAAGCATCAGCCGGCAATTTGAATGGCATTCTTACTGCTACCAAACACTGTTTTGAATGGAAATTAGTTGTGTTGCAGTTATTCGAGGGTCATAATTACCATCACTATCTCTCAGGTTTCATGGAATGGCAGTGTTGTTTTTGTAAGCAGAAGTGGGATGATTTTCTCTGGGGATAAGGGAATTTGAAACACAAAATAAATAGAGGTGTAGTTAAGTC
This sequence comes from Sardinella longiceps, assembly GCA_027497455.2. Taxonomy (NCBI): domain Eukaryota; kingdom Metazoa; phylum Chordata; class Actinopteri; order Clupeiformes; family Clupeidae; genus Sardinella; species Sardinella longiceps. The sequence continues at coordinate 14,466,506 of JAODXP020000024.1, read as the reverse complement.
TGAGCTGGTAGCAACACATGGATAATGTCAGGCCTGACCTATTTACATGGTGATGCTGTGAAAATGACTTGCTAATATTCAACGGAAACATAAAGGGAAATCTTTTTCCCCTCTCATTTTAAACTCATTTCTGTCTGTCATTTATTCAGATTATAATGTATCCATGTACTTTCAATATATGTCAGACTGACAGAAATTATGGAATTTAGGGATTTTTTTTTCTCAGAGGAAATACCATCATACACAGCACATGCATTAATTTACTTATAATGCTTTTTATCTAGAATGTGCAAATGTAAGAAAATTTAATAGCAGGGTCTCAGTGACGTGATAACGGGAGCGCGAACAATTCGAACTGATGGGCAGGATGTGGAGGCAAGCATAACAACACCAATGGACGGCACGGAGAAAAGTGCATATTGTAGTGGTTTGGAGCCGGTATGTAGGGAAAAATACAAGGAATTAGTAGGGAAATACATCGGACGTGACCCGTACTTGATGAAAATGTCAGAATTTTCTCAATAGCGACAATCGCGGCTGTGGGTATTACGAACTACGGCATGGTTCTCTGAGTTTTTTTTCCCCATTTCTCACCTTTACGGGCGATTTCCTTAGGTACTCGATATTAACCCTTTCCCTTCTCTCGGTTAGACAGTTTATAACATCCAAAAACGGCACAAAACTGAGGCTTTTGGTGCAAAAAAGTTGCAGCCAAAATACAGTGCTTTCAATGGCTCCAGCTCCAGAAGCCCACCAGTTGAGGTTCGCGCGCGTACAGAAGAATGCTGAAAATTACGTTAGTGACGTAGGGTGAAAGCCAGCTATTCACGACCCTGACACTACCAGCACATTTTGTACCATTCTGCTGCTGTCTGCACACACACTGCTACAGAGCATATTCATTTAACTGCTTTAATCACTCCTTTCATTCATTTGTTCATCAGTTTGATGCATACAAGGTAAGGGGTGAATCAGTTTCACCCAGCTCGTGTATGGTGACATTTTGTAACATTTTACACATACTTTTAATTCTGCCTCTAAAGTGAACTTTGAATTTTGTTCTCTACCGTGTGTTGAATACAATAAGGGAAGGACAAATTAGCCAGGCAAATGGTTCCCTCATCTCCTCATAATTTCAATTCTCTTCTAAATGTCATGTCTTCACATCAATTGCAAAACTATAAAGTTGGGAGAAAATGAATGTTTTACAAAAAAATGTGTCCCTGTCTCAGAGTTTGAACTCAAAAAACTCTTTTGAAGGTTGTTGGCTGAAATTCAGGCCCGGCTTTGTTGTAATTCAGTCAGAGATGTCAGGGTTGCTGATAAAGTATGCACTGAGAGATAGTGATTGATGACGCTTGCTGGCTATTAGCTTTGATAGGATAGCCTCTTCCTCCTTCAGACTTGTTGGTTTACTCAAAACAAACACCATTTATTTCAGAATATATGACAGGTTTGTCGGAAGGGAAATTCTTTAATGCCCTGTCTCAGAGTGCAAATGACATGTCACTTTTAAAGTGTGTAATCTTAAGGGTCTATGCCTTATATGCATAACAAAGTGGAGATGATCCCAAATGTAACATTACAAACAGTAAGGTCTAGCAAGAAAAACTGTAGCTGGGAAATGCAGAAATTTATTCAGTATAGTTATTTTATTATTTATAGGCTATGTGTCATTAGACATGCATGTGTGTGAAATTGATACCAGAACAAGTATTGAACATACAGGCAAGTCAATTTGTTACATGTCTCAATGATCTAGACTTCACCACTGCAGCAACCACCACAACAGGACTATTGTTTGTACCGTCTCATTCTCCTATTCTTAGCAAAAGCCTGGTCACACATTAGTCACAACATATCATCAACATGAGAACACCTCAGCATACTTGTCCTTATAACAATAAGATATGAACACGCATGTATATACACTTTGACTCATTTCCCCTAAGCCTGTGGAGAGAGCAGACAATCTGCCAATCAGTAGTTTAATGACAACAGCATTGTGAGAACCAGCGACATTGTTATTGCACAAATGTATAATTTTTTTTCCATCTTCCATGAAAACAAACAGCAATATGCTAACTAAATGGAAAAAAGTTCCTGTATTCCAGAGCTACAGGCATGGGCATAGGGGAGGACAGAGAGCTAACCAGCCGTGGAAGCCAGCTCATTGCTCTGGCAGCTAAGATCATTGCTCTTGCCTAAAGTCAAGTGGTTGTGACATAGCTTATCTGGACCATGTGACACAGTTTAGAGGCACATAAGGAATATTTAACATCTATTTCACTGATATGTTTGGAATCACTAAGTAAGATGGATTCAGCATTCAGTGCTTTACATAGATTTACAAATTTTGAACATATACTACTAGACTGTGATACAGCTGGTTTCTTAAAAGAATACTGCATATATCATAAATATATGGCATTTCAGAATACCATAGGCTATATCCATTTAGCATGCAAATTATCATATTTTAGATTACAGCACAAAGTGGGTAGTGGTGGGTTGACCAAATCAAACCTGCATTGCATGCATGATGCATATGCAGGAAGTTATAGCTTTATTAGAACTGTCTAGGCGCGGCCAATACAAATCCTTATAAATGCACAGCTGTAGGTCACATTTGAATATTAAGTTGAGATGATGTGTCTTTGTCTGCAGAGATTGGGTTGCTGTTTCTGTGCACTGTGGTGCCTAGCGGAGGCTTGGCCCCCTGCTCTGTGTGGCTGACTCCCATCTGTGACAGTGATGTATGCCCTACTTACAAACAAGTACATCTCATTAATGCCTTTTCTTTGGACACAGCTTTGAAATTTACATTTTCATAATAGCACTGCTCTTGTCTCCAAGCCACAGTTCTATTGACTGTTTATTAAAACTAAACCTCCATTCTCTCTCACTCAGCTTAAGAGAATTGCGCTCAGGTATGTTTATTGATTGGGTTTAGATGGCTATCTGTATGATGTCTTAGATGATTTTTGGTCTCATTCATTTCAATAATACGACCTGCTTCTCTATGCAAGGGGCTGTTTAAAGGCGAGGCACAATCTTGCACTTTCGGTCTTCACTTTGCTCCAGAACAAACAAATCAATATGATGATATATTATTGAATCTTTTCCTGTTTGTTTGAGTTTTGCCCTCATTCCTTTCACTTAAAGTAGTCTTCCAAGGTGAATGAGGCAATTTGGGGTTACAAAGAAGATATTTATTGCTTTTATCTAGATCAGGGCTTTTGGAAATGCAATCTCACAGTGTTAACCGTTAAACATAATGTATTCTTTGACCTCCCGTTCATCAAGGCCAACACAGAGGGATTATGTGGCCTAAAAATGAGTATAGTTTGATTCCCTTAATCGTAATTGTGTGTAACATAAAATTAGGAAATAAAACACTGACACAATAATTGGCTCCTGCAGGGATGAGACAAAAACAGTGAAATAGGCCTATTGTTGTGGACAAGGAAAAAATGAAGTGGAACAACTGTCTAAAAAGAGGGGGCATATTTTTAACGCTTACGTAATATAGACCATTATTAGGGCCCGAGCACCGAGGTGCACGAGCCCGGAACGGGCTTGTGCACCGACCGGTGCGTGGCCCTATTGCTTTTGTAAGGATTTTTTTTTCTTTTATTATTATTATTATTATTATTATTATTATTTTTCTTCCCCTGGAACCGGCCATTTTTGACCCCTTTCCCGTGCATGAAAACTCACGAAATTTTGCACACACCTTGGAAGTCTGGAACACTGGAGGTTTACAGAGGTATAGACCCGGGTGTGGCCCAGGGACTCCGTAGCGCCCCTAAAGTAAAAAAATACCTTGGGCTCTATGGGGCGGTCTCATGATGAACTTTAACATACTCCTCGGACACCGTTTGTCAGATTCCTGTGAAATTTGGTAGATATGATACCAAGACATTGCTCATGTCAAATTGCGAAGGGATTTTTCATACCTTTTACGAATTCAAGATGGCGGATGCATGAAATAAGAGAAAAAATGAAAAATAGGAAATGTGGCATAACATCACACTTGATTGATAAAATCGCCTGAAACTCATACCATTTATAGATCTTATGATTACCACGATATCCATTCACTTACTGGGCGTGGTTATTACAGCGCCACCATCTGGCAAGGTGGAACCACTACAGAAATTGACATTTAGCTCCATGGTTCACATATACTTTGAGCTACATGCACGAAATTTGGTAGGTGTGTGGGACTCCCCAAGACGAACAATTTTTGTATTACATTGCATTAGCCACGCCCAACAGGAAGTGAGGTAATAAGGAGTGTAAAAATTTGGACACACAATGAACTTTAACGTACTCGTCGGACACAGTATGTCAGATTGAAGTGAAATTTGGTGTACATGACCTCTAGATGCTGATGATGCCAAATTGCGAACGGATTTTTGATATCTCGTACTATGTTGAAATAACAATTTTATGAAATTGTATGATTTTAATAGCTCATCACGAAACAGGAAGTGTGTCATAAAATTACACAGCATTAACCGATTGGTCTGAAACTTCACAGGTTCATAGATGGTATGACTGTGATGATATCTAGACACCCCGGGGGCGTGGCTGTTATAGCGCCACCACCTGGCCAAGCAGGAAATGTGCTAGAAATTGATACTGCTTTACCCGATTAATCTGAAACTTCACTGGCTTATAGATAGTATGACTGTGATGACATCTAGACACCCCGTGGGCGTGGCTGTTATAGCGCCACCACCTGGCCAAGCAGGAAAAGTGCCAGAAATTGACTATACTTTACCCAATTGATCTGAAACTTCACAGGTTCATAGATCGTGTGCCTGTGATGATATCTAGACACCCCGTGGGCGTGCCTGTTATAGCACCACCACCTGGTCAAGCAGGAAAGGTGCTAAAAGTGCTAGTGGTCAAAAATTATAACTTGGAAACGGTTTGACATAGCTTATCCAAACTTGGTTTATGGACTCCTGACCGTGTTCTGACCACGCATAACCATGAATCGAAACTCTGTAGCGCCCCTAGTGGTCAAATATTATAACTTGGAAACGGTTTGACGTAGCTTATCCAAACTTAGTATATGGACTCTTGACCGTGTACTGACCACACAGAATCATGAATCGAAACTGTCTAGCGCCCTCTAGTGGTCAAATATGATAACTTGGGAACGGTTTGACGTAGCTTATTCAAACTTGGTATATGGACTCCTGACCGTGTTCTGACCACGTAAAACCATGAATCGAAACTCTCTAATGCCCCCTTGTGGTCGAACATTATAACTTGGAAACGGTTTGACCTATCATAGCCAAAGTTGGAACTCAGACTGTGGACCACCTTCTGAACATGCAGTATGACTTTTGTGAATCTCTGTAGCGCCCCTACTAAGAGAAAGAGTTTAAAAGGCAGACTGAGTGAGTGTGACAGTGAGTGTCTGCGCGTGTAAAAAATGAGGGTGAGACAAAAGATAGCACACCTGTTCCGAGTGAATGTGCATTCACTGTGTACCATTGTTGCGATATGCACTCTTTGCGGTGCACCTGGTGCGAGGGCCCGTCATCGCCGCTTGCGGCTTTAATACTGTAATTGGTATTTCAATATCAGATTTTTTGGGGATTTAATTTATCTTCTGAATAGGGCCACAGGCGTGGGTTTAGTCATATTTACAGGAAGCCACTGGAACCAGATAACTTTTTAGTGGAAGTTTACTCATCTATCAAAGTCATTTAGTTTGTTTAAACTTCATTGTTCCTAAAACATATTTTTCTGCTGCCATATTTATGGGTATTTATCTTGTCTTTTGTACTAATTTTGGGTCATTACAGTAAAAGCCCATTCACTTCTCTCAGTCTCTGACAGCTTTATCCTGCTAGTTATCCTCATCTTTAAAAGATTTTCTCAGAGTGTGTGTGTGTGTGTGTGTGTGTGTGTGTGTGTGTGTGTGTGTGTGTGGTGTGTGTGTGTGTGTGTGGATTAAGGATAACAACTCCACTGTCCATGGGATAATTGTCTGCAGTTATGGAAATGCCACACAAGGGTTGATTTGATTGGCATGCCGCTGCTGGTGGTTGAGAGCTCGAGAGCCCATTTATAGCTGGCCCATTGTGTTTTCTCTTTCCCATGACCCTTAGGTTTCATTCACATCAAAATTGCGCCTTCGCAGGCCGTATCCAGTGCTGTGTTGGCGGTGTGTGTGCATCTGTGTATTCCGTCTCCTGGCAAACCAGATGCCCAAGCTCTCCTTTAAAGTGGAAAAAATGAAAATATGGAGATGATCCTAAAATGTAATATTACAAACAGTATGATAGCCAGATAGACTGTAACAATAGGTATCTCATTAGACATGCAGGAGTGTGAAGGACTTGCTGTAATGACATGTTGTAATTGATACCAGAACAAGTGCCAAATCAATTAGTTACATGTCAAAATGATCTGTACCACTGCAGAAACCATCACAACAGGACTTTTGTTTGTGCCATCTCATTCTCCTATTCTAAACAAAAGGCTGGCCACACATCAGAATCACAATGACAATATAGTTGAAGTACTGTATACTAAACATACAAGGAATTTGACATCGGCAGTTGTCAAAATATAGACATATGCCGTACAATAAAGGCAACAACATAAAATACATAAGCACAGATCAACATAATGTACAGATAATAAACAAATAAGACATAGATTATGGCATAAATCAGTTAGGAATTACAGGTCAAGTGGTGGCTGTGGGCTGTAAAGTGCAAGCAATAGTGCAGTATAGTGTAGAGAGCTGGATATAGGTTTAAGTGTGCCTATATAAAACACAGTATAAGACATAAAACTTAGTATACTTGCCCTTGCACCAACATAGACACGACAAACATATACATCACAATGTTTTATTCCACACATCGTCAGATGCAAGTAAAGGGGATATAACATTTGAAACTTTATAGGTTAGCTGTTTCAAATACTAAACTAAAAAAATAAACTGATTACTCATCAAAAACACAATTTGTGTTTTAGGCATGTGAATTTGTTGATGCATGCAGTTGTGCTTACTGGAGGTGCTTACAACCTTGTGGCAAGTCAGTGCATTCATGGCAGACTTTGGGATTTGTTAACATAGAGCAGCCTTGTATTTGCATATTTCTGCAATCATGAGTGCTCACCTGATGTAATGCCCTGACCTAGCAGGAGCAGAGTTTAAAGGTCAGTGATTGAACTGTAAATTGCTGTGTGTGTGTGTGTGTGTGTGTGTGTGTGTGTGTGTGTGTGTGTGTGTGTGTGTGTGTGTGACTAATGTGCAAGTGCTGCTTGTGCATTTATGTACCCACCAAAATGGTAGAATGTAACAAAGAACCTGTAGTTCATCTCCAATGTCCTTGGTAAAGTATCTCTTTAGAAGATCTCTTTAATGTTTACTTGTTACATATCTCTATTCTGTTTTAAAATCACAATGCCCTTTTTACCTTCTACAGTATGTGTTTCCTGAGACCTAATAAACCCAGTTTACTTTAGATCATGGAGTCCCAAACAGACCCACCTTCGCTCTCTCTCTCTACTTGATAAATGTGATACTCCATTCTCCGGACCCAACCGCACATGCTATGCTATCCCTCTGAAGGCCACACTGGTAATCCCTTCGGCAGGGAGGATCCTGAATATTTATGGGGCAGGAATAGTTCCCAAGAGGGCAGCCACACAAGGGTAAGAAGTCTCTTCCTGGAGGTCACTTTGTGAGGAATGGCTCCTCTTCCTGCCCATAAGTCACTGCTGCCTCCACTCCCATTAATATTAATCAGCTGACCAGCAGCCAGCGCTGTGAGGCACACAGACATGCTATGTCCTGCTTGAGTGTTGCCCATTGTCATGATTAGATGATTAGTGTAGTCACTGAGGTTCTTGTGTTTGTACTAAATTAATAAAAGTGTTGTAAAAAGCCTCTTTTTTTACTGTTGACACAACAACTGATCATTCTCACCTAAACAAAATTTGTCATTGTACTTTTACCCACACACAACAAACACACAATGGCAAGAAGAGAAAAGATCTCGATTTGCCTTTGCAAAATAACAGCCTTTGATAGCTTATAAATATATTCACTTTAGATGGGTTTAAGAGAAGAATTTCTTTGCATTCACCTTCTAAACAATGTGTGCTTAAGAATGGGAGTGAGGGGGTGGCAGCGACGGCGGCTGCAGAGTGAGATTGTGTGCTGTTTGTTTAGCCCACTGCACTAGAGCATGAAAGCAAGCACAATCAAGGACATTCTGTGCCTGTTGTAATCTTGGATCTGCTCCATGCTGTGTAAAATCATTATTCTGTTATTTTCTGTCGTTGCAACTCTTAAAGAGAACGATTGCAATTAATGTGCCTCTCTCTCTCCTCTTGCAGCTATTTCTTCCTCTATTCATTTTATCCCCATTTTCATTATTTCCAACCATGAGGTAATTTTGCTCTTTTAATACACTGCCATACGGAAGACAAAGGGACTGCGCAACAGAATTAAAACTATGAAATGTCATGTATAATTTTGCACCACAGACATAAATTACACAGACCAATGTTTTAGCATATTTAATCTGAGGGGACGACTCACGTTTTACTGAATTGCACATTTTGTTCTGATTATTCAGCTCTCTCTACGTCCCCTCAGGCTGCAGGCAGCTTGGTTACAAAGCTAAAAATTTCAGTGTTCCGAGGGTCAGTAGGTTAAAGAAACAAACAAAGATGACATAATGCATTGCACTGCAAATGGTTTAATGTGTAGAGGAACTGGGGCTAAGATGGTCAGAGAAAATGATCACATAAATCTTTGATTTATTAGCCTAGAATTTATGAACCTTTGTCATGTGCAAATATACACTGTAATTGTTAACATAGTGGAAACAACAAAAAAACACCAAAAATGTTGATGTTTAGGCCAATTGCCCTTGATGGGTCAATACATTCCATCAGACAATGTGAAACTTTAACTCTTAACTTCTTTAACTCTTTAGTCCTGGTATTTCTTAAGAATGCTTAACTTGATCAGATTTCTACAACTGAAATGTAGCATGTACTGTAATTAGGCTAATGATTTCACATACATACAATTTACACATACAATGCATTTCACATAGGCTACATTTTGAAATACAAAACAATTGTTGTCTCAAAGTAATTAGGTGTCCATGGAGATGAACTTGTGATTGTCAATAGAAGTCTTGTTGGTAACAGGTCAGTATTCCATGATCCTTGGTTTAAATTACAGCCTGTTAAGCAACGGGTGATATACCATGGAACTCCATTGCAATGAAACAAAGCTTTATTTTCTGAGACACCGCTTTGCATGCCGAATTGTTCATTACTTCTAACAATAGCCTACATGTCTCAGTCAATTTGCTACTCTTCATGATTTTACTTACAACAGCACGCTACTAATAAGGTAATGCTATAATTAGTATCACTGTAACTAGTGATTTTACTTATGATCAGCACACTAAGCGATAACGGCCGCCGAGGTGTACCAATATAAGGTAATAATGAACAAGGTGGAGGCGATTAATAGCTGTGTGCCTCCGCCAAATTCATTATTTATTACGTTATATTAGTAGATACATTTCTATAGTGCTTTTCTAACCATAGGCACTCTCTCTCTCAAAGCACTTACAGCGGAAGGAGGACCTCACTAACCACTAATATCGGGACACCTTGAAGGCCGTTAGCACGCTTTTCACACAGTTGCAACTAAAATGTATAGACGGTAAGCAAGTGTTTAAAACATAAAACAAACACGTGGCTCCTACTGAAAGAAGTTAAACATGTTCGGTTGGGGTACTAAATGATTGTAGATCCACAAGGCTGCTTTCTAAAGAGCATTGATAGTGAGAACTATTATTTTTTTACCTGAGAAACGTCACAGGTGTTCTGTTATCTACAAATAACGGACACCCTAACAGCCAATCAGAAAACAGTATTCCATTCCACCGGGTATGGTAATGCTATAATTAGCATCTCTGTCTCTAATTCATTAGCTCACTCCTCTATTAATCAAGCATTATGTGGATCTGAATGGCCAGCTGGGAGCATCTAGAGATCTTATGCCCCTTCTGAGAAAGCAAAACAAAAGAGAAGAATTGGCTCTTATCGCCATAAACCATTACTCAACTAATTGGCAACTACGGCAGAACTCTTGACCGATCTTCAATCAATGATGGAACACCACACTCTAATTGGAATTTTATGCACTGAGAATGAGAAGGATCAGAAATGCTAATGGCTTCTGTCTTATAGCCTACACATTTAGCTAGCTATACCGCAAGAATTCACTTCCCAAACCTCAGACAGGTCATCTTTAAGCAACATTACAGTATGCAGCTGATTCTTCAACAAGCATGTTCATTTACTGGGCACTGACCACTGACACCTCACTAACTATAGAACCTAAAGCAAGGCCTTGAGAGTGGGGATAAAGTGCAGATGAATATAGTGGGAAAGGTAAAGTTGTTAAGATTCTGCCCACCTTCTTTAGGGCACATGGATTATAGGATGATGCTGATTTCCAACAGGGTTGTATTGTGGCAACGGGCAATCTTGTCCTGCTAGTATCATGGCATTGCAGTCATCCATACCATATCCATACAACTGGCAATGTTATCTGGTGACCATATCAAAACAATGAGGCAAAGTCATCAGGCTTGGATGGGAATGTTCTTTATGTTCCACAAAAACTAATTATGCTATTTAACTAATTATTTCTCCAACTCTTTTGCACATATGTACTAAAGTGTATCCATTATTTTTTTAAAAAAGAATATAGGCCTAATATAAAAATCAAAATCTAAATTGGGAATAGTAAAATGAGGATTTACCATTTACTTAATCTATACAGTTTTCCACAGTATCTATTAATATCAGATGAAGTTGCTGTCTGGAGCTCATGTCTCATGTTGAATTAATTGACACGCTACATATAATTCAATGCAGATTGAAGAGTGAGTGCTAGAGGTGATGCCCTGTCTACCTCTTGTGTTACTGTGTATCTAAGCAACATACAGAGGGGTAGGCAGTCAAAAGGTTCAGCAGTTTTCTTGATTTTCCATGGCTTGCCATAGATTAAAAAGCTTCTTGCAGTATCTTGAAATGCAGAAGCCTTAGCGCATAAACAGCACAACTCATCCTATCAGAGATTAAGTAAGTTCACTGGATAACAGTAAGCAGGAAGATGACAGCAAGAAAATGATAACAGATAGAATGATTCCACTCTACTCCCTCCAGCTAAAAAACAACCCCTCCCACATTATCTCTCTGCTTGCTCATTCTCTGCAGTTTTCTTGTAATTGTTATGTGTTCACAGTGCCATTTTCTAAAAACAAGCGAGTTGAAAGTTTTTAGCAATGCAGAGTGTCAGCGGGAGTGTTCGACTACAACAGTGATCTGATTTTTCTGAGCCAGTTTATGCCAGCATGCGGGATGGACTTGGGGGAATAAAGCCAATTTCATGTGATTCAGATAAGACAAGTGTGCCTTTTTTTGACAGTAATTGAAAGTGGTGCTTTCTGTAGATAAGGTACTTAGCCATGGCAGGATCGAAACACGGGCCACCATTGTCCGCCATGACAACTTTATCTCCTGGAGCTGTAACTCAGTAGAACTAATGATGCAATATTCTACAAGGATCAAATGTGACACAGAGCTGTCTCATGACGTGTTATCGATGGAGGCAGGGAAAAGAAATGTCAACTGATGTAACAAGCACAGTGTATTGGCATATGAATACAGTCATAGTAGAAAGTATGTGCGACCCTTTGATTTTTCTGGCTTTATTAATTAGTCATTGCAAAGTAGCATGGTCACCATGGGCGATTTTCTCGCCTTTAGGTATCCAATCACCGAAGGAAAAGGGACTAGCATGGCGCGTGGTTGCTTTTAACGTCACGTGGTGGCTCTGGTATTGGCTCTGAGGTATGTACAGACTTTGATAGATATTCGTAGTGCCCAATGAACGGCTCTGGGCAATCGTCAACAACGCTTCCACTACAAGAAAATCAATATAGTGGGTCTCCAGACTAAATATCACGTATGATTATTTAGTTTGCGCGATAGCCATCAAAATAGTGAGACATATTTTGGACATCAAAATAGTGATGCTATGCCAGCTTCATTTCAGAAGAGAGAGAGAGAGAGAGAGTGCATAAATAATGTAATTTTGATGCCAAATGATGCTGTTTGTTTAACATAATTCATTGCATGGCTCATAAATCCACTCATCCAACATTATCCATGTACTGTAGCTCTGTTGTGTGTCAAGGTAATCTTTGGCAAAGTCTTGGCACACAACATGCTTTACTTGGAGACCAAAGCCTACTGTGATGTGCAATTTATGCACCCTCCCTTTGATGAGATGTGGCTGTTTGATGTCTCAGGTATTGGACAACTCTTTATGAGAAAGATAAGCCCCATATAAATTAACCTTGCAACAGGCAAGATATATGCTGTATATGGGTCTTTTCTTTAAGGACTCGGATTGCCATCTCCTTATCCCTTTCTTATTGTCAGTTCCCCCTTTTTAGAATTTGCCCTTGCATGTTTTGAACAAAGTAAAATTCTTCCTGAATCTGACATTTCCATGGCAACTTGTTATCATATTCAGTGGTGTCATTATAAAATGTCAGAAGGTGAAAGTCATTTTGTGCTGTGATAACCTATTCAAAGAGAATAAACAAACAATGTGTCATTCAGAGACACCTTCTCTCAGACTAACTGCTGAAATACAGAGGAAACACTGCTCAGAATTTGACAAAAATGTCTATTCTCATGTGGAATGCTTAGAATCTCCATGAAACGGGATGCTGTTGAACACAAAATAATGTCTTTAGAGGGTATTTACACATATAGACTGAAACATTTTAGACTCTATAGCTCTTATACCTCTTATAACATGTTAACATAATTATACACACCAATGTCAAAGCATTCCTTTAGAATTATGTCTATGTATGTTTCCCATGTAAACTCATTGAATAATGCAAGGAGGATTTGTCTATTGCCATTGTTGTTTTACAGAGACTTTGGACAAAGATTTATGTCAGTCTCCAAAACAATCCTAAAAGCAAATCTTGCACTGACTTTCTTGCATGAATGATGACATGGTGAAAGAAACTGATTACCATACAGTAACTCGCAAAATACTAGTCCTCTATAGTGGCTGGAGGATCAGCATTACGTCCATCTTAC
>JAODXP020000024.1:14404764-14453200 GCA_027497455.2 Sardinella longiceps | reverse complement strand
TGTTTCCACAGGGCGAAAATTCAACGAATTTCGCCAGGCGAATTTTCGCCGGGGGCGTGGTCGGAAAAAACATGACGTCGGCCGGTGGTCAGTGTCACCCGAGGGTCAGTGTCTTACACTAGGATGCTAGCTGAGGAAGCTAGGCGGCGTGCTAAATTTAACGGAGCTTGTAAAATAAAAAGTTTGATGTGACCTATTATGGCATTAACTGGAAACAATTGTTGTTCAAGGTCTTCTGCGATCTTTGTGTTAAAAACCACAAGTACACACTCCCACATTAAATTTGTAAAACTGGTAGAAAGGATCAATAGAAATAAATAAAGTACAGTAATGAGCTACTGTCAACAGCCGTCTCCATATAAAAGGGGGAAATAAAAATGAAATGATGAGCAGATGTTTAAATTACAATATACCGGAATGCAACCTGGATGCAATGGACGAATCAGATAAGCTCCCGCACTTTCATAGTTCATGATATGAATAAATTAATTTCGCTAATCCAATTACATTTCAGTCCGTACATATCAGAAGAAAACGCACCAATAAAGTCACTTCGCGCTCTTTTTAGAACATGATCGCAGAATATAAATATGGGCTTGCAAAAGGAAAATTCATATCGTCGTGTTTATCATGGATGTGGATCGAGTGCGCAGGTTATTAGTCCTGACCCTTCTTTACTCCCGGAGATCGCGGAGGCGGCTGCAGCAGCAGCAACAGCAGCAGCAGCGGCGGCGGCAACACCGGTACTGGGTGCACCCTATTTACCGGTCTCGTGGGACCAACGGAGAGTACCACCGGCTGGTACAGGAGTTGCGTCTGTACGACGCGATGTTCCAGCAATATTTTCGGCTGACCAAGGAGCAGTTTGATGACCTGCTGGTGCGGATTGGGTCCCGGATCACCAGGCGAGACACTCAGATGCGCTCGTCTATTGGACCAGCTGAGCGTCTCGCCATTTGCCTCCGGTAATTTTTTTTTTACTCACGCATACACGCACTTTATACCATCAATGCATATGCATAGTTAATAGTAATCATGTAAGTTTTCACTGGCCTTAAAAATATGTAAAGCACTGTTTTGGTGAAATTGATAATGTTTTTTTTGCATTCACATTTATGCATAGCAGAAACTTTTATCCAAAAGCGACTATACTTTGACTTACTTTGTTTGTTTGTCTTCCCAGATACCTTGCTACTGGTGATTCTTTCCGGACGATTAGCTTCAGTTACCGGATCGGACGCTCCACAGTGGCCAACATCGTTGGGGAGGTTGCCCGAGCCATCTGGGACAGTCTGGTGGAGGAGTTCATGCCGGTGCCCACCAAGGAGGACTGGAGAGCCATTGCTGAGGGTTTCCTCTTCAAATGGAATTTCCCCAACTGCGTTGGTTCCATTGACGGGAAGCATGTAGTCATCCAGGCCCCTTCCAACTCAGGTTCTCTTTACTTTAACTACAAGCACACCTTTTCCATCGTGCTGCTTGCTGTAGTGGATGCAGACTACCTGTTCCGGATGGTGGATGTCGGCGGATATGGGAGGAACAGTGACGGTGGCACACTGAACAACTCCCCCTTTGGTGAGGCCCTGAAGGACGGCACCCTAGACCTGCCAGAGGACTGCTGCATCGCTGGAGCCGAAGACCGTGGTTCCCTGCCTCACGTTTTTGTGGGAGATGAGGCCTTTCCTCTCCGCACGAACATGATGCGTCCTTTCCCTGGAGCGGACCTCACCATGGACAGGAGGGTGTTTAACTACCGCCTGAGCCGTGCCAGGCTGACCGTGGAGTGCACCTTTGGCATCCTCTCCAGCCAGTGGAGGATGTACAGACGCGTCATTGCTGTCACCCCAGCAAAGGCAGAGGCTTGTGTGAAGGCTACCTGCATCCTTCACAACTTCATCCGTCTGACTGGGACTGCGAGGAGGAGGACCCGAAGACCTGCCACAACTGAGCGGGATGAGGGAACAGCAGGGCTCCGGGATGCACCTCGAGTGGGGAGCAACAACGCCGCCAGAGCTGCCATCCGGGTCAGAGACACACTATCTGCATATTTCAATGCAGAAGGTGCTGTTTACTGGCAACCACAGCCCTAGCCTGTGACACCATGACAAAAAGGCTCTTTTAAGAGCCACCCATGTTGGTCAGAAAAAGTGATTTCCAGATTTTACATTAAGCACTGCACTCCCCACATCAACTTTGTTTACCCTCCTTGACCAGTCAGCCCACCCCCACCCCCCAAACACACACACACTGACAGGTAGACACACATAAAGTCTGTAGATCTACCAGTTTCATTTAAAAATAATGTATTTACTTTAGCTACATTTCAACAGGAACCACAAACAGATAAACAGTTCACTGTCAAGTTTAGAACTGCATTTCAACAACATTTCAACAAGAACAGTTCAAAGTATATATTTAAAAAATGTATTTTGATGAAAAGTCCTTTTAGGTATTAAATTAAATTAAAATAAAATGTAAAAAGTCCCTTCTGGTATAAAAATAAAATGTCCCTGTAGGTATGAAAAACTGTTGTCCCTTTAGTAGCTCCTCTGCTCTGCCTCGTACACCATCTGGTAAAATTTGAATTTCAGTTGTGATTGCACAGCTGCAGGCAACTTATCAAGTATAGGCATGAGCCCCCTGAAGAATAGCTCATTTTCGGATAGAGTTGGAAGTGACTCCACTGCAGATAGCACCCTCTCCTCAAAAGGGGTACCGTTGGTGTTGGTGTCGATGTTGGTGTTGGTGTTGCTGTTTTTCTCCTTCCTCAGCCTCTTCCTTGGCCGTCCAGAGGGGGTACTGGGGAGGTCCAGCGGTGGATGTTGAGCAGGCACTTGGAGTTTGGGGAAGAGAGTTGGGTGGACCGGGTAGGGGGCCCCTTGGAATGTTCACCTCCACGGCTTCATCCTCCTCTGACCCACTGCTCAGGGGTGCCTGCAGTGCTGGTGTTGCTGGCTGTACTGGTGGTGCCAGTGGTGCCCTGGCGAGGGTGAAATTCCCAGTTGTTGCAGCATTCTCCACAAAAGGGGTCAGGAAGCCCATGATGGCGAAGTACTTCCACACTTTGGTCTCCTCCACCCCCGCACCACTCCGCATCCTGTCCTTCTCCTTCCTCTTCTCTTTGAGGAAAGTGTCTCGCAACCCCTTCCATTTTTTTTTTGGCCTGGTTCAGATCTGAGACAAAGATGCACACAAACAAAGCATAAATATTCACACATTCACAACATTAGGCTTACATTACAATACTATTAATCTCCATGCTGCTATTCTGCACTCTATTGCACCTTTGCACTTTACTGTACTATATTGCTATGTATGTAGGCCTACACTACATATCTGGAACGTAAATGTATTTTTAATAAATGGCATGCCAAACTTGTCTGCACAATGTGTTAATTGTCTGTCTATGAACAAAACTCGGGAAATCTAACTTGTATGAACATAGAATTTTACAATACTATTTATCTCAGTGCCACTGTTCTGCACTTTATTTTATTGCATCTTTGATCATAGAAGTTTACAGTAAAATACCATGTACTGTATGTCCATGCTGTCATTCTACATTTACTTTATAAAGCACACTTTGACTTGTCACTAGGCCTATAGCTATATTGCATGCATTGTTTCAGCATTGCAGTAATGCTACATACCACTGTAATACTCTGTACCACGGCAATATTCTGGACATACAAGTGCATGCAGTCTGGTAGACATGTAGGCTACAGCAGACACGTAGCTACACAGTATATGCAATCTAGGTTTAGCAACCGTGAAGATGGACTTTGCTGAACATTAAACTAGGTAGGCAAATAAACCTTTCACTACATAACTAAATAAAGCAAACATACCCATTCCAACCAGCGCCCCGACCTTCTTCCACACGTCATTTTTGCGCAGCGTGTTCTTGTACTCGGCGAGGCTGGCATCGTACAGTACAGGGTGACCTGCTACCGCAACTATGAGTTTCTCCTCCATTTTTAAATCTCCCGGGCTTTAAATCACACGTCACGAACCATGCTAAATACTGAATATGAGATGACACATGATGAATAATCATCTACTGTCTATGTATCTGTATCTGATATGGATTTGTGCCGCCAGAATTTGCTAATGTTAGCTTAGCAGCTAAATTGAGCCAAAACTGGGATCACTTACGATTAAGTTTACAGAGAGGCATTTACTCCATGTAGTTTGAGTGACACATAAAAAAACAATCCTTTTTTGTATAATTTTATTGTTGACACCAATTTATGTTTCATAACACAGTATTGAACCATCACAGTACTAGCGCAACAACGTTAGCTTCTAATTAGCGTCCGGCTAACTTAAAATTTAAAATGGTTAATTTATGAACCTTCAGTGTTCTATTTGCATCGATAACATTCGTGTATAATATTAAACACATTCCGAGGCGTTGTAGACAAAAAATATTGTTCAGGGACCCTTAAATCAAATAATATATTTTTCATGCAACGAAGGTATGGGAGCCGCCATATTGTTGACAATTTTTTTGCTCTCCCGACCACACTCCGCCCCTGTCCACAACGTCATGAACACTGGCAATCTGATTGGTTATCGCCTGGCGAAATTCGCCAAAAGTTAAACATTTCTCAACTTTTTTCGCCGGTCTTGGCGAATTCGCCATTCGCAGGGCGAAATTCGCCTCCCATTCATTTCAATGGGAAGTACGCGAAAATTTCGCCCTGTGGAAACACGCCGTTAAATATGTTCCACAATAATTCAGTGGCTGCCTTGGAAAAACAGCAGAGGTAGCCCTTCCCAGGAAAGCCCAAGGGGAGTGGTGACACGCCATGCACCATTCCTAATTATAGGAAATGTCAAAGAGGTTTTAAGTCTAGACTTAAAGGTGTTAAGAGTGTCCACTTCGCGAATGTAGAGAGGAATAGAATTCCATAGATCCATTTCATTAGAACATAAGCCCCCCCTAACGTTACTTGACATATCAGCAGGCTATGACAAGCAACTAACTAACACTGATGTTACTAACATTACGGGCTCTGCTATCTACTTTTGACATTGACAGTGGTAGCCTAACATTAGTCTTTTTACCTGTCGAGATGAAACATTGCTGTTCCACCATCAATCTTCGTGTACTTGCTCCAGCTGCCATGAATTGTTTTCAAGCTATGTCGATGGTTTAATTCCAGTTTCATCGGTTCTTATGTTCACTTTTCAATGAGTGTATTCCTGGCTCTCATAACTTGTGGTGGTGGAATTGACGTTAGTTTCAACTAATCCAGTATGGCTCAATCCTTGTACGCTCCTTTTCTAAAACTATTTTTTAGTGCTGTCAAACGATTAAAAAAATTAATCTGATTAATCACAAAATTTTTCAAAGATTAATCGTGATTAATCACTTTTAATCGCAACTCATTTCCTCCAGTAAGAGGATGCTAGGGTATATTGGATCCTTATTTTGCTCTGTAAAGTTGGCTTTGTTCGTCTCAAATGGGGCAATTCACACCTGTCCCCTACCCCGAAGAATTCCCCAAACATGTTGTTGGACAGTCAGGAGCTAGGCCATAATCTTTGTGTAGTTTGACTTGATAACCGTTCCATTTTCTATCTGAAATTTAACATAATACATGCCATGAAAGTGGAACCACATCCATCAGGATTAATCCGAGTTAATTTTTTTAATCTGAGTTAATTTTTTTGGATTAATCACGTGATTAATCAGTTAATTTTGCCAGCACTACTATTTTTCCTTCCTGATGGAAACATGGGACGTTGTATCTTCCTCAGAATTGACAGCTACTCCATAAAATGCTTAAACATGTAAATTAATAAGCCGTAAATGGACTCTGACAGGTTAGTTTCAAGTACAAGCCAATTACTACTAACGTTAGCTCCAGATGCGATTTCCTCGCCATCAAGTGGAGGTTTGCGAGCTGTGCCAGAACTGTTAGTCGCTAGCAGCTAGAAGGTTGTAACAGTATTTCGGACAGCGGTATCTCAACGTTCTACAACATTTATGTAGCTAACAGTATTTCGGACACTCCGGCTTTTTTGGTGAATACAACAAATTGTGTACTGGCAAGTAAAAAAACGTAATTGTCCTTGGAAACCTTGAGTTATCTCAAGGTTTTAATAAGGGGAGAACGATCACTCTCAGATCTACTTCCGACGGTACTGCAACGAGAGGGCGCGCGCTAGCAAGTCCAAAATGAATGGCGGTCTATGGCCATTCACTTGAATCGAGTAACATAATGCTAGTGAGTCTGAGGTAAAAACTGCTACCTTTTCCTGAAGTGGCTGGGGCACTTAGTGAGGTTCGCCCGACAGGAGCGACAACTCCTCCTTTTTATGGATTAGCATGAGCTACCAGAGTGGTCGACTTCTGCCGGGCGAACTAAATCGAGGTGGTGTGCCGGTGGTGTGAAAGCCGCTTTCAACGACCTGTCTAGGTCCCTCTGGCTGGTGAGAGGCAACATCACCATAGGTAAGAGGAACTTTGCGCCGGTGCTGAAAGCCACTCTGGAGCAGGCCATGACCCCAACCAACATCAACAGCGGCTTCAGGAAGACTGGCCTGTTCCCCCTGGATAGGTCGGCGGTGTGACAATAACTTTCCTCCATTTGCCTTTCACAGAACCTTCATGATGAGATCCGCTCCTCAAATTTTCTCATATATCCCCTGAAGATGGTGATTATGACACTCCTGGTTCTCAAATGAAAACTCTGTGGCTCAAGAGTCTTCAGGTTATGCAGGTTTATGCAGCGACTCAAAACCAGGCCATGAAAATGGCAATTGAGAGCTCCAGGGAAGACGTCGAGCTGATACAAAGGTGCAGGAAGCAGGCTAGAAAGGTGAAGCAAGCCACACTTTTGGAGGGTAGGCAGACTAGGCTAGGCCTTATGAAGAGATGGGTGACCATACAGAGTCACATTGTGCATAGAGCCAATGTTCTACGGCACACTGGTGAGGACTCTACAGAGGATGACAGTAGACAATGCAGCCATGAAACTCTCCGAGATGATCAGGAACTTGCCAAGAGTTCTACACAATGTTGATCATCACAGAATGATGGAGGTTGAGAGGGAGAATCAGAAAGAAGGAGCAGTCGACTACTTGAATCTCCAGAGGTTGGAGGGTCAATGGGGAGAGCTGCACACCACCATCAACAGGAACAACAAAAACACGATGGCTCAAATTACTGACGTCTGGAAACAAGTACATGACTCCCAAGAAACATCGCTTGAGCACAGCAAGCTTATCCTTCTCCACCCCTCTGCTCCAGCCTCATGCGCAACCAATGCGAATTTAAATGACAAGACAACCAGATGGATGACAGAAGCAGTTTTCCTTAAGCCTTTACATTTCTCGTTCAAAATAACGTAGCACAATCTTCATAGCAACTTCATAGTGCTTATCTGTCTGATTCAACATTTTTTTCTCTCTGAACAAAAACAAAATGCGTTCCTTATACATGGGTTTCTTGGCAACGTCATACATCGTATGCGCACGCAGACCGGGGGCAAAAGCACCATAGAACCAGCATTGAACAACGTAGGCAGCTCTTTAGAGAAGGACTAAAATTTGTTTTCAGTACACTACACCGGAGGAAAACATCTAATTATTTGAATCACAAATGGTTGTCAGCAGTTTTCACCAAAATTATTTTTTTCTAACGGCAATATTCCGACTTTTCGGTCTACATGTAGTTTGTGTTTTTATGTTTGGCATTTCCACCTAGCAATAGTTTACCATCTTCAAGGGCTTAAATGCATTTGGGATTTGTTTAATACAATACCTAGTTCTCTGGCTGTGATTCATCCTTTAGTTGACTGATAAAATATATCAAAATACACTAACATCGAAGGAAGAAAATTAGAAATTGCCGTTGCATTGCTTGCTCACCCAGTCACGCTAGCGTTACCCTTGTTTAGCCTATCAATGCCTACATTAGCCTATGATATATATTTTTCCAATGACTGTAATGTCATTTCACCCTTGACGGCAAAATGTCCAACATCACTTTGCCTTATACGAACACATAAGATTGAATAAAAATGTCTTTTAAGCTGTCCATCAAAGGTTTGTGTTACTAACTAGCTCCCTAGTAAATGCCTGCAGCTGATAGGTCTGACATGCTAGCGGTTATCTTCACTGTAACAGACGTAACGTAGGCTATGCTTTGTTGTGTGAATGCAAATACCGATTTGTGAAATGTTTATGCCGCCTTCACATCAGCCAAGTTTTGAGTCCGTGGGTACGACAACCTAACGACTGGAAATCATTCATTCCCTATGAGGACACGGAGACCGCATGCGAACGGGGTCCGACAACTGCGGTGCGAATCCGACAGGGCTCCGGATGCGTTAATAGATATGAGCATGTAAACAAAGACAGAGCCTGAGTCTGTCAGCCTTTACTCTGTTTAAAATTTCACACCACACTGTTTAAAATGAATGAGACGAAATGATAGCCTCAAACAAAGACAAAATGTGGCCATTTGTTTTTCAGATCATACACTCTTTACGCCGCCACAGTCCAACAGTGTGGTCATTCAGCAGATCTACTAAGTGGTGGAATGTGATCATTCCTGGATTCAGTCCAATCCAGTGGGATAAAAATGTCCGGATGTGAGAGGAAACATTCATGTGTCTTTGCAACAAAGTCCAGCCACTGATTGAAAAGCAAGACACAACATTTTGGGAATGCATTCCTCTGATGAAAGAGTGGCCATAGCATTACGGAAACTGGCTACTAGGTCTGAGTACAGGAGTGTGTGTCATCTGTTTGGTGTCAGTATTACATCTGTGTACTGCTGTGAGTCTGAGTTCATCATTGCTGTGGGTACCAGAACTAATTCCTTGTACCAGACCAGGGGAAGTTTTTAGAAATGGCAGGCTACATAGAAAACAGATATGGACTCCCCCAGTGCATTGGTGCCATTGATGGTTCCTACATACCCATCTTGGCACCACCACAGTACCATTGCAACTATTACAACCGGAAGGGCTGGCATAGATGGTAGATGGGACAGGTATATTTTGGAATGCATTTGCAGGACTGCCAGGGAGCCTACATGATGCCCGAGTGTTGAGACTGAAACTCTTTGTGGGAGTTGGCCAACCAAGGGACATTGCTAGTGTGAATGTAGGCTACGTATCCTGGACGACTTGGCTTATCCCCCTCAAAATTGGCTCTTAAAACCTTTTACAGAGACTGGGAGTCCACCTGCAATTCAAGTTCACCAAGTGAGTGTTCCCATGATACCAAGTTGCAGCTGAAATTTAATTATTTCAGTGTCATAGTTGGCTATGTAGTTTTCTGTATTAGTACTCATTTTGGTCATCAATTGCCTAAATTTGCCTGTTTTTTTGTTTTGTTTTGTTGTATCTTTTTTGCAATGCACCACCTCACCATTATTGTGTGTTAACACCACAGCAAAATCCAACCAGCATGAAACTCCATCAAGGCATCTCAAAACAAAGACCAATCAACTTGAAAATTATGGACTATTCATCCTTATCCTAACACTGCAGTAAGTAAACTGTTTAATTATGCCAAAACAGATAAAATACCCCGTTATTATAAATATTACGTTAGCCAACATGCTTTAAAAACGGCTAACGTTGCCAGTGGCAGAGAAAGGCAAACTTTAGACCCATTTT
The DNA here is from genome assembly GCA_027497455.2 of Sardinella longiceps. Lineage (NCBI taxonomy): Eukaryota > Metazoa > Chordata > Actinopteri > Clupeiformes > Clupeidae > Sardinella > Sardinella longiceps. The sequence goes on along the minus strand of JAODXP020000024.1, from coordinate 14,443,559 downwards.
GCTATCGATAAATGTCTGTGACAAAATGTAACAAACTAAGTTGAGTTGTTTTGAGTTTCGTGATAGATAAGTTAGGGTTAAACTGTTGATATGCCTCTTTTGTAGTGCTGGATTACAAATGAGAAATCTTTGGAAATACGGTGCTGAAACTCGTTAGCATGTTAGCAGCAGCAAACTTTGTAAACTATTTTAAAGCATCTAGCCACTATTTTTCCACTTCGTCTATCACAGACATCACTTATTCCACCAAGGACGTAGCTATGATATCTTTTGGGGTAAAGGATAGGCTAAAGAGCACTTTCCCTATCAAGTTGGAACGATTCATGCTGCATTTTTTGCATAACATTGTAGAATATTACCGCTACTCAAAAGAGCGACAGGCCAAGGCTCTTTAGTTACCGTTGCTATGTAGGATTAGTCAGTTGCCGTTCTTGGGAGGGGCTTAGCGAAGGGTCAATTCGCCTTATTCACTCGGAACGTTCTAAAGACGTTGAGGGGTACACTTCAGGGGTACACTGGGCTACACCGTTGCTACACAGCCAGCTGTCGTGGCGCCTCACTATTGTGTGCCGAAATGCACATCCTCAAAGAGGAAAAAATCATACCGTGGGCAGACTTTCCACCGTTTCCCAAAAGAGCAGGCACTTCGTTTAACTTCCGTACACCTCAAGCATTAAATTACGTTAAATTATGTCAAAATGGCCGCCAGGTGAATAACGCGAATAGCTGGCTTGCCCCCTACGTCACTAACGTATTTTTCAGCGTCCTTCTGTACTCGCGCGAACCTCAACTGGTGGGCTTCTGGAGCTGGAGCCATTGAAAGCACTGTATTTTGGCTTTTTATACCAAAAGCCTCAGTTTTGTGCCGTTTTTGGATGTTATAAACTGCCTAACTGAGAGAAGAGAAAGGGTTAATATCGAGTACCTAAGGAAATCGCCCATAAAGGTGAGAAATAGGGAAAAAAAACTCAGAGAACCATGCCGTAGTTCGTAATGTCCACAGCCGCAATTGTCGGCAAATCTTTCCGCTCTTGAGAAAATTCTGACATTTTCATCAAGTACGGGTCACGTCCGATGTATTTCCCTACTAATTCCTTGTATTTTTCCCTACATACCGGCTCCAAACCATTACAATATGCACTTTTCTCCGTGCCGTCCATTGGTTATGCTTGCCTCTACATCCTGCCCATCAGTTTGAATTGTTCGCGCTGCTGTTATCACGTCACTGGGACCCTGCTATTGCCTGTAGCCTAGCTAGCTTGTTTAACCTCACCTACGGTCAACCACATCTATGCCATAACTGAACCTCTTATGTTAACCTTCATATTTTTTTTTGTCCGAGGTATAGATACCATATGTGGCCTTGGCCTACCACAACGATATTTGTGGTATGGTTATATTTGCTATCTGGGTAGCCTAGGCTACATGTTTAATGTGTAGCAGTCGCTAATTGAAACTTTACATGTTGTGTCACTTAACACACTCTTTGCTGGTTCTCAATAGTCCGCCGCCTCGATTCTCTAAGTCTTGTAGGGTGGGCCACATGCCTCCGTTTTGGTGCAAATATCCACAAACCAAGGATAAGAAGCATAGGCCTAACTGTACGTTTACACCAAGAGTTACAAAAGCTGTAAAATTGTCGGTCATTCACTTTCCGTGAGCAAGAGCGACAAAAGCTATCGGCTGTAAAAGTTGGGCGATTTGAGCGACTTAAAAAAAAAGCAAATAAGCTATGACGTGTTTCAGCTGTAAAATCTAAATGCTGTAATGTAAATGGGATGACAACAGCCACATCATGAGCGAAAGAGCGATTTGGGCGAACACAGACAATTTAGCAGCTGGTTTTCTGAGCTACAAAAGCGATTTTGTAGCTTAACCCTGTGGTCACACGGGAAGGCAACTGGGCAATTTGAACAAGCAACTCGGTTGCCAAGGAGGCGTGACTCGTATGAAGTTAGTTGCTACCGTTCGTTGCTAAAATATGCGTCTGGTAGCGACAACGTATATCGCCACAGATGTATTTTTGTGTTACAAAACCCATGTTTTCAGTTTTATCTTACCTCATTTGCCGCCTCGTTTTACAAAATATCAAGTCATAAGTCCTTAACTTCTTAGGTTGTCAACAGATAAATGCGATTTTTGAGTTAGCTCCGCCATGACAGGTGTCAGATCAAAATTCTTTTTGAAAGTATGCCGTCACACATGGCTTCACTCTGATTGGCGTTTATGAAAAATCGCCTGGTTAAATCGCCCAACTTTTGCAGAAAATAGCCTGCATTTCTATTTTTTCCCCGCCCACCAGGCGATCTGTTGCTCAGTTGCTCACCGTTAATCGCTGTTGCCTACTGTCATTGAAAATGAATGGGAACTAGTCTCCCAACACCAGTGATATTATCGCCCGTGTGACCAAGTAGCCCTTAGTGTAAATGTACAGTAATGGCTTTTATTTCGATAGAACATCCCGCTCCGCTCTTGTTTTGGTCGCAATAGTAACGGGTTACGTCGTGGCATAGTAAAAATCTAGAATATTTTATTAAAATTGTGGAGGATAATAAAACGTACCGTACCAAACTGAGTCGAATAGTCACGCCCTCTTCCACGTTAGCATAAGGACCTATCAAGCCCACCAAAATGAATGAACAGATACATATAACTTCTGGTCCGCCTTGGTATGAGCCGTGGGTTTCACATATAATGTTTAATAATGTTTAAACTTACATTTTGAGCTTCAAAAACGTAAAAAAATAAATTCATTGTAGACGAACGTCAAAAGTTTTGTTACATAAAACAACAAACATAGTCTTGATTGGCATGTGTGGTTATCATTTAAATTCACATGCAACATATGTGTGACTCAGGTTATAAATCAAAGTGGAGCAGAAAGTCACGTTTATCTGTCCATTCACTCTCCGGCCAAAAGCTATGCTAAACCTGAAGTTAGCATGACTTCGGTTCCCTATAGAGACGTAGGCTACCAAACTTGATCCATAGAGAAAAATATATCGCCTAGGATTAATTTTCTTGCTAGCTGATGTGGCTAAGACAGCCACACTATCATTAGATAGCTATGATAAGGCTGGGCTAGGTATGTAACGTTAAACCACATAAGGAATCTGTAGTCATCTTAGCTTATATCCTCACCTTAAAAATCACCTCTAATCGATTGCGCGTAATATCACAAGCTCTCATTATCAATCTCTTAGTGCCTTGATGTAAAATGAATTGTGTTTCAAAATCCTCCAACTACAATGTTAAAAAAATGCAAAGATTTATTATTCAATGAATGTTACTCTTTTTTCTCTTACTCTTTTTTCCCATCATGTGTGATCACTGACTAAATAAAAATTTGCGCTCAAAATTTAAAATAGAAGTCAACACATTTTTTTGCATTTGAGTCAGCTGGATGGAGAAAATAGAACTAACACCGATCATCTACATTTTATTATGGATTGCAATGCATCTTCAAATGTCAAACTTTCATTAACTGCATTATCTTCCACCTATCAGGAAACATTGAAGTCTGTTATCCTGCTTGTCATCTGGTTGCAACAAGTATGCATGGTATTAAGCAAGTAGGGTTGTTAATGAATAATCGATGATCGATTATTTGTTTGTTAAGGCTTGTTCGAATAAAAATTAAAGCTTAGCGAATAATCGTTTATATCTTGCGCATTAGAGCAGCTACATCTTCCGGTACGCTATTGCGCAACAAGGAGAGGTGAAGGAGGTTAGAAGGAGAATAGCAGTGTGGGACCATTTCTCAAGAAAATTTCAATGCAATTACAGTGACGCTGTTGCCTACTAACGTCATTTAAAATGCGTTCTGATACTGGAGAACTGCTCTCATACCAGCTACTTGTGCGCATTGCCTAGTCGCGATGTTTTCTCCGATGTGAAGGGAAACAGGCATGCTGTTGATAAATTGGTTACTGCTTATTAGGCCTAGGCCTACATAATTTGAGAAATGTTATTCGTTATTTAACGTAGCCTACTTGGCTACTGAAGGCTATTAGAGAGCGCGTCAACTTTTTATAATAATTGTCTCTGCCTCGGAAAGCATGAACGTGTGATCCACTGGAATATGCATACCTGTGTGCCTTGCTCCCCCGCCCTCTCGTCCTGAGTTTGAACAAAACTATGTGAAAGTTCTTCCTATCACCAGCTGTTATCCGTTGGCAATTTTGGTCAGAAAAGTTCCATATTTCGTCGTGCATTCAAAAATGCTCATGATAGCTGCATTCAAAACATTGTGACAAATCTAGCCAAGAGCTGGATTCTTATTTCACAATCTGGGACGTTATTAAGCTCTGGATAAAAGTACAGTCGAAAAAAAATATTTAACAGCAGCATAAACAAAAGCTACATTAGAGCTCTAATAACTGACGGTCAATTCCTTCACAAAATCCCTTAACATCGCAACCAGGTCTACAGGGTTGATGTGGTGCAAGTTCGCACCTTAATGCACACTGATCCTTTCGCTCTAATGCTGCGGAAGGCCAAAATGCTGTATTTCCTTAATAACTTTGGAGTAACATAAGTCATTTTATGTGCGGGTTTTTTTTTTTTTTACATTAATTTGCGCGGGGAAGATGGGCGCAAACCCATGAATGTAGACTGGCTCTGAAAGTGGGCAAATGACGTCTTTTTTTTTTTTTTTTTTTTAGCAAATAATCGATTAACTGTTTGTTAACTTTCTGAATAATCGAACATGAAAATTTCTGTAAAGTCCCAACCCTATAAGCAAGGGTTTAAAACAAAGGAAACATGCAAGTCCGTTTTAAAATAAGTTAAGCTGCTCTGTTGGGTAATATTTTCGTGTGAAAGTAGATTCAAAAGGCTGCTTACTGTCGTTAGACCTACCATTCTAAAAAGCATTGATATGGTGAAACTTTTTACAAGATAAACGTCTCAGTTGTCCTATTATGAAGAAATAACAGACACCCTCTCAACCAATCAGAGAACATTCCATTCCACCGGGTGATAAAATAAAATAAAGTTGATGTGATGCATGTGTATGCGTTTCCCTTGAATTTCTCTCTTTTTATTTTTTTTTTATTTACCCAACTCGCCCACTTCCTAATTTGTCACTGTTTGTTGGATGGCACCCTGGTGCAATGAGATATAAGAGTGAATTGTTACAAGATAAAGAAGCTGAAATCTTGAGTTCACTTTCAATAAGACAAGCCTGAAGAGACAGAAAACAGGCATTTCTTTCTCCTTATGCACTTATGGCTTCAGTCTGCTTGTCAGCCTCCTTCACTGGGTGTTCAGTCGAGGAATGCAGAAAATGTGATTGGCCCTGCGGGATACAAAAGGGAAGTTTCTTTGAATCCTTATCTATTGTCCCCAGCTCTGCTTAAAAATGCTCAAGGTCCTTCGTCCTCCATCTTATCAACAGTATGTTCACAGGATTTTGAGAGCTACTGGCTCACTCATACACCTTGTTGAATACAAATCCCAGACACTTTTTTGTCCTTTGAAGAACAGTTCTTTGCCAGAGATGTTTCAGACATCAATGTAAAGGGGAAAGAGGGGGGAAACGGTGTATGACATTCACTGCTGTTTTTTTTTTATTATTATTATTTGCTGAGTCTGATGTAGAGCAGAGAGGGATGATGGGTAGCAAGAGGTGACAGATGACCCCACATCTACACCATGTCCAAAAGATCCAGGCTATATTTCCCAAGGCAACCTCACGCTCTGATGATAGACTCTTCCCATGTCATCTGATGACAATGACCTCAGCCTATAGACTCAGCCCAGAGTGCTTCATAAATAACTCCAACACAGCATCTACCATTGCAGTGGAAATCAGTTCTATAAAACAATTCAGTTGAGGATATTTGTATGGATAACTTTTGTAATTTCATGACAAGCTCCATCAGTTGTAAAGTTAAGTTACAAATACGGATGTTCAGTGCATGTAGTACCCAGTTGAATGTTCTTGTTTTAAAGAAAATGTGACAGGACCTAACTTGTTGTGGTTTTTAAAGTCTAACAAACTCTCAATTCCCTTTGAAATACACAGCATTTGATTGAACAGATATTTCTTTCATGGGAGAGGGACTTTCATCAACAAATAATTAGCTCAGACATAAGCAATGTCAACTGAACTTCAAATACAATTATACTGTTAGCACAAACCAGTGCAACCCAAAAGAAGCTTTTTTCGAGCAGTGGAAATTACAGATGAATATAAACTAAATTATCCATACCAACTAAAGTCTCTACAGGTTATGGGTGATGCATACACCTGCCTGGAACAAAAAGACTTCGCTCCAGCACCACGGCTCATCGACTTCTAACATTGCTACATTATGCATCAAAGCATACCATAGCACTATCAGTCTGCCATAGGAAAAGACAGCCTTGGATGTTGGGAGCCAGAATCAATTACACAGTGCTGAATGCAAGTCAACTATGCACAGATAAGGTTATAGGGGCCTTGTGATAAGCTCACCGTAAAGGTCAAGGGAAAGTTTGGCGTGTTTGTGGAGATATCTGGCATTTAGATAACTTTTAACTCTGTAGCTCACTAAATGAATGGATTAGTGGAGCAATGAGGTAGCCTCGGCTAGAGATCTTAAAGGAAGAATCTGTGATTACTGACACAAGTCTATTTCAATTCAACAGACCATGACATTTTTGGACACTGTTTGACTTAAATATATATATATAATATTTAATGGAATGATCAGAGGCAGTATGTTTCTTTTCCATGAAAGAGTGCAAAGCCAACATGTGAACATCATTTATTTACTATTTGTTCATGTAAACACAGCATCCTTTTCTATTCATCACTGTATGGTACCGTTAATGAAGATAGACCCAGTCCAGTTTTGTGCTCTGGCTGCAGTGGTTTTGTGTAACTGTGTAGACAGCCATTTTTGTTCTTCTCAAGCTGGAAATGATTTTAAAATTCCCTCTGTGGTCTGTCTTAAGTTTTCTGTCTGCTGATGTATGGAGTCTGTTGCTCTTTACATGCTCAAAGGGAAACATGATGGCACTGATGGATGGAGAACACCGTCATCAACACAAAACAAATGAATAAATTAATTGGTATCGGCATAGCTGATGTGTGTGATAACTAAATTATTAGCTGCCATGCAAGACAAAAGGGCATTGAAATAAAATATGTGAAATATATATATTTTTCATGGGCATTTTTCATAAGACATTCTCACTGAAATGGAAATTGCATCCCATGAGAGCAACATTAAGGGGTTTCACAATAATGATCTCTCACGCCTTCTGAACATAGAATAAGGCTGAAAATACTTACTGTAGTTCTTTGTGGATTCGTATTCACCTCCCCGCCCTTTTTTGTCTTTTTTTCTTCCGCGCTTGCCCTCCGATAAGACCACTCATATTACACCGTTAAAACACCAGATATCACAACGCTAGTCAATGCGTTGCTAGACCGGATGTTGAATGACAATCGTCATGGCCATGTTTACCTGCGGAATAAGGTGAATATGAAGAGTGAAGGGAGCTATATTTCAGAAAAACCACATACATCACTCATACACTAATCCTGTCACAGGGGTGTCTGATAGCCTATGTGTTCACGTCCTTGTACATTTTCCATCTATCTTTGTCTGTTTAATAAAGAAACCTCAACTCACCACTTTAATCAATAACTCACTCAGTGGGCTTTTAGAACAGCTATAGACACCCTCATGGTTCAAAGAGGATAATAATGCCCCCATTGGATGACAATGCAGTCATCGACTATTTGGCAAATGCAAAAGTGCATTGATTAAGTAACATGTATTAGTCAACACATTGCACTATAATTCCATCACTTTTACAATACATATCACCTCCAAACGCTTTGTGAATGAAATGTACTATTAATCTGAAAATCATATCTCTGTTACCTAACCTAACTCATGTCAGATGATGTGCAGAGTGCAAGCATCTGAGATTGTGCCCGTTGAAAGGGATTTCAGGACTGCGATGGAACGGAAGAAACTAAAAGATATCTGTATTCTGCAAGTTAACTTGATTATTGTAGTGACATTTATGTTTGTTTGGAATAGTTGAGAAACTAAAAATTGTGTTTCATGATGGGATACAGTATCTTGTCACCGATTGGTTTCAATGTGAATGGATAACAGACCAGATATTTTTGTTATTTGACTAATTATATGCAAGGATTTTTGATGACATCCAGTCTCCTGAAGAAACTCTTATGGAAAAGCTTTGTAAGTGCAGCTTGCAGTGTAACGAGTCACCTGACATGAGTGAGATTATCCGTTACCTGCAATAGGTCTACACATGCATATAGACAGTAATGTTTCAATGTGGTCATTATTTGAACATATACATTGCTTCCATGTATTTGATTATTCACTTTAGTCATTGCTCAATAAAATGCTATCTTACAATCACACTTTGACTGTGACTCATAATCCCATGGCTGACTTCATATTCCTTGCAATTATTTTTCATTAAGGCATGCAGAACTGCTGATCCACAAATGTGCTTTTGCAAGATGGTTTGTGATTCAACAAGATTTCAGCGCCTCCAGGTGCTATCCCCATGACTTTTAATCATTTGCCCTACAGCTAAAAATGAGCATCTTGTGCAAAGAATGATGAGCTTCAGCAGTCCTCGGTTCCACAGGAGTGCTGCCTGCCTGACACCAAAGGGAGTAGTCTTTTTTGTATTTGAAGCTACTCTCTGCCAAATTGTTTCTAAACATGAGGAACGTGTGGGGAATGAGAGAAGTCACATGATGTATTTTTTTCTTTGCGAGACCCATGGAAAAACCAGTTCAATCATTCACTTTTCGCTATACTGAAATTGCAACATGAGCCCTTGTTTTGCGAATCAAAGAACTGTTGTTTTTGCACTACTTTTTGAAACTTACTTTCTGCTGCGTCCACTTTTTCAAGCGATGGAACAGTCTTGACTTTCCCTTGATCTTTCAGGGTGCTGTCCACTCCCAGGGAACCAGTGGAGACGGTGTCCACATCCGACAACACACCTGACGTTCAGAAGTGAAAGCTGTCTACTGAACTCCAGCTGGAGGGTGACTCCCGGTCTGTGGAAACACCTAAGATGGGGGGATACCCTTGTTATGGATTATGTGATTTGAGATCTTGATAAAACTGATGTAATTTGAACAATTGTACTTACTGGGAGGGCTGACAGGTAATTTCAGAGGACTTGTCATCAGCCTCTGTGTCCTGTGGTCTAAAGAGATGATGACTCCTGATGCTATTAATAGGAGCCTCCTAATCTCTTTCTTCATGCTCCTTTTGTTTGTTTTTTTCTCTGAAACCAAACGGAACGGTGACTCCCCAAGCCGCCAGTTCCGTATGGAGCTCCTCCATAGACAACTTTTGAAGTCTCTTTTTGACTTCTTTTTCATTCTTTTCATCACAACTGTGGTCATCCTGTTGTGAAAGGCAACAGCTGAGGAGACCAAGGTACCTCATGTCTGCCCTACACAGATGAGCCACAAACTAATCCCCCTTCTTCTGGTGCAGAATGAACTAGGATTCTAGATGATACCAAATTCTATGACATCATAATAAGATCACATTGTGACATAATTAGAGACAAACTTGAGACAAAAAAAAACAAATAGCTGGCTTTCACTTTACGTCACTAATGTATTTTTCTAAGCGTTCTTCTGAGCGCGCAAACCTCAACTGGTGGGCTACTGGAGCTGGAGCCATTGAAAGCATTGTGTTTTGGCTGCAACTTTTTTGTACAAAAAACCTCAGTTTTTGGATGTTATAAACTGTCTAACCGAGATAAGGGAAAGGGTTAATATCGAGTACTTAAGGAAATCGCCCGTAAAGGTGAGAAATGGAAGAGAAAAAAAACTCACAGAACAACGCCGTAGTTATGCCCACAGCCTCGATTGTCGGCAAATCTTTCCGCTCTTGAGGAAATTCTGACATTTTCATCGAGTATGGGTCACGTCCGATGTATTTCCCTACTAATTCCTTGTATTTTTCCATACATACCGGCTCCAAACCACTACAATATGCACTTTTCTCCTTGCCGTCCATTGGTGTTGTTATGCTTGCCTCCACCTCTTGCCCATCATTTCGAATTGTTCGCGCTCCCGTTATCACGTCACTGAGACCCTGCTATTAAACAATGAAACATTGTAAACTCTAAACAGCCACATTGGCTTAAAGGGCATATGGCAGGTTAAGGGTCTGTGTCCACAGAAAGCGGTTTTAGCGCCAAGAGTGCTCAAAAATGGATTTTCTCAGCACTTCGTTCAGGCGTTTACTGTTGCTAGGTTGCCAAAACGGTGCCAGCACGTCATTTTGTAGAATGTTGCTTCATGCTAATTAATTAGCGAAGCTAGCTAGCTAACTGACAGTAATCATTCAGCACTCAACTGACCAAATATGACATTGACAGACAAAATAAGTTAACATGGACTTTCAGTGAAACTGACCCTCTAGTAATCACAGTTTGTGCTTCGTTTATTGTGAACAGTTTATACTCAGTCACATTTGACTAGGCTGAATGAAAATTTCCCTTGCTACTCCCGACTGTGTTGACAATGTATGTCCCGGCCCTTCCTCGACTTTGACTGACTAGCAAGACAAAAGTGACATTGATGAGCCCAGCGCTGTTCTAAAAGTTTAACAAATTTCAACTTCAAGCGCTCTGAGTTAAAAAAAAAAAAAAAACTTTTTTCCTCTGAAAGCGCTTGTCGCTCTGAGCGCCGGGACTCCTAGGATTTGTATTGAAACTAAGCGCTCTGAGCGCAAAAAGCGCTTTCTGTGGAAACAGGCCCTAACATTTACTTTTGATATGGTGTAAAGAGATTCACAATGACCTGAATTTCATAAAATTTTAAAGGTGCCATGCCACACCACTACAGGGTATTTAAATTGTTCTTTGAGGTCTACAAATAGGGTATGTGACTTCACTTGGACTGAGAACGGTCCAAGGAGACCGTAATGAGATCGTTTGCAGCCTGTAGGAATAGCCTTCGAAAATTTCATGCGGTTCTTCCGGTTTTTTTCCACTGTTACAATGGGCTGCGCTCTGATTCGCTGCTGAAGCTCGACGTTGTAAAGCACATGGACGAATATTTACATTAGTTTTACTTGCGAATTGCGAGGTACGGAAAAAAAAAACTTGGAATATTATCATGAAACCGAGAAAGAGGATATCTGCACCAACCTAGCTTGCAGATTGTAAACGGCCACTTTGCAAAGGTAAGCTTACTACATAGTCAGGATGTCACAGTAGCCAACATAATCAGATAGCCTACTTATTGCAAGAGTAGCCGACTGTTAGCCTACATCCACAGTCAGATTACACTTACCAAGACTGTTGAATTCGTCAAGTTGACAAGTTGCCTGTTACCATTTCATGGATATTCCTTCTTTTTCGCGAGTATTTCAAGGGGCGGGCTTTAGTCAAATACAGGAGAGCATGGATTGGGCGATAATTCTCCTCAGTCAGCCAATGGCTGTAACGTTGTCTATACTACGTAGCACTGACCATGGATTCAAACTGACCTAATTTCTTTGCATATTTCTTTTAATAGGCTATTGCCTATAGCGAAGACAGTATTACATTTTCACATGCACTGTGTAACTTGAGGTCATATAGAACTATTCTATACCAAAAGCAACAGGTAAAAACGGCTTTGTGTGGCGGGGCACCTTTAAAAATAACATTTAGAACAAGCTAACAGTATTTTCGGACACTCTACGGCCGCCAGAGGGCATATTTCTACACGAACAACACCACCATTTAGTGCCACGGTTATCAGTACACATACAGACCTCATTCAAAAGAGGAAGGTCCCGTCTTCACAATGAGCCATTTTTCATTTAGCTCTGAAAGTTGTGGTTAATCTTTCAACTGATTATTTGCGCCAAGTGCCATATTTTTTCGAAAGACAGGTTTCGGCTAATGTTCACGAAGGGGGTAACAGTATTTCGGACACCTCCGTTAAAGTGCGATGTATACAAACATCTTACATTTTTAGCACATTTCATTAAGTGCACAATGTTGATATATTTGTTAGTTGTTAATTTGATCCGTTAATGGGTAGTTTTCGTCGCTAACTTAATAATAAATACCGTTATAAATTTACCTTAGCCTCAACCCCAACTGTAACGGAAGGTTATTTTCATACTTACGTGTCCATTAACTGCTAACTTTTGACGTCGTTTTCCTTGAAATCCTTGAATATAAGTCCGAAAATGAGTGGTAATCGTATAACATGACGATTTAATTTAAAGTTAAGTTATAAGAAAACTTGATGTCGATAAACAGCAAGAGTACGGCCCTTATTAAAATTTCTCTACTGCACAGCGGCCGCCGCCATTTTCACACCAAGTCATGTAACCACTGGGGCTGCACGTCAACTTCGTCAGGGACGGTATTTTTTTTTACATTTCAAAAATTGCTGCTGCCTCCTGCTGTGCCGCAGCATGGCACGCGGCACAGTACCACGCACCCTCTGGTACCACGCTGATGTTCACACAGTCGGCGTGGTACCAGAGGGTGCAGCTGTCACAGCTGATCAGCAGCCCCAGCCCTCCCTCGCTGCACAGCGCGCAGCGCACTCTATGCTCCCTCTCATAGGCCGCCTCCTGGGCCTCCCTCGCAGCCCGGGCCGAGGCCTGGCACGCCTCACGCACCTGCCGCGCCTCTTGCTGTGCGCGATGCAGCGCGCTGGGCAGCCAGCTGTTGCTGCCGTGCTGCCCTCTGCTGCCGCTGCCGTGCCTGTTCCTTTCTGGCAGCCTCTGCCTGCCTTGCTGCCAGGAGTGCCGCATGGTCGTCGCTGGTGATGACCCTGGCAGGCAGAGGCATCCTCTTTCCCCGCCCCCGGGACGGCCGGTCAAAGTGAGGCGGCAGCAAAATGTCCGCGAGATATGCGGGAATCACACCGGCCGTCACCAGGGGGTTGGGGAACCGACGGCAGGTCGGGCACTGTCCGGTGGTTGTGGCGGTGGCGGTGGCGATGAGGGCAGCAGCGGTGCTGCTGGTGGTGGAGGCGGCGGTGCTGGTGGTGGAGGAGGCAACTGAGGCTGCGGTGCTGGTGGTGGAGGAGGCGGCTGAGGCTGCGGTGCTGGTGGTGGAGGAGGCAGCGGCGGTGCTGGTGGAGGAGGCAGCGGCGGTGCTGGTGGAGGAGGAGGAGCCGTTGATGATGATGATGGTGGTGGTGGTGGTAGTGGAGGAGGAGGAGGCGATAGTGGTGGTGGTGGTGGTGGTGGAGGAGGAAGCGTTGGTGGTGGTGGTGGTAGTGGTGGTGGTGGTAGTGGTGGTGGTGGAGGAGGAGGAGGCCCAAGGCGTCGGGACGGTGATGGTGACGGGACTCCTGGGCGGCGAGACGTTGCAGATGGTGGTGCTGGGGTCTTCGGCGACGACACTGATGGTGTCCATGGCGGTGGACCGGGGTACGGTGTCGGGTACGGCGGGGCTGGTGGAGGCAGTGGAGGTGTCCGCGCCGGTGCTGGGAAGGGAGGTGGACGGTGGAGACCCTTGACGAGCTGCAACACATAAAGAAATAAGAGAGAGAAAAAATTAACATTGTGAATAATTGTGGAGATTAAGTAGCATACTAGTTCTTGAAGTTGTCATATATTTTTGTGTTCTTTTTTTTCCCTGATGCAACTCACCTTGGACTCATCCACCGCCGACCTATCCAGGGGGAACAGGCCAGTCTTCCGGAAGCCGCTCATGATGTTGGTGGGGGTCATGGCCTGTTCCAGAGCGGCTTTCAGCACCGGCGCAAAGTTTCTTTTTCCGATGGTGATGCCTCTCACCAGCCCAAGGGACCTAGTTAGGTCGCTGAAAGCTCCTTTCAAGGGGCCGTACACCGACACGTCAAGTGGCTGGAGCACATGGGTGGCGTGCGATGGGAGGCACACCACCTCGATTCGGTTGGCCCGGCAGAAGTCGACCACTCCGGTGACAACATGAGCCTCATGTTGATCCATGAAAAGGAGGAGTGGTCGCTCCTGTCGGGCGAATCTCACGAAGTGCCCCAGCCACTTTACGAAGAGGTCACTGTCCATGTACCCCGTGTCCGACACGCCATAGAGTGCGTTGGTAGGTCCCTCCAGGCTGTAGGCATTGCTGGGGAGGCACTTTGGAAAGATGACAAATGGTGGGATGGCCTCCCCAGCGGCATCCGCACAGCAGTGGACGGTGACATGCTCGCGGGTGGTTACCTACAGTAGATAGATAGACAAATAGATAGATACTTTATTGATCCCCCAAGGGGGAATTCCAGGAAAGGGGAAATTCAATTCACCTGCTGAGTGTACACCGTCCTGCTGGTCTTCTGGCACAGCACACGATGCCTGGAGGAACCTTTGTTGCCGAAGCCGGTCTCGTCGCAGTTGTAGATCTGCCCAGGAGTCCCGTGAAACCCATACTCTCTGTACAGGGCCTGGCATATGCGGTGGAGCTCGTCCACCCTTGCCACCGTGGCCCCATGCACCCTCTCTGGCTCGATGAAGTTGGGCCGCCTTGAGGCCACAGTGGGGTGTCGAGCTCTGAAGCGGCTCCACCACATCTGGCTCAGGCCCTTTTCCATGTTGATGAATGGGTTGCTCCGTCCCGACGGCTTCACCACCTGGATGGCCAGCACAAGGGCCACCGACCAGGTGATCGGGAACCCATGTGCGGCCATCCAGAAAATGTAATTAAGCAGGGCCTCCTCCTCTTCTGGCTGCAGTGCCCTGTTGGGGTGGGGTCTCTCCATCCCACGCTCCCCACGCTTCCTCCAGTCCAAGAGGGTGGACTTTGCCACGCCGAACTCCCTCGCCACGCGACGTAGGCTCCCCCCCTCCTCAAGGGCCTGCAGGGCCCTCTGCACCTCCGCCTTCTCCACCTTCTTGTAAGGCATTTTTTACTACAATAAGGACACAATAAACAAATATTTGTTAATTTAACAGTAACTTAACATTATCATTAACATTATGATTAACAGTATAAAAAACATTTGTTTGTGGAATTATGTAAATAGTGCTTTAAAAATAATAGCATAGTTTAATTTCTTATCACTGATTGTAGATGGTCGCCTACAATAACACTGTATGTCAATTTTTTTTTTTAAAACAAAATGAATTAATAACTAGAGTCAAACTCTTAATGTACAAAAACAACAATTAAGTGTATAGTTGTGGTTTACAACTCTTAAACTGGCGATTGACACTTCGCTTTACTGTAATAATCATTGGCTATCTGGCTATGAAACAACGCTATCTCAGTGTGTCCTTTCTAACGTTCATTGAAATGTATCCTCGCGACATATTACAAAAAAAGTCCGTTATTTTCTCTTGGAAATTACATTCAACCTATCTACTTGAATTTTCATCAGTTTACATTAACACATTTCGCCACAAGTAGTCGCTACAGTCTTTTAAACTCTTCCCCACTTTTATTATCGGAGCCGGTTAAGCCCTCCTCCGGAAGTTTTTTAGGATAGGTTATTGTTTTTCAGCTGTCCATCGTGCGGCCGGTATCTTGAGAGTTAGGTCTTGAATGAAGAAGACAACTCAAGGTTTCCAAGGACAATTAGGTTTTTTTACTTGCCAGTACATAATTTGTTGTATACACCAAAAAAGCCGGAGTGTCCGAAATACTGTTAGCTACGTAAACGTCGTAGAACGTTGAGACAATCGCTGTCCGAAATACTGTTACATACTTCTACAGCCATTTTTTAATTTGGACTTTTAATGAACATTTGAAAATGAACATTCCAAAATAGAATCATAGGTCACAGAGGGGAAACGGTGAAAATCTCTGGTAGAGAGTAATTAATTATAATAGCATCTTTGAGACATGGTTTGGGCAAAAAGCCTAAACTCATGTGCATTCCTATGAATTGTAATTATGAATTTTTCTGGCATCTAACAGAGTAGGATTTGGATGAATAACTCCATCAGCAAATATCGTTCAATTTATTGTTCAAGCAGTGAAGTGGGCAGTGGACAGTCTTGGTGAGTAGGCTCGCTGAGCTAACATAATCTTTAGGTTAATTATTAGGCTATTAGTTTGCCATCACATCAGAATATAATTTGAACAAGTTTTTAACAGAATTATGTCTGTGTTAAGACGTAGAGGACATAATCTTCCCAAATCTACCACAGTCAACTTACTGTATGTTTAGACCGCAAGCGATAAATTGCCAAGAGTCACCGAAGACTCCCATGAAACATCGCTTGAGCACAGCAACGAAAACGGCAAATTTGCCCATGTCGTTAGCATTCAAACGTTCGATCCTGCTTCTCTACAGGCCTCTCACCAGTAAATTGACATTCTGATTGCCCAACCGCATCATAGATCATTACATAAGTAATACTTGATTTTATCGCCCAAGTTTCGTCGCCCAAGTCACCTGCCACTTTTGTCGCCGAAATCGCCCGTCTCCATACAAAGTCAATTACTTCCGTCGCCCATGTCGCCTGAATCGGTCTCGGTCTGAACGCACAGTTAGTCTGTCTACCGCTCCATCGGCCTAGCCTAGAGGGTATGAGCTGTAACTGGCTAATGAATTACTCACAAGCACCGTGACCGCATGACGAGACCAGATACGGTCGCTTTGATGACTATAAGCAAGTTATCATGATCATGTTATAGCAATGAGGCCTATTATTAAGTTGCAAAAACGATGCAGACATACTTTTGTAATATTTTGTACATTTACTGATACACCATGCAAAAGTAAGTAGAGGCAGCCACGTCTATAAGTGACGTAGCGCCACCATGAGTACTGCAGTCTTTTTCCCCCATTCGTGTTCATAAAAAATATAAAATGATACACAATTGTTTCTACATACATTACAGAACAATATAATGTCTAAATTCACTGAGAATGTAACCTGCCATTCACGCTTTAAGCTTAGGATATTTGATGGCCGACACAGACTGTTAAAATACAACACCTTTTAATGAGAAATTATATTTGTTATGTAAAGACTTTCAATGCCCTACACTTCTTGTTATGAAGTGTTATGTTTACACATGATATATACTCACATTAGTGCAACACTAATTCCCCTCTCTCAACCACCTGCCTATTTTTTATTTATTTTTTTACTAATAGCCTACAGTAGAGTTGACTGTATTTCCATATTCAATCTCTGAAAATGGGTACATTCTCATCCGTATAAGAAAATAATTTTGTCTATGATCATCAAAAACAACATTTTCAGTGACTGAAACCTCTCTGTTAATCAGTGTTGGGAGTAACGAGTTACAAAAGTAACTACTGTAATGCATTGCTTTTTGTGGTAACTTGGTAGCCTAATGTAAGGCATTACAGGAAAAAAAACCTGGTAATATTTTTCCTCGTTACAATTGTCAGTAACTCAAGTTACAATGCATTTTTAACTTGGAAGGAAGTGGCGTTTTTTTTCCTTCATAGAAAATCGAGACTGCTAAATACAAATTCGCCAAAAAATCACTGAGAGGTCAGCAAGGGTAAAATGTTTGCTGTGCCCGACTTAATCTAGAAATTTACAGTCTCCGCTTGTCATTCTGAACATTGATAACGGACTAATGAAGGTCTTAGGCTACCGGGGGGCCTGAAGAGTAACTTAAATGTAATGCAACAGTAATATAATGTAACGCCTTACATTTTGAAAACACTAATATTGTAATGTAAGGGACTACCATAAAATGTCGGTAACAAGTAATAAATAACGCATTACGGTTTTGCAGTAACTTGCCCAACACTGCAGTTAATGAGCGGTGCAGCTGCATAAATTAATATGGGTGTTTATAGACATACTGTTGCGTGTCTACGGGATGTGAGTCTTGTGCCAAGAAAATGCTCCAGGGGCATTTAAAGATAGCAGAAATAGGCATGTCACACTTTACAGCCTTCCTCTTCTTTTCCCCTTTTTTCTCTTTCACTGCGTCTGGAGGCCTAAAGAGAGTGATGGATTTCCCCATTCCCAGCAATCTGTGAATATCTGTTGTGTGATCTCTGCCTCGGAATGTCATTGAGGGGAGAGAAGCACAGGAAGTGGCTCCTGACTGCTGGTCTCTTGGTCATGAACCCCCCTAGCTGACAGTGATGAAGGGGAGATTTGGCTTGAGGTGTATATCCGTGGAAGGTGGTACAGTGAGGGCACTGTATGTCTCCATTATAGCACATGCAGTCTACCAGTAGGAGGATCCCAGGCAGTGTGTGTTATCAAAGCAGATCCAAACAGTCTACCACAGAGTTATTCTGGTCATAACCAGGCCCTTGGTCAACGCTTTGCTTTGCTCAAGGGTCTGGGATTCTGGCTATTGAGAATCGATTGTTTGCTGGGGGTGTTTAAATTTTAAAAATATAAAATTTGATTGATAGCCTATCAGAGAGGGTTGAAGCTCAGTATTCCATGATCTTTGTATTCTTGAAATGTATTCTCAAAGTTTGCTAATTGGCCAGGATGGGATGTATCCTGAGCGATCGAGGCCAATGGCCAAAATTTCAGAGTACTGAAAGGAGATGAGTCGAATTGTGTTGAAATTAAGCCAATAGCCAGTCTACCACAGAGTAGGAGCATCCCAGTCAGTGTAGGTAATAGGGCTTTGTGATGATAATTTGTAGTCCCCTACAGACTCCACCATGGGTGCTCTTCAGCACTAAATAGCCGTCCCAAATGATGAGATCCACCATCCCCCTTCTTTTTATTTTACAACTCGACTACTGCAGGTACCTGATGTAGAGGGATCCCTCTAAGCTCGCTGCTCTCTTGTTGGTAGGCTTGGACGAATTGGTCTGTCAGATCCAATTACTCCAAAATATCTTTTGGAGTTATTGAGTGTTTTTTGGATATATCTGTCATATTCCCCAACTGACTCACACAAAACGGCTACATTCACTACTAGGTGAATCATCACCGCCACTATGTATACCCAGATACGAGACATATTGAAAGGGCATGGAGGCTACTACAAGGACGGTGTCTGCAGGACATCATGGGTTGTAGGCTAGAAGGGCCATTTTGAAGGCTGACCTGGTTGACCTTGTCTGTCACAAACAAACAAACAAACACACACACACACACACACCTACAAGTAGATCAACACTGTAAACAATGGTGTATTATAATGTAGGCAGGTAAGGCCTTGGTGTGAACATACAGTACAATATATGTTTGAACATACTGAACAGACATACTATATGCTGAACATACTACAGTGTATACTTCTGTCACTACTTATATCAACTGTGGTGATTATTAGTGAGCAGTGTTGGGTGTAACGCCTTACAGTAACGGAAGTTACAGTAACGTAACTACTTTTTTCGCAAAAAAGTAGTGTAACGCATTACCACTGAAAATTTGGAAACGAAACGTAGTTACTTTTCCAATACGGCCCAAAGTTACTTTCCCTATGGACATACAGTAATTGAGAACGGCACAGATTCTCTGTTCCATGTTGCGCCATCATTTAATAGAGACCATTCAGTGACTGATGGCATGAAGGGAGCAAGCAGCAGCGAGAAGCAGCCAACAATAACTTTTGAGGGACTATGCTCATTACTTCGAACTCATTGAAACTAAGGGGAGGAATGTAAGTGTAAGGAAACTGTGCCCTGGTGAGAAAGTTCTGTCCACTGCCGTTAATTCAACTGCTAACCTTTCCAAGCATTTGAAAGTAGCCTAACGCATGCTAACGTGGAGCTTATAGCTCAAGATCCCCGGGGAACTGATGATTCAAGCTAGTTTTGTGCTGAGTTGTTTTTGTTGCCTCACAGCTGTAGGCCTTTTCTGTTGGAATGAGATTAGGCATGTTTAATTTTAAGACACATGCCATTTTGAGGTTGTCATCACGTTCATAAGGAGCCTGTATTGAGGCTGTTATTTACTACTGTTTCACAGGGCTTTAGTGTTGAAGCCTGAAGCATGTTAAGAGCAGAATAAAGAGCATAAAAGAAATACCTGTTATGTCATCAATAGGACATTCTTTTTTTTTTTTTTTTTTTTTTACAAAAGTAACGTAAAAGTAACGAATAACGTAAAAAAGTTACTTTGCATAGAAGGGAACTAAGTAAAGTAACTGACTACTTTTCCAAGAAGTAATGAGTAACAAGCAAACACTACTTTTTAAAAGTAACTTCCCCAACACTGTTAGTGAGGGAAATCTTGTGATAAAATATTGAGATTAGCCAAGAAGGAAATCTGATCATTGGCTATGGTATGATAAGAACACACACGGACACAAGAAGTGGCTATGAAAATCAAGTAATAGAATTAATGCTGTCCACACAGGAAATGTGCTTGTGCCAGCATCATTTAAAAGATGGATTTCCAGACACCATTTTGTGCTCCCCTGGGCACTCGCCCCGTAACCCCCCCGATCCTGCAGTCCTGTGTACGCTGGCGAGGGAGAGCATGATTAAGCTCGGGCACCAGGCCAATTTAGAGACAGCATTTGCAGATGCAGTAGCTGTGCTTGGCACCCTGCTAAATGAACCTGTTCGCTGTCATGTTGTGCTAAATCAAGACCAGAACGACTCACAAATGCTGTCACTTCACACCGCCAAAAATTACAATCTTTAAAACCAAGACTAATTACAAGCATTTTCTAGACATGGAGCTGCAGGTATTACATTTTGGTAAATGGCACAGAATGTTGAATCATAGCATTCTGTCATCTACTGATTCAGTGATTATGGAATTTAGTCACCACTGTCAGGTGTCACAAGAGTAAATGGTATATTTTTGGCTGTGTGAGATGATTATGTGTTGCGCAAATCTTAAATCTAATTTAGTAACTTCAAAGCACTGTGGTGAAATAAAATGTCTTCATGTCTGGAGTCACATATACTTGTAATTCAAAGTGGTTCATATATTTCACTGGGATCCCATGTATAACATTTTCAGGAACACTTCAAAAGGTATGTAAATCGTTTTCTGTAAAGGATAATGGTGACACAGCATGCATCCAGGTATACCATACGAATGCACGACAGAAGTGGTAATAAGGTCATGAAACGAACTCAAGAGGCCTTCACATTTCAGGGGGCATTAATGTCAGACTCAAAATCTGATTCATCCATCTGTTGTTGTCAAGTAGCCATCATACCCAAAGATTCTATACCATCTTGGCTTTTGTAGAATCACTGTTAACCATACTTTTACATGTTGTATAACAGACATACAGTAAAAAAAAAAAAAAAAAAAACATCTCAAATTACAATGTGCACTTCATATAGGTTATGTGCGGTTATCAATTAAATTTCACGAGAATTTTTTTTTGATCAAGCAGTGGTATTATTGAATATTGTACATAACAAGATGGTGATAGACAACCATCCTACAGCCTTCATTAACATCCAGTGGGAGCAGATTTTTGTATTGTTGTGCTATCAACTCCAACGAAAAGTCACTAAAGATAGAAATGATCACAAAGACAAGACCTCCACATCCACCACTGATGTTGAAAGAGAAAGACTTAGGCAGTGGGGGCATGTTGCTTAACTATCCTGCTGTATGATGTGCTGGACACTTACCAAAGCACATATTTGCCTGCATGCTGTTTGAAGCTTGGCTACTCTTAGGTTCCATTACCATCCCAATTGAAGCCATGCGTCTGAGAAATATCTCTAGCAGCACCAGCACTATATGATAGCCTATTGATTTTCCCAATCACTTTGTTTTTCTGCATCAGTACTATAAATGAACTGGGCCGTGAGATGGCTCATGTTCCATCAATACAGTAATTGCCTCAACGTTGTCATTCCCACAATGCCTGCTGTTCACATCAATTGTTAATCCTCAGGAGCATCCTACTTGTGCTGATGTCCCTTTGATGTGCAGAAATCATATTGAGCTTCAATACAGACTGAGGAATACTGAAGAATGTGAATCTCGACTGATAGCTTTCCCACTAGTGCCCATTTTGAATGATCATAATTGTTCTTGACACTCCTAGGCAGAAATAGATGTGAATGAACCACGAGGATCTGTAGGCCTTTATTCCATCAACCTAATGATATACTCTACCTATTGTTTTATCTACAGTAAATTGATTAGGCTTAAGAATAGTATGCTTATTTCCCTCATCCACTTCCGTTGAGAAAATTTTATCAAACCAGTCACATATAAAAAATGAAATACATGTCAGCAGCATTCTGTCTTCCCTGATCACCAAGGGCAGCAAGATTGAAATCATCCCACGTAGTAGAATAAAGAACACATCTGCTGAAGCAGATAGAAAATTGATATCGGCATTGGCCATGTTTCATAGCAAGGTCCCAAACGACTGAGTACTGAACTGGGATCGGGGTAGTGAGATGTGGTAAGATGCATTCACCAAAGCCAAGATGCAATACATGTCAGTATTTCCATTTACCATTACTGGGCCAGAGGGATCTTTTAGGGCTCTTTGAGTTACACTTATTCTGATCCCAGAAGGCTAGGGGGAAATCCCTTTAGGAAAACATTAGGTTACCATTCTGTTATGCCATATTTTGGCATTGTATGTGGCAGTTATAGTTTTCTAGATGAGAGCAATTCCTGTTCTGCTCATTTGTGTGTCATGATCATACTGTAATCCAGGAATATTGTGAGAGGATTGCCAGCACTCTCCAAAAATTGGTCTTGTAGTAGGTTTAATGAAATCCATTGATTTAACCATTTAACAGCCTGTGGGCTAAAGCAATATCAGGATTAAAGTAAAATGCTGCAGTTATTTCACAGTAATAGCATTAAGGCTTATTGTCTTCATGCCTGTTAAACAATCAGAAATCTTAAGTATGCCAGGGACCCATTCTCACTTTCAATGCCCTGTACACTTTCCCTCCTTATTTAGCAAACAACTTGAACAGTGGTCTAGTGTGATGATCCTTACAGGAAGCAAGATATGCTTCTGGAAGGAAAATGTCCCCTCAGGAAAAAAAAACGCTTCTGAAGGCACAAACACCCTGTCAACTCAGAGGGAGATAAATAGCCTGTTACCGAATCTGACTGTCTACAGTGGATGATTCGCCAGGCACACATGGCACAGTTAGTGTCCATCCATGTCTCTTCCCTGTCAAAGGGAGTGCAGATAAAGGGGCTTGTTTCAGAGCTGGGATGGCCAGCTCGACTTGGTGCACGGCCAGAGAGCTTGTTAGATGCGCTTCGCCACGGCGCAGAATTCTTCAGACTCCAGGCGCTATGGGCAAAGTGATTGCATTTCAGGTCAAAGTTTCCGTCACAGCCAATTGAATTTTTTTTTTTTTTTTTTTTTATTCCCCAGAACAGTGTGGTGCAGCAGTGTGACTTGCGTGGGTGATGGTGGTTCTGGAGGCTTCTGGTCAGCGCCTGGCGGAAATTGCACATGAGCTGTGAGGCTCTGTTCTCTGAGCTAATGGGGTTTTTGTTTCTCACAGTCCCCCTGCCTGTCAATGCTATGTCAGTAGAATAACTTTCAGCTTTTTGGTGACGATGAAGACTTCACTTGCGTTTTTTACGCAAAGAATTACGCTACACATTGCAGTTCTACCTGCTGTAGGACAATTATTTGTCACATGGAGTTATGAAGTCCAATCATTTCATCTTTTCACTTTAAACTCCACTGAGTCTATTCTGCAATGCTTTGTACAATACGTGTTAGAATTCATGTAGTATACCAATTTTCAACCGTGGTCAAGGCACACAGAATATCCACCACACAATCAGTTGTAGGAAGGTTATATTATAATATTTTATACACAACACAATATGTTTTAGTGCATCTCACCAACATGAGGCCTTTAGTGCATCTCACCAACATGAGGAAGTCAATTAAATTCAATTAAATTCATTGAGCTTTATTGGCATGAATGTAAGAGTTACAATATTGCCAAAGCTGTATGTGTAATACACAGAAATAATGATAACAAACATATTCGACAGTAGGGTATAGAGGTTAAATAAATGAACACACGCACACACACACACAGATTTTTTTTTTTTTTTTTTTTTCATTGTAGCCAACACACACACAAGTCCACAGTCAACCCAACCCTATGCTCTTCTGTCTCCACTTCTTTTATGCAGTGAGCAGTGAGCACATATCCTCTCCTGTCTCGGTATCCATGTTTGTCTGTGGCGTCCTTTTTCGATGGCGAGTGTGTGGTCACTGAGTCTGTACCTAGCCAATGTCTTCCGGATCTTTGGGTCTTTTATTCTACATAAATAATCAGCCAATTCATATTTTCTTTCTAAAATTTGATAGGCCTACGTGTCCAATTTACTTTGTGTTTTGATTGTACTTTTCCAATATTAAATATATTTTTCTTTTTGTTGTTTGATCATTTTTTTTGGTGATATTAATTGAGGGTCTCTCTGGAGTGCATCAGTTCCAGTGTGCAGTACAAGCAGACTGAGAGCACTCTTTTCAATTTTCTGCTCTTGGCACCAGAGGGCTTGATATTTATAAGAGTTTGGATCATTCAGTTTAAGATGTTTATAAAATTTAATTGCTCGTTTTTGCATTTTTAATAATAATGGAAATTCTCCCAATTCAGCCCTAGCTGCGTTATTTGTCACTGATCTATGAACTTTTAGAATACTTTTACACAATTGGTTATGCATTATTTCTGTTAACTCTTTATCCCAATTTTCAAACTCTTGGTTTTTGAAAGGTCCCCATACCTCGCTGCCATAAAGTGCAATTGGTTCTATAATGTTATTTATTATTTTTATCCACATTCTGATTGGTATTTCATATTTTATTGATTTTTTAATGGCGTAGAATGCTCTTAATGCCTTGTCCTTTAATTCATTTATTGCTAAATTGAAATTTCCAGTGTAACTAATTTTTAGCCCAAGATAAGTATAAGAATTTGTGTGTTGCATGATTGTGTCATTTAGTTTGAATTTAGGTTTGGTTTTGTGGTGATTTGATCTTTTTTGAAATATCATGATTTTAGTTTTTTGAAAAGTTTAGGCTACTTTTAATGGCCAGGTCTCACAGAATCTTTCTAATATTTTAAGTTGCTGTTGTAAGCCGTCTACAGTCTTAGAAATAATAACCACATCATCTGCAAAAAACAGACTTGACTTCTGAATCCTTAAGACAGAACCCTGGGGCTGGTGAATTATTTAACTGTCTTGCCAATTCGTTATTATATATATTGAATAGGGTAGGACTTAATGGACAACCTTGTCTGACCCCTCTTTGTTGTTGAAAAAAACTCTGTTCTGGATTTTTCAATCCACATTTGTTATCTTTGTACATAGATTTTATTACATCGTATATTTTTCCTCGAATTCCATTTTTCAGAATTTGTTGAAATAGGCCTTTGTTCCATATTGAATCAAATGCCTTTTCAAAGTCAATAAAACATGAGTAAACTTTTGGTTTGGTTTATATATTTTTGCTGAATTGTTTGGAGAGTGTAAAGGTGGTCTGGTGTTCTTTCTTTTGGTAAGAAACCTATTTGGCTCTTTTCAAGGATGTTATGTTCTTTTATAAAGTTTTGGATTATTTTATTCAAAATTGAGCAGAATAGTTTTCCAATATTGCTATTAACACAAACTCCTCTATAGTTATTGGGGTCATATTTGCTTCCTTGTTTATGTATGGGTGTAATTAAACCTTGGGTCCATATATTGGGGAAGTGACCTACATTAATAATAGTATTAAATAATTTGAGTAGGGCCATTTTGAACTTTTCATCAATATATTTGATCATTTCATTTGAAATGCCATCAATGCCACTGGAAGTCTTACATACTATATGTGTGTAAAAGAATTTTGTTCTCAGTGCATGCATTTCCTTTGTCTGACAATCCCAATTTTACCTTTTTCTTATAGCTTTAGCTTAGCATAGGTGCTGGAATGTAGAGTTGCCAGATACCAACTCTTTGGCAACATTAAATTCCAGTATCTATGCTATTAAGATTGCAAGAGTAGGAAAATACATGCACTGAGAGCAAAATGCTTTTACCCACATATATAACGCCAGGTCAGGTAATTTTCATAAAAGGGTGGAATATTCCTTTAAACATATGTCTGTACTCATCTGAATCAGAGTTGTGCACCGGTCTGATTTTGACAAACCGCAACCACCCGTACCCGTCATACTTAGAGCCACATCCAAACCGTTTACCCGTCCAAAATAAAATATACTTCCGCAATTATATGGGCAATTCCACGAAAAAGTTAACCTCACCTTAAAACTTCAAGTCTCATCTACATGGACATACAAATTCTTTCAGAAAACTTCCAATACAAAAAAGTTTTGTCTCAATGTACATTATCATCTGTTTAGAAAGGATATCTATTTGTTAAATTTTTTACCCTATTCAGCCATAATGTAAGTCTATGGAGGGGCTTTGGAATAAGTGGGTGATAACACATACAAACCTGCAATGTTATCAGTTATTTTCTATCATTGTATTACTATTTCAGTCGTTACAGGTCAAAATCCACCATTCACACTTGTTTTGTAGGTTTTTGGAAGGTTTTTCCAGATGTCACATCCATAGCGTCACGTCCATAACGCAATTTTTCCCACAATAACCCCAATGAAAACCAACTTATCTTACATTTACATTTAAATCAAGTCGTTTTCTGTGTTCACTGAGGTGTCCTTTTTGGTATGAATGGAATAATATTTACATTTCTCAGGAAATTTCACAGACTTCATAGCAAAAACTGTAATCTCCCATAAAAACTTGTCTGTTTTTCGTCACGTCCATAACGCAAATTGAAAGGCTCATATTCTTATGATGTAAATCATGATATTAATTTTTTGAGTTTGCCTGTATTAAGCCACAAAGTTTGCATAAGAATATGAAAAAAGTGAAATACTGCTAAGCTTGCAGAGGCTATGTGGCCTTTTGTTCATCAATAATGCATGAAAATGTCACGTCCATAACGCTGAAATTGCCCGTATATATATAATTTTGTAAGTGTAGCATGTAGCAACAACACATCTTTTCTGTTTTCAATAAAGTTGGATATATAGACGCAGCAAAGAATAAAAAGGTGCAGCCGCCACTGTCTCCTTCACATAACTTTTCATCTTTACCACCTGTAGCCTAGACCTGTATTTGTAGATAAATTAGTGCATTTGTAACAAGGTGGAAGTTACATGTATATTTCTAACATGGGCCACAGGCCATTCAACTGAATGAATGATAAAGAGGCAGGATTAATAAATATATAAATAGTTTTATTTTCCTTATTTTTCACTATTCACGGGGTAGAAGGAGACAAACATAACCACAGAAAGGAAATGTGGACCACAGATACAGGCTAATGGGACACTACAACATGGGCCAGTAGCCAATGTACAGTTCTGACATACAACCCAAACCAAAGACAGAAAATTGTGACCAGGCACAGCACGCACACTACACATAACAAGCCTTCAAGGGCCAAACTGAGTGTGACGCTCTAACCAACTGAGCTAAAAGCCCGGCCTTCCAACTCAGCCGTTAGAAGCGCCCATGGAATTGGGTGATGAGGATTTACACGTACTGCCGCCACGCTAGCCAAGCTAGCTGGCCTCCGTTACACTCACCCTCCAAATCCTCACTCCCATCCGGGTCACGGCACCAATGTAGCCGGTGGCGGTCCGCACCCCACACGGGTCTCGGGACCGGCCTCCGTTCCTCTCAGAGGCCCCATGACGGATCTGGCCTTGCCGGCCTCCCTAATGACCACTACCTAAATGGCGACCTCCACCCAATGAACTCTATTGCCACCTCAACTACTGACTCCATCCCCTGACTCTTCTACCCTATTGACTGTCCCACAAATTAAATATATTTTTTTTTCTACCATCTAATAACTCTAAGACAACTTTCTGTATTCATGCTGTTACTCTGTGTAAACCATATCAAACTATGTATCAGACTTCCGACTGTATGGATACTCTATTAGGCCCCCGGCAGGTGGGCTGAGACCATGAGGCGTGGACCTGCCTCGCATTTGGATCCCATCACTCCACATTCATGACACATACTCACTACAGTGCTATATTGTTATGTGTCTGATGATGTTCCATAGCTTTTGGGATGATAAGAAATATTAACAAAAATGTTGCTGCGGTGTGACATTATGTTTTTGTTGATCCAGAAACTGGATGGTTGGATGTGGCTCTGGGCATATAGGCTTAAAATGGGCATGTAAACTAGTCAGTGGGATAACCATAACACATGTGGCCACAAATACACATAATCTCCAATCTTGACCTCCTGTTGATAGGATGACTCCTAGCCCTGCTCCTAGAGCTACTGCTGCCCTCCCTAGAAAGCCTCTTCTCCCTGTTGCTCGGACTGCTCTGGCCAATTCTGTGAGGAACTCTGTCAGTCCCACTCCAATCATTCTCAAAGCTTTTTTCAAGCCTGGAAGTGATGACTGACTTGCTCCAGGTTCTTTATAAAAGACAATGACTGAAACGACCCACCCTACAGCAAATACACCTGCAAGTATTCTGGCAAGCCAGTCAAACACAGCTACTAAAAAGAGATGACTCAGCATTACCATGTTCATCCATGCAAAAAAGTCTGTTGCAACTTTCAAGTCTGTATTTCTAATCTCTTGCAATGTTTCATCGTCATCCAATACTGCACTCTTGTCCATCTCCTCCATATTCTTTTCCCCTTCTTCTGATCCTTCTCCATATCTCTGAGCAACTGCCCCTGCTGCGGACAGAGCTACCCCTACTGCCCCTGACACACCTATCAGTGTCCCTATACTGCCCCAGGTCCCTTGCAAAGAGGAGGTATTCTGGACCACAACCAAAATCGCTCCTCCTCCCGCAATGGCCACTGCAAACACATACTCTGACTTCTTAGTCATTCCTAGCTGTGTGTTCACTGACGCACCTACCCCAACAGCAAGAAAATGTGTGGTCAACACAGTTATGATGAGGATGCTATCCACTGAGTCCAGAGTCATGGCATTGTTTTCATTTATATTTAAAGACAAGGCACTAGATATTACCATGATCAACATCAAAATAATGCTTGGTGTAAAATGTATACAAGGGAATGCTGTACCAACAATCACACGCAAGTAAAGCACTAGATAAAACACAGGTAGTATCAGACTGTACAGCAAGCACACCAAGGGTCCTAAGACAATGGTAGGGGTGGGGAAACAAATGAAGGCAGTTGGGGTAAAAAATGCTGTGTGTACTGCCAGAATAGCAGCTTGGACACTGACAGACACAAATGTCCCAAAATGATTTTTAAACACAAACAATATTGTACAATTCCAAATATGTGAAAGAATCAGAAGAACAGGAAGTGTGGTGCCTAAATAAATTACTCTTACACCTACAAGTGACCCAGAGACTGTGAGTGCAACGAGACCCACAGAGGCAGCCATAGATAGTTTCATTGGTTGAGACACGTGGTCGTCTGGAATAACCCTGTGCACAAAAGAACCCAGCATTATGGCCACTAAAAATGCGTAGATCACCACTACTAGCCCTGAGTGGAAGGTGTTAAGGTGGAAAAAACACTGCATGAATTTATCAATGTTAGAATTTTCAAATTGTGGTCTGTCTCTCATCCCAAAGACTTTCACTGCTTCATTTGCAATTCCTCCAGAGAGACTTCCTGCCATCAGCCCAAGGGCTACAGCCAATCCAATGACTCCAAATGCTTTGAGTAAACCTGGAAAAGACAGTGCTTCATAACATTTCTCAATTTATAGAATATACTGAAAACAGCAATAGGTGCTACTCCAAATCATAATCCCTCCATTTACACAGTCCCGCTAATTATAATTCAATGGGAAGCCTGGCCTTGAAAAGATCACAATTCATACTTACTATGTGATGTTGCTGATACAGAATGAGCTCTGCAATTTAGGAAAGAAATTTCATAATCATAATGCTGTAATTACTAATTACAATTATGGTAACACTTTATAATGTAGATACACAATATATATATAACTATATATATATATATATATATATATATATATATATATATTATATATATATAACTATAATGTATAGTTAGAGTCGTTTATAATTATATAGTTTATTGTTGATGGTAGTGGTGGTCTCCAACAGTACTGTGACTGAGATATACACATATTTTCCATCATTAATTTTTTGTTTTTCAACCAAATAGGTGTTTTCTTGTGTTTCTTTTTTTTCAAAGTGATATCAGTGATACCAGTGTGCTAACACGGCTAATCGTTAGCTAGTTGTTAGCATTGAGCTAACTCAAGTTAATAAGCCCATTTGTGAACCTAAAGTGATCTACCATCAACGATAGCACTCGTAAACAATATTAAATACAATCGGAGACGACCTAAACAGAAACTATGGCCCAGGAACACTTTAATCAAATAATATATTTTTCATGTAATGAAGTCATGGATGCCGCCATGATGTTTGCAAAATACTCCCGCCCTTGTCTTGTCACGTAACGTTCCAAATGAACTTGATTGGTTATCGCCTCGCCTTATTCGCCAAAAGTTGAAGATTTCTAAACTTTATTCGCCTGTCTTGGCGAATTCGCCTCCCATTCATTTTCAATGGGAGGTAGGCGAAATTTTCGCTGTGTGGAAACCGACCGTTAAGGTGGCTGCAAATCATCTTCAACAGCATTACAGAGCACTTATGAATTTGACTCTTCATTCACCTCCATACATCTGCGAGGGTGTGCAGGGTTATATTGAAAACAATGAGATGGAATACAGGAAACGGAGTGCTCCACACTTCGTGTGAGCTGGTGTGTGGATGCCTTTGCTTTTTCTCATTGTTACTTACATTGGAATACTCTCTGATCTCAAAGTCTCCATGGTCATAAGGATTCATTAATTCTATCCTAGGGGAAAAAAAAAGAAAAAAAAAAAACACATTTGCTATCGAACATTTGTTTCAGTTTGGTTTTGTTGCTTATCCAAATACAAAAATGGCAACAGACTTACATGAGCTTACAAAAGTATTTCCTCAAGCATCTCTACATTTACATGACATTGCATGAATGCATTTAGCAGATGCTTTTATCCAGAGTGACTTATGAAAGGAGGATTAATTTCCTAACAAGAAATTGACAGGAGTTGACAGAGTTTAAAGTGCAAGCATGTGATCTTGTGCATAGTTAGTGCAATCCAGGTAGCAGAAAGGATTAGAACAAGACATGCTGTCAAGAGAGCTGAATATTGAAGAATTCCTTGCAGGTGTCTGTTGCTAGTTTTAGCAAGGTAATTCCACCAGTGTAGTCATATGAGTGTAATTTATCGGGCACAAGTATCTAACATGAGAGGTGCTTCTTCTTGATAGACTAGGACCCACCCTATTAATATGTGACGTATGCTGAATGTAATGCTGTGTGCTGTATTACAGTGGACAAAGTAAAAGGCAGTATTACGCTGGTTCTCATACTTTACTAGGCTACCTACACTTTACCTACCTACAAGTGTGGAACAACAGATGAGAATAGCTGGATTGATGTGTGAGGTGTTGGCTGTTCTTAGTAGCAATCCTTGGAGGAATGAAGTGACTGGAGGTTAGTATGGCTTTAAGATAGGTAGGAGCAGATCCGCAATATGGCCAAAAATATGACTTCATTCCAGTATGTTCTATTGTATGAAAAGTTTATTTTTCAAATCAAATCACTACTCAGTATTATTTTGCTTCATGTCCCTTAATTTGGCAAAAATAAATAAATAAATAAATAAATAAATAATTAACTTGCAACTTATACTTTAAAGCACCAAGGATGTCTTACATCTCAATAAGCCTTGTGCATAACAGACAGGAGCCTTAGGAAAACAATACTATCTCTGTTCAACTCGATGAAAGACAAAGAGTTTTAATAGTTTTTTAGCACTGAAAGTCACCTACCTCTACGTCTGTTGATTGTGTTTCTCCCTCTTGCATTCGCTCCAAAGGTGTACTTCAGTAGGAGGTAACAAATAAGCTTAACCCACCCAACATACACATTATGCACAGCTATATGACAGGTCTCCCTCTGGGTCATCAGCCAACAGGTCAAACAACATTCTAAGAGCATCAATTACAGTAACAGCATCACTTGCCTATAGAGCAGACAGCTTGATCAAGTTACATCACCTCCACCTTGCCTGCAAGCCATTAAAATGTACAATATGGCAACAATCGACAAACCAAACTTAAATCCTGGTAGGATAACAGCAGTCATCTTACAAACTCATTCTATACACACATTAAGATATCAGTGCTCCAATCAATCAGAGTCTGAGCGAGATGGAAATCCCAATCCAAAAGACCAATGTACGTGGCTACTGTAAGACCATCCAATGACTTTCTGAACAAATAGGAAAGTAAAATGTAAAGTTGTGTGTGGGGGGTCTTCTAAAATTTGCAGTGCCTCCCTGATAACCTGATTTATGAAAATCATTGTTTTCTGCATGACAGGGCATTTCATGGACTGGGGTGATGGATTGCAGACTTTTCCCAGGGATCTGGAACAGTGTGAGAGTCTAATGACCACAGAAAGAAAGGACACCAGGCAAATACAGGGTTGTGATTGGTGAACACCAATGGTGTACTAAGTTTTTATGGATCGTTAGCCACTAGACGTACTGGCTGAGCATTTGCTACCACTAAGGTGCATCTAGATGTCTAGGCTACACTTCCAACATCTTTGAGTTTTGGAAGTGGGAGGGTCTTCTGTTTCTTTGAATGCCACACAATAGTTCACGCACAAAAGCCCAGCATAGCAATATGACACTTTCAGTGTAAAGACAAAGTTATAGTTTTCAAAGTACATATTTTAATTTAATATATATATGTGAGGATCAGATTTTTAATTCTGCATGGACACATTTTATTTTAAATTGCAAAATTTAAAATGTATTTAATAAAAAAAAACTGTCTTGGGGGAGTGTGAAGGAAATCAGTGATGGTTCATGTACCGAATGCAGGTGTAGGATAACACACCATCTGGGTGTGGTGGCTGCCCTAAAGGTCTGGGGGAAAGGGTGAGCTTTCCAGCTGGGTATCCTGACAGCAAGTGGCCTAATTCACCTTTTCCACCTACGTCACTATGAGGAACTAGAACGAGGCTTGGGTGGTAAAACTTCCCCAGAAGCTACTTCTGGGGATGGGATGCGCCTCATCTGCCCAGCTTTCCACCTGACCAACAGAAAGAGAGGGGACCAGCAGTAGATCTTCTGTCCGGCATCTGTGAGAAATTATTAATTATTATATTTATAAAGCGAAGGGAGTTTTTCCTTGCCCCTGTTTCTCATGGATGCTTCCGTACTGCCTGTAAAGCGCCGCGAGACAATGCGCTGTATTTGAGCACTCTACAAATAAAATTGAATTGAATTAAATTAACGTTTCGTCAGCACTTCCTCTAGTTTTACCACCCGAGCCTCGTTTTCGTTCGGAACATGGCGGCCAGGTGAAAAAGGTGAATAGCGAGCAGTATGAACAGCTACAGATACTCAGCAGCAGTGCTGTGGACCTTTGCACTTGATATGAAGACCTGTCAGCTAAGTAGGGTGCAAAGGATATCTAGAGGGATGCCATTCCATGCACAGTTGGCTTCATGACATGGTCTTGAAATCTATCTTTAATTGCGTAGTAGTATATAGCCAGCAGTAAAGGGCCAGTTATTTCTTGGACATAGTTAGAATCCTCACTGTGGTATTTTAACTTTTGATGATCAGAGTTCACTAGGAACCTTCACCTTCTCACCTTCTTGTCATTCAGTCAAGAAGTGGGAACATAAAACTGAGACTTGAAAGATTGGTTGCATCATGTCCAATGCCATTGTAGAATCACAGTGGATCACTCTTCAATGGACCACTCATCAATGTGAGACTGCAGTCATGTGTGCCATTAAAAGAGAGATGTGAGGGCAGAGTCAGTGTGTCTTTACTCTGTTGCATCTGTGGTCAGTCTGTCCTCTGCCCTCTTTGTCATCTACACATACATGTACAGTATACAGTATAAGCGGTGTTCTAGGGTACATACTTGAACATATGCCTACTTTTATGAAATACAGTAACATAAATTCACATGAATAGACTCTTGTGTATGTGAGGGTCAGAGGGTGCATATCACTGGGACAAAGGGCAGAGAGAGACTGTGTGTGTGTGTGTGTGTGTGTGTGTGTGTGTGTGTGATAGCCATTCAGTCAAGAGCGTTAGTGCGTGAAGGTGTTGTTGTGAAGGAACATGCTGAGCGAGGTGAGAGGGTGAACGAAAGAGCCGGTCAGATATCTGTCAAGTTGCTATGGTGACAGCTCAGCTTGCATTGAGTGGTTTTCTGTCGCCGTGGTCTGGTGTGCTGTGGTAAGACGGCATGTTCTGGATGCTGTGACGTGCCTGTAAGAGAATTCACAGCTCCACCCACAGCAGACACACCTCAGGAATGACCGAAGGCCGTAAGGCCATCACATTGACCACAGATGTTTAGTACCTGCAGGAATGAGATGGTTTGCCCTCACTCTGTATGAATTCCCCTGGTTCTGACAAACACATATACATTCAATGAGTCTATGCCTTTTTGTTTAATCTAATGCATGCATTTAATTGAATCTGAGGCCCATCAGGAAGCACAAATACTATGAGTGTTTTCGAAGATAAATGTGAAATTAAACTGATGGTAATCTCTAATGAGTGAATTTGGCAGCCATAAAGTCACACAGGAAAGCTTTTTAAAAAAATGACTCAGAATAAAATAAGGCTGTTGTTTGGGAGCTGCAATGTTGGACTTCAAACGTCTTGCTTGTGGCAATGACTACCAGAAAATATCAGCCTGAAAAGCCCCAGGAACACACTGAAGAGCAAGACATGCTCTTTCAGAGGTGCTACTGACAGAAACTGCCCGCTCAAACTCTGACAAATGCCGCATTTTTATGCTACATCAGACCCAAAGCTGTGGAAGCTGTCCAGGGTTGTTGGCTAACCTGAGGGCACTAGAAATATGCATTGAGAGAGAGAGAGAGAGAGAGAGAGAGAGAGAGAGAGAGAGAGAGAGAGAGAGAGAGAGAAACCTGA
Source organism: Sardinella longiceps (assembly GCA_027497455.2). NCBI lineage: Eukaryota > Metazoa > Chordata > Actinopteri > Clupeiformes > Clupeidae > Sardinella > Sardinella longiceps. The sequence continues at coordinate 14,408,663 of JAODXP020000024.1, read as the reverse complement.
AGGGTTATATAAGAGAGAATTCTGTCCATCCCCTCAGAGAGTGTAATGGCTAGTGAAATTGGTGGGGACAGTTTGTTGTGTCCTACAGCTGTAGTAGAAAGACTTTACATCCGTAAAACGCTTCTCATCAGTGTATGCAGCAGTAGAAATTGAGGATGTTTCATCATTTGTTATGATTTTGTAATGGAAAGGGTGACATTACAAGAATTGAATGAGTGATCTGGGGGTGGTTATTTGATTTGTGTTGAATATGGACCAACATTTGATTGAAATATACAACCATGAAGTTCTGTGATTGCACCAGATGAGTCATGAGAGCTGCTGAAATGGTTCGTCAACTCGGGACTGTGTGTTGTGTTTGTGTGTGTGTGTGAGAGAGAGAGGGGGGGGGGGGGGGAGGGGGGGGGGGGGGGGGGGGGGGGGGGGGAGAGAGAGAGAGAGAGAGAGAGAGAGAGAGAGAGAGATTTTTTTTAATCCTGACTTAATCACAGACCTTTTGAGCTCTTCCCAGAATCTTCCCTACAACCCCAGATAGGCTACATTCAAAACATGCTCTCTTTTTTTAAAGACATTAGCAACTTATGGGTAAAAAGAAAACTCAACCCAACCAACAAAAATCTGCAATAGGTAATTCAACGCACCATTTTTGAAAAGTGTTGTGTGTATCTTTAATACAGTGGAACTTTGCCATTCTGCAGAGAGTGCAGAGGTGTGGGAGTGAGGATTTCACACAAGGGAAAGCAATTTGTTTTTGCATTTTGCATGAGTCTGTTGTTGATAGGTTTTAAATGGAAGGTGAGGGAAAGGTGTGGCGCTTTTTTTATGCAGTGAAATTTGACTTCTTTGAAGATGTTTGCGCTTGTTTATCTCCAAACTAGGATGAGAACTGTAGGCAGAGATTTTTTTTTTGCCCATTTCAGGAGCACAACAGGCAGTGTTTGTCAGAGTAAGCAACAATTTGATTGCTGCTCGTTAAATCACAGATCTGCATTTTTATTTAACACACAAAAAAAAGAGCTTCAGTGAATTCCAGAGAGCAATTTTAGGACCACTTCTTTGCTGAAGGAGCTTTCATTCAATATCTGATCCTGCCGTCTTTCATACCTAGCACTTTGTGTGACTCATTTACGTCAGTGTAAACCAAGGCAACAACATTGCAGTCCTCCAATTTAACACAACCAAAGACCGATGTGGGGAGGTAAACAGGCGTTTCATATAAAACTGCAGCACAAAAGATATACAGACGAGTTTCTTTAGTAATATTCCCTGAGCAGTAGCAGAGAAAATTGTCCTTTAGAGAACACTTTGCAATTGAAGAATGCCTTAGAAAGATCTCAGGAGAGCTCAAGTTGAGGCCTTGAGTTCTATACACTTTACATGTATGCCTTCCATCCTTGTCTTTCTCTCTATATATACTGTATCTCTCCATCACCATTATCCCAGGGAGAAGACTGTCAGTACTCATTTAAGAGCTATACATTAGGATGTCCCTTTCCCTATACATCCATTGTACCACCGAGTTGACTCAGAGAGTAGCCTGTGGTAGCACCATACCCTGCCTATGTGAATACAGCTCTCACAGAAACGTCCTATGACGTAAATGAGGCTGATTCAACCAGTGAATTTATCTGTTGAGGTTTATTTCTTGGAAAGGTGTGCATTTAGCGCTACCCCCCATTCATCATGGCCGTGACTCTGAGACTGTGTTTGTTCACTGTAGCAGCATGCTTTGTCTAAGTGTACTTCACACCATTGTGCCTCCATCACACTTCACCAAGTACTGTTGGGTATTTCCTTTTCTTCTTCAAGTTAGCAAATTTAATCCTGTAACCATGACATTTTAGCAGCTTTAACAGTTAGCCAACAGTTAGTCAGTCATTCAAAGGTGGAAACCAAATTCTGGTGCCCATGACAGCTTATCCAATATTGGAATTGTGCCCTGCTCTCTGCATTTTAAACCCAGGATACATGTTTAATTTAGTTCTAATCGACATTTAATATACCTTCAACATATTTAATGTTTCCTCATCACAGAAATCATATTACTGGTCAGAGCTCACCATGAGGAGTGACCTCCCTCCTCTCCTCACATCCATGCTAATTGAATTATCAGTTTGATTATGGTGAAGGTTTCTTTTTGTGTACAGTATGTCAGTGTGTGTGTGTGTGTGTGTGTGTGTGTGTGTGTGTGTGTGTGTGTGTGTGTGTGTGTTGGTTCTGATGTGAGACAGAAGCAAAGAAAAACACTTGCCATGTATTTACCAAGCTTCTATATGCACCTGCCCATATCAAACACAGAACCACTGCCACACATGCCCATAATGGATGCTGTCTATGCACATAAACAGAGAGAGAGAGAGAGAGAGAGAGAGAGAGAGAGAGAGATATAAAGACACACAGAGAGCACACACACACACACACACACACACACACACACACACACACACACACACACACACACACGCGCAAGCCTCCTCACACACATGCACACAAACTGCCATCACTGAAGCGTCACCAGGGAGACCAAGCTCGCAGCTGCTTGGTTCTGCTGCTCTGCGCACAAGTGCTGTGTTTCTGTCAGAAGCCATCGGCTCACTGGAGAGTCTCCTCTCCTGAGTTGAACCAGCTAAAACACACAGGCCGTCTCTGCTGCCGCCATTCACCATCAACATGCCTCCCCTCGGCCTGGCACAATCTGCAAGCATCTTTGTGCTCGCTGAGCAAACAACAACAACACACACACACACACACACACACACACACACACACACACACACACACACACACACACACACACACACACACACACACACACACACACACACACACAGATGTGAATTAGGCCTTAGTTGAAGTGGTTAGGCTTGTTCCAGCGAAGTTCAAAAGCATTTGTTATTGTAGTTGTGTAACATGTTTTTTTTTGTTTTTTTTTCCTCTAGTGGTCCAAACGAGCTTTGAAATATTTGGCATGACTTATTTAGAGCTATACTCCAGTAATTCCAATTAGTCATGGTTTTGGTTGTTTACGAGGCCCAGCCCAGATTCTGTCCATGTGCGCTGAGCGGAGCAACTGCTCCAGTCCTGTTCGCAAACAGAATGATATGTCTGCTGTTCTTCCCTCCTGACAATCAAAGCTAAACTGTATTTTTTTTTATTTTAAAAATTAAATTGCTTTTGTTTCGCTTTTTTCCGCGGAGGCGCAAATAAACTAAGTCCAGGTTTCAGTTTAAATAAAGGCTGGCATAATGGATCCTCTGGGGCTAAGATTCTGGTTGCTACTCGTTCTCAGACCAAATCACTTTCCAAAATAACTTCTCTGTACATGTGTGGATGTGTACAGTATGTGTGTCCATGTGTGTGTGTGTGTGTGTCAGGGAGAGTGTGTGTGTGTGCTTACTTATTTTTGTGTACAAAACGTGTGTGTGTCTGTGTGTGTGTGTGTGTGTGTGTGTGTGTGTGTGTGTGTGTGTGTGTGTGTTTGTATCTCATTGTTCTATTCGTCCACAGGGAAGAAGAGAGGAAAAAAAGAAGCGAGCGCCTCTCCTCTCTTATCTCTTCCCATGACTGCACTGTACCTGTGTAATGTTTGGATATTCATTAAGCTGCAATGAGACACAGCTCTCCCCCCGGCTCTCCTCCTCTCTCCTGTGGGCTGGGGGATTACTCCAAGCTGTGGTGCCACGGAGAGAGAGAGAGAGAGAGGGGAGGGGTGTAGTGGAGGTCAAAAGGGGTTATGCAGGAGAAAAAAGCAGGGCTTTGCCTTCCTTCTCTCACAGGAAATGCACCAATGAGACAAGAGAAAGAGAGAGAGATAGGCTGCTATTACCACCGTGAAGAAAGGGTTACATTACACACATTGTCTCGACATGTCGTTTGCACACAATGCCACATGGATGCCA
>JAODXP020000024.1:14349764-14402264 GCA_027497455.2 Sardinella longiceps | reverse complement strand
TTTATTTATTTAGTACATGATGAGGAATTGCCTCATTTAAATAAAAACATCTCTGGAAATATCATTATCGTTCTTCAGATTGTCATTTGTATTTTTTCTTTCTTTTTATGGGTAGTGGTGGTGGGGGGAGTCAACTACTATTCGTTTTCATTAGGTACATAATATTTATGTTTTTATTTGAATAAATACAGAACAAGTAGCACTGCTTTTTACTGTTTCATAATGCAAAAGTACGATTATGCAGAAACATTAAACGTTAAATTCAAATTACCCCTATCTCCGGAAAAAGCATTTAAATATGCCATTACTGTTTTAGTGCTTATGGCTGCTGTGCTGTGTGTGTACTTCCCCGTAAGCGCTGGAGATTGCCAGGGTGAGGTTTTGTTTGCAGACCCTGGCTGGCGTTTTTGTGGTCCCTAAGGCCTCTCTCTGCGGCATGCAAGACTGCTGAGCTCAGAGCGTTTGTTTGTCCTGGACATTTATGGTCACTAAGCCATAATGTCTTACTTCTGATGAATCAGTGTTTTGTGATGACGCTCATGCGGCCGTCTGCTCCGCACCGCTACCCCCCCACCCCCATCCGATGACTCCTCCACCCTAACCACCTCTACTCCCCTCCCCACCCCCCAACACACACACACACACACACACACACACACACACACACACACACACACACACACACACACACACACATACACTCCTCCTTCCCTGTGTGAGAGCAGCCTCTAAGGGAAGGCGCAGACCTTGGAGTTTATACAGAGGTATTCATCAATGCTGGGGTATCGCTGTGTGTGCTGCACATACACAGGGCTTGATTTAAAACCCCCAAAAGCTTGCCAACAGAAGGCCTGCTGAGCTCTAGAAAACAACAACATCACTGACACACACTTAGGGAGGCTGAGAGTGGATATAGAGGGAGGATAGAGTTGAGTCTTAAAAAATAGCAGTCAGTGACAGTACATATAATCCTTTGTTTTGTGAATATAATTAAATACTTCTTTGAATTCTTTTTTATTATTATTATTATTATTATTATTATTATTTTTTTTTTTTTTGACAATTGATGGCCATTTGTTTGAAATTGAGAACAGGCTTGACAGCCCTTGAAAGGGTGGGGAAAAATGAGACAGGTGGTAGCCTACCATCTTAAAGCTTAGTCTCTGACAGACTGATATTTCTCAAGATGTTCAATTTAATTTTCAGTATCAGCCAGGACAAGCCTTGTGGAGCCAAGAGGGATCTTGGCTCAGTGCTGGAAAACAATTACTAAAACTGGCATCACTCACGTGTTAGTTCACACATTCAAGATGGCCAACTTGGAATACAATGGAACTTGTCAGTCTGTAACTATGCCATAGATGCAGCGTTAGTAGTAACAGACACATGGCTGTTGCACAGTTTGAGGCCAACTTGTGAGTTTCTGTCTCTCTCTCGGTCTCTCAGTCTGAATTGAGGAATCAGAGAGTAACTGGCATGTACTGTAGAAGTGAAGAGTGAATTGGTTAGTTCTCCTCAAGGAGAAATTCATCTTCACACTCTTAGCCTGACAAGCTAGTCTAGACATTAAAATGTACTGTATTGTCCGGCCACGAACGATAGACCAAAGTCAACCCTAGGGGCTGAATCAGCAGTTGTCTTTCAAACTGCCTCTGCACAACTCCACACTACACCCAATTAGAGTAGCAAGAAAAGTGACAAAGCTGATTCTAATGGCCACTGTTCTTGGCTTAGCCCACCCATAGACCTATCGAGCGTTGTGATTGGTCATCATCAATGCCTCTCTAAAGTCTTTATGGCTCATGGGTAGACATTCTGACTGAGCCAAAACTATTTGCCACCATTAGGGTATATCTAGATTTCTAGACTACAAAACTGTACAGATCATCCCATCATATTGCATAATATAGTAGGCCAAATTACATTATTGTAATATTTTATACTCATATGACAAAAAAGATTCTTTTATTCAAAGTAACTTACTAACAGTTAGTTTCTAGCCCAGTGGCAGATACAATTCAAACGATGAGAAACAGACAACTACGGTCAGGGGTGCTGCTGGAAATTTTGGGCCCTATGACACAAAATAATTTTGGGCCCCTCATTGATTTTAATATTCAATTTTTCTCTAGGGCCCCTGTCAGTGCCAGGCCCTTAGAATCATCCTAACTTCCCCCTGGCGGCCCCTGACTACGGTGGCCCAGTTGTTTGCCAGCTCCACTCCACCATGACACATGCAGACTTCACATCTTATCTGCCCCTAACTGGAGATGTGCTAACACGTCTGAACTCCCAGTAACTCATTAAATATTAAAGATTGCTAAGAGACTCATATAAACACATCAAAAACCACCAAGTAATGTTAAACACATGCTGAGATGGCAGTGTGTGTGTGTGTGTGTGTGTGTGTGCGCGTGTGTGTGTGTGTGTGTGTGTGTGTGTAAGTATGTGCGTGTGTTTTGAGGTGCGGTGTGCTAATGGTATTGTGAATAATTTGGGCCTAATTGACTTTTTAACCATGTGATTTACTGGCTTTTAGTGCATTGGTAATTCCCCTCCTCTGCCATGCAACAGTGACCAGATTGGCATTAGCAGTGCCGGCTGAAGCGCTCCTTTCACCCTCCCCGTCTCCATTGCTGGCTAAACTCTTTAATTGATTCCAGCGGACTGCATGCAAACCATGGCCATGGCTAAGCTCTGGCACTCAGCCAGATGCAGTTACTCATATGAAGAGATCAGGGTCGTGTTTTTGGTCCCCTTTTTTTCCGTGGCACATCTATCCCTTTTATTGTTTGATAATGAGTTTTTTTTTTTTTTTGGTCATTCCACTGAGACTTAACTCATTTAATGCGCGAAGAGGGTATAATATTTTTTCCCTGCTATTTCTTTTCTTTTCTGGGGTCATCATTAACGCAATTTGAATTAATCATGACTTTGATGAGCGTCTGGTCGCTCATGGAAGAAACACTTGCTTTATCAAATGATTTATTTCTTTGGGGCGGCTGACACTGAATATTTCTGAATTGTTTCAGCGAGAACTCAGAAAGATACCGTGCAATTAGGTCGGGTAATTGCATGTGCTGATAAATTTGCTGCCCCAGTCCCCTCTTGACCTCTTGGATATTTTGCACTTCTCATTTTTACAGGCTGTCTCACACTCCTGGGATTAGGAGAAAAAAGCAAAGGCACTTGCTAACTTTGCCCTGCTGAGTACATTCATCTGTTCACAACCTAAATGGAAAAGGTCACCAACAATTCCATTTTTCATAATAGCCCAACTGTTAAAAGCTTTTTGATTTATTTTTCTTCTTGCTTCACTCAGACCACATGACCGAATGCAGCGTTTCCAGTACAGAACAGCACATTGCATGTAAAGCGGTATAGACAGCGTGGCCACTGGGATTAACCCTTGGAGATGCAGAGAGTAATATCGATTGCAGAGGACGGCCATTTGTTTGCCCTACTTGTCTGTTGGAGGAATATGTGAGAAGGACCCTGTTGACATTTCTTGAGCCGAGAGATTCTACAAGACAAACATCTGAACTCCAGCCACAATCCATTATTCCCCCCCACATGCCCGACTGCATATGACATAAATTTGTAGGAAAATGTGTAGGAATACAATTAATTCTAAGGTCATGAGATTTTTTTATTATTTCGAATGCTTGTCCTAATATGAAGTGTGTTAATTCAATGTAATGAAAATCAGAAGCAGATTCATTGGCAAAGTATTCTTACAAACACAAGGAAGTTGACTACAGTACATTGAATACATTCAATGACCAAATACAGTATATCCTACAGATACTATGCAACAATATTCAGCATTATTCAAGCATAGCCCTGTTGCACAAGCCTGCCTATTGGACTAGATAGTGAGTGGAATGATAGAGGAACAACATAGACTGAACACAAACACAAATCTGATCGGGCAGTTTACATTGAGTCAACAGCACCACTAATTTGATTTCTAATGATTTTGTTGCCATTGACTTAGTAAAGTGCTCGTTCGCATTTGCGTTCGGCCTATCTTCCAAATTCATTAGTTTCACTCCCTATTTAGTGTAGTCAGCAGGATCATGCATCAGGGCTATGCTTGATTGACACTAAGCTATAACTTTAATACAATTATACATAATATTTAAGACAAAGTGCACATGGAGTGGGATGTGAAGTGCAAAAAAGCTTTTGAGCATTGTTATTGTAGCTGATGATACCATGATGACCAATCCCTTAATATTGTAAAATTATGGGATGGCATTATAGAGCATTATCAGCATTTGGTGCGTAAATCCCTACTGCATACTGTATATCCACTCTACCAGACATACTGTAGCATTTAGATAATTTCCTGAGAGGCTAATACACAAATCCTTGTTTTAGGAGGTATTTACATAAGCAACAGCATGGTATAATGTCAAATACTTCCTGAGATTACAACTCTAGAGTAACTCTGCAGAGGGCATGAATTTGCAAAGCACACTGCATGATACGTAGAAACCATGTTTGGAAATGGAAATTGCTTTTTCTTCCCAAAGAAGTGATTTCCCAAAGACTTTCATTTGCTTTGATATGTCCTCTCTCTCTCTCTCTTTGCACTCACTCACTCACATACAGAGACATAGCCAGACACACACACACACGCACACACACACACACACACACACACACACACACACACACACACACACACACACACACACACACACACACCCATTCACCAATCTTCCCGCCCTCTCTCCATCCCTCCTACTCTCTTCTTTCACCCTGCAACTCTGTCTCCCTCTCAAAAGTCTGCACATAGCACAACTGCAGGAGCCCTAAGTCGCAGATCCATTTTCTGCTTGACTGTCTCAGATACGGTCTCCTTGGTGACCAGTTTATGGCGCCACAAGTACTATTTCGCTGAATGGCATAATGAGATGTAAACCAGTGACTGGCTCTCAGCTGCATATTTTTCATACACAACCCTCGACTCGACACACACAGCTCCCTCTTTTAGTGGATGAAATTTCTTCTTTTTCATGGCATTGTGGTCTCTCATCCCATTTCTGCTACTGTTTTAGTCGCTTTGAATCTGTTGAATATCTCCTTCACCCAACGTTGAATGTCCGGACGTCCAGAGAGATTATGTTGGGCAGTTTGGTTACTGTATGTTGAATCCTTGATGTTCAGTACAGCCAAGTGTGAATGTGCGTTTCCAGAATATTCCCACACTGGCCTGATGAGTCAAGGATGGGTTTTGAACAAACTATTTGAAAATCCAGGCATCTTAAATAGCAATGTGCAAGTGTGCGAGTGATTATATTTGAGTCTTGTCAGATGTAGGGGTTAAAGTGTGTGTGTCTGGGGCACGGGGATGCGCAGTTCCGGCACCTCAGATAAATGAACAATATCATCAATGTGCTACCACAGAGACCAATCCACAAACACGCCTTAAATTTAAAATACACAACAGGAGGAACGATACACCCACCATGCACAATTGGTTTGTGGCAGTTGCAAGATGTGCCAGATGGCACCCAGTATACGGCTTCATGGTGTAACATGTGCTGTTACTATATAGGGGCCAATCAGCAATCAAGCCTAGCTGACAAGAAACCCATGTGCACCGTCGTTTGCACTCACGAGGGGTTGGACACACACCACAGCAAATCAAAAGCAGAACGTCAGGAAAGTAAATTTAGGGTGACAAAATGATGGTAGGTGGACTGTGAGCGCCTCGGTTGCAACCATTAGCCTGCCATTTCAGCTGTCTATGATCATTTCATCCCAGTTCTTCTAAGTGCTTGTCCTTAAACAACACAATCGAGCTAAATTGTTAAGGCTGATTTAAATTTGTATGCATGTGCGTGTGTGCGCATGTGTGTGTGTGTGTGTGTGTGTGTGTGTGTGTGTGTGTGTGTGTGTGTGTGTGTGTGTGTGTGTGTGTGCTTGCAGCCCTAATTCATCACTACGTCGTGCAAGTTGTTTGTGTGCAGTTCTATCTAAAGTCCAAATCCTAATCACACCCGGCTGTAGCCCATCTCTGTCCCCTCTCCCAGCATGCCCCCTCCCTCCCCCCTGTGCTCTCACTCTTCTCTTGTCTTCTCTCCTCCACACACTGCTGCTTGGCCTCCATCTCCACTCCGTCTGACCTGACTGACTGGTGCAAATCAATACACCAGCACCAGTGGCCCAGAGATGAGCTGCTCCAGAGGCCCTCAGACCCCCACAGCATCCTATAGACTCATGCAATGGCTATCTATCTATCTATCTATCTATCTATCTATCTATCTATCTATCTATCTATCTATCTATCTGTCTGTCTGTCTGTCTGTCTGTCTGTCTGTCTGTCTGTCTGTCTGTCTGTGGTGTTAATGACAGTTGTGTGTTTGTCACAACACAACACAGCATTAGCCGCAGAACTTGCCTTGATTCTCTAGTTGAGGTATCCTTTCTCTGGGGAAACACTTGGGGACAATACTTTAGCCCGATGCATCGAATGCTTTTACATTCTTTCAGCTTGTGCAAAGCCTCTGAAATCTATAGCATATGTGCTCCACCGTGGGAAGATTAAATGAGCATTTGATTAGTAGCACTAGGCAACATCAGGCTAACAATCTTACCTGCCACAAAGTTATCACAAAAAATACTTTGAACTCAAGTAAGTAAAGCTTCTCTTGGTACCCTGAAGAAAACAAATAACAAAGACAAAGCACTAACAGAACTACCTACCAGATGGTCAGAGAGAGAGAGAGAGAGAGAGAGAGAGAGAGAGAGAGAGAGAGAGAGAGAGAGAGAAAGAGAAAGAGAGAAAGAGAGAGAGAGAACTAAAGTTTGCATTCACAATCTTAGAGAGGCCCAGTGTAACTTGAAATCAAATGTCTTCAGCAATGCAGACATTGCAAACCTTGAAGACTCTCCTCAGCCCAAACAATGTCTACTCTACAAGATTGACACCTGACTCAGTCTGTTACTTTTTTTCAGTCAACCTCAGACTTAGCAAGCTTAGATTTCTTACTTATTCTTACTTATTAAATGTCTTACTTATTTACTTACTTACTGTGTTTCATTTTACTCTGCACTTCTCAGAGACAGTCTATTCGCCTGAAGCTGCATCTTCAATCATAATGTACTGCATGTCCTGAACTCACTGCAGCTGGTTCTCTTCTCGTACTCACTTGGCAGACTTGATTAACAGCTGTGCATGTGAGAAATAATTAATTTGATATATAAATAGAAATATATAAAAATATATATAAAAAGGAAAAAAAAATCCAATGGAACACAATGTACATACTGTGTCTGGGTTTCAATGACATATTGCTTGAGGGGTTTATACCTGTCACTATAAACACTATCCTGACATGAAGGCTTTCTGTAGTGGTCAATTTGTTCTTCTTCTCTGCTATTTGTCCAGTATCAATTCCCGATTTGAAACATCACAAGAACCAATGCGGTAAGTGTCACTCTGTGCAGTAGAAGTTTATCTGTGTGTGTGTGTGTGTGTGTGTGTGTGTGTGTGTGTGTGTGTGTGTATTTGACACATGGAGCATGTGTGCCATGAGACTTAACGCTCATCTGTTCGAGAGCACAGACTAAACAAAATTGTTGTGACGAGAAAAAAAAAAAACAGCTTGTACTGAGCACACAGCGCTCACAAAATAAACAATAATCGAGACTATAAAAATCGACATTGAACAACAGCTACATTGAAATGCTCATTGTAAAGCAATCTACAACAGTCATAAGGCCAATGGCTATGCTATGGCCGTCATGCAGCACAATCTAGCAGACAAATGACTTCTGCAATGAGGTGTTTGTGGGATGAGCCTGGGTGAAAATTGGATGCGGCGAGATGCTCAGCAGTCCTGATGCATTTCACACTTAATTTGTCCCTTTATCTATGAAGGAGGCTGAGACGATGGCACAAACAGACTCTGCTCATGCAGCGAGGGTTCAGAATGGCAGGGGTGTCGCTTGGTTTGAAAATAATTTGCCAGGAAGCTATCTCTGTGTGGCTTGTGCCTTATGTTTGGGTTACAATAGAATAGTGTTTTTAAAGAACATAAATACAATACTCTTTGTAATTTTTTCATTCTTAGTATTACATGTACCATTTATTCAAATGTTTATGTTTGTTAGTAATCTATGCTGGAGGGCTTCTCTTTGTATGCCAAATTTCCCTCCTATGTAATTGTATGATTTCCCATTATTCCTCTGACAAATTCACACTCATATAAAGAGAGATTTCACCATAAAAGAATGATTTATAGTGAGCACCTATATAGAAAAGAGCCAGGAAGAGAGATGGACTGAACAAGAATTCTGATGAGAGAGAGAGAGAGAGAGAGAGAGAGAGACAGACAGAGAGAGAGAGACAGACAGCGAGAGAGAGAGAGAGAGAGAGTGAGAGAAAGAGAGAGAGAGTGTGTGTGTGAGAGAGAGAGAGATTTGTGATGGCTGACAGAGACGACTACAATAGCTCCGTAGCTCTAGTGCAGCAGAGCTTCTTCCTCTGCACCTCTGCGTCCTTCTCTGTCACAGGCAGGATCAATAGATGGCACTGTTCTCTTTCCCGCTCGTCTGGCCTAGTCTTACAGGCAGGCAGACACTGATGACTGGAGCCCATGCACCCTGAGCTGGATGATTAACTAAATCACACTGCTTTTCTTTCTCTCTACCACCCCCAACCCCTCTCCCCCCCTTTCCCACCCCTCCCTCAATCTCTCCTCTAGTTAAAGAAACAGCACAGTCAATGATATGCGTCGGCTCGGCTGCCAAAGAACAAGTCTCTTTACAGGCATTTTTTTTTATACGGCAGCTTGTTAAGGAAAGCGTTGTAGTTTCAGTCTCGTCAAGGCACCATAAAAGTGAAATGGGCTTTTTGCCTGGTGCGGTGCTGGCTCACCTGGGATTCATGTGCAAAAGCCTGATGAAAACTCCAGTCTCAAAATGAGAAAACAAGGGAGCTATTGGTTTTACAATGAATCACAAGGCAAATTGATGACATTCATGATTTCCCTTCCCCCCCCATCTCTCTCTCTCTCTCTCTCTCTCTCTCTCTCTCTCTCTCTCTCTCTCTCTCTCTCTGTGGGCAATGTGTGAGAGATCAAAGACTAATGCTCACCCACCTCCCACACTCAGTAGTCCATTAGCATACTGTACTGTGCAGCCTGTGTCAAAGACATGTTTTCCTATGCGGACATGGATGCAATGTGCCACCCATCTTTAGTTGTTGAATAATACCAACATCAGCACCCCCACAAGCACCACCACTGAACATGGACTCCTATTACCCACTCCATCCTGAGCTGTAATTAAGGCACGACCACACTGTGAATGCAGTAATGTCAACCATTTGGGCAGCGCATTTGAAATGCATTAGTTGTTTCTGCAATGATAACACCCTGGTGCTACATAGTGCTTTTGTTTTTCCTCCTCGAAAATCGTTTCAGTGACTGATTGCTTGGCTTGTTATTAGGTAATTATAGACAGAACAGGGCTTACCTGGTAGATGTGCTTCTGGCCTGTGTGTGATCTCGGGTCTCAGTGTTTGTCGTCTGTTTGAGTCAGGTCATAGAGGACATTATGCCTTTTTTTTTTGCATCTTCTCATAATTCAGAGACAGCTCATATATATGTATTTTTATTTATTTATTTTTTTCAAAATATTGTGTGCAAGAAATGCCTGTGTATGTGTGTGTTTGTATGTGTATGTGTGTTTTTGTGTGAGAGTGTGTAAAATGTCAGTGTGATTTGTACTTACGTGGACTGTGACAGTAGTGATATTCTGTTGATCCAAAATACAAGACAAATGCCACAGAGACACGTTTTCCCCTGTAACAAAAACCTCTCCACATGGCACAGAGCTAGCTGTCAGAGTAAAAAGTAAAAAAATACTGCACAGTGGCCGAGAGCAAATAACTGCATCGATCACCTATGTAAGGAGTATGTGCAACAATAGCCTGCCTTGCAATGAGTGGCATCACCACACCTTCTGAAACAAACGTGTAACCTTGGGCTGCTGTTCTCTTTCTCAAGGGAGCCTTAAAAAAAAAAAAAAAAAAAAAAACAGGAGTGGCTGAGAAATAGCTTCTCCATAAGATGTGCTCTTTTGTTTCTTCTTTTTTTTCAGTTTGTCGAAGCTTTGAAATAAAAGTCCATCCTTGTGAAAGCAGTGATTTATCAGTGGAGGGGGAGAAGTCTAGGGTGGGGTTTTGGATGCAAATGAAGGGCTGGGTGGCCTGGACTGGAGATTATTACCTGGTGCAGTGGACAACTGTGGAGATACAGTATCTGTTGGAGTGCTACTATTCACCTTATTCCGCGGGTAAACATGGGGACTGCCTTGATGATTGTCTTTCAACATCCGGTCTAGCAACACATTGACTTAGCGTTGTGATATATGATGTTTTAATGGTCTGATATAAGTGGTCTTACTATGAAGTTGTGCTCACTAAAGTCAATAAAGTCAGTACAGTTCATCACAAGATATAAAATTATGTTTTCAGCAGTAAAAATGGTGTTTTGTGATTGTGGTATTTCATGAAAATTACGTTGATGTGAATGAGAGGCAGCGGCTAATGGAAGTTCCAAGACAATCGGAGGACAGTCACGGAAGAAAACATGCATAAGGTGAATAGGTAAGCTAGGGTTGGAGACACCAGCTACAGTGAGCCCCACTTTGTCAGAACAAACAAACAGTCACAGAGACAATGGCCACACTGCATCACCTCCCTCCCCACCCACCTTGGGACCCACCTCCACATCACTGTAAGCATGTGACAGTTTGTGTTACATGGAGATATATATGTCCAGTAGCACCTCCTTCTCAAAATGACTGTTTTTCCTCTTTTCTGCCTACTGTATTCACACACACACCCTCTGCCTCTCTTGTTTTATCTGTAACACACACACACACACACACACACACACACACACACACACACACACACACACAGACACACACACACACACACACACACACACACACACACACACACACACACACACACACACACACACACACACACACAGAGAGAGAGAGAGAGGGGGAGAGAGAAAGAGATATGGTGATGACATGCAGTCTGTTGGAAGAGTGGAGGATTATGAAGATGTTTGTGCTCTAGTTACATAAGCACTGTCTATTGTACAAACATGAAGTATGTGCCTAGTGATTAGGGTCAATGAGGAAGCATACCATAGCTAGATACAATTAGTTCTGGTCAGACCAAAGACATTAAAGGCATCACTTCAGAGAAAGGCTGATAACATTATCTATAGGCATTGTCAGGTTAATTTAATGATTTGGTCTGACAAACCGAATCCTCGACTTGATCCTGTTACTAAATCTTCATCAAAAGGATATCTTGGTGGTTTTTGTATACGGGTCACATCCTGTTCTTGTTCTGATCTTTTGAGACTGATGTTTACCTTAACGTATTTCTATATGTGTTATTTATTTTGTGATGGCCTCAGGCTATGTGCGGGCAAGGCTATCGTATGTAATCTGATGCTCACTAACAAGGATCAAAGGAGCATGGATGTTGATAGGCTAGATGGTGCGTGAGTGAGAGAAGGAAAAAACAGGATGTGTCACACACATACACACACACACTGGGATAGAGACGGAGAGTGTGAGAGAGTGCTTACTTGTTTGTGTGTAAGAAAGAAGTGGTGTGTGTGTGTGTGTGTGTGTGTGTGTGTGTGTGTGTGTGTGTGTGTGTGTGTGTGTGTGCACGCGCATGTGTCCCTGTGTGTCATTATTCTGTTCACCCACCATGGGGAAGAGAGGAAATGATCAGAGAGCACCTCGAGAGAAAAGCCCTACAGAAATGTTTAGCACTTGGAGCTCACACACATTCCTACCTGCGGGCAAGGCCTGAATTCTGAAACAAATGACATCATCCCATTCCAGCCAAGAATGTATGGAATATGTGTGACCATGTTTGCGTATAATCTGATATTAATCCTGGCACAATGTTGAATGAATAATTCATTAGAGATGAAACTTGCTCAGGGCTATTTTTTCATCTGTCTAATGTTCTCTGAAACCATGAAAAAAAAAAAAAAATCATTACTGCATGTGTAAACAATTCCTTATTATAACATTGCTGAAATGTAGTGAATTAAAGTTACTTTAATTTAAAATAAAAATAACTCCAGTCTTGGTCTTATTTTTTTGCAAAGCACTCAAGTAGAAAGGTCAAATTATTTTGGTGATAACAAGCCAGCATGAGGAAGAAAAATGTCTAAAATTTTAAAATTCACATGCATCCAAACAAACACAGTCTGTATGCTGGTCTTATGAATCTCCCTTGTTGCCTGTGTTTGGCTCTCAAATTCCAGCTCAGCGCACACAGGGTAATAAGATAGAAGTAAATTCACATTTGTTTTCTTTTTTCTCAAACACAAGTGAGCACACATTGTTTATTTGACCTCTCTCTCTCTCTCTCTCTCTCTCTCTCTCTCTCTCTCTCTCTCTCTCTCTCTCTCTCTCTCTCTGTCATTCCTTATCTTTGTTTCCAAAATTCTGCATCTTCCTCTCCATCCCTTGTTTCTATTCTCACTTTCATTTAGTCTCTCTCTCTCTCTCTCTCTCTCTCTCTCTCTCTCTCTCTCTCTCTCTCTCTCTCTCTCTCAAGTACACTAAACCCCTTCAAAATATCATACTAGCCTACAGTATTATCTCACTCTCCATCTCTTCCTCCCCCCCTAATTACACTGCCCTTCTCCCCCTCTCTCTGCAGTGACCCCTTCAGCAGTCTCCACTGGCTAGGCATAGCATATGCAGGCTCCCTGGAGGCTCGTGTTGTCCAGCCGGTCTCTACCTTTCCCAGTGACAGTTTGATCAGTGTGCAGGGTCTTGCATGGATACACGCAATCAGTGGAGGAAGGGTGAGCAGGCCCACAGTCTACGTGCAAAGCCCAGTGGGAGCTAAACAAATGCATTTATCAGCCACCACTGCTGCTGCCTTTAATGAAGACCGGTCTGTTATTTTCATAGACAAACCACCCAGGCTTCGTGGGAAGTCTTAACATTAAGGCAATGACTCGAGACTGGGAATGTGTGATTATCTGGGGAATAAAGAGAAATAATGTAAGTGTGTTTTGTGTGTTTGTGGATAGGTGGGGGTGGATATGCTTTGCGGGGAGTGCCTGATGTCTCTCTCTCCCTCTCTCTCTACTGTCTGACATTGTGTGTGTGTGTTATAATGGCACTGCTTAATGACATACCAGCAGGCTTCTATTATGATAATATGAAATGGTGTAAGAAATGAAATGTACCTTATTGGTTAATCCATATTTATTCCCCAAACACTTCCTTGTCATTCCTCCGGAACAAATTGCCCAGCTTAAATATGACAGGTGTAATGTGGTGTGCTGTCTTTAACAAATCTGCCTGAGCTTACTGTAATGGTGTAGGGTCTTATCACCTGCTGAGATGGGGTTTAAAAGACACAACATGCTTCTGTGAGGCTTTTAGTACTTTCTGAATCATGCCCTATTGTGCTATGTAGTGTGTGTAGGAGTCATGAACTGGGATGTCTTTGAATCCCCGTTTTTCACTCAACTCTGTTTGGTATGTTGTTTAAAGTAACATTATGTGATCCTCACCACAATTTCAGGTATCCTTTTTTATCAGATCATTAATTGTGGGCAATCTCCAAACGAATTTGGATGGACTGTTAAGGCCTCTGCAAACCAATAGCATAGCAGGGCACTTTGGAATTCGACAATTTTGTTTACCCCCACACACCTGCAGCTCACTATAGGCAACAAACGATATGGAATCACCATGGATGTTCTGAATTGCTCCCACAAAATAGACTTCAATGGAAATCAACAGGGTTGGTGTGTGGGGTTGCATTGAAAACAATGAAATAGAATGATGGAAACAGAATGCTCCCAACTTTGTCGGAGTCGGTTTGTGGACCCCTTCATTCAGGTATCCAGGATATGCACTGTGCAGTTCTGGGTGGAGGGCAGGAAACCACTAACCTCACTCATGTCAGATGCAGCAAACATCTCATGTTGCGTCCATTGAAAGGGATTTAAGGACCGAAATTGAATGGAAGGACCAACCAGGAGACTAGAAATCGCGTTGGATCACAGGATGCAACAGGTAGGTTTCGATGTAAATGGTTGAAGATGACAGACGAGTGGTTTGTCCAATTATATGCAGGATTTTTTGATGACATCTAGTCTTCTGAAACAAATCTCTTACGGAGCAAATTCAGATGGAGTAGCCTGCTTGCAGCTACGAATCACCTGATGTGAGTGAGAGTGCAAACCACCGCCAGCGCCATCGTGATCCGGATCACCACCAAAATGTAATCACTTGTTTTTTGTGACATTTCCAACAACTCCACAAAATTTCATCAAAATCCGTTCATAACTTTTTGACTTATCCTGCTGAGAAACAGACAAACAAAAAAACAGACAGACAGACCAGCGCGACCGAAAACATAACCTCCATGGCGGAGGTAATAAAAATGAAACCCTTTACAGCTTTGCCATCAAACACAATTTAGCAAAAACAAAATAATGTTGCATTAACAATTCCACATTGAAAAAAAAAAAAATTGGGGTAAAAACAACACTAACTGACCACCTCCAATTGCCATTTTCATAATTTATATTCTACCTCCGACACTGTGGCATGTAGACAGCAGAAACAAGCAAGCCCATAAAAAACAAAGCAACAGCCTCATCATGTTCAACATTGTTTCAAAGACTAAATTAAAAATTTCAGAGCCATGTTCTACCCTTCTATTCAGAGGCTTCAAAGAGGAAATGAGTTTTCATCCCTGTGTTTCTGCTGTCCTTTGTAAGTACTCTCTGCCTCTTCCCAGGAAATCCATTTGACTTAGTTCTCTTGAAAGCTCCAGCAGCAAAAGAAGTCAGCTGCCGCCATCAGCCAATTAATATAATGATAATTTTAAGAAGCTAATTAGAATGATCGATTATTAACAGTCCTGTTGTGCTTCCCCTGAATCATCGTCTGCGGGGATGATTTCAGTCAAATGGCTCGGAGAAGATCAGACATGGGAGGCTGATGCAGTTGCTTCCTTTTTATCATGAAGGAGACTCAGAAGTGAAGTGCGGTGATTAATTTCACAAAAATAACGGAGCTAAGATGGCTTTTTTTAAAGTAGGAAATTTCAACTACGACGACAAGCCAACCATTAGCACCCATCTTATTTCTTGGAATTACCCAGACAGAACATAATAAAAATATCTGTGGTGTTCTGGTGCTTTTCAGAGGAGGCAATTATCAAAGAAAACAAAAGAACCGCGGGCCGACAGCCTTCTTTTGAGGCCTAGGAAGATGAAACAGTCTTTTTCTCCAGGAGCCAACTTTCCGTGGTGAAGTGCACTGGTGAGGCATAAAAAAGATGGGATGAGGGAGGAAAAGAAAAAAAAAGAAATGAAAAAAGGGGGGTTGGGTGGGAGGAGGAGGGGTAGGAAGGGGGGTCATGCATCTGAATTTCATGAGCGGGTCTCTTTGATGAGCCTTTCGCTTTGACAGAGGTGATGAGTGGGGGTGAGAAAAGACCCACATTAACGTACAGCCCACCCCAATCTCTGATAGCTGGGGATCTCACAAGCCTTAGGGAAACTTAACTTGCATATGTTATGGAGCCAAAACAAGAGTGTCTGCACCTTTAGAAATGTGGAAACATGGGAGTGCTGCATGTCACATACGCTCAAAGGCCTTTCATGTGTGTGTGTGTGTGTGTGTGTGTGTGTGTGTGTGTGCATGTGTGTGTGTGTGTCTGAATGTGTATGCATATACACTACAGTATAGTTATAAATGAGTGACAACTGTGAGAGATTTGTGAATATTTGTAAATATGTGAAAATGTTATTTTGCTGTGCTGTGTCTGTTTGCAAATGTAAGTTTTCAGGGAAGAATATGTTTATAGAATGAGAATGAGAGGGCAACATATCACACAGACGTAGTGTGTGTGTTTGTGTGTGTGTGTGTGTGTGTGTGTGTGTGTGTGTGTGTGTGTGTGTGAGAGAGAGAGAGAGAGAGAGAGAGAGAGAGAGAGAGAGAGAGAGATAAAGACCAAAATACATTTTTATTTTACATGCTTGCATATACTTGCATATATGTATATCTGCATGTACTTATATGTGCATGTCTTGTCAGTTTGTCTGTCCATACATTAAAACCTATTTGTGTGTATATGTCTATGTTAATGCAGGCCTTGCTTTGTCGCCATGTTGGCTGCCTGTGTGTCCTCACATTTAACGGAGGTCCACAAGGGGCCAACAAACAGGGAGTTCTCTGATGACCTGACTTTAAGTTATTGACAATGCCGCTGATTAAAACGAACAACACGGCTCTCCTCGCTTCATAATCAACACAGGATTAATTGCGCCACCATAATTGGGGAGACATAATCTAATTAGGGGTCCTGTGCAGGCCTCACACGCATTTGATGAATCCACTCCCCGGGCTGACGCCAAGCAAGCTCCAAAAGAGCAATGGAAGTGGCTTTGAGATCAAACGCCGCTTACAATGGGGTTTGTCTCTGGTGTTACGCCAATAACACAAACAGTCTCAAAGGCAACACTGGTTCGGTTGTCAGCTGGGCTCTAATGTTTTTAGAGAGGCAAATTCATAGTCCAGTACAATTCCACAGAGATGCAATTGCTTGGTCACATATTAATTGAAGTACCCTCATCATGGTCTAGTAATGCGCTAAGTTCATTAATTGAGCTATTGCGTTATAATAAACAGTTCACAGGTAACATGTTTTGTCATGTGGGACTATTCCTAATCATAATTTAATAAATGGCTCTATTCACTTTCAATTCATCCAGTCTGCACTTCTTTTCCTGTAATGACCAGTAGACAATCCATTATTCCTTACATAGTTATAATTCTTAGCACATACTGTAAATACAAATGGTTTAACCCTAATAACTGATCAAACTTTAGAGTATATTATCCTCTCTCTCATATATACTTTAGAGTATATTATCCTCTCTCTCAGACACTAAAGCTAACATTATAGTACCCCTCTAAGATCAGAATGGCTTGTAATAAGAGTGTGGGTTGGATGAGACTGTTGGTGATGCATCATCATTGTTCTATCAAATGTAATAGCAATATTATACCTTGAAATGGTCCCAGGTCCCCCTAAACTTTGCAAACCTAATCAAAGTGCATCAACTGCAACCTTACCATCAAAATAAACAATATGAGGCAGCTTACTTTAATAGTCACAGGTAACTGCTTTCATACCAGACTCCATAATTACTTCAAGATTGATTTCCGTGCTGTGATAATGGGTGACAACACTGTTGTGTGTGTGTGTGTGTGTGTGTGTGTGTGTGTGTGTGTGTGTGTGTGAGTATATGTGAATATGTGTATTTGTGTGTGTGTGTGTGTGTGTGTGTGTGTGTGTGTGTGTGTGTGTGTGTGTGTGTAACCGTGTGTGTGTGTGTGGTGAGGCAGAGAGTGAGAGAATGTGTGTTTGTCTGTCTAGGATTCCAATCAATCATGAAATAAATACACTCTGCTGTCGCTGAGTAAGCAGGTACCACTTCCTGTAAAGCCAGCATACATCCTATTTAAAACACGAGACTCCACAGGAGTTATACTGACATGTCAGCTAAGATTCACATTATTACAGGTGCAAGGGGATAAATTACCAACGGACTTCTTTCTTTAAAAATGGCATGAAACATACATATCTAATATTGCAGTAGAGAGGGGAGAGATATAGATATAGCAGCCATTTTTTTTTGGTCCAAAGCTAGCTTCTGAAAGGCATGCAAAAAATTGTGTGAGTACCAACTGTACAGCTGGCCCGAATAAAACTTCTAGCTGCTACATTTTCCTGGCGCTTTTGTGATTAATAATGTACTAAGGCTAGTAATATGAGGCTGTGAAAGCTCTTCTCACTTTTTCGCAGAGTTCTTGTTAGGTCACAGAACTACATAATACATAGCCTTGGCAGGCTGGGAGTGATTGCGAGTGAAAGCATGATTCCAACATATAGAATTTGATTAATTTGAAGATGACATCAACACCTCAAAATGAAGTGCATTCAAACAATATGTGAACTGTGTTTGGTGTCATCATTCCATAGCTGTATAGCTTGAGGAACATGGTTTTGATAATGGGGACTTTGTGTGAGGGGTACCATGTGTGTGTGTGTGTGTGTGTGTGTGTGTGTGTGTGTGTGTGTGTGTGTGTGTGTGTGTGTGTGTGTGTGTGTGTGTGTGTGTGTGTGTGTATGTGTGTGTGTGTGTGTGTGTGTGTGTGTGTGTGTGTGTGTGTGTGTGTGCCTGTGTGCACTTGTGTGTGTGCTTGTGTGTGTGTGTCCTTGAATCAGTCCAGCTCTAACCACAGAACTTATCTTGATTCAGAGTTGAGTCAAGAGTCTCTTTTTCAAACTTTCAACTCAATTATTACTTCATACTGACTTTAGGAGAAAACCTCTACGGCCATGAAAAATATTCACTTTGGAGAATAGATCCATTTTGCACACTCAAGGAAGGCCTTCTCTTGATAAGAAAACAAACAACATGAGTGCAAGAGAGAGAGAGAGAGAGAGAGAGAGAGAGAGAGAGAGAGAGAGAGAGAGAGAGAGAGAGAGAGCGAGTTACATGCAGATGTGTGATGAGATGCTTGGCAAGGAAAAAGCAGTAGGCGCTGAGTGGAATACTCGGTAGCTATTGACAGGACAGTGTCCTCATCCTTGATCCTGATACTGAAGTAGAGTTTGTCTTCTGAGCTTGACCTAATGTGGCATGGCGTGACACACAGCAGAGCACGATGCTGCAGGGGCTTCTGGGAAATGGCTGCTGCTCCATTCCTCCAGTCGTCAGACAGAAGTCCCTCTGTGCGGAATTGGCACAGTCTTCATCCCCTGGTCTCGCCCTCCTCCTCCTCCTCCTCCTCCTCCGGTCCCTGCCTTTCACTGCCATGCTACTGAAGTGGTGCCAAGGTGCCCACGGGGCTAATACCCCCCACACACCCCCACCAACCTCCTCTTCCCTCCTTGTCTTGTCCCCACAGTACCCCACACCCAGCCATCCTCTCTTTAGAAAGGCAATGAAACATTTCATGTCACTTCATGTCACATTAAACAGGCAGCTCCTACAAGTACTTATTTCCCACATTCCTCCCCCCCCCCCCTCTCTCTCTCTCTCTCTGACACTTTCAGCATAAATGTAGAGGTTTCAAACCAGAGACAATTTAGCTGACAGTGAAATAAAATGTATATAGAGTATTTTCCTAACCCAGGAACTCCACCCACAATTAGTAAGATTGACATCCCACACTAAACGGCGGGGCCATGGCACAAAAAGGCCTCTGGACAACACAGTTATCCAATTACAAATACTTTTTATGGCTCTTGGCAGACCCAACGATGGCCATATAAAGCTATGTTAGACGAAAACATAAACAAAAACTTAGCCATGGGTTTCATGTTTAGTATACTCAGATGGAAGATATGATTTTTCTTGGCGGCACTACTCACCGCCTCTGAATCTTTCGGGGTGTCCAACCACTGCGGGTTCTCATCCCTGCATTTAACCGCAATTCTCATGAGAACGTGATGTCATAAAATCTTAATGACACATGACATTACTTAGTCATCATGACGTGTAAGCCAATTGCTCCAACATTGTTTAACGTGTTTATAAAACAGTTATGGACCTAATGAAGCATGGTTCAATTTCCATTTATATTTCCATTATCTAACATTAACACCCCCTTTGGGCTCACTTGCCATGAGGTCATCCCCAGAACTTCCACGCTGCCGCATGTGAGAGTTGCCATCTCCAGAGAAAAGTATCCAGCTATGCTCTTGACACAAACAGAGATCTTAGTCACCCACAAAACGCTCCTCCCTCCCCTGCCTCCCTCCCTCCATCTCCTCTTTTCATTATTTCCTTTCTAACGTTTTTTTCATGCCTCAGACAGATGGTGTCTGTGTCACTGTGAGACAACTAATTTCCTGGGATATTTACCATTCTCCAACAAAATTTCTTATTCACAGCAATAACGCAGCCTGACAGACATTTAATCTGTGAAGGAGGATTTTTTTCTCCTCCTCTCCGTCTTCTCCCTGGGCCCACCACTCAGGGCATTCTTTATGATAAAGGGCAGATATGGTCTGGACCTGGAACAGGCTGGTATTTCTCTCACGTTTAAACAGAGAGAGAGAGAGAGAGAGAGAGAGAGAGAGAGAAGGGTCCAGAGGGGGACTCTCAGTGTGTAGATGAAATGAAAGGTTCTTTTTGTTTGAACAAATCATAACAATGGCCGGCATTGGATCATCTGTCACCTGTGCTGCTTGATCTGCAGGCATATGATACCTGCTCATTCTGATCTCGAGGCTTGAAAGTGAAGAATTTCCCTGGTCTACTCTTCTAAGCCTTTATCCTACTTTTTTTGGTCACATTTACTATTTTGTTAATTCCAGTGCTGTGTGTGTGTGTGTGTGTGTGTGTGTGTGTGTGTGTGTGTGTGTGTGTGTGTGTCTGTGTGTGTGTGCGTGCCAGGCCATAAACCCTTACGTGCAGCATCTTGTTGTGTAACTGAGAACTCTGCCTTAAACCCAAGAGAGTTACATTAGTAATAATACACAAACGTTTTTTTGTGTGGAAGACACACACACACACACACACACATACACACACACACACACACACACACACACACACACACACACACACACACACACACACACACACACACACACACAGAGCGAGAGATAGACAGAGGGTGTGCCTGATGCCAAACATGATCCATACACCATCTAGCCTCTGGCTGCCTGTGCCGCTGTGCTTGAAAGAAAGAGAATGCAAAGACGTTTCAAAGAATGCTTTGAAGTGACTCCCTCCGCTTACTAAAATCCGGTCAAGGTGCAGTCAGCTAATCAGATAAGCCAGCAATTATCTGGTGTGGAATCTTAAAATCGTCACATTGATCGACAGAAGTCAAGAAATGATGGCGGTGCAAGGCTGAGTAGACTGTAATTAAAACTGGGCTTTTTGCTGGCGGAACCATGATTGCAATTATGGTGAAGGACAGCCTGTATTGTATGAGAACGAATATGATTACAAGCTATTGTTCAAGAGGGAGCGAGTCATTATAACTAGGCGAGGATGAATAAAAAAAAAACAAAAAAAAAAAAAAAAACGCTTAGTATCTGCCTCACAGACCATACAGACGCAGCAACATTTGTGATCGTGCGCTCTGTCTTTGGTCTGTAACTTAAACACGTATTTATTTTATACTTCTTTCTTTATACCTTTCATGCCTCCACTGAATTCCCTTGTTTTATTAGAACCAGGGCACGCATGTTAGGGTCAAGTAAGTGTGTGTATTATTACCGGATAAATGTGCTGTAAAATGGACAGTTAATAGGTTTAATAGATGACAATATTTCACAATGTTTGTTTTCAATAAAATCTTCACACAATTACCAGCAACTTGGGCTTATCTTTGGTTCACGCATCGGTGGAAGCATAAAGGGCATTTATGGGCCAGTTAAATAAAAGAGTGAGGTATTAACCAGCACAAGTTGTATTGATTGATTTGGGCTTGTGGACGGACGGGGGGATTAAGTGTGTCCCGGTGCAGAGGTGCTTCCTGCTCCTGATTTGTTTAAAGGGACTCCCCTGTGCGCTGACCTCACCGCACCTCGGGGGAGAGGAGAGGCGAGTGGTGACATTAATTACCCAATTAAGAAAGCGGATTACCTTCTGCTTGATTTAAAGCTGGAGAGTGTCGCTTGCATTATCCCTTACCCTTGAGGGAGATATGGAGCTGCCCACGAGACCACAGCTCCACTTTTCTTGGCTAATCCCGACGCCGTACCTCTGAGACCCGACGCCACTGCACCTTTTACTTCCTGAGCAGCTCTGCCTCTTCACTTCTCAGCTCCGTGCTTGTTGTCGTCGTTCTCGGTCCCTGCGTCTGAGACATCTTTTGTTTCTCTTTTATTCTGGTTGACTGACCATTTATGGTCTATGATTCTGCCCTTACTTCAGAAATATAAACAATGCTAGCCTTGGTAGATCTGCTGTCTGTTGTTCAAATTCATATGAGCTCACCATATACACTGTAGATGCATTATTTATATGGAAAGTGTGCATGTTGTGTGTGTGTGTGTGTGTGTGTGTGTGTGTGTGTGTGTGTGTGTGTGTGTGTGTAATGCACTGTACAGTATTTATGCTAATGGAGGTGCTTGTTATTTCCATTTGTCATATTGTATTATTCTTTATTCATGGCATGAAAAAACATTATAGAATGTTATACACTGACCTCAAAAGCCAAACGGCTCAGCTGATAAACACACAAACATGTACACATCCCTCCACCTATGTACTGTGTCTAAACCTTTGTTTGTTATCACTAATCCACATCCACTTGCATGCAATAGAAATGAGATGCTGCAATAGCTGGCAGTCTATCAGAACTGAAATCACATGCAGTTATGCAACCATCTCACAAGAGCCAAGCTAAACAAACAACCCTCTCCAGCAGCCTTGAGTATTGATTTGGCCTTAGAATCCCCGTCCTCTAGGCCACTCTAGGCTCTTATTGCTCCCCTTCTGCTCCTAACCTTCTGGAGGGCTTCTCTGCTAGCCAGAAGCTAACCCACAGCAATTTATAGGACTTATAAAGCCCATATGTAGCTAACGTTATTCTCTGGGTATTCTTATGCATTAATAATGCATATACATACGATGTATCTTATTAAGGTTGTTAATCTTTGGTATGTAATGGATATTTCAACTCTGGTTTAATGGCTCTCATAGTGCTGTGATGACGCTGGTGCTTCTAGAAATATGACACTTTTTTACAACTAGGAAACATTAGACAATAAAATACGGTAGGCGTATTGGTCTTATAACATATTTATTTGTGTCTTCAGAAAGACTTGCTTGTGTGATACTTACTAATGTGAGTGCTATCTAAATGGCTGGCGAGACAAGGTCTGTTCAATGACATTACGCTTTGTTGTACGTTCCCACAAGGGCCACCATTATTGTTCATTTTAGTGGATTAATGATCAACTTTATGCTTTGTCATTTAAAGTGGTGAAATGGTATATTCTGTGTATGTTACCTTTAATTGTCATTTATTAAACATTATTACAAAGGGGAGTGTGGTTTGTAGGCACTAACTATGTGCTGCAGGAAACCACAGTCATGGCGATATCCGCTAACCAACCCCACGACCACAAGTGTTATATCCACAACATTATATCGCTGCTCTCAAGCATAGCCCAAGAATGTGTCTATCTGCACATGGCTATTTTCGATAATTCCCACTGCATTGACTCTCCGACTTTTAGATTTGCTTTGCAAAAAATTTAAAGTTGGTCATGCCTTGCTACATGTCATCCATACATGTATAAGCATATATGAGGGGTAGGTCCATTTTTTAATGGTTCAGTGAGAACATTTCAGTTAATATAATGAGTAAAATACACAATATATTTTGAGTCCTTAGGCCAGAATAGCCTATCCAACCATAATCATTTCTTTTCATCTACCATGTTTTTACTGTGAGATAATAGACAGGCAAAAATAAACACAAAAATACATAAAGAAATAGTTATGTTTTATTAATGAATGGTAATTAAGGATGATGCTTCATCATTCCAAAAAAATGGAACAGAACCACATGGACCTGTTTCAACATGCGAAATGCAAAAATCTTGAATCGCTAAGCCTTTGCACTACCAGCTATCTGCCATATGTTCACTACAGTGCCATCTCCAAGCCATTTGTCCGTTTTTGTTTTTTACAAAATACACCAACCACACTAGGTCATTATTTTGGGTTATGCCACTATACTTACTTTTGCACAATGATCAAGTAGTTCAAGCCAAAACCACTGTTCCTTCATTATTATGCTGGAATGAGAATATAACTCCATTTCATATTGGTTTAGAAAATCACCACATTTCATCCTCCATTGGTCTTAGTACACCTTGTAACTACAGAAGAATCTTAAATACTTTAAAGAAAAATACCGGAATTCTATGCCCAAAGCAAGATACAACCATGATGGAATGACAGATGTACAAGTATATGCTAACCTGAAGCTAAATACATACTGTCAGACTGAGACAATGCCTTGAAGAACTAAAGAAAGGTAACACTCAATTGTTTAACTCAGGGGGAGGTGGAAAATGAGTAAATTGGCTGAAACAGTGGCATATCCCTGTAAAGTGGTCATTTGTGTTACTGTGAAATTATCCATTGATCCTAACCAGCAGTCTCTTTCTCTCTCTCTCATACACACACAGACACACACACAGACACCCACACACACACACACACACACACACACACACACACACACACACACACACACACACACACAGAGACACATACACACACACACACACACACACACACACACACACACACACACACACACACACACACACACACACACACACAGGTGCACAGGCAGGCATTTCACATTTCCCCTTTGACCATCTCAGAGAAAGAAAACAACACACAGGTGTATTTTCTCCTTGCCTCCCCAAACTCTCCCTTTTTTTCTTTACACCTTTCCTTTCTCTTTGCTCTCTTCCCTTTCATACCCTATCTGAAATATTTTTCCTTCTCAAAAATTCTATATCGATTCCAACCATCCTCTCTCTCTCTCTCTCTCTCTCTCTCTCTCTCTCTCTCTCTCTCTCTCTCTCTCTCTCCTAGGTGCTCTGCTGGACCTGAGGCTGGTTGATGGGTTCAGCTGTGCTATGCTAAGCTGTGCTGGTCTCTTCCCCTCTGTGCTCAGCTCCACTGATGAAGACAGATGACTCTTCTCACTCCACTTGACTGACAACCAGAAGCCTGTCAGTCATCCCGCTGATGACAAATGGGAGTGGAAGTAGAGGCAGTGGTTCACAGGGTCAACACTTACAGCACAGATTTCAAAACAGTGTCCAACGTGAGCCAGCAGCACGGGACCTCCACCATAGCTTCAGCAGAGCCAGGGCGCCGCTAGGGGGAAAGGTTAGGATGATTCTAAGGGCCTGGCAATAACAGGGGGCCCTGAGAAATTTTTAATATTAAAATCAATATTTGAGGGGCCCAAAATTATTTTTTGTCATAGGGCCCAAATTTTCTACCAGCGTCCCTGAGCAGAGCACTAGGCCTCACCGTGAGTTGTGACTTGTCAGTACAGTAAGGACAACTATAAAACTCCCTAAAAGGCCTTTGACCAAGGCTTTGTGCTGCAGTTTGGGTTTGCAATAGCTGTCTCAGTGTAGAGTTTTACACTGTTTAAAAGTCAGAATGTGAACTTCTAATTTGAAGTTTACTCCCTTGACAAAGTGCCCCCCCCCACCCCACCCCCGACTGAGGTGACAGTAGGGCTTCTCAACCAACTGCAATCATCATGTAGTCAGTGAATCTCGTTGGCGATGTTGTTCCCCCCCCCCCCCTGTAATGACAACAATTTCATAATTTCACACAGCAATTATATTGTTTGCTGTTGTTGATTCTCCAAAATGCCATTACCAGTTTTGCTCTCTCACATTCTCCACAGAGGCTTGTTTTACATATCCTTTGATTTAACACAGCCTAGAGGACTACCCTTCTCTGGTAGCCTACAAGACAGGGAAGCTTATATCCTCCTGTGTCATTGGCATGGACAATGCGTGGCAAGACTTTCCAATGACTTTATTGCGACATCTTTGTTCAAAATGGCTTTCTCCCACACCAAGTGTTACATCGATGTCCACTTGGTGAAAATGAGTGAGTCCCTTCGGAAAGGGAAAGAAATCCGAAGCGAGATTGGATCCTATTTTTTTCCATTGATCTTCCTCACAGGCATTCCTGCGGCGAGATTTTCAGGTTGGTGCCTCGCCGGGAAGCCATTTCGTGCTCGCTGCAGAAAGATGATGCTTATACTTAATAAATGCCTGCACTCAAAGCAATAGAGGAGAGTGCAGTGTTGAGCACTGGCTTTGTTGGCAAAGCATACACTTGTCATCATTAGTGTATGTGTGTATCTGTGTTTGTGTGTGTGTGTGTGTGTGTGTGTAAGTGTGTGTGTGAACACACCACACAAACATATATATGAATCACAGCATGGTTTTTGCTGGATTTCTTTCCTCTCCCTCCCTTCCTCCCTCTCTCTCTCTCTCCCTCCCTTCCTCCCTCTCTCTCTCTCTCTCTCTCTCCCTCCCTCTCTCTCTCTCTCTCTCTCTCTGTCTGTCTCTCTCTCTCTCCTCCTGTGAAGCATGTATTCAGCTGTGTGCCTGCTCTGCTTGCTGGAGTAAACACCGGGAGAGGAGAGAGAAGAGAAAAGCTCTCTAGAATTCAATAGGGGGGGCCCAGGTGGTCGGCTCCTAATGGTGCATAGAAACACATTCTGGGTAAACAGAGCAGGCCTGGAAAAGGAGAGCAGGATAAACAAAAACACTCTTGAGAACCCCCCTCTCCATAAAAAAGGATGAAGAGAAAGAGGTGAAGTGACAACAAAACTGTACAAATGAAGAGAGTGGAGGGAAGGGAATTGACACTCCAAACTGCAGTAACCTCCAAGAATCCAAATTAATGGCTGCTGGGAACTGTCACGTCACTCCTGCCGCACGCTGCACCTTAGAGAACAACAGGATGAGTCAGAGCACTTGCAGACATCACACATACCGCAGCACAGGTCAGCTCAGAGACGCTGCGGAGTCCCACGCCAAGCAACACGCTCATCACACAGGGCGGAGACCGTGAAATATAAAACAAATACAAGCACACATGTGTGGCTGGTGTGAAGCGTGGAGGGGTATGTGCTGCAATTATTACCTGATTGTGTCTTTTCAAAGGGAGGGGGAAGTGTGTGTGTGTGTGTGTGTGTGTGTGTGTGTGTGTGTGTGTGTGTGTGTGTGTGTGTGTGTGTGTGTCTGGGAGAGTGACGCTTTCTCTTTTTTCTCACATGGAGAAATAATGAGACAGCCTCGGAGTCTCGGGTTTGCTACTGATACATGTTTGATACACTTTGCCAAGTGATGATTTTGAATTCGATCCCCGATGCACTGTGCAGGGTGTTTTATTTTTTATCTAAAACTTGGGTTCATTTGTCACTTTCAGATTTTGTTGTTATCGAGTACTGCTATCTATCTCTGGCTCTCTAATTCCAAGTCATACCATTATACGCTACTCGTTTCCCTCTGTTTCCCAAAATATAGTTCCTGTCTTCCTTTTATCAGCTTTCTCAATTCTATATTCTATTCTGCATTTTTTTTCATTCACATTTGTTGGGATGAGGTATACACATACAAACACACACATACCCACACACACACACACACACACACACACACACACAAACAAACGCACCTTCTCCTATTTGCATTTAACACAGGTGAGAGAGGGCTCTAAGCAAATGCACTCACGCCTCCATGCAATTAAAACAAAATAATTGCTTTAGATTGGGGGGCTGAGTCCACATAAAATGTTGACAGAAATCAAAAGTTCAACATCATTGACCATGAAAAAAAGGCCTTTTAGCAGCTTGTTTGTCAACAAACACATCATAATACATAATGTATTATGTAATATATATATATAATTGGTAATGTACCATTGTAAACATTATGAAAATACAGACTGCATTATGCTGATTTATGCTGATGGTGCTCTTGGAAAGCCACTGGAAGTGGAGAAAAAAAAGAGAAAACATAGATAGGCTACTACTTGTGGACCTTGTAGTGGAAGAGGGGCTTTCAAAGCCTCCACAAAAAAGTCAGATTAGGGTGAGTATTTCAACATTTTCACTGTCACTCAAAAGTAGTGCTCTTGAATGTCTTGATATATTTGAAGGAATGATAATGAAGGCGTCTCTATCGTCCTCTTTAAAGCATGGAGACTCAGCAGGGAAAGTGCCTCGAGTGGATTGATAAGAACACAGGACTGTCATCCACCAAAACTCAACCCTACATCTCTCTCTCTCTCTCTCACTCTCTCTCTCTCTCTCCTTGGGCACTCTCTTTGTTTCCTCTTTCTCTTTTTTCTCTGTGAATCTCTTCATCCCCCCTCTTTCTCTATCCCTCTTGCTCTCCATCTTACCTCCCTCCCTCCCTCTCTCTTTCTGTCTGTCTATCTGCGTGAGATCCCCCTGGGCTGTCCTATGGCTGACCTCTCTTTAACGACTCATGTAACATTAACGCAGGAGCCGCCGGAGCTGGAGCGAGGGATGGGGCTGCTGGGCTGGGGCTGCTGGGACGGCATGCTGATGAGGCTCCACCTATCAGCTGCTCATGCTTAACTCACACATGCTAATCAGCTCCACATGGGGACGGCATGAGCCAGGAGACGGCCGTAATCACCCATCTCTTCATTTATTCACTTTCTCTCTCTCTCTCTCTTTCTCTTTACTTTTTTTTTTTTTTAATTTTCTGCACCATCTTGGAAATACCCCTGGAAATAAACCAGCCCCTCCTTCCACACTTTGTACATAGGGTCTGGCTATTCAGTAGTGAGAAATGATTATTTGCTGGAGGTATTTTAAGGTGATAAATATTGTATCAGCCCTTGGTTGATAGCCTGCTTTGACTAATAGCATATTAGCTCTCCATTCACACCTCCTGGAGGAGAGTCGAAGAGTGCAGAGTAACAATGGTTTCACCACCGATTCTTTATAAGAGCAACATGTTTTCAACGAGAGCATGTCAAGTCAAGTGTTTTTTGGTTGTCAAATCAACCATACGTATTTTGTATAATGTACTATACAGTGAGAAGAAATGCTGTTTCACCATGGGTCAAGTGGTGTTAGATTTAAACTACATAAAAACACATTCAAGACAAGGCTACATATTTAATGCATGCATGAAGTAAACATAAAGTTCAGTGACTACTTAAGGTAGTGCATTATGGCAAGGACAAACAACACAAGATAGGTCATATGTACTATAGCAGCTTTAATAATTCAAGAGCAGGTAGCGAGATGGAGGTAAGAATGTATACAGTTGACACCAGAGAAAGAAAAGAGCTGCATGGATTTTCAGTTTTCGGTTTCAATTTCAATTCCGTTTGAGAGGCCTGACTGTTTGTGGGAAGGATCTTTTTTAGCTCATGATCCTCTGCAGGGCCTTCCGTTGCACAGCAGAGCAGTTTCCATACCATGCTTTCATGGCCATGCTGAGGATGCTGTCAATAGTCCCTCTGTAGATGGTAGTAAGGGTGGGGAAGGGGAGGTGGGCTTTCTGTAGCTTCTGCAGGAAGTAGAGACATTGCTGGGCTTCCTTGTTGATGTTGAGTCCATGTGAGGTTATCTAAGATGTGGAAATTTAGTGCTTTGAACAATCTAAACTGGAGGGTTGTTTATGGACATTTCAGTTTGCATGCTTAGAGCTCGTATGAAGTCAATGATCAGTTCCAATGATCAGTCCAAATTGAGAAGCAGGTTACGAGTGCACCAGTTGCTGTGCTGTGCCACCTCTCTGCACAGGACCTAATTTTCTCTGCTTATCAAACCCCACGCCACAGTTGCGTCATCAGCAAATATGATGTGGTTTGTGTAGGTGCACAGCACATTGGGTAGGAGAGTGAACAGCAGAGGGTTGAGCACACAGCCTTGGGGGACTCCTGTGTTCAGTATGATGGCGCTGGAGAACCTATTTCCTATAAGAAGATAGTTTCCTATCTTCACTGCCTTCCTACCATGAAGTTCAGGATCTGGTTGCAGAGGGTGGTATTCAGTCCCAGTTGATCCAGTTTCTCTACCAGCTATTGAGGAAGGATGATGTTGAATGCTGAATTGAAGTCAATAAACAGCATTCTGGCATAAGTGTCCTTTTTATCCAGATGCACAAGAGCCATGTGAATGGCATTGGCGTCATCAGTGGAGTTGGTAGGATGATACATGTACGTAAACTACATGATGTCCAGTGTAGCAGGTATCTGTGACTTGATGTGTTTTATGACTATAGCTGTTTAAACCAATGAGCATTGGATCCATTAAGCTAAGGATGTTAAGACAAATATTGGAACAGGCATCTCACCCAGAGATTTAAGCAATGACCTGTTTCACACACAGGAAAGAAAAGACGGAAACAGTGTCAAGAGGAAATAGCCTTTAGGCATATAGTGTCTCATCCTAACAGTTCATGCTGGGGTTGTGAAAGATGCTCTTAATTGAAAATAATAGCCTGGCCAATGCCATTAACTCAGCCACTGGTGAGGCCATTGATCAAGGGGAAGGCACGGGCTAATTGAAACAAACAACCTGCACAGACACACTGTGGTGACAACTTGTATCCACAGGTGACACTCTATGTGCAAGGGGAAGTGACATGTACAAACATTTATCACCTCTCATCCACTTATTGAAGCAGAGCAGGGCTAGAAGGTTTCTAGTTTTAGAGAGGAGGGTTAAAAGGTCAAGAGCTCTAATTTGGTGGTGAGAGAGTGAATGGAAGTAAGTCACCTGGAAGGCAAGAGGTATTTCATACAATATATTTTTTTAATATACTAAAATATACTTTTATATATATTTTTTAATATACTAAAGCATGCTTGTACAAAGCATGATAATGGATGCACTACAAAGCATTAATTAGTGATAAAACAATTATAGCATCACAGTTGAGTTGGTATGCATATATATAGTTGTATATAGTAGCCATACACCCATGAAAAAGGGGGATACTCAAAACACTGAAAAATGCAATGCACTGTCTTTTAAACACAGACCACTAATGGCAAGTTATGTGTTCATTAGTTGCATGTCAGTTTCCTTTCACAATGGTATGGATACAAAATATAGCTTATTATGTGATTTGTTTTTCACCAAAAATCATTGCTTTATTCTGTTGGTTGCCTGTTATTTATATGCCCTTGTAAAACCATGAAAATAAACAAACTCAGAGTGACGGTAGTCTCTATAAAGTGAACAAATACTCCACAGTAGCCTACACTTCTGTTTACCATAAAATCCATAATTCACCTGAGGGGCCCTGCAATGTATGCTTCTTGGAAGTATGATTAAGGCAGTGGAGCACCATGGCTGTCCTTTACAGAATGAACTAATTGGCTCTAGGTGGTCTCAGCGTTCTGTCAGGAGACATTAACAGACTAAAAGCTTACAGTGACTTGTTTTTGTAGGGCTGACTTTGTTGTTGCCACGCAAGGTTTGCAAATTTAGGCACTACCCCACCACCCAAACTGTGGGTGACAGAAACAGAAGCAGGAGGTTGGGAAAAGAACAACAAAACAAAGGGAATTTGAGGGGAAAGAAACAGAAGAGAACTGCTGCGAACAATGTGCTTTGGAAAATATCAATTATATGATTAAGTCTGTCTCCTCTCAGGGCCTCAGAGAATGCTCCAAAATGTGTCACTGAATAGAACGGATACAACTGTCTTTTTAGTCAGCTGTGGAGCACACAGTCAACTGAGCTCTGTTTGTATTAAAACACACGCAGGAGGGTGCAAGTTTTTCAAAACCTGAGATCCCTAATGATTTGATTTATTCATTTGGAAAATGACTTGGGTAAGCATTAACACAGCCGGAGCGTAAACAACATGAACCCAATCGGTTTAAAATGAAACCGTAATCGAGGGACAGAAATTGATGGGGAAGGTGAAAGGTGAAAAGAATGTTGTTTGGGTTTTGACTTCATCCGGAACCTTCTACAAAAGGGCAATCAGTGGTAGAAACTCATTTTGCTTAGAGAGTGTGTATTACATGCAGGTCAGTACCCTTGTTTAACCCAGACATGAAGGCCTAACAGTATCGGCCATGTGGCCAGTGTGTGTTCTTCACCCCTCTGCTTGTGTCATTTGTCTGCGCGGGGGACTCGCTGTGGTGATCTCTCTGTGTGGGAGCAGAGACAAGCTCAGTTCCACTTCAGCGCCTCTTCCAGTGGCTTTGGTGGATCCATCCCAGCAAAAGGCCAGTGAACTAGGAACTGATGAAATCATGGACATCCAGGCTGAATTTGTGGGTGACTCCTCTTCTATTCCTGACACAGTACATAAAATTTTCCACCTTTATAGACCAACCCTAGACCAAGTATAAGCATTATTAAAGGCACACTACAAATTCCTGCATAACGCCACTTCCATTTATGTTTCACAAAACAAAAACTTCCCATGTTTCTGTCATGAACGCGCAAGGAAATGAAAGTGGATTTGTACCTGTTCCTGTTAAAAAAATGGTGATGTCATTTAAGCACCCTAACCACAAGAAATGTTCCGTGGGAACATAGGGCTGTGGAATCATGGCTGATCCCGTGGATTCAACACTGTAAGCTTCCACCCTGTTCCCCAACCATCTTGCTTAAGCTGGTGATTGGCTGGAATGGTTTGTTTTATTTGGTGCTCAGCCTGTCCTTCTAGTGTTTGTTTGGCTTCTACATCCCCTGTGTTGTCTTCAGAGACCGAGCTTATGTATTTAGGGGCAGGCAGCTAGCTAACCTAACTGTGCGTTCAGACCGAGACCGATTCAGGCGACATGGCCGACGGAAGTAATTGACTTTGTGTGGAGACGGGCGATTTGGGCGACAAGGGTGGCAGGTGACTTGGGCGATAAAATCAAGTTAAACTTTGGTTAACTTTTTGTAATGAGCTATGATGCGGTTGGGCGATTACCAATCAGAATGTCGTTACACTGGCGAGATGCATGTAGAGAGGCAGGATGGAACGTTTGAATGCTAACGTCATGGGCAAATTTGCCGTTTTGGTTGTTGTGCTCAAGCGATGTTTCTTGGGAGTCTTCGGCGACTCTTGGCAATTTATCGCTTGTGGTCGGAACGTACAGTAAGGGAGATGCCTGTGATTTGAGTCAAAAATGAAAGTGTGCAGAAACCATGCAGGAACATAGTGTACCTTTAATAATTCAGTACACAAAGCTGTAGATTCTATGAACTACTCAGTTTTTGTATGATGTCTTGGCAGGCCGTTTCAGGGAGGAGTGGGCCACTGCATCTTATCAAGTGATTTTCCCGATACACTCTGTTGGATCTATGACATGACACTTCATAACAGGCTCTGCAGGCATTTTTAATAACATCTCTCTCTTTGACCCCAAAAATCGCCACCAGTTTGCAGTTTGTGTTTGACATATTCCTGACACTGGCATGCATGACAGTCCCAGTACACAGCCATTCTTGTCATAATTCATGCTAGAGCAGGGAGAGAATCAAGCACCATGCACTGTTCAAAGTCAGTTAAATCATTTGTCTTCCACGTCTCCCTTTAGTGCTTTTGCTCGCTCACACACACACACACACACACACACACACACACACACACACACACACACACACACACACACACACACACACATCCCAAGGCACTTGTCTACCTGCTTTAAATAGCATAGGCAGCACACGTGCCACTGTCATTGACAGAAGAGGGAGTTATGAAAAGAGAAAGAGTGCCCTTGTGAATGCACCACCACCATATTGTCTCACGAGGGAAGCCAGTCTTTCATGAGTCTATTCCCATTCACATTTTACATACATAGCCTAGGCTAGATATCTAAAGAGTCTATATTATATTTAGTATGTAAAAAGTGCAGACAATATCTGTCTTTTGTTTCAGTTAATTGAGGGAAGAATATCTCAAGGGATATAAACAAATTGTTTTATTTAAGTTTTATTTCTTTCAGTTCCTTAATAGCATTCATTTTAATTTCACACAGGATCCTCAGAGACATACAGTAGGATATTCCCACACACACATACATGGTGATCAGCACAGACTGCTTGACATGCAATCAGGGACATTGCGAATGGCATTCAGACACAAACACACACACACACACACACACACACACACACACACACACAACACACAGTCACGCACTCACTCACACACACACACACACACACACACACACACACACACACACTCACACACACACACACACACACACACACACACACACACACACACACACACACACACACACACACACTTATCCTGTTATTATGACCATTGTTTATCCCAATGCTGTCAGAATGCTGTGGGTGATGGTGGTAAGGAAGTGTGTGAGGTGCTGTTTACTGCTATGATGGATTTTTTAATCCTCTTTATCTTGTGCAAGATTCAAGTGGAAAAAAAGTCAGAATGAATGTAAACACCTACTTGTTGCTGCCATGAAACACTTCATTTATTGTCATGACAACGAATGGAATATTTATGGAACTCTTCAACAATTCCATTCCAAAATGTCATAGAGGAATCTTCAGATACATCCAAGGATAAACTTTTGGGACTTCTGAGAGAAAAGCTGCGAAAAATGAAACTGCTAAAACTTTTGAGCTGCTGCATATTAGTGCCGAATGAGGAGACTGAGGATGAGAAGTAAAGGTCAGTGTTCACAGCCGATGAGATGGGATCTGGGGGCATGGCTGATGGGCTTGCTCATTTGAATTTAGCATGGAAAGGTGGCCACAAACTTCCACTTCGTCAGGGGTCGATATGTAAGCTTAAGCAGAGTCAGTAACTTGAACAAGGTGATTCAAAAGGAGTTGCAGAGTTGTTTCACAGTAGACAGACCACCATGTAGGAATATCCCATCTTCCCACTTTGCAGCCATATGACCTTCCAGCTTAACTCATTATGTTGTTTAGCAAAGAGGATTGCAGTAAAGTTTTTTTTTTTAAATGGCTGGATCTTACAGCACTTAAATTGGACAGTTTTTATGGTATAACAACCTGCTAATTAATCTGATTAATTATGTCATTCAAAATTAATTTGGATCATTATTTTATTGGTGTCTCTACAGACCAACTAGTTGGAAATGGAGCGCTGGCTGTGGTTCATCCTAAATTGGATTGGGAATGATTCTATCCTGGAGTTCTACACTACCGTCAGACCCCAGAGCCAGATGCTTTTCCATTGGCCCAGACCCACTGTCAAAGATGTGGGGGAGGAAATAAGAGGGAAATTTTCTTTTCTTTTGTAAACCCCTTAGGACTGTCCTGATTTTGAAGGCAGTTAATAAAGAAAAACTATTGATGCATATTATCAGAGAAAATGCATTAATTAATAATGAAAGGGTTAATTATGTATAAATTACTGTGGCATGTGTGGGATTATTTATTATAGTACTATATACAGTATTTTAACATAACCTATGTTATTTCCTGTCCACTATTAGAAAACCCCTACTTTGCACAAATCATTGGTTGACTTTCACTCACCACATTACCATGGGTATTAGTTAAAATGAAAGATACCCAAGACCTGCATGGTGCCTAAGTTCACTGCATCACTGCATTTTTCCTTTTCTTTCAAGCACTTTGGTCCGCCACTGATTGTTTTAAATTGTGCTTTATAAATAATGTTGACTATGACTATGACTTTGAAAGCCACAGACGTGATTTACCATAGTCAGAGCTTATTTGTGCCGAGACATCCCTGGAGGGAACCTATCAAGGTCGATGCAGGTCACTTATGATTGTAGAAACAAAATGAAATAAACTTTTAGTGCAATATGACGGCATGTATCACAGTGTACCAAACCACAATAGTAACATGAGTTTTGTACATCCTGTGTTATTCTCAGAGGATTGCGTCTCTGGGAGTCTGAGAGGACTCCTGAGGAGCTTTTGAGGGAAGAGAAAAACTAAAGGTTGTGACTCACTAATTTAAATGTCATGAGTCCATTAACCCCAGTTCATCCTCCCTCAAGATAAACACTAGCATCCTCTCAACATGACATTTCACTTTCTGTCAGTCTCCAACACTACAGTGAAATATCACCAGCCAAGAATAGCTAGTGTGAGGTGAAAAGGTTTTCCTAAATCCATGTTTTTGTTTAGTCCGGCATTAGGACTAAACATTCTAAAACAGACCCCTACACTCTTTTTACTTTCACTTACAGAAACACAACTAAGAGTAATTCAGTCATTCAATAAATGTGCTGCATTTTTTTCCTCTTACTTTTCTCGTCAGAATGGGTAAAATGTTTACTTTAGGTCAAATATCACTTTACTGAAATGTTAACATTTACATCTGTGAATAGATGAAATGGAATAAGTGAGCACTCGTTGCTTGTCCATTTACAGTTCTGTGAGCCATCCCTCAAATCTCACATGAGCTGAACGCCTATGCTCATTCTTCAACCATAGGCTATATCATACATCTTATCTGCTCTAGAGGATATCTGCTTTACATCTGGAATTTTGAAATGTCTGATATAATGATGCTTCATTGATGTACAAAGTATATCAAGTATATATAAGCATATCTCTTGCTCTGCCAACATTACGGACATTAGTCTGATATCATCTTCAGCCTCAATAATGGATAATGGATCTGTTGTCCTTGGCATTGCTGCTCAAGGTCCTTCCTATTTCAAACTAATAGGACTTTAGTGTTGCAAACCCTCATTTGAATGGACTAATTGTCAGCTTACCTCGCAATTTCTCACAATTTCTTCTCATTCACTTCTATGGAGCTCAATTTGTTCATTTACCTACTGGACCACTCAATCCATTTCAATTAGATTTATCTGCTGAGCATATTATGTAAAACCTGTCTCTGCCTAAATGTCATGGATGTGTGCAAGTGTTATTTCTGTTAGAATATTTTAATTTCTGCATTTTAATGCTTCATTTGATGTACTTTAGTAGCTTTGTTTTGTCAAAAATATTGAAATTTGTAGCCTAATGCTTTACCCACAACCTGCAGCCTTCTACAATAGTTAACGTTGCATCACAGCAGACTACATGTCCATGTCCACATATCATACCACTTGCCCAAATATTTATCACCTTATCAGATATGATGAACATTCATTTTTTTGTGTTAGAATATTATTAATAAATAATATTATAGTACAATTTTACAAAAATGCAAACACAATTTTTAAAAATGCACACAGAAAAAATGCACACAGAAATGCACACAGAATGTGTGTTTGGTGGGTCCTCAGCCTACAAGTCATTTGGAAGTGGGAAGTGAACCTCTTATCTTCTATGGCTAATAATCCACCTTGGATGAATTAAAGGTCAAGCTTACAGTTTAATCAAAGCTCATGCTTTGGGAGTAGAGGGAGTCTTCATCGCCTCATCAAATCAACGGACTCGCCTTCTACAGCACGGAGCAGGCATTAAATATCAAAGAAAAGTGATTACTTCCTACAAGTTGATAAATAAATCATTATCACTGACTTCAAAGGCAACGAGTTATATTCTTGGTAATATGTTAGTGTGGATTTTATAAATTATTCAAGCATAAGATGGTCACTGGTAGCCTTTTTTGGCAACAAGTGCGGGATAACGTGTGATGTCATCATGATAAACTGTCTGCAAACAGAGGCCCAGCTGAAATGACTCATAATAAAAGTGATGTAGTAAAAGGAATACATAGCCTAGAGAATATTAATAATTGCCTGCACGGATATTTATGTTTGTCATATTTAATCAGATGTGTTGGTCTCAATGCAAATGTAAGGTTTTTGTGTTTTTTCCCCTTGAATTACTAATATTAATGCGTCAGGCATGTGTGAAAATCCCACAAGCCATCTTGCTCTCAGGGGCATTATGATGTATGTGTGTGTGTGTGTGTGTGTGTGTGTGTGTGTGTGTGAGAGAGACACAGGGTCATAAATATCATAGGTGATGGCGGCACAGGTGAGTCAGAGAGCTGGCTGGCTAGTGCAGGTGGCCGCAGGATGTGGAAGCACGTGAGGAATGGGGATTGGCGCCGAGGGCCACTCACTCGTCCAGTCATACTGTAAGCACTGGGTGAATCACATCTTTATTTAGTGCTGTGCCCTTTCTATACTACTATTTCTTTCTTACTTTTTTTCTTTCTCGTTTGCCTTTTGATTTTGATCATATCTTTAGTTATTCCTTTACCTGAAATATCAAAAGGACTCTGTTCATTGTATTGGTGAAAAGGGAAGAAAAAATACAGACACCCAAAAAAAAAAACACTGTATACCCAAAGTAATTACAGACGTTTTGTGCTAAATCATTTGTGCTGTTATCTTGTTTTTCCAGACTACAGTATTTCCTCTCCTTTGTGCCTCCTTTTTTTTTTTTTTTTTTTTTTTGAAAGCGGTCCAAATGTACACACAAATAAGAATTTAATTGCATTTTAACTGGAGGGAACACCAGGCCTATCTGACTGCAATGGTGTGATCCTCAGGACGATGACAGAGAGAGGAAATTCGTCATTGTGACGATGGTGAGTAATTGAATTTTAATAGATTGCTAAAATAAGGCTCATAAATCAATTGGAACCACACTTGAGTATTAGTCAGATTAACCACACCCATAAATCCAGCGGTCAACCACAGCAATATATGCAGGGTTCAACACACCCTGCATATATTGTATCCACACACACACACACACACACACACACACACACACACACACACACACACATAGATGCACAGTGCTTGAACACATGACAGAGTTTAATCTTTTCCCGACCCAGATTATGTGTTTTTTTGAGAGCATATTATTCATACAGGCAAGGAATGATTGTAAACTTCAACATTTTCAGTGAACTCAAAAATATTTGTGAAAAATGATGACATCTAACATTTTGATTGCAATTTTTAACTAGAAAAGCATTCAGAGAGCGCAGACCTCCGCCAAGGCAATGTGGTCACAGACACAATATAAATTCGGCACCAAAATCGAATCAGTTCTTGCTTGTCCCAATAAAAACATTGTCCGAAAATTGAATCCAAATCCGTGCAGGACTTTTCGTGTTATCCTGCTGACAGACAAACAAACAGACAAACTAAGGCAACCGAAAACATAACCTCCTTGGCGGAGGTAATAAAAATGTAGGCCTAAGCACATCCCCCAAAATGAATAACTTTCAGATCAACTCAAAGGATTTGATCACCTGAAAAAGTTTTGAGTGGTGCCATCGCTCCCATGATACTTCCGA
The DNA here is from genome assembly GCA_027497455.2 of Sardinella longiceps. NCBI lineage: Eukaryota > Metazoa > Chordata > Actinopteri > Clupeiformes > Clupeidae > Sardinella > Sardinella longiceps. The sequence continues at coordinate 14,363,410 of JAODXP020000024.1, read as the reverse complement.
AGCCGAAGCCATTATACAACTTTTGTTGATTTAAAACCACTATTTGTCAGCTGATTTCAATTAACTGTTAGGTGTCACAGCTATTTTTTCACTCCCATTATCCTTTGCAATTCAATGAAGCCAGCAAAATGCAACTTTTCGAATTTGTAATACTTTTTCATGTGTTTTGCAATACTCTTTGAATTGATATGCCCTATTGCCTATATATGCTCTTGTTAAAACCACTATAGTCAGCTGAATGCAATTAGCTGTAACTCACCATAGGATCAGAATAGCTAGACACAGCACATGTCGTTTGATATTTGCTGGCAGGGGCGGAGCCTACCCCTTGGACTGAAGGACAGGGACCCAACAGGCAGGGAGAGAGGTACTGTAAGGATGAGCGACTCTATAGACAGCAAAAGTAGGTTAGACAGGTCATTAAAAAGCAGACGAGCAAGAATGGATGGACAATTCATGAATGCTGAGAAGGTTCCAGTCTCCTAAGAGAACTTTCTCTAGAGATTTCATTTCCAGAAAGTCAATCTGAGTAGCTTAACTTAAGCATAAGATATCAAACCCTCTCAGTAGCCTAATATATGTCTCTCCTTGCAACTCTGTGTTTCCGTGCTTAGACTTGAAGGTTGTCATGGTGATCAGCACAGACTGCTTGACGTGCAATCAGGGACACTGCAAATGGCATTCAGACACTCACTCACTCACCACACACACACACACACACACACACACACACACACACACACACACACACACACACACACACACACACACACACACAGTCACGCACTCACACACACACACACACACACACACACACACACACACACACACACAGTCACATCACTCACTCACACACACACACACACACACACACACACACACACACACACACACACACACACACACACACAAACAGGTAAAAAGCATGCAAGACCAGTGGTAATGACACAAATGCTCACAGCAATCCAAAATACTAACTAATCTTTATGCACCCATTATATCAAATCAGTATGACCCCAATTCAGCTCATCAATTCTGTTTGCAAGAGAAGTTGACCTAATATGCCATATGCCACATCGTTCCATATTTCAGAAGAGGACAAAGTGGACAAAAGTAAATAACATCTTTAAGATGAGGAAGTGCATGCAGAAAACAGTAGAGCAGGCATGCTTTCTGTTAACAGGCTCTTTGGTCTGAACCTCCATCATTCTTCGTCTTTATCTAGTCTTCCTGATGTCAGATCGGCCCTCCTAATGGCTATATAAATCCTGTTATGTGCTTACATAAGAGAGAGGCGGATTAATCCCGGCTGGCACACACAAGATTAAAATGAAAAATAGCATGGAGGGGTGGTGGGGTACCCCGGTCATAACAGCAGAAATACACAACGGAAGTGGCTATGTCCAGATATTCATCACTGGGTAGAACTAGGAGGTCTCCGTCAGCTTGTCAGCAGCCAGTGGACGTTCAGGGACAACAGAGAGAGTAGTGGTGCATCCTTGGGTTTTATTAGTTTCAAACAAAACAAACAAAACACCATCTCTATCCAGACACTCAAACAGGTATACAGTCTACATACAAGCTTGCCTAATGCTAAGTACTGTATATGTGCATATTGGATGCAATGCTTTTCACAGTTCTATTAAAGGGTATCTTTTAAAAGACCCATAGGCTTTTATCTCTCCAGTCCCAGCTTGGAGCTGTGGGCTGGCAGGCACAGAACAGATGTCTAACTGGCATCTATATGGGCTGTGGGCTGCACATCCATTGGGGAGGCACAGGGGACTCTCGGGGTGGAGACTAATCTACTGAAGTGTCCCTGATAACTTCTCTCCTCAGCGATCTGCACACTACTACTGTGTGTGTGTGTGTGTGTGTGTGTGTGTGTGTGTGTGTGTGTGTGTACAACTCGACCTTCACTAACAACTTCACATAACCCTTTCTGCTGAACACCAAAGATAAAGAGAGTCAAAATATTGCAAGGGTCCCTTGATTTAATTGCAACCATCCTTTTATGGATAAGGCCACAACTTAAGCATATATAAAACAGCTGATAAGTCAGCAAACCTCTGCTTGTCACTGCTATTGGCTAAACAATCATCAGGGGCCATTTTAAGTGGCTGCAGTGACTTAAACTTAATAGATGTTTGTCTATACGTCAAGTTCACACACACACACACACACACACACACACACACACACACACACACACACACTGAAAGCAAAAGTGGAGGCGGGGATTTCACTGTTGTAGTCATCAGCCAACCACGCACACACACACGCACACATGATCGCACACACACACACACACACACACACACACACACACACACACACTGGGTTTGTTTCACTCGCTCTGTTCCTGGAAATGTTCTTACATCCTGCTTTCGACAGCACAGGTGTGAATAATAGAAGAGATCTGGGAGGTAAAAAGGCAACTGCAGAAACTGACAACCACCTCCCACTCAGTGTTCATAATGGCTGTCGTGACTTGACCAGCAACAATGTCTAAGATTTAGAGAGAACGGGGGACAAAAAAAAAAAAAAAGACAAAATAGGGAGGTACGTTACATGATGTCTTGCTGACTTAAGCTGCTGCTGTGGGCCGCTTGTTCCCTCCAGTCATGAAACGTGCCACCTCATCCATGTCTGCGGAAACACTCCGGGTGATGGCGAGGCGACGTTCGGATATGATGGATGACTGAAGAAGTGTGATTGTTGGATGATTAATGACACTGGCAGAGAAAATAACCGGGGACTTGGATTAAAGTCTATTTTAGTGAAATTTGCAGTAGTGGCTTGATGAAAAAGGGAATGAATTACAGCCACATTTAGACTGGTGGTCGTATAATGGCTGGAGAGAGCGAATAGATAAGGGTTAATGGTCATTGTGGTATCCATCTTGCATACTTGTCAAAAAAAAAAGGAGAGACCACTTCACACTACAAGGGTTTTCAAACCCAAGGTCAAAATCACTCTATTGATTAAATGGAATTTACTGCCAGAAATGTGTGATTAAATCTTGGAATGATGAAGTGATTCAGTGAGATGATTTGATTTGATTTAAGTCATAGACTGAAATGTGAAATAAAGATGTGGTAAGATGACAGTAGTATTATTACTTGATATAATGCACTGCTCATAAATTTGACAATTACGGGATCTAAATATTATATCCTGTCCACAGTATTACCATAACCTCACCCCTAGTCATTGGATGAGGGAATATTCCGGTAGCACAGCACCCAAGATCCACCACCTACACGCTCTTTTCATAGCACAACAGATGCCTCAATGGGCTCTCACTCTCACTCATGTGTACCAACAGAACTGCTCTGAGAGCAGTTCCAAGCCCACATTCACTTCCGTTTTAGAGGCAGCCTTTTACAATGAATATGTGAGCTTTCATTCTGCCACTGTCAACCAACAGTGAACTGCCGCAGTGGCCATGAATGGAATCCGATTGTGTAATATCAACAAACAAAACTACGTATTACTTTTTAGCTTCCTTCAAGAAGAAGATAAGCCAATATCAGAATAGTATTAAAGTTGGTTGAATCCACAGTGCCACGTACATACTGTAGGTAAAGTTGAATTAAAATGAAACTTAGAGAGTTATTAAAAAAATGGCTGCTGTAAGTATTGACTGCTCTCAAGATGTCAGGTGCAGTGGAGCTGACAAGCATCCATCCTCTCCCCCAGCTCTTATACCCACACAGCAGCAGCAGTAGCAGCAGAGAGCAGAGAGCTGCACTCTTCTATCACATGGGAGGGCAAACACATGAGCTGTCAAACAGAAGCAGGAAATGGCGCAGCGACATGGCCGAGGCAAGGTGTTGAGTGGCTTCTCGGGGAATGTGAAAACATGTCTGCAGGGCGAAGCAACCCTCGCTGCAGACACAACAGCAGCAGCAGCGGCGGCATGCGGCAGTAGCAGCAACAACAACAACAAAAATGTGCTCTGAATGAATCCCTCTGGCACTCGGCCTGGGCATTGGCGTGCTCAAGGCCGACTCCACTCCAGCCACGCAAGGCTACACACACACTGAGGCAAAAGCCTCCCCTTCAGAGTCTTCCCAGGATCCCAGGTCCTCCCTCTGGACATAACACAGAGCGAGAGAGAGAGAGAGAGAGAGAAAGAGAGAGACAGAGAGAGAGAGAGAGAGAGAGAGAGAGAGAGAGAGAGAGAGAGTGAGTCTCCAAGACAATCCCATTCCCAAGGCCTCTGGATAAGGCCCAGGGCTGGCTAGCTTTCCCCTACTGGCTCCAGGAAAGCCTCCGAGGGCCTAATTGGTTCACATCCGGGGGGAGGGAGAGGTCCTCCACACCTGCCACCATGACAGGAGAAGGGGCAAACAGGCAATCGCTGGTCCCTTAAGAACTAGACTAGAGGGGGGTAGGTTTCTTAACTGGAGGAGGTACACTGGAGACCCTTTTAGCCTTTCACTCTCTCTCTCTCCCTCAAGGCTGTTCCCATGATCCTTAAACCAGGCAAAAGGAGGTTGTGTCCTCTTCTTATATTTGTCATTTCATTATAGAGAACTCAATGCAGAGAAAATCCCAGTGGCAACTCAGGGTTACGTGCCTTAAACCAATGGTTTTGCTCCTGGGAATTATTTCACAACTCTTAAGTGTTTCACTAGGATCAGGAGATCCCCACCCATTACTAAACAAACACCATCACAGATATAGAAGTTTATTCTTTGGGTTGAATAAAATCATGAATAAATTTGGCTGAATAACTTAATAAAATCATTTTTAAATCATTTTAAAATGCTGATCTATGACCAATTATGTCGACAGACATCACACTCAGTAGTAATCAATATAGGTGGATTTGGTCTATTCATGACCTTTTGAGCAATGGCATAACAAATTTAGACTTTTTACACAAACTGTTTTGTTTTCATTACGACCAAATGAGATTTCTAAAACCTGTGGATTTTTAGGAAAAATCTGTTGAAGTTCTGTTTCTATGGTAGCCTAAACTATGTCTGATTGAAATTACTCTACATCAGCAGATAGCATACAGACACCTTTACATTATGTAAAAAAAAAAAAAAAAAAAAAAAAAAAACTACATTCAGGGTGTTTGTCGGATTGGAGGCATTCGCAGGGTCAGATGTTTTGAAGAAGAGCATTCCCATTGCCACCCAATGCTAAATAAAAAAGGCTGATGCCTGCATAAAATTCTCTCCTCCTCATCGTCTTCTTTATCACCCTTGGTGGCCAAATCTAGCAGATTTACACATTTCTTTTTGTCAGTGTTGTATATGCTCATTATCAACACTCATAAAAAAACATATAAGTTGGCACAGCATGTTGCTTTGTGAGGAGCCTATTTTTAGCCACCGCACGCTATCCCATCTCTGCTCTTTTATGTCATCCTGGTACACTGAAAAGAAGTGTGGAATTAGTTTGTGATGTTCAAGGTTGTGATGGAGAGAAGGGGAAGGGGGGTGCTGGCGTGACAGAAACAGTAAGGCGAGGCATTTGACACGCACGCAGACACTCATAACCGACACGCACAGAGAGAATATACATTCGCATAATCAAACATTAAAACAATCTCCATTCCGGATCCATTGCATCGCGTGGAGAGAACAGAGCTCTCCCACGCTCTCTCACACAAGCACAGAGAAGCCCTGTCAGTCTAAATCTACCATACTGACTTTCACGACCATAAAATATACAACACCCACCGCCTGTTTTATTCACAAATGTTGTGACGTGATCACTTAAGCACTCTGAACTTGTGCAAAGGCTCTGATCAAACTATGGGCTTGACTTCTTTTTGAAAACTTTTCTCTCCCTCTCCCTCCCCCGCCCTCTTCCCTTTATGACTCATTGGCCTGGGAGTCATGTTTATTTAGCGCTGAACAAAGTCCCCGATAATGACAGCCCATGCAACAATGGAGCTGCCGTACCTGCTAAGCTCGCCTTCACACCATGCTGAGGAGCACGCAGTATGCCAACACACTCTTGTTCTTCCCCAGGCTGTGTTTAAGCCTTATAACTAATGTAGACGGCTGTAATAATCCGCTGTCTTCCAGTGTGCTTGCATGCTATGGTGTTGGAGACCACCTAGTATTGTATTGAAAGAGTCAATTAGGCTCTTATGTAATGCCCATGTAACAGCAGCATCAAAACAAAAGGAAAAGGTGAATATATCCTTCTATTATAATTAAAAGTCATTTGAGACATACTGTAGATTATTCATTTTGCATGATAACATGTAATGTATACAGTGAAAGGTGGCAACCCATAAAACATTTTGTTGAAGATGGAATATAGAATGTTACTGTATTAAACATGGTCTAGCTTGACACTATAACAATGACAACCTTCTTAAGTGGACTAGTAATCAGCAGACACTTTTACCCAACCCACGGCAATCTAAGGTGGACTGATTGTCAAGAATTACTACTGTTCCAACACCCCCCCCCCCCCAAAAAAAAAAGAAAGAGCCATCCTAGCATCAGCATTCATTGTCATGAACTTGCAAGCAGACAGCCATACAGAATATGTGCAAGCTGAACCCAAATGTCATGTTTATACATTCCCCACTGACAGCGCTGAGTGCATTTCATTTGATTTCGTTTGATTTAATTTTGTTTCTTCTATTGTTGAGACAATAGGCAGGCTGAAATCCAACGCTCAATCCTCAAGAGTGCCTCTGAAGCCTGGTCAACAGCTGCCGCGAGCTGAACTTCACAAAGCGTCCTGGGTATTTAAAGATGCCAGTTGTTTGTTTTTTCCCACCCTGCTTCGTAATTAATGTTGCAGACTGCTCATCTTTAATTACTGTGATTTACCCCTTCCAACGAGGTAGGTGGGAAAACTGGCGGCTCAAAAATCGCACTGTCATTAATTAACATAAGTTTGGAGGGTACGGCAGAGGTGAATGAAATAATGTGAAGTTTAAATGATGAACAATCACTTTCCAGGCCATAAATGTTTGTTTTGATTCAGAATGCTAATGTTTATTGCCTTGTTGAAAATGAGCTGAGAGTCTGTAAATTAGCTTTGCTTCTTTTATGACTGGTTTTCCTTCATAACAAACAAGACAAGAAAATTGTTACTTTGTGCAGAGACTCAACACAAATGCAACCAATATTGCCTCTTTTAATATTATTTATGATCCACACTGCAATGACATGGGTTTAAAATTAGTATTGCTTAAATATTTATATCTGGTGTTGTGAGGGAGTCACATGTACCTAGCTATTTATAAATATGTAATAACAAACCTATGTAGCAGATTAAATTAAATTTATTAGATATCTATTGATTTAATCTCTGGTTACCTTAGCAGATTGAGCTAAACTTTCGTGCTAACCTGACTTCTCTGTGCACCAACTGTCATGCATGACTTGATAATGAATATGCTAGCTGAACACAGGATCCTAGTGTAAGTTTGAAATAGTTTTTTGGACAGTGCCACTCTGTCAAGGTGCATACACTGATCTTACTCAGGACTTTGAAAGTAACCGCATAGGCAGATAGGCTTTGACTGCTGATGGTCTTGTTTTTATGACTAGCCAAGCGTTTGTGCTGAGCAACAGCTTTAGTCCTACCCTACCCTTCCAGACACAGACTAGTGCTTTGGGTCCAGGTCTAGCTTACAGTAGAGTTAGATCTGTTCCAATTCAATTGTCCTCTGTGTGAGCCAGCCTCCCCCTCTAAAGCGCTTGGCATGATGGGATGTGATTAGTGAGACGCCTGTGCCCTGCCAGAGGAGTGTGAGTCTGAGTTTCAGCAGGAGTTGGCTCCTCATTAGTGAGCCCCTCTACCTGAGGCCATGGGGTTGATGAGGCCGCCATGTTTAATGACCTCCCTTCCACACAAATACAACAGCACCCATTCTAATTGAATCCATGGCAGGTCGGGATCAGCAATGTTAGAGATGTACTGTATGAGGGTTTAAAAAATGACTTTCACTTGCAAGGCAGCCTGAGATGCGTCTTGGGAAGGAAATTGTTTCGCAAGTCAAGGGTAAGCTACCTTTTGAATGATGTGTGACAGGCTTTCATCACATAGAAATCACAAGGATCTTCAATAACTGGCAATCTGACTCGACAAAATTAAATTGACCACTGATATTGCAAAGTTTGACACCATATACAGATGAAAAGTTTACCTTGTCCACTCTTAATAATAATCAAACTGCATTCAACCCTGCAGAGATTCAGAGAAAATACCATACGAAAAATGCAGTTTCATATTATAAGTTTCTATAGTGCTTTGTCTAGAATATGCTTTTTGAAATGGGACCAAGATTAATTAGAATCTGGGATTTTTCACAGGGCTCAGTTCAAGATCAATCATCAAAGGTTTGGAGGGCAATTCTTTTCATCATTCATCTTGTATCATTCTTCCTTATGGTGTTTCAGTCTAGCAGGCTCTATGTCTTATTTGTGATGTCTAGTAAATGAAAGCCAGGGAAGACATGCAGAAAGAGAGTTAAAAGGCAAGAGAACAGAACTGTGATCACTTGCTAATGAAGAATAACACACTGGTCCTCACTATGGAGCAATTGCCTGCAATCAATCCGGTGTGCACACTGTCTCTACCTGCAGTGTTCTCCAGGCAATGCGACCCATTAATCTTGTGCAGTAGGTGCAATGATCTTGGGCTAAATATAGCCTGCCGCGGTCTGGGTCCCGGGCCCAGGGCTTGGGAGCAGGGTTTGCTGAATGAGTGATCACTGTTGGTGGGATTATGTCGCTGCAAACGTGCCGTGATACAGCCACGGACTACTCTCCCAACATCACAAGCCAAGAATTAACTAGAGACAATGGTGTGCTTCCTGCTCTTGTCAGAGGGGGGGAAAAGGATATAAAAATTTATGGTTGGAGCCGTGCGGCAGTAGTTTTTTACAGTTTTTGCAGCCCACACACACACAGAGAGAGAGAGAGAGAGAGAGAGAGAGAGAGAGAGAGAGAGAGAGAAATTCGGTTGAAATGTTTTTTTTTTTTCTCTCTCTCTCTGAAGAGGTTAAAAGCTTCAGTGGTAGAATGTATGTAGTGTTTTACTGGCTAATTTTATACCATAAAAAGCATTAAGTACTAACACAGATTTGAAAGTGCTAATGGCACAGTCATTACGATTTCATTTGATGTCTGTAGTGGAAGAGTGCTGCTGTGGTATCAGAGCCAAGATTGTGCAGAGAATGGAAATACTGAAAATTACTCACCTAAATCTCCTTCTTACATGGCTCTATAGGGAACAAGAGCATGATGAGATGATGATAACTGTGAGATAGTACTTGAAGCATGCGTTATTTGTTACATCATTAAATTATATTAGCTATACTATACTATACTATATTACACATCATTATAATATATAAGAGCATGATCTCTTTACATAGAAGATGATCCACATCACTGAATGCAGAGGGTCTGGCTTTACATTTACAAATGATCTAAATGCCTCTATACTGAATCTATACTGGATGTACTAAAACTACATGTTTACCAAAAAATCTAGGCCTACATTTTTTTCAGTTACTTAGTTTGTGTGTACGTGTGTTTGAGCGTGTTGTGTGTGTGTGTGTGTGTGTGTGTGTGTGTGTGTGTGTGTGTGTGTGTGTGTGTGTTTTTTTTTTTGGGGGGGGGGGGGCTCAAGGAGTTCAAGAGTACAAGGGCTGAGAGGGGGCTCTGTGGCTTGTGGCTTGCTGCAAGAGAGATGATAGCTGGAAGAAAGACTGGCCAAACTGTATGTTGGTAATCTCAGTGCTTACAGAATTTTCCAAGAACCTCAGCTGGTATTTTGGGATCTGACCTTAAGTACTGTAAACCAGTTATGGTTATGGGCTGTTATGTATAGATCGAGTGCTATCGATTCCTCTGTCTTGTAGTCTATCATGTTACGGTGTCATATACACCTCTGAGCATTCAAAGGAATTACCATGTCTCACCTCAGTGGTATAGACAATGTTTATATTTCACAGATCTTGAAACAACATGCAGACACATACAAACCCACATGGGTAACAAACAAGGGCTGTTGCCTTAAAGCTTAAAGACCTCAACGTCAATTATGCTAGATTAGAACATTATGAGCTCTACAGTTGCTGTGCATTAACTTATTTCACTGAAACATGAAAAACTCTACCCACTGTCTGTCTTAAAATGCCAAAACACATATGCAGTTTCCTCGAAAACTCCTACAGGCCTACAGGCACTGCACAAGTTTCAATACATTACCTCAGCCTTATTTCCAGGTCTTATAAGGATGTTTCATCAACTTTCGAATCACTATTCAGAACTTGATCCTGTACCGCTCTTTCCTGTCAAGGGTAAGAGTGAAAAGTTGTGGAAATGGAACAATAACTTGTTGCCTTGGACATGTTTGCTGATGGGCACAATATGTGTGAATGGACAAAGAACCTTTGCTAGGTGAAGGATTTCAAGAAAAACAATTGTAGAAATACTGTGAACCGCCATTGATGAATTCTTGGTTAAAATAAATAAAGTTATACTATACAATATATATACTGTATACAACTTTGACAAACCCAAGTGCTATGCTTGATAGTCTTCAGCTCTGAGACTTCTGCACATCACTGCAAGGCTCAAGGTCATTACTGTAGCCTGATAGTAGCAGCTCTTCCCATAAACCATGGACTGCCGATGAAGAAATTACCGCCAACGGCAAATGCAAAAATGGATGGAGAGTGGGGCTAGAGGAAGTGCATTCTTCTCATATGAACAGAAGCACTGTTTGTGTGTATCAATGTGTTTGAGTGTGTATGAGAGAGAGAAAGAGAGAGAGCAACAGAGAGAGTGGAACATGCAAAGATCATGCACTTGAGTACAATAAAACAGTGTTCTCATGAGTTGTACCATAGCCTACAAGAATGGAGAAACCTATTATTCAGAACAGCCAAATTCTATTTCTATAATTATTGGTCATCCTCAGAAAGCTAAATGTGTGATTATGGAACATGAGAAACAACCAGCTGTGTGTCTGGGTGAAATACTCTCCATTCCTCTTGTCCTGACTTTGAGCAAAACACTGCCTGAGTGCATCTCTTGTCAACACACCTCTCTCTCATTCCTGACAAAATGCTCAAGCTATAGGCTGCTTTCAAAATATATCAAGTAATTTTTCTATGAGAGTAGATCCACCAGTAAAACGGAGGAGTAGGGGGAGGCATAACTTGTTGCACTGGGGCGATTGACGAAAGGATGACCAGATTGATTTAAATCTCCTGGAAATCTCCTTGATGGCGAGTAGATGGCTGTCAATCATTCTACGGGCTCCGAACTATGTTTAGAGAACAACAATTAGTCAAAACAATATAGACCATGCATACGTGAAATCCCTAACCAGAGCATAGATTACCACTCTACATTTTCAACCTGGACATTGTTGACACTGTGAAAGTGAAGCTCACACTCTTCTCTTTTCTCATTTATTTTATGGCTATCGCATGATTGACCTCATATGTTGAGTTAGCACAATCACATCAATTAGGTGTGCTTTGAGGAAGTTAGTTTTTGTGATTTCAATGGATAGCGCTAAAATGGCAGTGAGAGGTAGCCTGACATAGCCCGCCCATAATACGAATGTTCATACGTATCATGGTCTGGGCACGGTCCTCTGGGGCGTGTTTACATCGGTATGGAGTCTACCGGCCAATAAGCGAAGCTGATTACGAGCTGGCCAATCGTTTCAAACCAGAAGTGAATGCCCTCCCCCCCGCAGTATAATCGCGTCAGGTTAAACAACCTCCAGACCATGAATACGGATGAACAGCAGTATTATGGTTGGGCTATGTCAGGCTAAGTGAGAGGGGCATTGCCAATACAAAAAGCCCAAAGCAAATTTAGGAAATTCAAAAATAAGTGTACGGCATCACAATTTGTATCACATATTGACCAATGGCATTTGTATGACTAGAAAATAATAATTGACACAATATTAAAATCTAGGTTAATCAAACAACATCACTATTACTCAATAAGAATGATAAACCACATAAAACTTCTCAATAATATCTACAGAAAAACTACCTCCATGTGTTGGATATCGTAAAGCATTGTATTCACAAAGATCGGTCAGATTCAATTTAGCGTGACACCCCAGAGTCACCTTCGGGGGAAAAAAAAATCTCTTTTCCAGCCGTAATCAATACATGAATTGTTTTCTTGGTCGTGGAGCAGGTGTCTTAAGGAGGGATTTCTGGCAATCAGTGGCCCTTATGTAATGAATGCACTCTCACTCACTCCAGATGAGCGACCTTTCCCTTTGCTGCCTGATCGATCGCTCCGGCAGCCAAGACGACTCGACTCCAAGACAGGAGAAGGGGCACATGGGAGACATAGAAAAACACCCTTTGTTAACCTATTTCATTATTTTGGTCTGTAGCACGCACACACACACACACACACACACACACACACACACACACACACACACACACACACACACACACACACACACACAGAGCCTTACACAGTTTATTTGGATGCTTTTGAAAGCTTGGGATTCATCCATGATTCTCATGGACAGATGCTGACAATTACTGGATGGAAAGAAGCCACTTGCATCCTCCATTTTCCCTACCTCTATTTGCTCCCTTACTCCATCTTCCCTCCCAGACTCTCTCTCTCTCTCTCTCTCACACACTCGCTCTTTGTATCACTCCCTCTCTCTCCTTCTCTATCACTCACTCTCTCTGTCTGCCTCTGTGTCTCCCTGCAATGCAGCAAGCGCTCAGAAGAATCAGTCCCATTGACTATGTGTGAGAAGCTGCAGGCGCAGCCCAGCCCTGCCCTCCCCTCCGGCCATGCTGGAGGGTCTTATGATGGATGCCATTGATTTATCTCCTGCCTCGCCTGTCTGTTGTATTGAGTGTAGGCCTGACGTTTGGTCAGAGAGTGGAACAAGAGCCAACATGATTCCTGTCTGTAATATGACCACCCCCTAGCACACACACACACACACACACACACACACACACACACACACACACAAAACCTCTTTTCAAGCCGCATATTATGAAGAAGATTGCCACATAATATGTGCCCCTCAATAACATGTTTTAGGTGATTCGGTATGAGGAACCCAATCACAGCTAGTCGATATGGTACACAGGTTTAAGCCCCAGAGGTTATAAATCACGACTAGAGGACCAGTCAAAGACGTCATCATCACGCTGTCCGCTTCTCACAGCCGCATGTGTATCGTTTTTTAATCTACTGGATCACGCAAAGCCGTTTTTACCCCCCAAAGCATTTCCATTTTACTGGGCGTTGCGCTGGTGAAGAAAGCACTGGAGCTTGAGATGAATGGTGGTAGACTGGACTGTTTTAATGGACTTACCACAGGGGGTCTCACGCATCTCATTTGTCATGCCAGGTGAACTACTGAGAAATGCTGAAATATGGAGATGAGTTAATTCAAGCCATTTTTTTTATGTCAACAGAAATCTAGTTCAGCCAGTCTCTCCTTTTCCCAGAGAGAGAGAACCTGAAATGTGAATCATTTATGCAGCCTACTCATATAGCTGCCATACATGCACAGCTCCTTAAGCAGTTTACATATTAGCCGTCATCAAAGGGATTGGTTCTGCCTATAGATTTGACTGAAGAAAATATGATGAGAAATGTCCTATTATTCGTGTCATATGAGAT
>JAODXP020000024.1:14332264-14347264 GCA_027497455.2 Sardinella longiceps | reverse complement strand
AAGCACGAACATAATGGGACACCTTTGTTCAGTGTGAGAACAAATGCATAAACCCATCTGGAGGTACATCAGCAGGTGTATATCAGCCGTGCCAGTTTTAGAAAGCTGTTTAACAGAGCCCTTCAGCAGCTCTGTCTTAGAGAAGATGGGGGTCACAGATCCTCAGCCTCCTGACAGCTATCTCCTTAGGCATTTGTTCTACCTGCTGCCCTTGTAGTCTTTTCATTCTCCTCACCAATATTGCTCCACTTCAAGCCAAGAGTGAAAACTTCATCTGGGATTCTCCAGTGACTAGTAGATACCCTGGTCTCCTGTGTTATTTTTGTTATGGCTTCCAAAGCCCTGGAGGCAGATCAGCTCAGTGGGTTAGACCCGCCTCCTGAATGGACCAATCAGCTTGGTGCTGAGCTCGCCATCCAGCTTTTCCTCCAATGGTTGTGCTCCACTTTCATCTGTTCACTTGAGCACCTTGATCATCAGCTTGTTACTAGCAGCACTGAAAGGGTCACATAGACGCTGAAGGTTGTACAGTGTACTTCTCTTTTGCAAACCTATAATGAACAGGACAGTCTGTTCAAATAAATGATGCACTTAGTCTTAGTTTCTTTTCTGTGTCTAAATCATAAATTCAAGCAATTTTGTAGAGGTCAGAACTAGAGAAAGCTGTCAGAGAAATATAACAGGCTGCAATATAGCTCTATTCAATCTGGTGCTGGAGAATTGGTGCCCACTTGAAATGGCTTCAACTGATTGGGAGTTCATAATCAGCTTAATCTTGCAGGTCTTTTTGCCTGTGATGATTGTTTCGATACAGCAACTGGTATTGACTGTTATCTCTTTATCTTATTCTTCTCTCCTGCACAGAGACACTGACCAAGAAGAAAATAGGCTAAAAATCAAGATGGCCGCAACTATGGAGAGAAAACAAAACTAAAGACACCAAAATTGCCAGTTGTAATCTATCAAAAACAAAAGAACCAGACACTAACAAAATATGTCGGTCACATCAATCACTACTCCAAAGATGTAAGTAACTTTAATCAGTGACAATTTAATATGTACCTTTATTCTGAAATATAAATAGCATATCAATACATATTCCCCTCTGGGGACAATAAACTAACTAACTAACTAACTAACTACATGAATGTTCAGACCCATGTACCCACCCTAGTCATCATTACAATATTATTTCTTGTATAAGTCAGATATTGCTGCCTACCTTGGCCTTGTTTGGGCTATGGGCAGGAGGCCCAAGGAGTCAAGGTGACATTGGATGTGGACTACATAGCTAACGTAATGGCAAAGACTGATTACGGATAAACAGGACAGCAGCTTTGGCAAACACTGTAGTGCCGAGAAAACAACTATTCCACTCCAGCCTGTTAGTCGAAGCGGGTACGAGGTACGAGGTAGCTCTCGCACTGTAGTGAGAATAGGCCATAAGGGACAGCACAACAGTCAACATGCTTAGAATCCACAGTAACGGTAAAACACATTGAATCTAACCAATCAAGCCGCAATTTATTTGTTAGCAAAGAAACAAGATGGGAAGCGCTGATGTACTACAACACACCAGCACCAAAACCCCACCTGCCAAAGAAAACGAAGCACATGGATTGGTATAGTGATTCCTTGATGGTAAGTATAAGCACAGAAATGCTCTCTACTGCTAGCGACGGCAACTTGTGTTATTCCAGGCCTTGTAAAACAGCTGTGTTTCTCAAAGTGCTCTAGGTCAATTTGTTCTGCCATGCCCAAAGGTGAGTGCAAATAGGCAGATGTGCTTATGTGTAATTTCGGAAAAATAAAAAAAAATTCTGGTCTCATTACAATAAAGCTTCAAAATACAGGATTTTTTTTCTCTAACCCATCACTGTACCTAAACTAACCTTTTTAATCTGATACAGGTTGACCTTCTGTTAATTCCTTAACCATTGAAGACCTGGGGCTGCCTCCCAATTTCATTGCAAAAGAGAGGTAATTTGCTGAATGATATCTCTACTATATGCTTATTTCTCCTCCCCTCTTTCTCTTTTTCTGGCTCTTCAGTAGCTTCAAGGAGCCTCTGTCCTCTCCCCGATGGAGGCTGTCCCACCGCATGGGTGGGGTTGGAAGGGGGATGGTTCCTGGCAGTGCTCTCTCTTGTTCGCCCATTTATATTTCAGAAGAGAAACCTAAACCTGGCATTAATACTAATATGGGCATAATTAGGTTGATATTCCCAACGAGCTGCTGCCAAATTCATCTTTATTTCAGGTGGACCGCCCGTAGGTTTTTTTTTCTTGGCAGAACAGCTCCCCTTCTCAAGGCTCTGGGAATAGCACCTGTTATAATGGAGATAGTGTTCACATGTCTGTCAAAGGACGAGATTCCCAAATAGGGAAAATGTACGTGATTTTATGAATGTTTAAAGGCAACATTCAGGAGGTATTTATTTACCATTCATTGCTGTTCAGAGAATGAATAATTAATAAGCCCCTGGAGTATTAATTAGAGCCGTTTCCTGTACAACAGTGGAGGGAGTGACTTCCCGAAATGAAACCATATTTTACATTTATTTCACGATACCTTTGTTTACCAGCAGCGTGTCTTTATGGTAAGCCAGGTGATTGCTTCTAGTCAGCCAGCTATATAATTTAGCTCTTTGTTTTGTTGCACTCCTGAAAGGTTGCGACTTCATGTTGCATAAGCAAAATTAATTACTTGCACCAGAGCCACTTTGAATTATTGATTGAGTCCATAAACATGTTACCGTGGTTTTGCATCCCTAAACGATTGGAGCATGAAAGCAGAAGCTTGCTGCTGATGCACAGGTTCCAGCTGTCTCTCCTGCAGTGTCTCTGGCGAATCAATGGTCCAGTCCTGCGTGTATTGATGTCCTCCGGAGCATTGAAAATCTTGTGGAACTGCAAATTAATGACCTGCTCTATCCACTGCAGTTGCAGTGCTATATAGAATGACCAGCTCTTCTTACATTTCCCAGAATAGCTCCATGATGACTGAAAGCACTGGGCTGATTAATGTAGCTACAATGTCCATCATTAGGCAACACTGAACAGCAGCTCAGCTACACCTCTACTCTGAGTTCAAATGGACTCCATTTTGAGTTCAAATGGACTAATGCATCAAACTTTGCCTCTTTAGCTTCAGAATGTCATTCTTGATGAATACAAAAGGCAGCCCCTCATTGTGTTGAAATGTCAAGAGCATTTTTGTCAAACTGTGACTACCACACTTGTGGTGTGTGTGTGTGTGTGTGTGTGTGTGTGTGTGTGTGTGTGTGTGTGTGTGTGTGTGTGTGTGCACTTGCTTACTCTACAGTGGTGAGGCCTCACAGCGGGCAGCATCAATTACTTGAGCATGCTCAGTGGCTAATCATTGTCTCACTCTCAGCGGTGCACCTCACCTATTGTTCCACTCCAGAGTTCGGACGCTGGCATAGGTGGGCAGGCCATGGTGTGACATTCAGACAGGATGTGGGCTGTGCCAGTTGACTGGCACTTTCCGCAGGTGGCACAGCGTCTGTGCCAGCATTGCCCACAGCCAGCCGGAGGCGACAGTCACAAGTTTCCATGCGACGCTAAAACACCGTTCTTATCAGAACCGACTTACCAGAGCAAACTTTATTGATAGCTATCAACTGTCACGGTGGAATTGTGAAAATAATGGGATCACATAATGGTTGTAGCTTTGCTGCACTAGGCTTCGTGTAGCGGGAGAAACAGCACACAGTAGGGTGGCATTGCCACAGTTTGTGCCTGCTGAGGTATCTCCTCTCTGCCAGGTGCCAGTGTGGGCCGTAGATAAGTATGGGCCGCCCCGGGGCACTCTTTGTGTGCCCTCTCTGCATGTGTGTGTGTGTGTGTGTGTGTGTGTTTGAGTGTGCGCACAAATAGGGGATCATTTTTTAGTTCATTTTTTGCTTGAGTGAAAGTGGCTCTTATCTACCCCCCACTCTTTTCTGGGCGTTCGCTCATAAAAAAGGAAAAAAAAAAAAAAAAGAGAGAAGAAAACAGCCGCACTCCTTTCCTCTATCTGCCGCTTCACTCTTCTTTTCATCTCCCCACTCTAACTGTCTGTGTGTCTGTCTGTGTGTCTTTCCACCTCCCAGCACTCTCCCTCTCATCGCTCATCACTCACTGTCTCTCTCTCTCTCTCTCTCTCTCTCTCTCTCTCTCTCTCTGTCTCTGTCCCTGAGTGTGTGTGTGTGTGTGTGTGTGTGTGTGTGTGTGTGTGTGTGTGTGTCTGGCCTTCATTCATACTCTTCCTTCTCCATCCCAGTTTTTTCTCATTGAGTCTGAGCATGTCTCCTGATTTCTTCCTTTTACCTGCTTCCTGTCCACAACTAGGTCTCCTCCTCTCCTGAGACGTGAGGAGAAAAGAGAAAAACAGAAAGAGAAACTAAGAGAAAAAGAGGCATATCACTGGACATCATAAGCACCACACAAACACACACAGAGAGAGAGAGAGAGAGAGAGAGAGAGAGAGAGAGAGAGAGAGAGAGAGAGAGATAGTGAGGTGTGTGTGTGTGTGTGTGTGTGGGGGGAGCGGGGGGTATATCAAAAGAATTCTACAGTACAGTAGTACAGTATATCACTCTATATAATTCTTCCTATCCAGTCCTCTAGTGTATTCATGTACCATGGCCAAGGCTTCTACTCTCCAACACAGATAGACAGACTAATTAGCATATCACAATCAGGTTCAGTTCACATTTGCATAAGGGGTTTCAAAAGTGGAATTAGCAAAATGGCAAAGGTGACAGCAAACAAAAAAAAGCCATGTTTTGATTTAATTGGATGCCACAGTAATTTACCTGAAGACCAATTCATTAAACAGATGGCTTTCTGTATCAGTAAATAATGTGTGCGTTTTAATGGAGTCTTTTTGCCTAGTGATGGGGAGAGAAGGCCATGTTTAATTAATCAGACCTAACTCCTGGGCGCTTGGAGTTGAAAGTGGATTACAGAAGGGATGTTCATCGATAGAGAACTGGAAATCTCATGTTCCACCGGGGTGGGTTTGAGTGTCAGGCTGACAAAGAAAAGGGTGGGAGGTAGGGGTTGGGGCGGGTGGGCTCGAGGTTTTTTGTGTGTGATACCCCCCCACTGTCTTATCTCGGCAGGCTTCGCTTAGCGAAGCATGAGTGTGATTGTGCCGAGAGACTTGAGCACGTGCCGGCACCCTCTTCCCTTAACAAAAGGAACAAGGAATGGGATTAAAAATTCCATTTCTCTCTGTCTCTCCTTGACTAAAAGCACTCAGTCATGGCTACTCTCTCCATTGCACATTATCACACATAGGCCTACTCTTTTTTTACCACACACTCACACATCATTTCCTGACAAAATGGTCAATGATCAAATTTTTTTAATTAAATTATTTGATTTCATTATTTAGTCCTCATTGTTTTCCCACTGGATAGGTTGTCATATATATTTTAACTCACCTGAAAAAAATCTTTAAAGCTTTTGTTTTCCTTTTTTTACAGAAATAAAAAACTAGGGATAGACAGGCAAAAAGACCTTGACCATAAACCAACTTAGAAACACAAAAAAGGAACAGGATGTTGCTAATACAACTTTGTTCCTCACATTTGTCAAACCTTACCAATACTTATTAGCCATGCCATGGAGGTTATGTATTCGCTGGCAATGGTTTATTTGCCTGTTTTTGGACAAAATAAATAGTTGAAGACACTCATCTTAACAGGAAGAGTATCACAGACAATACATAGGCTACTGCTACCACACTTGTACCAGAGAGACTCAGGAGGCTGGAATGAAATAGAAGATTTTAATTGGAAAAAACATTCATTGTATCATGATTCATGAAGGTCCAATAAATCTAACCTATAGACACAGGGGTGTAGACCCTGTCTGTGGATCAGCAGCTAGAAGACAGGAGCGCTTACCCCCTAGTGTGTTTCAAGACCTAAGATGCCCATTGGTTAATGATGTGTGAAAGGCTGACATATGATGCTAAACTTCCTAGAAAGCTACGGCTAGCTTTAGTTTGTGGTTGGCTCAGTTAATGAAGATGAATAGGCGCAGGATTGTTAATTTTAAGTAAAGACCTATGATGGTTTGAGATGAAAGGAGGTGAGTGAGTTTAAAGAGGAGGTTTGTTGAAGCTAATGTCCCACTATACCTGTCATCCAAGCCATGAAAGCTTAGTGTAAGATCAACCAGAAAGCTTTATGTGCTAAAGAGCATCAGTGGATTTCTAGTTTGGTCCCTATGTGGTCATCCAGTGGGTCTCATCCTATCTGGCAGGCACTGCAAGGGGTTTGATTTTTTCAAGACCTTGACAAAGAAAGACCAGGAAATATGTATCTGTGCTTGAGCAGATTGCCTATAATGTTTGTCTTATGGGGGCTACAAGGCTTGAGTACATGGAGTTGTTGTTAACACATCAGGGAAGCCTGACATCCTTGTTAGCACATAGGACAGCCACACTCTCTTTGTTCTTCATGTATAGCTGTGCCCAATGATAGTCCTGAATGTTTTCAGTGCAGATTTGAAATGTCATGGTGTATTTCTACACACCACCCCACTTTTCACTGTGTCAATGTGAGGTAATTAATAGGCCTTGAAACCCAGTAGTTCACAAAATTGAAGGGGACTATCAATTTTTAAGTTACATAGAAAACATGATGTCCTTGCTTCCCTTAATTACCTGTGATATTTTCCCACCCTGAAAGCATTCTCAGAATCAAATGCACTCACTCTGAAAGGCACTGCCATTTGGTTGGTATGAGGGAGTAGATGCCACGGTAAGAATTTGGAATATTTCCAATCCAGTCATGTAGTGACAACAGTGGCGGAAGAAGTTGAGGTTTAATACATCACAAGACATGACTCATTCAAACAAGTTCTCATGTTGTAATGTTTCATTTGTGTCTGTGTCAGAAGCCTTGACATTCTGTCCTACAGAGGCAATCAAATTTGAAACTCGAAACCCCATTAAAAGATATCACTTTCACCGACTTTGAATTCAATGGCGGCCGAACATATTGAGGTGAGTATCTCTGTATCTGAATAGCTTTCCCATGGCAGTCCTAAAGGGTGAAGGGCAGTTTTTAGGATTCACTGCACAGTCCGCATGGGTAAATGGATACCGATTAAATGAACTGTCGGATTCTTAATTTCCCCCTCTTTTCACAAAAAAAGTGAATTGGACTTTGAGCGTGGAGTTCTGTTCAGTGACAGAACAAAAATTGTCAAATATTAGCTGTGCCTCTCTCCTCCTCCTCCTTTCATCACCGAAGATGCAGCATTTAATGAGAAAAGAGAGGTTGTTTCATCTGGGTAGCAGGAATGACTGATTTAATTTTAGATACGGCACCTCCAGGGACACCGTCATAATCAACACCAAACACAAATGTGGCCCTCCGGCTCTCGGCTACCTGCTTTTCAAAGTCCCCTGAAGTTTCACACCCCAATGTACCTTACTTGTTACTTGGTAATCATATTTCTCTGACATGCAGTAATATTTCTGAAAATTGGCACCAAAAATGGATATCATGTCATTCACAATATACAGTCCAAGTATTTTCTAGTTGTATTCTATAGAATTCTGATAGATTTCATTTTAACATGAGTGTATACCTCACAAAAAAGCACACATTATTGACTTACCCATCATCCCTCCTGCAGTGATACTGCTTCTGTCAGATTTTCCGGATTTCCGAATCAATCAATCCACTTATATCATCATGTACTTAGGCCTACAGAAGAACTTAAAGTATTAGTATTGGTATTAGGCTTCTCTTGCGGTTGGAGGCCTTGTTCTTACTCTCATTGCGCTAATTAGTCAGGATAGCAAACAACAACTTCATAAGGTCGGGACCATCCTTGCAGTGCACTGAACTATCATGAAAGCACAAGGTTCTAAAGTATGTCACATAAATTAATTTTACATGAAGATACTGTGATTTCTACAGTCGGTTCATGTAACTACAAAAGCTTATCTTGGAGGATGCCATGGCAACAGTTGGCCAATTCATTTGTAAAAGAAAATGTGGATTAGACTGGGGGAGGGAAAATATGGCAAGTTCTGCTTTTGTTCTTGCTCCCCCAGAAATCTCTAAACATGCCTTTAAAATTCTCTTTGACAAGAAGTGTTTGATTTCTGCCATCACTTTTTTTTTTCACTTTTCCTTTGAAACAGGGGAAGAAGTCCATTATGTTTCATATAATGGCTCCTTGTGGTTTCCCTTTGAAAACTGTCTCTGAGTTGGCCAAAAGTGCTCTGAACTCTAAAAGGAGGGAACATTTGCATAATGCACACCTGCAGTTTTCCCGCAATGTATTTCAAAGTGCTTACTCTCAAGAAAGACACGCAATGTCAAAATGCAAAACTCCCCAAAAACTAGGACTCTTTTCGCCACAGGTACCTGTGGTACTGTAATGCTATCCATTTGGTGTTTGGTATCCATTTGGTATTCATGACCTGGGTCCACTGAGGATGTTAGGGACACTGGATATTATACAGCCCTTCAAGGTAACATTATAGTTTCTGACAAAGCCTGTGTTTTAATGATTATCATAGGCACTTAAAAAAAAAAATCTTTTTAACACTTTAATTGAAGGTTTCTAAATAAGGGTGACATGAGTCACGTTCCAGGAACATTAATTACACTTCAACAATGTCCATGACAGTTGTCATTAGGTGTCATTGTTTCATTCAAACAATGTCAAGGTTGCATTACAAAAACCAACTGACGCTTCATGCCAAGTCTGCTTGTCAAAAATCTACTAGTCATGATAAAGTGTCATGTCATGCTAATTGGTTGATGTCATGTAGACTCCCTAAAGTGAGATGTTACCAAAAATCAAATAAAGTAATACAATCTTCAGCTGTGGAGTCTAAGCTACAGCAAGGCACTTGAGTCTGAGAAACTTTAGAGGGTCTGGTGTTGTTGAGTCTAAGAAGGGCTAGAAAGTGACAAGTGGCTCAAGATAGCTTTGGGCAGGAAGTGAACAACGTAAGCTGGCACTTGGAAAAAGCAGTGACAATAAACCTGTAGAGAGAGATGCAATCCCAGGGCCAGATCTCACAGGCACAACACAACAAAGGCCTGAGACAGGTTAGATTTGATTTTTGACACTGTATTTTAAGTGTCTGTATTTTCAAAGGCCTGTCCCATAGAGATGCTACCCTGGTGTGTAGCAGAAGAGCACTCAGTAATAAAGTTGTCAAGGAAATATTTTGCATTAAATCAATGTTTGTATATAAAAAAAGATATCTATCTGTCAGTATCTCTCTTTACTTGTGTGTAGAATTCTGCTTGGGTCTGAACAGAATGTTCAATACATTCTGAATGAACTTTTATGACTGTCACATTGGGTCGCACATTGCAGACTATTCAGATGTCTCTTGGTACAATGGCTCAATCCAGGCACATATTTTATCGTCTGAGCTTTGGTATTTATCACAAAGCTAAGTTCGTGAGATGGTATCTCGAGGAGACAGCCAAAATGTGTGCTATTGGAAAGAGACAGAGCTGCGAACAAGCTGAGGATCCAGCCGCAGGCTCTACCTTTTAAAAACAGTCTACTTGACTGGGTTGTGACCTGAAGGGAATGCCAGATCAGAATCTCTCTAAGGACAAGTTATTCCCAACCAGAACCAGACTGGGTTTTTTTTTAAAGCTCTTGCTTGGTCACAGCAGGGCACTGCCTTAGGTTAGAGTCTATGAGATACAGTATATCATGGTGCCTGTCAGCAGAAACGGCACTGTATTACTGACATCATGCTATACGATCCTGGCAAAGATCATAATTCTGTCAAATTCTGGTTAAATTAAATGAGACCCTGATAGCACTTTATAATCATGTTCTCTATGAATGGTAATTAAATAGCTTATTAATACCAGTAAGTAGTTAACTGATACTTTAGTAATTATCAGAAATGAAATAATATTTCACAGAATAATTAATTAGTTAGTTGACCATTTGGGTCATGAGTAAATGATAAAATGGAAAAAAAAACATGATGGACTAAAGCCACAAACTTCCCAATATCCTTCTTACTGATGTTAATATACTATTTAATAACCATTTATAGAGGATGGTTATTGTAAAGTGCTACCAGATACCTTCCCTCTTCTTGTTTTTTTTAAGCAACATGTTGATGAGATGACTTGAATCTTGGGAAGTGACAAGTGTTCTACCAATACTTGTTGGTTTCACCACCGTTTGCTGCTGAGGCAGCGGGAGGGAAGAATTCTATGAGGCCTCAGAATCTGCTTTTAAATGGAGGAGAAGTCACATGCTAACAACCCCAAGAACATACACTCTATATCCAGAATTAACAAGCTAAGTTATTTTTAGATTTAAACAACAATAACAGTAACAGAAAAAGGCTAAATTTAAAGAAATATAAAGTGTGATATCCCACGTGAAATAATCCCACCCAGCAGTGGGAAGTTAAGTTCATTATTATGTAAAGCAAACTGCTTTTGTTTTTGCTGACTGCAGTTCATCTCATTAGTATTCTGCATGGGACTGCACTGAACTTCTGTGGCTGTCCCAGTGCTTGCATTTCTTCAGGCCACCTCAGCTCAACCCAGCTGTGGAGGGAGAGAGGGAGGGAGGGAGGGAGGGAGGGGAAAACACATTTCAGAAGAAAAGAAATACCAATTTGTCACCCGGGCCCTGACACATACATACTTAAGTACGCAGGGCACATGCCGTCCGTCTCCTTGTAAAACATCTCCCAATCACCCTTGTGTGTTTGTTGTTCTGTTCTATACTTCAAACCTGACAGGCTACGCTAACGCACCACCCTGCTGGACACTACCAGTCTCCCGACGATTCAAGCCTGACAAATGGATCATAATCCATCACAGGACATCACCTGAGATATATATTTCTATAAATATATTGTCGGATCGTTGCCCAGGATAGATCCATCTGTAATGACCTTCCGCGCTCAATCATACAGTGCTGAGGTCCCAGAGCAATATGAGATCCCAATAAACACCTATAGCTCCCCTCCCCTTTACCTCTCCTCGCCTTGCTTCCTCTTCACTGATAATCTCGAAATGCCGGACAGGCCAAGGAGCTCATCGATCTGTTTCGGGAGAAAACTAGCGGGAAATCGAGAGTGCCAGCTTGCGTTATGCGTTGAGAATGTGCGGTGGTGTTGTGGCAGTGATTGAGAGTGGGGGGTTTAGTGTGGAAACCTTAATGACTTCAACTACCTCTGAGCCTCTCAGTCGCTCAGTCTCTCTTTCTTTTCACTCACTCTCTCGGTCTCCCTTTCTCTTCGTTCCCTCTCTCTTTCTCTTCGTCCTCTTTCTGTCTCTCTAGCTGTTGATTTGTAAGTGGAGCAGGGAGGCATTACATGAAGATGGGAATTCTCTTCTACTGTATGATCCATCTATCCATATATTTTGATGTGTTTGTGATGATATACAATAAAGAAAAATCAACGTTGAAGATGTTATTATCGCTATTATTTGTTTTGTAAGCCATTATTGCCACTGTATATTGACTGCCAGATTTGCGTATAGGGTTCCTAATAATAACACATAAAATTTAGACTTTAGACTCAGCTGCTAAAAATGTGACCATAGAATGCACATTATACTTGTTCTCACATAAGGCCAGCACTGTAGTTATGGTTCAGTCCGTGTGGCTATCGTCCACCAGTGAGTAATCCTCTGTATTATACAGCACAGCACATCTACTGTATGTCAAATGGAGATGGTTTCAAACGGCCATTTCCTCCCCACTCCGACTCCTATCCTCTGCCCTAATGCTAATTGTTTGGCGATGAGCACTCTAGGATTATTGACACTGCCAATCACGTTTGACAGTTATCCCCTCTGCAACACCAGACGTGCCATGATGCCTGGGTGCAGCTGTTATCGGAGAGGATGATAGCAGAGCAGCATCTGTTTTTGATGACCTTCAGTGACAAGCGATCTGTGGAATACTTCCTGACACATAGCCTACTACACTTTCTACTTGGCTTCCACTGCATTCTAAGAATCATGCATGCATGATTGGCTACGACTGTCAAAAAAATGGTGTGTGGTCTGTGTTTGCAGCTTGGGCGTGAGATGATGAATGAGTTAATTGCATTTCACTCATGTATGTTTACAGTAAAAAAAAAAAAAAAATACAAAAGGAACTGGCATCTGTTAGTAAGAGATTTTTTACCCATGACAAGGTCCGCTTTGCAACTGAATTATTCACTCCTCTGCAGACACATTAGCATTTGCTTAACACAGTCCAAATGACTTCGGCAGTTATCAGTTATTTTTTTTATCTCATTTTATTTTTAATTAAACCAACTAGATTTGGCTATTAGGATCCAGCCATTTGTACTGTTAGATACTGTTACAAGAAAATGTGCACCAAAAAAAAAGATCATAAAAAGGAAATGTATAGAATGGAACACGCAGAATGATTTTGAAGAAAAAGCTCCCTCACGGAAGAGAGAGAGAGAGAGAGAGAGAGAGAGAGAGAGAGAGAGAGAGAGAGAGAGAGAAAGAAAGAAAGAGAGGAAGAGACAGGATCAAGAGGGTCACCCATCAGCATGTGACGAGTGCTAATCTGCTGGCCAGGAGGTCCTGCAGCAGGATGAGGGGTCCTGGGTACATAACTCCCTGGCTAAGAGGATGAAGGTCCAGGCAGATGGGCCATAAGAGAGAATGGCTAATTGCTTATTTGGAAATGCGGCTGTCACTTTGAAATTAATTGCCACGTCACCCCTGCATGTCCTTTAATCCCTGCGTGCGGCAGTGACCCACGGATTTTGGGACGAAAGGTGTGAATTATGCGTAGCCCTGTGACAGGCCATATGCTAATGAATAGAGTTGACTGCTGTTACATGCTTTAATGCCCCTATTGGCATGTACGATAGTCTCTCTTTCCCTCTCTCTCTCTCTCTCTCTCTCTCTCTCTCTCTCTCTCTCTCTCTCTCTCTCTGTCCATATCTCTGTGCATATGTGTGAAAGAGAAAGTATGTGTGCACGTATGTGATTGTGAGAGTGGGTATATATTAGAGGGCGAAGCACGACAGTGATAGAGTCTGAATATGCTAGTAGGCAGGAGGTTGTAATTTTTCAGCATATTGCCATGCATTACATGAAATCCTGTGAGCATGTGAGTGCATATTTTATGTAGCAAGTCTCTATAAGGATTGCTGAGTACAGATGGCTTGCGCTTTGCCACAAGTCCCCATCCCATGTATCAGCCCTGTGCAGCCTGCCTGAGAGGCTTGCAGACTAGCCTCTCCAAATCATTTGAAAATGTGCCAGATGGTTTCCTTCGCTGAACTACAAAAAAACATGACATATCTCTCCCATGTTTGATAATATGCAAAGACTGCGCTGTTAAACTGTGATTATTTTGTTCATGATTGGAGAATTAAAGTCACTGCCATTTTTCTCAATTTGCTTCTAGCTTGCTGCAGTGCATATTGTATGTTGAAATGCCACATGTTTATTTGCATTCATATCAGCACACATAAATAAACAAATAAATAAATGACTGAATACTTTAACAGGGGAAACAGCCATCAGTGTTTTGTGGTGTGAGCAGCACTGAGGAAATATTACACACATAAATGCACAGCAGTGCATTAGGCATATATATTTTTGATATTAAAAAAAAATATTTATCCCTGTCATGTCTACTTTTAAAGTCTCATGGGAATGATAGAATCCACTGTATGTATCACAGGTTATTCAGGTGACTGACAAAGGGACACATGATTGAATCTGCATCGTCACTGCGTAAAGTATTATTATACTGTATTACATTTTCTCAAACGCACAATCTACTTTGCAGTCCCACAGTCACACCATCAGCCGCCTTGTTTAACGTCTGTCGGAGAACTTTTTATTCTCACAATACTTCCAGGCTACTTTGGCGGTATTTGAAAAACTGCTGTGTAGTGGTTTGTGAGCCAACCTTTTTTCCCCCTACTTTGCTGTCCTCTTTAAACTTCTCTACCTCAGCTTTCCATGATCAAAACCGACCAGTGTTGCTCAGGTCTGCTAGCCAGAGCTAATTCATTATTGAGGCTCATTTTCATGAGAGCTGAACCTAAAATATACGCTTTTTGAAGATGCATCTCTTACGGCACAGCAGCTGACACAGAGGAAGTCAGAGTTTGTATTACGTAAACTCTATCTGGTTAACTGAGGTGAACTGAAGTCCAGGAATCCGAAGCATGTCAGAACATAAACTGCACTGATAGGTGAATGCCATGAACATGCTTGTGTATTTTGTCTATGCTTCAATATTTCATACTTCATAGAATAGATATTTATTATTCATATCTTTTGTTTTGTGCAGTAACAATATTATGTGGGAGATTACAGCTGCTCCAGGCAAATAAAAAATAGTACCTAGTCTTGCAGCCACTTGCACCGACTTCTAAAGTCATGTGATTTTCCTTCTGCAAGCTATAGCACCTGCCGCACCTGCATTTGCACTGAGACCTGTAGATCTATATAATCTATGCAAAACAAATGCAAATTTAATGAGGTGTGGAGAATGACAAACTGTCACCAGCCATGTGAAAATTCCCTCGGTTTGTCTCTGTAGGACTCCTTGCCGGGTAGCTTGTTACAGATTCAAACATTCTGCCTTTTTTATTCTGTGTTGTTTCTTTCTGTTTTTAACTCCTCGTCATGCCTGAGTTTAGTAAAACAACAGAGGTGGATTGAGGATGTGGATTCTGTATGCTTGCTGTGCACCACGGCTCAATGAAAGCTTGATTGCTGCTGCAGTATGCACACTGCAGAACATGTTGCCATTGTGAAACATTACATGTATTTGTGCAAAGTATTAACTGTGTAACTCCATGCTATATAAATACTATCTTATTTTACAATGCGTCCTTACATGACCAACATGCATTTAAAGGTCAGATGAAGGGCTTTTAAAGCACTTTGTATCTGTCAGCTCTCTCTAGCATGGGGCTTCATGTCTGTCAGAAACCTTACTTTAACTTCAGTGTGTAATTATCCTG
>JAODXP020000024.1:14314764-14327264 GCA_027497455.2 Sardinella longiceps | reverse complement strand
AGACGTGCTCGTCTCCGACGAATGAGTGAGAGTGTCCAGCTGGGGGGGGGCTTTCTGACTCCCCCCAGCTCCTCCACCTCCACCCCCTCCACCTCCTCCACCTCCTCCTCCATCACCCCCTTCTTTCCCCGGTGTCATGGCCTGCTTGGAGACGGACGGCGTGACCGTGCAGCCCTGCGACTGCGAGCCGTTGGTCTGTGAGTGCATGCTGGTGGTGACCATGCGTCCGCCGCCCTTGGCCGAGTCGCTGGAGTTGCACACCTTGTAGCGGATCATGAGGATGATGATGAAGACGAGCACGGACGCCACGATGATTCCGCCGATGATGATGATCATGGTGCCGCCTAGGAACTGCGACTGCATGAAGTGGCAGCGGAGGTACTCGGATTCGGTGGTGAACTGGACGCAGCCCACCACGCGCGTGGCCGTCAGGGAGGTGATACCGTCGTCGTAGATGGCCAGCACGCACAGGTCGTACTGAGTGCCCGCCGCCAGGTTGTTCACCAGGAAGTTTTTGCTCGTGGGAGGGATCATTCTGTGGAGGACACAAAACAAATAGGAACAACTCAATTACGGAGACTAGAAAAAGTGGGAATGAATCACATCCATCATGCATAAATAGTCTACAACTTGTTGAAGAAACTTCAATGTGTGGGTTGCGCAAAAAAAAAAAAATTCTGCAACACAGCATTTCTGGAATGAGGAATGGATTTTTCTAGCCATAATGAGGACTATCCAAATGTTATACTGTTTTTAGATAACTTTGACTTTTATCAATGGTTGAGACAGTGAGACATTTGCTAAAGGTTAGACATACAATACCATGCGCCTATTTAGACCTAGGCCGAACGGATGACTCATCGAGATGGCAGCCAAGAATCATAATTCATCACTTTGAATGCCTGTGCCTTTTCTTCTGGAGTAACTTTTAAAAACCATGTCTGTAATTATCGTCTGATTTTATAACTAAGAGGTTAAATATGTAAGAGATCAAAATCGCTACCAGCTGTACTGTGCCTTCTTTGCATACTGAGGGAATAGGAATATGCTAAATGTCAAATGTCAAATGTTGGTGGTTTAACCAACATTTGACATTTATTAATTATCACTAATTATATGACATCTAATACAATGTCAAAACAAATCCTCAATGATCCACAAAAGACATGGATTGTGCATGTCAGAGCGACCGCCTATGACAATGTCTAGTCTTCTCTGAGTCTCCTGTCTCTGCTTTGGAGGCATTTTAAGGAGTTTTGCATTTCAGTGGCTTGCTGAGTGAGATCGTGGTGGATCTGCAGGGCCCATGCCGTACTCTAAAGTTTCCCCAAAGGCCTGTGGAACTCTCAAAGGGACTCGCCGTCACCGTGAACAATGCCTTCCTCTTATCAACGGCAGCCATATTCCACCTGGCTTTGCCTTCATCCAAACCACACAGCACTTAATGAATTCAAAAAAGAAAGAATGAAAAAAGTGTGGGGGAGTATGGGGTGGGGGGGTGTTGGAGGAGTGATGAAAAAAACAACAACAACAACAAAAAAAACCTGAACTGCAGGGTGTTTGAAATGGCTATAGAGCTTTGTAAAAGAAGTGCACTAGCTTAGCCCTAGTTACTACACATTACTATAGAACTGTACAGAATTTTATCAGACCTATAAGTGAATGTGGCTTCCTAGATTGAACTCCCTCTCTCAGCTCACTTTAGAGTAACACTTAGTGCTTTGTTGTACTTTCACACTTTTCCGTGAGTGAGCAGCAGCAGTTGGACTGGGTCACTATTGTGACCGTACTCTACTGTTTATTTACAGCCACTCTCCTCTCTCTCTCTCTCTCTCTCTCTCTCTCTCTCTCTCTCTCTCTCTCTCTCTCTCTCTCACACGCACACGCACACACAGACACACACACGCACGCACACACACACACACACACACACACACACACACACACACACACACACACACACACAACTCCTCTCTCACAACTGTGGAACTAAACTAAAAAGAAGAGGAGAGTGCAATACACTGATACACTGATATTGTACTGAATATATGTATTTCTATTCTGGTTAACTCATGACAGGGTGTTGTATAAATGGGAGCTATCATGGGTGTTAATTGAGGGAGTCAGGTTAATGGGGGATATTTTCACAAAATCACAAATTGAGACTTTGGGCCACCATTTATACTCTAAACAAAACTTCCCGTGACTCTGAAGGTTGTACAATCTCAACAGAACAATTATATTTTGTTGTAATTAATAAGACAAGTGATAAAATGGGAATTTAAAAAATGTAATTGTTAGAAAAATAACATCCTCAGGAGATGTGTACAAGAGATTGCATCGATGAGGAAAATTGTAATGCCGTGTTCTCCGCTGATAAGCAAGCGGAAACAACAAAAGAGGTTTCATAACCTCAATAAGGAGCAAGTCAACTCCTGCCAGCATGTGAACAAGATAGGAAAAGAGGAACAGGGGCGTAAACGGAGACAAACAAGCAAGCCAACAAACAAGCGTGAGCACTCCCATGCACAAATCTATAAGCAAACCATGAAATTGCAAGAATGGATGAAGGGCTTGTCGAGGCAGTTGTGTTCAAAAACAAGACATTCAGCAGGCTGCTGTTTTTCCTTTGGCCTGAGAAGCGTGGATGATGGTGTTTGCATGTTTATCATTAAATTGTAAGTGCAGCCATATTACTTCTATATTAAATCACAGAGCCAGTATACTGCTCTCTGGACGTAATAATAATAACCGACCACAACAGTCTACTCCAGACTTAAGCTGTGATAACTGATGGCAAGGCACTGGCATTATTTTCTCACAGAAAACAGGAAACAAGTAGACAAATCAAGGTTTTCAAATGATGCCTTCAGAGCTGGAAGGAATTGCTATGGTTAGCTCATATGATGCCTATGTTTAGCTCACAGCAAACCTTTTTAATGCCCAGAGCCCAATGTGGAATCTGCCTACTGTATGTGACAGATGGTATGGGGTTGACAGTACACAGATGTGTTGTGGAGTGGCGTGAGAACGGGACGTGATGATGCCAATGATCTCCGACGTTTGGGAAACACAGATAATCTGGCTGTGGCAATGGCGCCACCATTACTGCAGATTGTAATCTGTGTTGGTCAGTTCATTTAGGTTAAGTGCATTAAATCTGATCTATGCCTTGTATAATATTATGGAAATGAGAAGAGAACACAAATAAATCAACATGCTGTAATCCCGAACTCATATGCACATAGTTGAGAGTGGGGGCTTATTATGTCATCCATTGTCATAATTGAAAGAAGATTGACTATTTTGGCAGAGATAGATGCAGGTCTACTTTTAGGCACCCTGACAATGCAAAAAACAATAATCAAATATCCTTCAAATGTTTAGAGTCCAAAGGGGGGGACTGTATTGTCTATTGCAAAATGCTTCATGGGACTACTCCTTTTGGCTGTCTAATCATTCATCTTAAGGCTGCCAGAAAACCGGAGCTATACTGAGAAAAAAAAACTCTTTACAAATCTGGCAAATCTGTATACTAATAATGAGTAGAATGGTGTTTTCTTACCCTTAGGTTGAGATTTTATTTGGGAAAGTTCACAATTAAATATCACAGTATCGCATTTAGATTGAATGGCCCAAATGTATTTACTAGAATATTAAAGAGAGGGCCCAGTGTTGTGGTTTAAAGAGTTATTCATTAAATTACTTTTAATGTGGGATAGGACTGCCATATTGCTTCTCATAAAGCTGGCCAATAGATGCAGCACCACTGGGAAGACTTGCTCATGCAATTAGGCAAGAAGGAGCCGTGCTGCTGATTTGCTCCTTCTAGCTTCCCTCCTCCTCGCTCAGACTGACCACTTTGATGCACATGAAAGTGCTTACTGCAGGATTTGTTTTTTGTCAAATTCACTGAATTGCTTCGCACAATCCTTTACATGTCCATTTTTGTTGTTTTTGCTCAAAAGAAAATTGTATTGTGTTGTGTTCTTCCACATTGCAGGTGCTGTTAATGTATAAAAAGGTATAGTGACACACCAATAAAAATTCCAGCAGATCAACACATTGCTTATTCCTTCAGGACAGAAAAAAACATGTGTAATTTGATTTGCTGTCAACTCAAAATATTAACAACGCCATCTCTCTCTCTCTCTCTCTCTCTCTCTCTCTCTCTCTCTCTCTCTCTCTCTCTCTCTCTCTCTCTTTCATGCTCTACCTCTCTCTCTACCTCTCTCTTCCTCTCGGGACACAGACCATATAGGCTACTTAGATTGGAAGGGAAATCTCAATCATAAAAGGCTGCATGCATTACTGTAAGTTGATGATGGTGTATGGGGCAAAAACTCATAAATATGGAAATGATGCTTTCTTCATATAGACCTAAGCTACATTTGTGCTTCATTTCTGTTATCACATCTCAACTAGTCGGTTAGGCTTGTGGGGAAATCTCTCCTCATTGGCTGCATCTGGAGATCTATTTATATCTGTTTTTTTTTTTTCATTGGCACTTACACTTTCATCGTGAGAAGCTCAGAGAACCCTTTCATTTTTGCATTTATGTGCCTTCACTGGAAGAGCCCTGTCTATTTAAAAATCTTCCCTAGCCTTCTCATTGGCATGCATGGAACTACTTTCTTCTTCTTCTTCTTCTTCTTCTTCTTCTTCTTCTTCTTCTTCTTCTTCTTCTTCTTCTTCTTCTTCTTCTTCTTCTTCATCCTCTTTTTCTTCTTCTTTTTCTGAGTGTGATATCTCTATCAGTGTGTTCCTTGAATCTTCTGAAAGCCTTCATACTCTCTAGTCTAGATCAATGTTTGGAAGTCATAACAATGTGATTTTCCCATCAGCACATCCTTGTGCATGTGAAGCACCTGTTAGCTCTTTGTCAATACATTGGAGATGTAAATCCAAGCGAATTTCACAAAACAAATCACTGAGTCCACACCAAGGGCTGGAACGGAATTGGAAACGGGCTGCTTGCTCAGCTAAGACCGGCAAAAGCACGACTATCAGTCTCCTTCAAAGCCAGATTTGTACTGGTACCTCGGAGGAGGATTGATTTCCTCTCGTTGCCTTCATCTACCCTGGGTGCTAAGATTGATCCCCGCCCCTTCATTAGATAAACACAGAAAAAGTGATGGATTTGTTCGTTAATTTACTCGGCAGTGGCACACTTTCCTTTCTTTTCTATTTGGCTCCTGTCACTGTTAATTGTTACTGGCGAGAGAATCTGCTTGTGTAAGTGCCTTGGAGTTATTGAGGAGTTCAGACTCGGATGCACTCCAAACAAATTGGGCCCAACATCCATAAGTGTCTCAAAGATAACCAACATCCACCCCTCTTTCTCATCCAACCTTCCTGTCCTCTCCTTCTCTCTCTCTCTGTCCTTTCTCTCTCCTCTTCTCCTTTCCTTTACTGTTTTGGTCTTTTGGCAGACTAAACAATAACAATTGAATGTATTCAGAATATGTGTGTGTGTTTATGTGCGTGTGTGTACTGTGTGTCAGCATGTATGTGAGTTTGTGTGAGAGCTGTGTGTGTCTCTAAGCCCATATTTGGAAGTTGCGTAACTCCTTTGGCAAAAAGTCATTACTGTACTTGGACAAAGGCCTCAGTCAGGCTGAAAGTGCTTGACAGCCACAATGAGTTCTACTTGTTAGGTAAGCTAATTGTTTCTACTGGCTTCCTTTGAACAGAACACTCATATGGTTATTCAGTGCTACTCCAGTTTGAATAGCCAGATTTATGAAATGTCATTCTACAATAGTCATTAGGCCTAACAGCTGAAAACCTTGTCCTGTAGTTGGTGCCTATTAACAGCTATTGAACACAATTGAAGTCATTACCTGTACACCAGGGAGTCGTCATATGTGCCATTGTACTGGATCTGAAACATGCGGATCCCAGGGATATTCCTTTGGAAATTAAACTTGATCAACGCAGTGGAGGAGGTGGCCTCTGCAATGACCACGCGCTTGTCCGAGCTGGTCTTGACGTCGGCGGTCTGGTTGCTGCCGTTGGCGCCGGCCCGGGTGGATGTGGAGATGTCCGAGGAGCCGGGATCCGACTCTTGGATGTTGTTGGTGCTGTTGGTGATGTGGGGCAGTTTGATGATGGTCAGTTCCACCTTCTGGTGCGCTTCGCCCGCCGGGTTGGACGAGATGCACGTGAACGAGCCTGTGTCCTTGACGGTGGTGATGGTGATGTGCAGTGTGCCGTTGGCGTAGACGACCGTCCTTGAGGAATTGGACACCAGCTTGCTCTCGGGCGAGATCCAGTGGATGGCTGGCATGGGGTCACCTCTTGCCTTGCAGCGTAGCGCCACCTGCTGGCCTTCCAGCACACGAGTCTCCGGCGAGTGGCTGATGATGAGTGGCGGCTCGCACAGGAACTCCTCCTCAGGGATGGACCAGAAGTAGCGCCCCGACAGATGCGTTGGCGACGCGCACGTCTCCAAGTCGTCCTCGCGCTGCAGCCGCCTCAGCCACAGTAGCTCGCAGTTGCAGTGCAGGGGGTTCCCGCCGAAGCTGAGTGCGAACGACGTAGGGCTGATGATCCCCGACGTGGCCAGCACCTGCGCCCGTTGGAAGAGCGGATCCGGCGGAAGCTTCTGGAGCTTGTTGGACGTGACGTCCAGCCGGTTGAGCTTCTGCAGGAGCGAGAAGGTGCCTTCGGGAATGTAGTCGATCATGTTATGGTCCAGGCTGAGCGTGTGGAGGCTGGTCATGCGCTGGATGGCCTCCCAAGGGATACTCTCCAGGTTGTTGTAGGAGAGGTCCAGCTCCTCCAGAGCCAGGAGGTCGTTAAAAGCCCCGAGGCTGATGAGGGTGAGCTGGTTGTTGTTGAGGATGAGATGGTGTAGTTTTGACATGCCGCTGAAGGTGTCGTTGGCGATGCGCGTCAGCCTGTTGCTGTTGAGGTGAAGCGCTCGCAGGTTCTCCAGGTCGGCGAACGCGTGCGGCGTGATGTAGCTGATGGTATTCCGTGAGAGAGTCAGGTCCACCAGCCGCGTCATGTTGGCAAAGTCTTTCCGCTTGACGCTAGTGACAAAGTTGTCGGCCAGGCGGAGTTCCACGGTGTTGCGGTCGATGTTGGGCGGAACGAAGAGGAGCCCTTTTTTGGCACAGAGGGTGGCAAGATTGGGCGATAATACTTGACACACACAGCGCTTTGGACAGGTCTGGGCCTTCACTGCCATTCCAATGACTAACAGACAGACCAGCAGTTTTTCCATTGTAAGTCAGGTTTCAACACCTGAAACACACACACAAAAAACACACACACATTAATTACTGTAATAACAAAATTAAACAGCAAGAGCCTAATGCATATATTTGGTAAACACACAGACTCATCTTTATGCTGATGTTGACTTGCGAATGTAGAATAATGTTACTATATTCTAAACTATCCTAATAGTATCATGGGAATAGCAAGCAGACTCAGTTTTGCAAACATAATCACGGATATAAATAGGAATCATATTGATATTAAAATACAAGTCAGTGAGCCTATATCAGACTTTCCCTTCAGTAAAGCATGAAACATCCACAACATTTTGCACTGAGGCCAATTATCACAGGGATTTGCACATAAGCGCACATGATGAAGAACAGCACGCACTCGGCTAGCACATATGCATGCTCGTTGACGCTGTCATTGAAGAGGAACACAAACATAACATCATCCCCCCTCTCTCTCTCTCTCTCTCTCTCTCTCTCTCTCTCTCTCTCTCTCTCTTTGTCTCTCATCCCCTCTAGCTCTCTCAAGATAGATTATATGACTAATGCCTCTCGCTTCACGCTGGGGTCAGTCATACTGAATTT
This sequence comes from Sardinella longiceps, assembly GCA_027497455.2. Lineage (NCBI taxonomy): Eukaryota > Metazoa > Chordata > Actinopteri > Clupeiformes > Clupeidae > Sardinella > Sardinella longiceps. The sequence continues at coordinate 14,319,441 of JAODXP020000024.1, read as the reverse complement.
GAGAAAGCAAAGAAGAATGCGGAGGAGCAGAGCAAAGCAATAGAGAGAGAATGAGTGGGAAAACGAATGGGAATGAAAGAAGGAAGAGAAAGACAGAGAGAGAGAACATGGAGAGAGGTTTGAGAGAGAGAAAAAAGGGACAGAGGTTTGAAAGAGAGAGAGAGAAAGAGAAGGGAGAGAGGATGAGAGAGAGAGAGAGAGAGAGAGAGAGAGAGAGAGAGAGAGAGAGAGAGAGAGAGAGAGAGAGAGAGAGGGAGAAGTGAGAGAGGTTTGAGAGAGAGAGAGGTTTGAGAGAGAGAGAGAGAGAGAGAGAGAGAGAGAGAGAGAGAGAGAGAGAGAGAGAGAGCGCAGCTTGTTTCATAACGCTCCTGTGTGAGTGTGGGTGGCGGCGGCGGCAGCAGCAGCATGTGGCCCGTGCCGACCTGCGGACATCACCATCGCAATTATGGCAGAGAAAAGTAATGTAATGACAAGATAAGGGTCTCGCCGCTCTGGAGGCTCATGAAAGGGATAGCGTGGTGGTAGCGCTCCGGTGAAAATGTAATCAGACTCAGGCTCCAGGACATACAGGGAAAAAGAGAAAGAAAAGGCAAGTCAGGCTTATGCCTCTCCGGCTAGGCTGTCATCCGGCTGCCATGTACAAGGGCAGGCCTGTCTCTTTCAAAGGTCACTTAAAGTGTACATGCTCACAGATTCACACACAGACACCTCCATTTCCCTCCTGACCCGAGGAAGGAGAGAGAATAAAAACATTTCTACGGTGTTACAATCAGATGGAGATGGAGAGAAAGGACCGCTCACGATTCCTTACACTTTAAGTCTGCCGAGTTCACATGACAGAACGAGGGATACAGTAGGGTCATTTACACCGTGGCAGAGTTGTAGCCATGTTCTAATCAGAGAAAAGAACACATTCAGAAAGAGAGAGAAAGAGAGAGAGAGAGAGAGAGAGAGAGAGAGAGTGTGTGTGTGTGTGTGTGTATGAGTGTGTGCATGAGAGTGAGAGAGAGAGTATGTGTGTGTGTGTGAGAGAGAAATAATGAAAGAAGAAAGAAAAAGAAAGAGAGACAGTGTGTGTGTGTGTGTGAGAGAGAGAGAGAGAGAGAGAGAGAGAGAGAGAGAGAGAGAGAGAGAGAGAGAGAGAAAGAAAGAAAGAGAGAGAAAGAAAGAAAGAGAGAGAGATACAGAGGGAGAGAAAGAAAGGGAGAGAGCATGGCAGGAGCCTGCAGGAAGGTCACTCACTCTGCCAGGGAGCAATAAAAGCACGGCTCCTCTCCTCTCCTCTGCACAGACAGAAAGATCATGTTCATTACCAGACTGTAATTCCTTACCATTGATTTTCATCCAGAGCTACTATACATGCACTAGTGCACTCACTCACTGCTTTTTATGGTGCACAGAGAGGAGAGGAGGAGATGGGTAGGGCTGTGTGTGTGTGTGTGTGTGTGTGTGTGTGTGTGTGTGTGTGTGTGTGTGTGTGAGGGGTGGGGGGTGGTTGGTGGTGGAACGAATGGAGGGTAGAAATATGAGATTGTAATGGAGAGTGCTTTGCAGTCTGCATATGTAAGATCAGGAATGGGGCATTAAGTGGCTGATTCATGGGGGCCTATCTGATTTGCAACGGCCTCTACTCACACACTCTCACACACACACACACACACACACACACACACACACACACACACACACACACAGGGGGCTTGGGCCAGAGCCTGGAGAGCCGTCGTCCGTCCGCCCGTCATGCCAGATACGCATCATGCTAAACGAAATGAGCCTCTTACGAGCCCCTGCTGCATCAGTCGCTCCAATCCTGACACACATCAAAAACAGATTTAACGCACACACACACACACACACACACACACTTACGCATACACTTTCTCCCAGGCCCTTGCTGTTACATCAGCACATAAGATCTCCCCACACACGCCATGCTGTTCTGTAGGTCCGGGAAAGTGTTAGTAATGACAAGGCTGGCGTCGGAATAAAATGCTATCGCAGGCTCTGACTGTCAGTATCCCTTTCTGTCTCTCCCCGAGCACTGCGCATTAATAACGTCAGCAGTCAAAAATGGTCTCCGCACTGTCAGATGTCTATGCGTTGGCCATATCTCGCATTCAGCATAACTGGAAGCATGAGATAACGCAGTCGAGACAGCTGCCTCTGACACGTCTTATCAGAAGATTAGCAACAAAAGGTAATATCAAATCTGTCGCTAAGAATCAATCAAAACAGGCACAGTGACCTAAACGGCCCATTGTCAGTTGAAAGTAAGTGAACTGGGGATAAAATGTAGTATACTTTCTTTCAGTAGTGAGGAAGCAGATGACAGAAACGGTTTTCGTCCCATAAGAGGCCGGGAATGTTTCGCTTTGGGTTTTTTACCTTTCATTTCTTTTCTTTTTTTTATCGTAAGATTGGTTTGAAATTGCATTTCCTGTTCCTATTAGTGACCTGCCACATGTGGAAATTGCATGGAGTGCATTTCGGGAAAGCCGGTGTCTTTGGAAAAGGCAAATGGAGCTATGATCACATTAGATTCAAGTTTCATGGTTGACGAAGCGTATACAGCTCAACGTCTACTTTGCTTCAAACAGGAGGGAATATTTCTATTCAGTAGAGCTACTACCTCCATTTCTTTTTTTTTGTAAACGATTCTGGGTACTACCTCATTTGAAAACCTGGCCCTGAACAAAAAAAAAAAAAGAAATATCTCTAATCCCTCTCTCTTGTTTTGTCTCTCGAGGGGGAAAACACAATGCATGTTCAGCAAGGCAGTAATTAACTGAGGTGGCAGGGGACACAATTAGGGTGTCATTGCTTGGGCTGAAAGTTCACAGTGACATGCAGCAGTAATTTATGGGACCAGAAATTACGTCTAATCAAGGAGTCAGAGTGCCAATGTCCATCACTAGGGGTGCAGCCAGGTCAATTTTCTCTTCCTCGCTTGTGCTGTGGCATTCCAATCTATACCTGCACACACACACACACACACACACACACACACACACACACACACACACACACACACACACACACACACACACACACACACACACAGGCAGGCAGGCAGTCTGAGCAAAGGCAAATGAAATTGCACACCTGAATATTTCAGTATTGCTTGAATTCAAACAGTAGCAACTGAGCGATAGGCTACATATTCACTGAAAACCTGCAGAAAACATCCCCACTGATTTCTTAATGAGCATCCTTTATTTGTTTAATTGCACACCAGGGTAATTATAATCATGTCTAATGCCCTGGCTAACCCTCTGTTTCATTTCCACATCACTGCATTCCGTGCTAACCATTACTTTGAACGCACCGCTACGCTACTTCCAGTGGAGATGCATCAGAGCAGGGAATCCAGAGGTCATGTAGCCTGTCTGCTAGTTTGTGCATCGCTACATTGTTATTACCTCCGTCAAGGAGGTTATGTTTCGGTCTCGTTGGTTTGTTCGTCTGTCCGTCTGTCTGTTTGTCAGCAGGAAGAGTACTGCACGGATTTGGATGAAATTTTCGGACAATGTGTATATTGGGACAAGCAAGAAGTGATTTGATTTTGGTGGCGATCGGTGACCCAGAACATGATCTGGAATTTATATTGTGTCTGTGACCACATTGCCTTTGGCTGAGGTCTGCACTCTCTGAGCGCTTTTCGAGTTTAGTTTTGCATATAGCATACATTTTACACAGTAATGACAATGGCCCGACACTAATAAATGCTAAGAAGATTCTGGAGGTTTTGTCTGTCAACTGTCAACAACTGGTTTTGGTTGCAAGGTGTACAGTTTCTGACTGATCTAAATAAGCTTTGGACTAACTGAAAAACAACACTGTATGGTGAGACAAATGGGATTGTCTTCTAAGACAGCAGTTACTTCTGGATAAGCCAGTGACTTCACTTTGTGCACCGCAGCACTGCACTGAGATCAGTTCCAGAGAAAAGCCCTCTAACCAAACAAAAAAGCCCTGGCCTTGGGTTATTGTGTTAGATGGAGTAGTGAAGAAGGCAAGAGGCAAGAGATTGGAGTTTAATTCATGCAGGCTGCTGTGTCAGCTTCACTCTGGTATGGCTGCATTATTAAAGGGACTCGCCTAAACCTGAAAATGATGAAAGTTTTAAGAAGCCCAAACAAAAAAAAATTGCTGTAGTGCTTACTATTACTATATTGCTAACACACACACACACACACACACACACACACACACACACACACACACACACACACACACACACACACACACACACACACACACACACACACACACACACACAGGGTGCTCCTGTCCAGCCTGCTCTGTGCTCTCTGACAGCAGTAGCAGGTACACTGGGGCTTTGGTGGGCCTGTGGCTGGACTGCTTCAGCACTTGAGCTTGGCTTGTGCCCAGAGGGTCCAAATCTGTGTCAGCCCCTACAAATGAGAAAAGTGTGGCACTGAGCCCCTGAGCAAAGCCTTTAGCCCAAATACACTTCAGGGGCTTTCCTCCTTTTCCTAGTCTAGATCTCTCCCTCTCTCATACTCTCTCTCTCTCTCTCTCTCTCTCTCTCTCTCTCTCTCTCTCTCTCTCTCTCTCTCTTTCTCTCTCTCTCATACTGTCTCTCTCTCTCTCTAACTCCTTCTGTATTTACTGTGTGTGTGTGTGTGTGTGTGTGTGTGTGTGTGTGTCTTTTCA
>JAODXP020000024.1:14272264-14309764 GCA_027497455.2 Sardinella longiceps | reverse complement strand
GCCTGCCTGCACCCATCTTTGCCTGGCGGTAAGCAAGTGCATGACCAGCCAGCCTGCAGTCAGCACATATGCCCCCAAGAGAGAGAGAGAGAGAGAGAGAGAGAGAGAGAGAGAGAGAGAGAGAGAGAGAGAGAGAGAGAGAGAGAGAGAGAGAGAGAGAGAGGGAATAGAGGATTGTCAGTGGGTGAGCTCGGTTTGGGGGTGATCTGGACACTTAGCCTCAGAGGCCATTTTGTGTTTGTGTCGGATCTCCTGGAGGGTGTCGTGTAGGAGGGAGATGAAAGGGGGAACGAGGGGCAGACAGACGGGGCAGCGCAGCAGGAGAGATGGGTGGGGGGTCGGGGGTGGCAGAGCCCCTGCAGAGAGGCGAGTGAGGCGACTGAGGCCACTGGGGGTGGCGCCGGCCGGGGTGGTAGGATCAAATCCCCCGGCTCAGGGCTTGGCTCCAAAGGGCTGTCACTGCACTACAACTGTCACCTGCTGGGATATCATTACATGCCATGTCTCAAAAAGCCCTCAATCAGGAGCCTGTGTGCGGCAGATAACATCTATCCCTCCGGCTATCTCTCTCTCTATCTATCTATCTGCTGATCTCTCTCTGACCCAGCGCTATCTGTCCATCTTTTCTAGATCTTAATGAATATAGCAAGAGGAGGAAGTGACAGGGCTCAAAAAAGTGCTCAGATAGATAGATAGATAGATAGATAGATAGATAGATAGATAGATAGGTACCATGACCTTCCTTGTTTCAGTGGAGTCAGTCCAGCTGGACTGTTACAATGCAACCACTTGTGCCAGCCCATGAAAATAGGACAGTAAAATACGACAAGACAGTCTCTGCATTGGACAGGCCTTAAGACGTTGACCCCTCTCATGCCACGCCAGCAAACATATGTACATGCATCTGCCATCCATTTTCCTTTTCCTGCAAGCAACCCAACTAAAAAAAAAAAAAGTGACAAGCAACACATGTTTGTGATGGATTAGAGCAGGCATTGTGTTGAGAGCACACAAACACACACACACGCACAGACGCACACGCACGCACACACACACACACACACACACACACACACACACACACACACACACAGAGCGCACCTGCTCCAGTCTCATAGCACAGATCCAGATCTCATTTCAGTGAGGCCGCAACTCCACCACTCAGATCCATTACGTTACATAACCATAGCGATCCTCACCTACCCCCCCACCGCACCCACCCCCAAGCCATTTCATTCAGAGGAATTAATGATCATTATATCAGGATTTGGGGTGGAAATCTAGTCTACTGAGCTATTTTTTTTGGCAATGAAATGTGCTACAAGAATGTTAAAGGTACAGTCCTCCTACACTATTCCCATGCAATGCCTCATTTGCTATGTTTCACACAAAATTGTACACAACATGTGTTTCAAATCTGTAAGCAATTCGGATAAAACCACATAAACTTCCCTTGGGACTCAAGATAGCACTTCAGGGGCACAACAGGAAAAGAAAGTCATCAACAACCTGTCATGAGGACTGATATATTATATAAATGTGTATACAATCTGTCTTTAGTTTACAAATCAGCACTGTTACAGCATGTTCTGAACTACGGTGATGTAGAACATCTGGGAAAGTCTTTTGACTAGAATAAACACTCGTACTGGATAGCATTCTGTTCCCAACATCTTATTCTTTCGCAAGACTGTCTAACACAGGGTAAGCTTGTTTTCATTGTTCTACAAGAGTTTTGCCCTTGACTCAAAGATCACCGAGAGGATTGTGCGAAAATTCTAGAGGATTGTGATTCTCTAAGGATAAGATATGTCTACTCATTATGGAAATGGTGATAATTGCAGTCTCCAGCAGCCATTTCACCTTGTTGTTTTTCTTCATCTCTACAGAACAAAGCAACCCTTGAGTGATTTTTGGAATGGAAAATGGAGATTTATGGGTTTGCCATGAGCAATTTTGTGGGAGTATGTTACAATGTGTGTGTGTATGAGAGTGAGAGAGAGAGAGAGAGAGAGAGAGAGAGAGAGAGAGAGAGAGAGAGAGAGAGAGAGAGTGAGGAGTGAGCGTGAGCGTGTGTGTGTGTGTACATGAGAGTGATACTGAGAGAGAGAATTTGTGTGTGTGTGTGTGTGTGTGTGTGTGTGTGTGTGTGTGTGTGTGTGCATGTGCAGCAGAGTCTGATCATGTGAATATGCATCAGGGATAGAGGAGCAGGGAGGCAGTGGAGGCTGAGCTGATCCTCTGCACTGGCTGCTGGGGAGAGGAGAGGAGAGGCAAAGGGATCGATAGCTTCCGCTCGGCTGGATGGCTCTCACATACAGTAAGACACAAAAGGCCCAGCCCTGCCTCAGCGTACCCAGCAGAGGTAATTACTTAATGCATGCATTTCACCCGCTTTGCTCGGCCAAAGGAAACTTTATGGATTTAGTGAATACATCTCAAAATCCCCCATCACCACACACACACACACATACACACACACATACACACACACACACACACACTGTACACACACATGCAGATATTACACATTTGAAGTCAGACTTTAGCATTCCTTATAATGGCATTGCATTTGGCTGTGAGAGAATAATCTGAGGAAAAACCATTATGGAGCTTTCGGATTTGTCCCCGTGGGGACGCCTTTGATGGCACTATTTTTGGACTTCCTATTTCAAATGGAAGGGGAAAAAAATGGTGTGGACTGGTGCATTTGGAGAGCTGAGCGTGCGTCGTGTTTCATCAGACAACTATTGTCTGGCTCTAAAATGCCACATTTGTTCTCCAGCAGTTTCATTTCACTCTTTCTGTTTTACATTTCCCATTTGGCCGTTGCTGGAGCCGCTATTGTTGTGTCAGACAGTCAGGAATCCTGTTTGGTTTTGTAGCGAGTTTTGCACAGTACAGAATATAGTTGCCACTTTGCTGTGACAAATTATTGACCACGCTATTTTTCAGCCAAAATTTTTGAAGGAGACAGGGACGGGGGCGGAATGTACTGTATGCAATACCACAATATTACAAATTTAAGACCAAAGCCATTGTATTCTGTATTATATATTCTGTATAAATCTTCAGCTTTCAAAAGGACAATATATATTTCTCTGTGACCAGGTTTTTGGCAGCTGGTAAAAAAAAGAGTATTTCAGTGACATTTTATGGCCTCTGACATTCATCAAACTCTTTCAGACGTGAGAGCGAGAGTGACTGGGGATCAATACAAGCCGCTGCTTCATCCTAAGGGAGTCTGCCACCAAGAAAGGGAAATAAATAAATAAATAAATAAATAAATAAATAAATAAATAAACCTCCTCTGCTTTCATTCCACCCCCACCCCCACACACTCCTCTTCTACCTCAGGATCCACAGACACTTCCCATCACAAGTAGGGAAAGCCCCCTGTGTGTGTGTGTGTGTGTGTGTGTGTGTGTGTGTGTGTGTGTGTGTGTGTGTGTGTGTGTGTGTGTGTGTGTGTGTGTGTGTGTGTGTGTATAGGTTCTGTAGGTGTTTTGGTGTGAATGTATACTGTATAAACACACATACTGTCTTTACTGTCCACACAAACTCTCTCTCCTGGTTTGCTCTAGTTTATCATTTTATGCTTAACACTCACACACACACGCACACACACACACACACACACACACACACACACACACACACACACACACACACACACGACACACACAGCACACACACACACACAGACACACACAGACACACACACACAACACACACTAGTCTTCATCTTTACATGCATGAAAAGATAACCTGTACTCTGATGGATGTTAATAAAATCACACACACACACACTGCAGACACACACACACACACACACACACACACACACACACACACACACACACACACACACACATCTTACACACGGAGCACTATACACACACACACACACACACACACACACACACACACACACACACACACTAGTCTTCATCTTACATGCATGAAAAGAGAACCTGTACCTGATCACACACACACACACACACACACACACACACACACACACACACACACACACACACACACACACACACACACACACACACACACACACAGACACACAGTACCACTACATCACCCTGACATACTATACTCAACAAACAAACAAGGGGTCAGGGTGTCATTAGGGGCAGAGTGACAAAACATCCCTCGTCTCTCCCATCATACATTTGTTTGTTTATGTTTTTCGCAGATCCTCGATCCTTAAATCCTCTTGTCCCGGGGATGTGCGTTTGTGGAGATGTGTTTTGTGCCGGGAGCACAGGATAACTCAGGGGCTTAACCCCACGTGTCCTAGCAGCGCAAGAGCCTAAGCCATCTGTCTGCTTGGGCTCCGCACAGAGACACAGGGAGAGAGAGAGAGAGAGAGAGAGAGAGAGAGAGAGAGAGAGAGAGAGAGAGAGAGAGAGAGAGAGAGAGAGAGAGTAGGAACCAGAGACAGGGATGGACAGGAGAATAGGACAGAGAATAGGACAGGGAGGAGGGGTGGCTCGGAGGGAGTGAGAGAGTGATAGAGAGAGAGACTGATGCAGGAGGAGGAGGAGGAGGAAGAGGAGAGAGAGGATTCTTTTTCCACACAAATGCGCACAGCCTCCACTAGCCGCCAGCTGCATGGCAATGACAGTGAGGCAGATAGAGGGGACAAAAACAGTCAAAAAAAGAGAGAGAGAGAAAGAGACAGAGAGATAGAGCAAGAGAGAGAGAGAGAGAGAGAGAGAGAGAGAGAGAGAGAGAAAGAGAGAGAGAGAGAGCAACAGATGGAGAAGACTGAAAGTGGAGATGTATTCTCTGAGTCTGTGGGACAGAAACAGCACATAACAGGTCTGGTAGTGCCACTCACTCACACATGGCCCCATTTCTGTACTGCACAGACATTTCAATGGACGCCACTGAACTCAACTACTCTTTAGGCAAGCTAACATATAGCACACATGCAAACAGGATGAAGTATACATATAGTATATAATATGATCACCAAATACAACATTGTTTACAGCCTTGCCCACACATAACATAGACCTCACTGATTAGAGTCTATACTGTACAGACTTGCTGACAGTAAACAGAACTGGTGTTATTTCTGTCGCTGTTTTTCTACTGCTGTTTCATGTCATCAAACTGACCACATATTTGATCTACATGCTGCATGCACATAATCATCTACATGTGCAAGTAGCAGGGGGTACATAGATCACTGGCATGTGCAGTTCTGTGTGTGTATTCAAGGCAACTAGACATGAAAGGATTTGGAATTTCATTAACACACACACACACACACACACACACACACACACACACACACACACACACACACACACACACACACACACACACACACACTACTGGTGGTTTAGCAGGAAACAAGACCAAATGCAGAGACAACGAGGCACTGCATGGGTCAGTGGCAATACGTTCATTCAGGTAAAATACATTTGTAGCCTGCATCAACACACGTGATTTAATCAATAAAAAGGTATCATCTATTACGGACAAACAGCAAAAAGTCTGATTTTCATTATTTCAAAGTCATCTTGTGTATCCTTCAAAGACGACATAAAAAAATCCCTTACAAAAATTCTTCTATGTCACACTTCTTGTTCGTGTTGTCTTTTATCTGCAGCCTCTCAAAAGCAGCATGTCTAGTGGCAGACGCAATCATACCCCCCTCTCATAGAGAAATGTCTAGTGAGTCCCTGAGCGACGGCATATCTCTGTAGGCTCCCCTGCATCCAGGGCCGGACTGGGATGAAAAAATGGCCCAGGCATTTTTGTCCATGGCAGCCCCCACTATAATCTTATCCATGGCCAGCTAAAATAACACTCCAAGTTGGACACATTACATTAACATGAAAGATTTAATTGGACTAGCCCAATATACTTCAAGAAATATATGAGTAAACTAGAAAAGCGATCAGAGAGCGCAGACCTCCGCCAAGGCAATATGGTCACAGACACAATATAAATTCTAGATCATGTTCTGGATCACCGATCGCCACCGCATCGAATCAGCTCTTGCTTGTCCCAATATACATATTGTCGGAAAATTTCATCCAAATCCGTGCAGTACTTTTCGAGTTATCCTGCTGACAAACAAACAAACAGACAAACAAACAAACCAACAGACAAACCAACGCGACCGAAAACATAACCTCCTTGGCGGAGGTAATCATGACAGCCCCGGCCCAAAAATGACCGTCGGCCCACCGGGCATTGCCCTCTATGCCCTATGGCCAGTCCATGCCTGCCTGCTTCCCGAGCAGCAAGGGGCCTACTTTTCCACCTTGCAAACGCAAACAGATCTCATTTGCCTCCCTGTATTGATTTCACATTTAGGGATTAATGCTGGAGCTAATGGACAATCAGCCAGAATAGCTGCCTTCCTCAATCTATGCTTGCCTTGCGTCTATGGACCAAGAGAGCATCCGATCCATAATCAATTTGTTTTGTTATGGTCGCTTTTGCTGTTGTTTCTGGCACATTTCAAGAGGCTGTCTTCATTTTTTAGGGATTCATTTTTTCCATTTCTTTTTTTTTCTTTACCCCCGTCACTAATAGCGGTCGTTTTTAAAGGGTGTCATTCTCTAGCATCAGTAGGGAAGGCAGACATTAGCTGAAATAAAAGGCAGGGAAGTACTTCAATTTGGTATAAATAATGAACAAGGATAAGATGATACTGCAATTCTGAAATATCTCATTTGCATCACACAGTCAATTGCCATGTGCATATTAATAGGATGTGGTGGACAGCCTGAGGAAAGAAGAACATTTGTGTTTTAATTTTTTTTCTCTAATATATTTATATATTAAATATATATTTATTTCCATCCCTCTCAGACTTTAGTGCTTTAACAGAGACGTGGCATTCGCTTCATGCATCCAGTGCCCACGCAGGAATATGTGTGCTCTTGCCCTTCAGCGAAAGCTGAGTTCCGGGACCATGTGGGAGTTATTCACCAAGCAGTGCTACACACAGCCGCCCTTCTTTCTCCTCCTCTCCTCCTCCTCCTCTTCCTTCTTCTTCTCTTTCTCCTCCTTCCCCTCCCCCTGCCTTGTCCTTTGGTACAGATGGAAAATACCTCAAGTCACCCCCCCCCAACACCCATACACACACACACACACACACACACACACACACTAAGACCACCACCACCTCTGCCACCTCAGTCAGTTTCAGCATCAAAACCCCTCTCCCCCACACTCTTCTCCCCACACAGTTATCAGAAGGGTTTGATCACGCTTTTGCAGCATCTAGTTTCATTTCTCAGAATTTGGCCTGGGGCGATGTCTGACACCCTCCTCAAGTACAAACCCCCCTCCAGATGGAGAGCGGCTGCCCCCACCCCATATACACCACACACACACACACACACACACACACACACACACACACACACACACACACACACACTTCAGCCTCCTGATCGGTGATCAGTACAGTGGGTTAGAGAGGTCGAGCTCCAAAGAGCACCCATCTCTCTGATCAACACTACTCTGTGTGAAGGATCGCGTTCTTTTGATCTTCCACGCTGGGAATCTCTCTTTGTGCTCACCCCCACCTCATCTCTCTCTCTCTCTCTCTCTCTCTCTCTCTCTCTCTCTCTCTCTCTCTCTCTCTCTCTGTGTCTTTCTTTCTTTCTGTCTGTCTCCTGCTCTCTAGCTCTGTCTGGCCACTGGCCCTTTGCCGAGCCTGCACATAAACAACCACTTACCTCACTCTCTGATATTGTTTCTTCTCGCACAGCTTCACTCCTCAGGGGATGTAGGAGCAAGAGCAACTACCACACCAGCTCTACACTATGCCCTCCTTTTTATATACTCAAGAGATACAAAGCAGCAAGTATACTACTACTTCTACAACTCTACTTCACGTCTCTCCTCTACTCAGTGTCTCTCCTCTTTATAAACCTAAAAACATCCAAAAAGCAAGTATAATCCACTGCTACACCAACTTTACTTTAAAACTATCCTCTTTATAAACCCAAGAGACACAAAAAAGCAAGTGTACCACTACTACTACTAATACTACTATTAACACTACTAACACTGATACTACTACACTAAGTCTACTTTGTCTATCCTCTTTATAAACCCAAGTGTTATAAACAACTACTAGTACTACACCATCTCAATGTATTGTTTTTTATATGGCTTTATAGTAGAACTCCAACTTGTGAATGTTTCTATTCTTTCTCAGCTCAAGCCTACTGTTATGGCCCAGTCAAGACTAATGTGGGTGGGTGAATACAGAAACTTGTTTTTTATTGTGTGTGTGTGTGTGTGTGTGTGTGTGTGTGTGTGTGTGTGTGTGTGTGTGTGTGTGTGTGCGTGCCAGTCTGAGAATGGCAGTGTCTGGGTCTGTGCCCGTGGAAACAGATTGAAAAGAATTAAGTAATGCACATCCCATTATTCTGAAAGAAGAGCAAGAAATCTAGGCCAGCGTATAATTAACCTCAGCTCTCATACAGAAAGGGAAAAAAACAGAGCAAAAAAATGGCATAAGTTGCCCCAAATTGGGTAGAGTACAGTGGCAGACAGGCAAAGCCTGAAGAACAGGCTCTTTCAGCACAGATAAGTCACAGTGTGTTGTTTGTTTGTGTGTGCCCTTTTGCCTGTGTGTGTGTGTGTGTGTGTGTGTGTGTGTGTGTGTGTGTGTGTGTGTGTGTGTGTGTGTGTGTGTGTGTGTGTGTGTGTGTGTGTGTGTGTGTGTGTGTGTGTGTGTGTGCATGTGTGTGCTTGCGTGAGTTTGTTTGTGGAGCGATGCCTGCTTTGAGCTCTGGTGCCCCTTCTGCCCTTCTGTCTCTCACTCATTTCATAAACAAACTGCTCTCCCAAAGTCCTCTCTCTCTCTCTCTCTCTCTCTCTCTCTCTCTCTCTCTCTCTCTCTCTCTCTCTCTCTCTCTCTCTCTCCCTCCCTCTCTCTCTCTCACTCGCTTGTTCTTTCTCTGCCCCTGGTCAACACACACCACCCAAAGCCCATGCCCAACCTCCTCCCCCCCCTCCCCCATATGTGCCACAGACTATTCCATGGGGGCGAGTCAGAGCCAGAGCCGGAGCAGGCGGCCCGTAGTGCACACACTGCACAGCCCCCATAGTGCACCATGGCGCTGAGGTCACTCTCCTCATTTCTCAAAGGGCCCATTAGCAGAGAGGGCCGCCGGGCGAGGAACCGGCAAAGCTGATTGTTTTGCTTTCCGTCAACGGCTGTTATATCTGCAGCCAGCCAAAGCATACAGATGCCCCTGTCTTGCCAATGCACAAGAAGCACAATGTCACCCAGATGGCCGCTGACTAAAAAAAAAACCTGAAGCTCTGGCCCCGGTCCGGGCCACGTCTGGCACAGATCCGCCTGATCTGACCTTGATCCCAGCCACATTCATTTCACTTCAATAAGGCCAGTCTCTTGCCCTGGGCAATGGAGGCATTTACAGAACTATTCACTGCACTTAGGTGAGACTATGGAGAGATCGACCAATGAGAGCATTGTGGCAGCAGGCTTTTATATGACAGGCAACAGCGATATCTTGAGCTTGGAGTCATTTACTCAGTAGTAGAGAGTCAAAGGAAAATGTCATTTTAACCTCAGCCTTAATCCTACTGTACTATTGCCTGCTTTATCATGAGATCTTTACCCTCGAGAACTTCAGATTCACAAGCAGCATAATTTACTCTGTGTACATAATATCGCATGCAACCAATTCCCACCATCTCATTACAATGATTTGATACATCATCGTCGGCATTCATGGATTGATGGTTGAGGGTAAGTTTCCTGGAATCTGTGATCCGAAGTGCAGTGTGTTAGGAGATGATGATGGCTCACGCAGCCACTGTGGCAGATGGATGAGTTGTGGGACGGTTACAACAAGCTTGCATGTGTTAATCCGGTGCACACAACAACCAGCGCACGTCGGCCGCATAACCCACTTAAGCTCTAAGGCCACGGCCAGCAGAGGCTGTCCAACTAGCCGAGCCAACTACAGAGAACGAAGTCCAGCACGCCTCAGCGTAAGGCCTAAGGCCCCTTTAATCAAGTTAGTCGCAGGAGGGTGTTGTGGAGGACTTAAAAATAGAAAATACAAAAGTGAACACTGATCAAAAGATGGAGTTGGGGGCGGGGGGAGCGGGGTGGGTGGGGTTGCAAACAACCTGTGAATTCATAGTTTGCATCGATCACCTCAAAGGCACATTAATTCCAAAAGCCTGACCGGTTAAGTTCTCACCAAACACTTAATCTCTCTCCTCTGAGTCATATATATGGGGCCTTGAAGAGGCTCCGCTCCTCACATTCTCAGGCCTCTCTGCTGATGATTAATGCTGAGACCATCAGCCTCAGACTCAGCTTCAGACTCTCTCCCCTGGCCACGCACTCACCCAGGGGTGATGATGAACTGCCATGTATCCTCCCTTGACCGACCCAGCCTCCAATATTCCGCTGATTATGTATAAAACGCCATAAAGTTTCATGACAGTTGACCCATTGTCGGTGCGGCGTGACACTGACGGCCATGGAGGGATTACAGAGATATACACAATCCTCACTTTGTAAGTCTCATAAAACATGCATTACTCCTGTACATGCCGACCATATGCGAGGCTCCACTCCAACAATAAATACTGAAGCAAAATTGTTCCAGAAGGAATATCAGCTCTTACGATGGAAAAAAAAAACTGATGGTGCAGCAGGATCAAGCCATTAGCCTCCGGAACAATTACTGGAGTTTGTGGTTTGTTAAAGGAGAGATGAGAGGTAAGAAAAGTAAGCATTTTTCTTTCGCATCTTTTTCTTTGCCTCCAGATGCAGCTCCAGTGAGTGTGTGTGTGTATGTGTATGTGTGTGTGGGCATGTGCATGACAGAGTGGGAACTGTACGTTTCCCCCAAATGAAACCATAGACCATTTTCTCGTCATCTAACCAGCATGCTAAAATGTGCTAAAAGGTTTTTCTGTCATTTCAGAATCTTCTGCAACAGCCTTCCTGCCAACCCCCACCCCCCACCAGGCACGCCACATCTACCCACACTGACGTCCCAGCATGCAATGTGTCACAAGCGCTTCCCTTTCGACTGACTGAGCACCGCCTCCTCCTAGTCCTCAACTTCCTGCTCTCAGCCAATCCCATGGATGACGGATGAAGCACAACACGCACAACACGCACCGCTCCGCATCCCCATCTCAGGTGTGTGGCATGAAAGACAAATAGAATAGAACAGGGTGTGTGTGTGTGTGTGTGTGTGTGTGTGTGTGTGTGTGTGTGTGTGTATGTTAGGGGGGCAGACACCTCCTAGTCAATAATCCACAGGTTCCTAAAGATTAGCTTCCTCTGAAGGTCACGCAGTCGGCCCTGACAAAATGACTGGTCATCAGGGAAGGCAAACACAACACAACACAACGAAGGCGAAGGGGGAGGAGAATTGAGATGAATGTGCCGCTCACTTATCCAATGCAGGCAGGGGGTCATTAAAAGGTCATTATGCACTAATGGCCCCCACGACTGCTCGCCATGACAATCAGGCCAAACCACCTGGAGGGGGTGGGAGAGCGAAAGAAAAAGGTGGATAGTGGTGGTGATAGAGAGATAGAAAGCAAGGGAGAGGGAGAAAGATGGGGCTCTCATCATGGATAGTCCATGCAGGGGGGTCATGAGAGATAAAGAGAGCAAGATAGAGGGTGTGTGTGTGTGTGTGTGTGTGTGTGTGTGTGTGTGTGTGTGTGTGTGTGAGGGAGAGAGTGAGAGCAAGACAGGGATCTCATCGCTGAGGCTCACGGGAACACGAGAAGAGCCGCTGTCAGATATGACACAAAGCCCCGGCACAGAGGAGTGTTCATTCTCTCTTTCCCCCATAGTCCTGATTTATTTATTTGTTTGCATAGCAGGCGGTAATTAGCCATGGGCTGGATGTACCCAACTTAAAAAAAGAGGAGCTACAGAGTGAAATTGAGGGGAGAAAAGGGAGACAGTGACATTTTGAGTGAGAAGTGAAAGAGAGAGAGAGAGAGAGAGAGAGAGAGAGAGAGAGAGAGAGAGAGAGAGAGAGAGAGAGAGAGAGAGAGAGGCAAGGGAAGGCATCTTCCCTTGAACAATACATTAGCACAAACATTAAATATGGCACCCAGCCTCTGGGATGGCTTACATCAAAGATATGCTAATAGAAATAAACTATGTAACAACCCAGAGAGGGTCCTGTCAAGAGCTGCCCCTAAAGATGCCTGTTGGAAGTAAACACAGCTGTGCTAGTGGAACAAAAAACTGCAAAACAACAAAGGCACTCAAAACTAACTCTGAAGTAATATGGGACACTGAATGTAGGACAATTGTGAAATAGATGGTATTTTCATTCCAATCTAAGTTTTTTGGTATGTATATTTACCTATAGTCATAGCTTTCTTTGCAGAATAATAAAAGTTTAAATGTTTAGACGCCATCATGTTATAAGGATTGCTATTGTGCCGTATGCATGAAATGAAGCATGGTCTAAAATGGCAGCCAGACATCTAGTTCCAGTAAAATGGCCTTGGAATATCTTTGCCGGGATGTTATGAGCAAACGTGGTGACCGGAGTACGAAATCACATTACGCTTCTGCCGTTTCCCAGTTTCTCGGAATCCTTATGGAATGGGCATGACCTCTCCGACATGAGCTCTTCTTCTTTCATCATCAAAGGCGGAAAAGCGGCTGCGCTGCCTGGACTGGGATTAAGGTGAAGGTGCCCACAATCTTTTCTTCAAATTAATAATACCAGAGCTCTCTCTGTCCTGCTCTAACCCGTGGAGGAGAATTCTGCAGTTCAAAGGGAATGTGTTCTTGTGTGTGTGTGTGTGTGTGTGTGTGTGTGTGTGTGTGTGTGTGTGTGTGCACGGAGAGGGATGCGGTAATCATAGAAAAGAAGTGCCTGAACTGTAATCATCTGCACTGGAAGAGGGGGATAACTGGACCCTGCTGGGCCAATCATACAGATCTCCAATCAGCTTTGTGGTTCACATGATGGCAGTGACTTATATTGGAACAGATCTGGGGTTGACCTCTTCCAATCTCACACAGTACATATGGTCGCTCGTGAGGACGCATGCAGAGCGAGCCTAAGCACGTATATTAATCCCATTTATTCACATTCATGGCAACATCATCTGATTAGTTTACTTTAATGAAATTGTGCGCGGTTAAACAAAATAATACATAGGCTAACTCAATTCTAGAAAATTCAGCTCTGAATATTTCATAAATTGGCAAATGAGATTATTAATCATGAGAGCAAAAAAAAAAAAAGAAAAAAAAACACTCATTGGTCTGCCTCGCTACAAAGAGAATTTTCATGGTCAGTGAAAATGGCACGTCAGATGTCTTGCTTCCCTCCTTAATTGGTTTGATCTCAGTGCATAACCAGTGTCACTGTGCGTAATTACCAGGTCACGCACAAATAAACCTCCTCAGTAGGCGGGAGCGATCAATAACCCTGATATTTAACCACTGTCTCTTGCCAGTGAGGCCACCCACAGATCTGCACACACAATCCCTCAGCTTCGTGCTGAGAGCTGTGACTGACGCGTCACTTTCATCACTTCCATGTCTAATGGCTGCCTTATTTAAGCCTCGTATACTTATGCCAGTCTTGGTGAGTAAGACAGCTTGCCGCCCCCCTCCATGTCATTCTTTGTTGACATGTTAGTATTTTGTACAATTATAGTATGGAAACTCCCTGCTACCTGCCACTGAGTTTCCGTTTCCTCGGAAACACTCCCTTCTCCCCCGATGCCACCTCACCCCTCTTTCCCCCACTGGACAGGAGATAGGAGGATGTGTGGCAGGTGGTGCTGCAGCATCTGGTACCCCTAGCTGTGGCTCTGTTTGCCTGTGTGTGTGTGTGTGTGTGTGTGTGTGTGTGTGTGTGTGTGTGTGTGTGTGTGTGTGTGTGTGTGTGTGTGTGTGTGTGTGTGTGTGTGTGTGTGTGTGTGTGTGTGTGTGTGTGTGTGTGTGCATGTGAGCAATAAGAGGTCATCTTTACGAGGCTCTCACAAGGTGCAAATGGCCAGGTGGCCGCATTTTCACTGCCGCTCGACACACTTACACCACATTGACACATCAGCATGCTAATCATATGGGTTCAGGTGCTCTCCCCAGCTCCTCTCTCTCTCTCTCTCTATCACTCTCTCTTTCTCTCTCCCTCTGTCTCTCTCTCTCTCTCTCATCCTTCCACTATACCTCTCTTTTTTTTCCTTGCCCCCAACCTCTTCACTCTACTTTCGTGCAATTCAATCCTCATCAGTTTCTCTCATTCATTCAATCACTCTCCATCTCCCCATCTCTCTCTCTCTTCTCCTCCTCCTCCTCTTTCTCTCTCCTGCCATGTCTTTTTTCATGAGCACAAAGACAGGCATTTACACAAAGCTATAGTCTGAAAGCGCTAGCCCCTCAACAGCAGCATTGACAAAGCACCAGGTTCATTAGGGTAAACAAACGGGCAGGGGAGAAGGAAAGGGCAGCATCAGTCCCAGCAGCACAGAGATTCCTCACCAGATTACCTCCTAAAAGCAAACAAACAGGCATCTGGTTTCTTTACCCTCACCAGTGAGGGGGTAAAAAGAGTCTTCAACGCAAACAAGGCCATTGAAAAAAAAAAAAAAAATGCTCCAGATATCTCTATAGAAAAACTGGTCTCTTAAATCATTTTCCGCCTTTACCCCGAATACTGCCTAGACTACTGTACGTACAGTGAATACCAACACTGTGTGCTGCATAGATGAATACATAAATTCCTGATTTTAGTCAGTGGATTTCATGTCCAAATGTATTTTTACCATTTCTGTCCTGTCATATTGCATCATACGAGATAGATAAGACTAGCAACAACAACCATTTTAATCAAATGCATTGCATGCACAGAGTGTATAGCATTCCATGCAGAATGTATTGCATCAGTGGAGATAAGCAAATCCGAATCATTTTGCAGCTAAGGCAGAGGATAGCAATGTTACATCGTTCCTATTCCACTCCACTTTGAACTGCTATACTATAGAGTCCAGGCGCCATGCAAAGCCACCAATTGTGTCTGGTTACCCAGTGCTAGTGATAGCCTGACATAGCCCGCCCATAATACGAATGTTCATCCGTATCTATGGTCTGGGGACGGTCTTCTGGGGCGTGTTTACATTGGTAGAGAGTCTACCGGCCAATAAACGAAGCTGATTAGACGACCTGTCCAATCGTTTCAAACCAGAACTGAATGCCCCCCCATAATCGCGTCAGGTTAAAGAACCTCCAGACCATGAATACGGATGAACAGCAGTATTATGGTCGGGCTATGTCAGGCTAGACTACTGAGGCCAGAGACCCAGAGCTTTCGTGAGAGGTCTCCAGGGAGGCAGAGGATAGCAATGTCACATCATTCCACTTTGAACTGTTATACTATAGAGTCCAGGCGGCATGCAAAGCCACCAATTGTGTCTGGTTACCCAGGGCTAGTGAGGCCAGAGACACAGAGCTTTAGTGAGAGTGAGTCTCCAGGGAGGCAGAGAACAGAGAGTCCTCCGACTGATGACCAGCAGCCCAAATCCTCCAGACCAAGTCCAAGCCCTGAGGCTGCATGGACAGCTTTCCCTTCCCTTCATGCAGGCAGTCAGACGCCGCTTTTTCCCATTTCAGGATTAGTGACCTCCTACGCCAGCGGAGCAGCACACACACACACACACACACACACACACACACACACACACACACACACACACACACACAATGCCTGCTAACACACCGTTCAAGCGCACAAGAGCAGAAAGCATGCGCCAGAGGCATTTTTTGCTTCTTTTTTTTTGCACTGGAACAAATCGCAGGGTCCACCCTGAGCCTTTGGTAGAGGATTTGTTCGCATGATATTAGCAGACCTAGGGGCTAGTCCATGAATCTACAATACCATTTAGGAGGACTACTACACACAGAAATCACGCATAACCATACACTATGAGACCGTCTATGGATTCAGTCCACCTTACTGCTTATATACTGCTTAAAATAATAAAAGTAATAATAATAATAATAATAATAATAATTCTACTAATGCTGCTGCTGCTGCTACTACTACTTCTAATATTACTACTACTACTACTACTACAAATAATAAATAACATCAACAATGAAGTTGGAAAGGCAGAAAATGAGAGCTGTCCTGTAGTTTTAGGCACTCAAGAGTGAAAGGACCATGGCAGTCAATCTGACCTATACACCACCCCACCGAAACCTCACCCCCATCCCCAGACTGTCATTCCATGTCAGCGTAAGAAACCAGGGTTTAGCCTCCTGCTTGGCACCCCTCTCAGTCTGGATTGGCTCATGGCTGGCTCGATCGAATGTCACTTAATCTCCCCCCGATTTATAGCCTTATCTTCTTATCCCATCTCGTCTCGGATGCCACACACAGCACCGCTGTTCGCTGTTCAGGTGTGAACAAAAGACTCTTTTTAAAGGCATAACAATATAATCCCCCGTCCCCACACAGGTGCATTGTTACAGTAATTACTATCTTATACAGGTAATGGAGGAGCTACGTCTGTGACCAACGTGGAGTTGTTGAAGACATTGTGCTGCTTCAATACTGTCCTAACTTGGAGGTCATTGTGCGGTGTGTTTATGTATAAACAAACATGGGTCTTTTTTGCCTTTAGTTCCCTTGTGTTGTGCCATGGACAACTATAAGAGCTGAGGGATGAAAGAGGAATGGGGGGGCTGCTGCGAAAGAGGAAGCTGTAAATCCGCCTGCTTTGTTGCTGACAAAGCCAGCTAAATAGCTTAGGCACGAGTGTGCCGGGCTCTGTTTAAAGTGTCACATATCCTATCTTCCCTGAGTGTGTGCACAGGCCTACGTGCATTTGTGTGTGTGTGTGTGTGTGTTTCAGAGAGAGTGTGTGACAGTGCGTGCACACATACTGTATGTGCGTGCCGCTCTTTGTGTTTTGTTTGTGCGTGAGCATTCCCGCGTTCATGCATGCTTGTGTGTGTGTGTGTGTGTGTGTGTGTGTGTGTGTGTGTGTGTGTGTGTGTGTGTCCATGTCCATGGCCCGAGATTAAGGCCATGCTGTGAGTGTGGCCTTACCTGTTCATAGTAATCTCATAAGCACACTGGAAAGCAACCCCAGGGCCCGTCCCTCAAACGCAATCACCCGCAGAGCTCCAGCCTGGCCCAGGCCATAAAGGCACACATCTGTGGCCTCGGCCCTCAGAGCCACAGATAGCATTTAGCGGCTTAGCCACAGCTTCTGTGCAAAGAGAAGACCAACACTGCTGTGCACTTGGAAGTAATAACACACAAGCCTAAATCAATTATGGCTAAAGGATCCATACGGTTAGCCTGGCTACACCCTCCTCTTGCTTCTATACTGTAACCTTGTTTTCATTTTGCTGTATGATGTTAGTCGGAGGGATGACATTGTCTTTAAAACAGGGCCTGGTAACCTATGGTAGGTAACCTGACTTAGTAGCAATGCTAGAAACATAAGAATGCTTACATTATTTTTTAAGGGACTGTGTGCAATATGGGAGTTTGTGCAAGACTATGGGACTGTGTGCAATATATGTGTGGATGTTGTGGATATGCAATGAACTGGTCAGTCAGTGTGGTTTGTTGATGGCAACTTTGTGACTGTGTGACTGGGTGTGTGCATTGGCCCATCTGGTCAAGTGTATGTGCATATGTGTTATATGTTATTTCTTATGAGTGTGTAACCCCTACCTCTCGACTGCCCAAGATGAATTTCTCTACTCGAGACAATAAAGGCTAATCTAACCTAATTGCATATACACTAAAGGTAAATTTGTTTCCTGACTGTCATAAAATAAGATGAAGTGAATATGTCATGATGCAATCAGGCTACCACAAGTACCCTATGTGCATTATTTTGAATTTTAAGAATACTGAGGGGTGCAGCAAAAATCAAAGTTAAAAAGAATTCCTTTATACTTGATTTGTTCCTTGATGGTTTTTTTTTTCAGTCTAATGAGATTGAATTCTCTACTTAGGCCCAACTCATGCAATTAGAAAACAAGCTGATCAATCAAAGGGGAACAAACAAGCAAGAACAAAAAAATAACAAGCAATACTCACTATTTAATAGGAGTGTGTTATTTTTCTCAATTCCCAATGAGGAATGCTTTTAGTTTCTCTCTTTTGAAAACAACATAAAACAGGTAGATACAACTACTGCTGTTCTATGGTGACCATTTATTCCTTCTTTTCACAGCTAGAAATGTTCATCTAATTATTGCATACCCATTTCAGTTCACCATTCGGGGAGCAGAGGTTAAATCACTGCTATGTGTGACAGAAGGGTTTGTCAGATGAGGACCAACGCCAACTCATCTGCATAACACAACACAGCGAAGAGAAGTGGTGAAAAAAAAATGCTAATGTTTCTGACACTCATTACCTAAGTCATTAATGAAATGTTAAATCACTAATACCTAATTAGAGGTACATTATGAAAATGACAAGGAAAAGAAAAAAAACTCAACCAATGTAAAACAACTTCTGTATATTTCTACATGCAGTTACAAAGTGAAGAGTATTGTGAGTCATTAAAACTATAAAATTAAACAGAAAAAAGAAGAAAAGAGCAAAAAACAAACAAGAAAAAAAACAGACCTAAGTCTCCCTCTCTCTCTCTCTCTCTCTCTCTCTCTCTCTCTCTCTCTCTCTCCCTGTCTCCAATGATGCCTGCATGTAATGACAATGGGTTGAGGTGCTTTGTATTCCATTCAACATGCGTGATGGAGGGGGAAAAACCTTCACGCTGCGGCAGTAATTCTTCTTGATTCCTCTCCTGTAATGGTCCTGGCGGACTCGCAGCATCCACCATCTCTCTGCCTGCCTTGTGCCTCAGGCTGTTAGGCCAGTACAGGAACGGGCAACATCTAATTGTTTGCATGCGATGAAAGTGTAGACGTATGGGAGAGACATGGCTTTAGTATGCTGCAGTGCTGGTGGTGGTGGTGGTGGTGCTTTGCTTGTAGAGAGAAAGAGAAGGAGATGGGACGATTCAATTATCCTGGCAGAGGGGAATTTAAAGGAAGCCTGAGCTTGTCATGTCCAGGAATTCTTTGCATGACCACTGTTGATGAGGCACAGGATGAGATTTCATTCATGCCCATAATGAAAAAAAACGAATCTATGTGTGTGTGTGTGTGTGTGTGTGTGCGTGTGTGTGTATGCATGTTTGTAGATACTTTATTTTATACAACTCTCTGCTTACATGCTTTTGAGCATGCATGTCGTATTTACGTGTTCCTATTCGCATGCATGCATGTGCTTGCAGCCCTATACTGGTCATAGAAAACACACAACAAGCTCAACATGCTCAGACAAAGCACATCACCCCCTGAGAGGTTAATTAATGAATGAACCAAAAAGGCCTCAAGCCTGCGTGATTTGATGGAATCCATATGCGTCAGCTGAGTGCTCCAAGCTGCCTGTGGCCTCTCCTGAGTTTTGCTGATCCAACACACACGATTACTCAAAATCAGCCCCTCTGCCCTGCTTCATAACTCTCGCCTGTGTGCACCTTTGAGGCCAAGCAGATCTATAAATGTCTCCGAGCGCAGCTCTGTAAGCTTTGGACAACACTGTGTGGTCCGAGTGGCTGGGCTGTGAAAATAATAACAAAAAAAAGAAGCAATTTACAAGTTTTACTTTACGGCTTCTTCCACCTTTCCAAGCCCTGGTGGGAATCAGTCTGTGATGGGAAGAATAAAACAGTCTGCCTGCCTGCCGGCCCACGTGTCTGCTCTGTGGTACCTTTGACATCTCTATTTTGCCTTGGCGAGGGTCACAGGTGGCGTCCCCAGTGTGAGAGGCTGTCTCAGCCCTGTGGTCCGCCTCCTGGTGCTGAGGAGCAGGCCTGTATTCCCCTCATACAGTAACTGACACTTTTGCTCTGGCTTTTGAACTGACAGGGTGGTAAGATCCGAGCCACAAGCTCATTATCACTGACAAACACCCCCTGAAGTCACTCACTCACTCGCCACTGGCGCCCCAAAATCCCCTCCCATCAGGACAAAACCTCAGGATTTGTGTGTCTTCACACTCACAAGCCTGCCAGTGACATGTTGACATCCTCAGCCCTCCCTTCAATTAGACCATACTCCACCACCAACACCCCCCCCCGGCCCCCCTTCACCACCCTACCCCCCTTCCTCTCTCTCTCTCTCTCTCTCTCTCTCTCGTTTCTCTCTGTCTCTCTGTGTCTGTTGGAGGATCAGTGCTTAGGATGTGGCATGACACTTACGGACCTGGGGTCTTTTCTCGTTTCTTTCAGATGAGTGTTGAGAGGCGTAGGGAACAGACTCCTCTGACTCATCGTTTCTCTATGTACACT
Organism: Sardinella longiceps; assembly: GCA_027497455.2. Lineage (NCBI taxonomy): Eukaryota > Metazoa > Chordata > Actinopteri > Clupeiformes > Clupeidae > Sardinella > Sardinella longiceps. The sequence continues at coordinate 14,289,394 of JAODXP020000024.1, read as the reverse complement.
TTGTCTTGCTGACGTGACGTCCCACCACCCTAAATGTTGTGGTGTCAGGGCTGTTTTAGACACAGCAGTTTTTGCTCGAGCCAAATAAATAAACAGCTGCACATGAATAAATATATAGAGAATATAAATACACCAGTAAAAGCTCATGTAAAGGAATTATCCTCCATCAAATCTCCCTGAGAATCCATGAGTCAACCACACAGCTGGCTGCACCCCTCATGTTTTGTCTTTCAGACAGTGTGGCCTCAATGTGAGCGTATTTCACTTCAACGTCTGTTAAGGGCTTTATGTAGCTTTGCACAGTACTTCTGATGACAAGGATGCAGTCTAACTTCAGTTCAACTCAGTGTAGGATGATTAAAGGAGAGATCCAGTGTGAATCAGTCAATAGCCCTGTTGTTCCAGGTACCTGAATGCTGTCTTTGAGAAAAAGAACGAGAACATTTGATGCTATATAGACCGAATAACAAACCGATTACTAATGCTGGCTGAATGGAGCATAATGAAATGAAAATAAGTTGTCATGCCCCATTATCAGTTCACTGTTCTGTCTATGTTGTATCAATTTTTCTTATTTTTTTCCCTATCTACAGCACCTGGTAAGTCAGCAGGGCTATGGATTGATTTACACTGGATTTCTCCTTTAAGAAAATGCTAAATACAGATAAATACACAAAGCTGCCAAAGAAAATAGGCCCGTCTGTGTGGACTACTTGACTTCTGCTAATGTGGACTATTACATGCACTTGACAAGTGAATGACCCTAGGGGTTGACTGTGCTGAAGCAAACCACTGGCAGTACAAATGAATAGCAGTACAAATAGAAAAACAAAATGGGCTTTCTGAACGCTTGTTTTCATGTCTTTTGTGGATAAACTAAAAAATTGTACAATATATGACCCTGTGAGTTGGATGAACAGCTAGCTTATTAACCACTTGACACAAATAGTTCACTGAATAATAGTATCCTCTGAGAAAATATTAGTGCATATACCAATATAAAAAACAACACATATGGCTGTGATTAGAGTAGCCTTAGCTGACTTAGGTATTCAAAGTACCATCATAGCCTACCTGAAAGAGTAGGGTACATCTATCATTTTGATTGGCTAAGACTGTTTGTATCACTACACTGCAGTACTACTTATGAAACGGATAGCTGGTCATTTCAGAGTTTAATGAATGAAATGTAGGCTATAACAATGCGTTTCCATTAGTGTTTAATGGGCAAAGGATACCTGAAAGCCCTATATTGCTCTTATTGCTGATGGAAACCATACTGAGGGTTGTCACAGTATCAGGCACGACATACAAATAGGCCAAGGACTTCTCCCCCCGAAGAAAACAGTTTCGTGTCTACGCGCTCTTCAGCTGTCTCTTTTTTTTCTTTTGGGAGCGCTATGCTCTTCGTATTCTCTGCAGCGGCAGCTGTTCAGTGTGGCACCGCTGCGGTGCCTTTATTTTCGGAGCTCCCTCACCACTGAGCCGAAACCTTAAAAAGAGAGCCTGCCATGACAGCGGTTCGGGCGCTGGCTTTATGTAAGAAGTCCTGCCCACGACAACGAAGGAATGAGGCGTGAATCGGGGAGCTGTCCGCGGTGCTGACTCTGTCTCCAGGCAGAAATAAACTGTCCACGGTGGTGAATTTCACGGCACCACAGCAGCTGCACAAAACGCAACTCGACTTGGAGCTTGTGACGCGCATCCTCTTAAAAAAAGTGCTAATTGGATGCCATCGTTTTTCAGTTCGAGTGTGTAATCTCACACCTTCACATACGCGTTGACAAAAATGCATTTATTTGGAAACCACCAAAACACTCGGTAAATATTGCTGGAGATTACAAAGAAAAATGACCCCAAGTAGCCGTGTGTTAAAAAGGCAATGGTGGGTCATCTTCTCAACGGAGGGGTCGATTGTTCCCTTAAGTGGTCATGTGAAGGGAGGGAGTCTATAAGTGTTTTGTCAACCAAATATGCCAACAGTCACAGCTGTCACAACTGTGACACAGTGCCAGCAAAGCGCATTAGAAAAGATGCGTGAGAAGTCCTGCCATCCAAGTGCCCACAAACGGGTCAAATTCGTCTATTCTTGTCTACGTAGAGGGGTCGTTTGCATTGTTGTCAGGTTTGATTGAAATCTTTCTTTGTCTGAGCATGCTGAACCGCAAAAACTGAAGCAGCACTCCTAAAAAGAATGACGGACTTTATAGCTATATGAACTAAAAGAAGGGTGTGGTGACTTCAGAAGATGATTTTTTTGTTGTTGCCTCAGACACTCTCAATCATCAGGAACAGTCATGCGAGCGGCAGGGTGATCGAGTGCGTGTCCCCGTGGACACCTTGGCACAAGTTCGTAATGTCATAGTGGTAGGCTAGGCTTAGCAAGTGTAATTAAACAAATCTCAAGTAGGCTACCCTGCGTTCTGTCGCCATGGCCAGCTGGCGAAAAACTCTCGTAGCGACAGCCGTCTGAGAGAAACAGACAGACGGCGGTCATGGTTTATGTCCCTTTTTAAAAAATAAATAAATAAAAGGTATTATGCGCTGCTGGGAATCGTCGGTGGCGCTCATTTCAACTTGGCCTTAATAGTGTTGTCCTGTCTGCGAAGCAAAAACTGCGGCTCCCACCCCCGCCCTGATTCTCTCCACAGACACTGCCCATCTCCTCACAACTGCAGCGCGGAGCATAAATTGAATTATAGCACCACCAGCCAGCGGAAGCGGTCCTGCAGCTCAGTTAGCCAAGTGTTCCGTTTGAGGAGGACAAGCATGGAATGCCTCCACTGAGTTCCCCCCTATAATCACCTCTATATCCAATACCCAATGTGTCATTAGTCAATCATCAGTTTCTGTCCTCTTTATTGTTACTATTCCTTGATTATTACTATTATGTTACTGTTATTATTACTACTCAAGAAATCTCCATAGACAACTACATACTAGTATTTGTTGTGCATTCCATGCAGTTGGCAAAACTTTTGATGTTTATCAATCCCAAAAGGCACATTTGTTTCTGGTTTTTATAGGATTTTCGAACTAAGAGGGACAGAGGTTTTATGCCTTCTACATGGGTAATCGTGCAAAAGATGTGCTTGCGAAATGATTGTGTTAACTAGCTATTGAGTCTCAAATAGCTGATACAAAATGTGTCAGAATTTTGAGGTTGTATCCTAGACCATAATCTAGACCAATCAGTTCCCCCGCAAAGTATCCTCTTTGCTTTATACTGATGGGGGCTACTGCACACAAAATACTCACTGCATTAAAAAATGTCAACCTCTTTGGAATACCTAACATGGTACTCAACTGAGTATTAATTGTCCATCAAGATGGCAGCGATAACTCCACTGTAATGTTTTTTTGAATGTAGCCAGGCAAGATTTCTGGCACCAACTTGGATTTCATCAGTCTTGTTGTAAGTAGGAAAAGACCGGACGACGCCTCTGATAGTTTGAACGTCTGCCAAAGCGGAAGGCACACACCTATCACGTTTTTTTGCAGGTTACGCTTATCACAGATGCACTTGGATGAAGTCAATACTGAGAGAAAACACTGTATAGTCGATGAACCAGCATCACAATGTGAAGAAACAAAGGGGTGTCTATGTTAACTCACCACCAGCATCAGAAAGCGCGCGCACGCACGCACGCACGCACACACACACACACACACACACACACACACACACAGCAGCGTGCACACAGACTCACACAACCATCACAAGAAGAATTTATAGCCCCCACCCCCGGACCAACGCCACCTTCTTGGACAACATCAGAGGCAACCCGTAAAAATCACCAGACAACAGAAACATAGAGGCATCATGTATGCAGCTGAATTAATCAAAATAGCTTTTTCGGATCCCCCTTCTACTCACAGTTTTGAAGTGAGTGAAAAATCCCAGACTAATCCAAGAATAATGCAATTGGTATATGACGCGAGAAATCGCTGGTGACTATAACAGAGAAAGCTATTTTGAACATGCCACGACCTTGTAATGTACCTGGGGTACAGGTTACAATATTCCCTCCCAGTTTCTAAGGGAACGTTCGGTTTTCGGGCTGCCAACAATACTAGGCTTTGCCATCTCAAATATGTTTATCCATGTCGGTTTGGCAGATAACCGATCCTACAATGAAATAGCACATTGAAATAGCAATATACAATACTTTGATGTTAAAAGTTTACCTTGAAGAAGGAACGCCAGCCCTGCTCAGAAAACCGAGGATCAGGGGAATAGAATCTTCTCAAATCTCATGTTTTCCCATATTTCTCTTCTGCTTTGCCCCATTAGATTTCGATTAAATCATTTCGATGCAAGGTGCGCTCGGTTTCATTCCATATAACTCTGCCAAGCCTCTGTAGCCCATATCCCCCTCCGCGTACAAGCGATATGCCATTCGTTTTTTTATATATATAATGTAAAAGAGCTCAGAATCCACTCCTTTTCGATATCTTCTTCCTCTTCTTTTCCCTTGCTCCAGTAAAAAATCCAAATACGCCAACTCTGAGACAGTTCAAATTCCTACGCAGTTCGCCAGATCCCCGTTAGGATAAAAGCGCGCCTGTGTTGCCCATTGAAATGCTGAGGACCGTTCCATTCTCCAGCCGCCCGTCGACGTGCCTCGCAAGACTGTAGGGTTTCCTCCGCATTAAAGAGGGCTTGCTCTATTTAGCTGAACGGCTGCCGTTTGCGACGACGACCGACTGAGTAGCCAAGATGAGAAACTCGGATCAGATCTTAGCAGGGAGACCTTTGCAGCGCTGCACCTTCCCAGCAGTTCCCTTCCCTCTGCTACCAAGCCGAGTTAATCCAAAGAATGAGTGAGTGCGCTGTGCGCTTGCCCTCCATCCAAGTCATTGAAAAGGCTGCTCCTACGTCCTCTTCCTGGCGGTCTTCGCGTTCCAACTTCGCTCAGTGAACAGAGGATTTGTAAAGCTTGAAGAAGTTGTTTTCTATGGTGATTTGAAGTAAAGTTAAAGAAGTTTGACCAAAAATGAGTGGTATCACTGATATCCCGGAACAAATTTACACGATTTGGTTGCTATGCCATTGTGGATATATTATAAAAATCCAATATCGATGCAAATGTTAGGTCAGGCAATCTTTCGAAACGTTTTATCAAAGTAAATCCACACCCCAACAGCCAGGATTTGCGGTAGATTCTCTCATTTACCTCCGCAACTGAAAAAAATGGAGGAAGTCATCACGGATTGGCTCAGACTGACGTTCGCTCTTGCCGATCTGTCTGTCATTCTGCGAGTCGCGCTGAGAAGTGCTGTCGGCTTAGCATTTGCAGGCGTATGGGACACTCCTGCCCAGAGTACAAGCCCAAGAACAGCGCAAGGCGGATCTATCATTACACACCATAATGGATAGGGAAGGAGCACGCTATCCCGATAAAAAAGGGTTTGCGACTCAGTTGCGTGATACGTAAATAATATATGGCCGACTTCTTTTAAGCAAACAGTAGACTTTGCAGGATCTGATAGCTATTCACAGGCGAAATTTATTATCTGAGAAATATTATCACTTGGCATTCCGAATTCTGGATATGGTACGGCTAAACTTCAAGCAACATAATGGTTTGGATGTGCACTGACGGTGGGCGTTCATTAGGGAAAGCTCTGCGGGAGTTAGCACGGAATGCTACCTTCACGTGTGCAACCTACGAGTAGCAAAACTTAACATGTCTGGGGAGGCAGCAAATCCCACTAGGATCTTAAATATGCATCGCAAATCTCGTTAGCCGTCATAACAAATGTATGTATAGCCTACATAGCTGTTCTACAAACAAAAATCAATGTAAAATATTCTCATCACATATACATTGACAACTAAAATACAGAGCGACTTGTTATTGCACTATGAAAACGTGTTTCGTCATCTGCCAACATTTAGAACATCCCATTAACAGTGAGGCAGCAATACAAGTTCCTGTAATCTTATAGCAATAACAGAAACAAAGATCAAATGCACTCGAAGAATGACATTATTAAACATCATTAAACATCATTAAACCGGAGCACAGTTTGTCATAGATTCAGAACCATGGACAGCTCCTGGAGTTGACATGGCTTTTCCGTTGTGCTTCTGCTACCAACTTGTCGTGTACCAACTTGGGAGCAAAGACAGCTACGTTCAGATTTTAAGAAAACGTTCATTTGTGGATTTTGTGAAGTATATCAGGCTTCAAGAGCTCTTAAAGTTAAAATGAACTTCCTAGAAACGAACCATGAATGGTATGATTTTCAAAGAAACATCAATAAAAATACACACAAAAATATAAATTTAATTAAATTAAAAAAGTAAAATGAAATAAATGCCAATGTCTTTCTTCATATAGCTTATACACTACGTGCAGGTCAGGTCACAGCTTGCAACCTGTATCTGCTTACCATGGAAAGGAGAAAAGCTTTCTCCACATAAAATATAAACTACACACACTATAAAACTCATATTAGTATCAAGCTGATGTTTGCCAAACCCATATTCTCAAATGTCCTTGGGCAAGCATAAGATACCAGGCTGCCTTATTAAAATCCACTTAGATGAGTGAGATCATTGTTTACATTCATCATTAGTAAGGGCTACCGAACTACACTATACCTTCAGCTCAAATACCAACACAGATATCACAATACATGTAGGCTATAGCGAGCAGCTTCTGCATCAGTTGCAAATATATTTCCATGTAACATGTAATAGACTGAATATCAGATGACTGTTAATTGACTTTTTACAGAAATACCAATAAACATAAACTATATTGCTGTGAATCCTCCACATTATGAGGTCTTGCAGCAATACTCCTATATCAGCCATTTTGTAGCATGTTAAAATACTATACATCCCATGTCTCATTAATTTAGCCTGGAGCTAAAGTTGTTTAAATCTAAAAAAAAAAAATTCTGAGGCTTTTAAATGTGCCTGCCCCATTAAGAACCATTGACTCTGCATCCTATGAGAGGATAGACATGAAAAAGAAGCTGGGGAGGAGGAGAGTGATCAATGAGCTGAATTATTTATGTGATCGTGATGTCCACCATTACCAGTTCACATTCCACTGTGCTTATTCGTTGTTCATTAAGTTCTTTCACAGCTGACTGAAGAAGAGACAAACATGGCTGAACATAATTATGCTCGATGTTATGCGGGTACGACTTTTGTTTATTAAAAAGAGCCCCTCACCATAAATAATGATGCATTACTATAAACAGAGCAAGGCAAATGAAATATGAGGAAGTACTTGATATGTACCACCTGTTTGAGATTAAATTAAGTTTAAATTGAGGATGTAGGAGTATCTTGGAAGCTAAAAGAATGTACTGTTCAGGTGATTCTGATTAAGAATTGGATTTAACCTCCCTATTCCCCTTGAAGTTCATTACTGCATGAGTCTACAGTCATTAATTTTCTTTCCTTTACAGACTTGACTAAAGATTGGCTCTTGAAATTCTCTAGAGCTTCTCTTGCCTAAAGGATTTTGCTTTTAAACTCTGCTCATCAAGCAGAGCGTTTTTCTTTTTTTTTTTTTTTTTTTTTGCTTTTTGGAATGTGCACAAGTGATATCAAAGCCCAAAGACTGCTCTGAAAATGAAATTTCAGAAAATGGCTCTTATGTCTTTCAATAGGGTTCTGAAGTGGGTAATGATGGAGTGCTTCCATAAAACGCTACAGTGAGTGTGGTTGGACAGGAGTACAAAACATGAAAACAACGCAGAGATTTTTATTTAACCTGGTAAAGTAACCATGGCCTAAATGTGCACACTAAAGCGCCATGAATGTCTTTGATTGAATACATTTTACTGTTATATTTAATGCTGTTTATTGACTAACTCTCATGTCCTCTGTCTCATAACTGGCTTTTGATTTCCCCTTCCCATTGTTACCGCCGCCAAGGAGGTTATGTTTTCGGTAGCGTTGGTTTGTCTGTCTGTTTGTCTGTTTGTTTGTTTGTCAGCAGGATAACTCGAAAAGTACTGCACGGATAAGCAAGAACTGATTCGATTTAGGTGGCAATCAGTGATCCAGAACATGAACTGGAATTTATATTGTGTCTGTGACATTGCCTTGGCGGAGGTCTGCGCTCTCTGAGCGCTTTTCTAGTTTTGTTTGTGTTCTGTGTTTATGGTTGTTGTTTTTGTTTTTGTTTTTGTTTTTGTTGTTGTTGTTGTTGTTGTTGTTGTTGTTGATGATGATGATGATGATGATGATGATGATGATCATGATAGTGATGCGCTAGCGACGACCAGTGAAGATGATAGTGATAATAGCATAATAGAAAGGACAAGTCGGCAATTCTTATGTGTTGACTGTCAGGGGGCTAAAAAAATCTGTCTCAAAGAAGTGAGTTGTAACATCAAATAACAGCCATAGGGTCTTCTAATTCTTGTTTATTTCACTCTACTCTAGAACTCTAACAAAGAATTTCCATGTGTAGGTAAAGTGGTTTTCAACTGTGCATGTGACAATAAATTTGACTTGACTTGACAGTCATGAATACTTTGTGAGCAAGATATGGCAGCTAATGTAATGTTCACCTGTCAAATCAAAGGCTTACCCATCATTCTATTATGTCACTGGCACAGGCAGGCCTGCTGGCACAGAACTACTAATTACATTCCTATAAATGGAATAAAAGAGTAATTCACTCCACCATATATGAATCTACTATGCATTAAAGCCATGAGTATTGCATGCTGAAAGAGGCGCTCGTCTGTGATGTACAGTGCTAGTTAATAAGGGTCCCTCCACTTCCTGCACTATGGACATCCCCGCATTATCATTTCATTCGCTTGGTGATGGAGGATTCCCCAGGCTCCAGCTCTCTAACAATACATTTCAGCCTGTGGGAGACAGACAGAGAGAGAGAGAGAGAGAGAGAGAGAGAGAGAGAGAGAGAGGTTTCAGATGGTCTTTCTGACCTGTCATGGCCACTGTTAGCAGTTCCAGTAACACCAAAGAGCTGCAAGGCTGCAGCAGGTCGTGGGCCTGCTGATTGAAGTGTTTTCAGCTCAATGTCACGCAGGAGTCATTTTGTCCCCTCGTTCCCTCTCTCTTCATTTATTTTTCCCTCTCTCTCTGTCTCTCTCTCTCTCTCTCTCTCTCTCTCTGTCCGTCTCTCTCTCTCTCTCTCACCATGCAGTTTATTTTCCTCACACCTGCTGGTAATCTGCCGCGCTCTCCTGTGCCTGCAGAGAGTAGTGGGGCAGAAACCTGCGCCAAGAGATATAATCACACCATCTCTGCTGACATCTACCTGCCTCCATGACGCCCAGGGGGAATAAAATGCCTATACCAAAAATAAAGACCAAGAAAGAACCAAAGAAAGGAAAAACAATGTAGGGAAAAAAAATACTTCTAGTCATATTCCCCAGACGGAAATAGTTTCTTTCCTTCCACTTCCATCATCCCCTTGAGAAAGAGAGCGAGAGAGAGGTGCCCCCCCCCTCCCCCTATTTCTCAGGCTATCTTAACTCCATTGCCTCATGTACTTAATGTTTGTGAATACTCAGCAATTTGCAACGGTGCGACAGGTTCAAGTCAGTGCAATCCCACTGCTAATTCTCCCTGTGCCGCCCCTGAGGACAAAGATCTTAACCTGCCTATGTTTGGGATTGAGGCGAGAGATTAGGCCAGCTCTTAGAGTTTTCATGCACCATTAAAGCCCAAGAGCTGAAGCACACACACATATTTGCTGAAGCAGAGAGTTGAGGTAGTGGTGTGTGTTTGTGTGTGTGTGTGTGTGTGTGTGTGTGTGTGTGTGTGTGTGTGTGTGTGTGTGTGTGTGTGTGTGTGTGTGTTGGGGGTGGGTGGGGGGGCAACATCTGTTTACAAGGGGATGCTAATTCATTCAGATTTTACACCTTATTAAGCCTCATTGCATTTTGAGGATTTTGGTTGGGAGTGCACTTTTTTTGACACACAATTTGCCATCCTGGTCTGGAGGACTAAGATGTTTGACGCCTGTGGATGCTTGCAGCTCTATAATTTGTCAAATTTGCCATTTTTTTTCTAAATTGCTTGGATGCTGTAATTACAAATTCAAATCATATTTCAAAATCATATTTCAGGCTTCATTGCTGAGATGAATATGAGAACACAGGAAACGCATCAAAGAATCCTTCTGCATACTATATAAGAGCTGACAAGTTATCCAGCGAATAAAAATGATCTCTCCATATGTGCATTAGCTTGTTTCCCCACAACTTCTTTATCTGCACACTATGTGTGTACTAAAACTTCATCAGAAACATACGCAAACATATTTGGTATTTCCCAAAATTAAGCATCTTACACTTAAGTAGATCAACAAACTTCCTTTTAAAAACATCTTAAGTTCTTTGACTGTTTCCCAGATCGTTTAACAACATTGCAAAGACACTCAGAGATTTTCAAACGATCGATAGCTTAACGCTTTTTTGGGAAACACACAGGAAACCCTAAACAAACATGAAACAAAGAACACGTGTGAGTGCATAATCCATCGTTATAAAGAAACCAAGCCTTGAACGGTTTGTCTCATACAGTACGCTACTGTACATGATGTAAGAACAGTGAGTTTGTGGGCAAGTAGCCTCCCATGGTGAGAGAAATGCGTCATGGTGCACAACTGTGCCCCACTGTATTGAATCTGTCACACGATCTTTAATACTGCTTCACACAGAAATGAGAGGAGTGGCAAAATGTGTATCTCTTTGGAATTAATTAGGTTTAATTCAGAAGTCAGCCATGATCCAATTTTGGGGTGAGATAGTGGCCTCAGAAATATGCCGCTACAAACCATCCAATAAATTTAATTTGCACCCCATTATTCAGACCACCATACAGCACAGTGGAGCTGGAAGGGGGAATGCTGAGGCTTTGCTTTTTGGTACAGATTCTGCCAAGAGTCATCACTGCTCCAATCACTTGCTCTATTTTCATTCACACACATATTAGCCTGACTTGAAGACCATTTCACTTTCTATAATATCAGCTTTCATGGTGATGGCATCCTGTGTGTACCACTGTGCCATGATTCCACTGCCCCCTCAAAACACACACACACACACACACACACACACACACACACACACACACACACACACACACACACACACACACACACACACACACACACACTATCTCCTTGTTACTGTTCCAAGTTTATTCCTTTCTCCCATCCTGTTGATGTAATTTAGATGTGGCGCTTGCAAAGGATGTATGGATATTGACTCACAAAACGGTGCAACAATACTCCATGGTAACCATGGCCCTGGGAAATGTTGATCTCTACGTCTTTGGTTTGTGTGTGGGGGGATTTGTATGTATGCATGTCTGTTTAGGAAAATGCCTCTCTCATTGTACTATATGTATAAAAGTACCAAAGATGGCTTAGTGCTGTTCTCTCTTGATCTGTCTGCAGCATGTTTTATGCAGCTGTGTGGGTGGACTTCGGGATAGAGGGGGAAAAAAACAAGCCCTGGATCATGACAAGAGGACTGGGGGGTGGGAGGGGGGAGACACAAACAAATAAATAAATAAAAAAACAATGAAACATGTCATCTCTAAAAGTGCCAGGGCTACGGGTTCAGGCTGGGAAATATAGTCTTCAAAGACAGCTGTGAATGCAGGCTCATGCTGCGCATTTGATTGACCATTGTTTCAGACTAGCTGCTAAAAAAACGTTTAATGTCAGTGCCAATTTGCTTTTGGTCCCTACTTGCCAACAGCACAGCTTAGACCAATCCTATACTGCTTTCTGAATGGCAGAATACATGCAAAAGCCATTTGTTAGTGAGGGGAAAATAGACCATGTAAGCTTCGGTCTGAACTTTGACAAAAAGCTGGTGAGTAGGCCTTCTAAGTTAAGTACAAAGGGTTTCAAATGGATTTGACTTAAATTGCTGCATTACGGCCCAAAGTCAGCATATGACAGCCTATTCCTGTTTGCCTGCACAATACCCTCTGCATTTTTAGAAACAGCCCAAGTTCGCTTTGACCTTTATTGTTAGAGCATGTCCTCAAAGCCCCTAAAACTGAATACTAGTGCATGTGACCCACCGCTTTCCCTGTGGTGACTGTCAGAGGCAACCACTCTAGCTGTACGCTATTCAGCCAAGCCCTTTGACCAGAAGTAATCCTCCTTCCCAGGAAATGTGGAGGATCCATTTTCTAGGAGCCCCACAGTACTGTAGCTGAGACATCTCCGTAAATAGGACTGAGGCTCGGGCAGCGTGCTGCACTCGCTCGCTCGCTTTTCGCATTCGGGCAAAAGCCGCTTATTATTACCGTATCGGGACAGGCGGGTCGAACACAAAAGTTGCAGTGGCACACTCTTCTGGTTGGTTAAGGGCACGTCCTGCTCAGTGGATAATGCTGTTGTGGATTAGAGTGTAAATGTGCATGAGCCAGGAACATATCGCAGTAAATCCCACAGGGTGAACTAAATGGTGATGAAAGCCACTTTAATTGCCACTATTTGGGGGTGATTCTGCAAGACAAAAGACAGAGGTGAGGTGGGATGGGAATGGGATGTCATGGTGTTAGTCGTAGTTGGGTGCTTTCAATCCTGTGATCTCTAACGTAAATGTAGAAAAAAAGTTGGTCTAGGCATACCAACTGACCCAGAGAACTAGAAAGCCGCAGCATTTGGCTGCCCAATAAAGCGCAAGAAGAAGAACAGAGAGAGAGAGAGAGAGAGAGAGAGAGAGAAAGAAAGAGAGAGAGAGAGAGAAAGAGAGAGAGAGAGAGAGAAAGAGAGAGAGAGAGAGAGAGAGAGAAAGAGAGAGAGAGAGAGAGAGAGAGAGAGAGAGCACAGAGTGAGTGAATGAGTCTCACTGAAAAAGAGTGGTCCTTTCAGTATGGCCCAGGGACAGCTGCCTATAGAGTTGCCCCAAATCTGCCTGCGTAAAAGGCTGAGGGGGTGAGTGGGTGCACAGAGACAAACACAAAAGCAGTGAAAGAGGGAGAGTGATGCTGGGATGTTTCATGCCACTTTAAACCAATGTGTTTGGCATGACCACAAAAGCCTTGGAACTGAAGAACTAAAAGATTGGGCAAGAGAGAAGAGAAAGAGTGAGAGAGAGAGAGAGAGAGAGAGAGAGAGAGAGAGAGAGAGAGAGAGAGAGAGAGAGAGAGAGAGAGAGAGTTTCTGGAGGTAAAAAAGTGAATGATAGATGGACAACATGGAGACATGAGGTGTAGTGGTGGTGGTGGTGGTGGAGGAAGGGAGTGGGGGATGGGTGAGGGGGTGGCAGAAGACTGAAAAAAGAGTGAGAAAAAGAGGAAAGAAAAAAGAGAGAGACACACACACACACATGGTCAGAGTCTCAGAGCGGACCACCTTGTGATTGATGGCTTCTCAGGTTTGTCTCTATCTGTCAGGTGCGGACCAAAGGACACGGGGAGCATTAGCTGTGAAGGCCGCCTGGCGCGCTGATACAACACATCATTTACCACTCCCTGGGGGGCACACGTGCATACAATCCTGTTATCAACTGAATCACCACACACACTCACACACACACACACACACACACACACACACACACACACACACACACACACACACACACACACACACACACCAGCATTAGTATCTGCAGTACTGTACACACAGATGCAAACACACACACACACACACACACACACACACACACACACACACACACACACACACACATAAATACGAAACCATCATCGCCTTTGGGTCATGATAGCAGAGTAGCCAAATGACCACTGCAGTGAGTCGATCAGAAAATATGAGTCTTGCCAAAGGGAAGAAAAATAACAGGTCAGCACGCGCACACACACACACACACACACACACACACACACACACACACACACACACACACACACACACACACACACACACACAGTCACACAAAATCATAGCCAAGCTATTTTTTTGTTGTGCACTCATCCTGGACAGAAAGAAGTTGAAATCTGGATTTGACCATCCCTGGAAGAGAAAATATTATTGCTTTTTTTTTTTTTTTTTGGAGAACTTAAAAGGGACAGTTTGGTGTCTGGTGTGTGCTTGGGTATTAGTGGATGTCCTAAGCTTCTTACTTTTTTATGTGGATTTAGCTGGATCAAAACAATACCTTCTTAAACCACTATGGTCTTATTTCTGACTGAATGTCAAGCCTCAGAACAGAATGCAATTTTGTTGAACAGTTTACACACACAAACCAATGAATCTAATCATGAATTCAAAGTATTTTTTATTTGTATCGGTATGATTTTTTTCCCCCGAAAGGGCATGGTGCTTCATCCTCTGACATAATCGCATTCTTCTTGTCAAACCAGTTGTTGGCTCAATCCACTGCAAACTACAAATCCACCAGATATCAAACTTTTCTCCCACCAATGAAAGTTCAGGGCTAGAAACCTGGAATTGGAAGGAAGCCAATGACACAGCAATATAGTAATTGCATAACGACATGAGTCTGTTAACTACAAATACAGGAGGATTCTAAAATTATGGTAAAATAAAGACTATTAGATGTCACCAGAGAAATGTATAAAATTAAAACTAAAATCCAAATATAAAATGTATTGAGTTCCTTTATGTGCATGCAAGATATATAAAACACTCAAGTTTAGGGTTGCTTTCTCCACTAACACCACCAATCTGCTCTGTGTCTTTTTTGTGTCCAGTGGCTCCGATCCCGGAGCATTATCGCTTTGGTGAGTCCTCTCCTCTCTGACTGACCAGCCAGATGAAATTCTGCCTGTGGAGAGCTGGCAGTGCCCGTCTGTGACACCACCCTGCCAGTGGGCAAGGCTGGCCACAGAAATGGATCCACAAATCCACTTTGCCCATAAGTACACAAAAAAATATGTCCAGAAGGGAACATCTGCTGTAGCAATTGTAATAAGAAGCTGACTACTGTCACCTGCCTTGATTGGTCAAGCAGTGCACTCTATCACTCCTGACCCATAGTGCATGGTGAAGGACACAAAGGAACAATACAAATCGTTGTTTCTCTGTAATTTCAAATGTTTCCAAAGGATAAGAATGTCATATGGCACTTGGTTGACACTTTGGTAACACTTTTTGACAGGTGAGTACATAATACATTTATAGCAACTGTCATACATTGCTCACAAAGCGCTAATCTTTCATAAGACATTACTCCACGTTCATACCCAACCTGTCGTAAACTGAATACAGAATCAAGTTAGCTTATCAAAATTAAATACCAACGGTAGCAAAGCAGCATTGAAATTTATCATTTTAAAGATGTTACCTCATGTTATATTTAATTATTCCACAGTCTACTTAAAATGTCACTTTACCATATAGAAGTTATGAATTTTTCATGATTACTTGAGCTTAAAACCTGAGGGAAAAAGTACATAAAAGTGACCAGTGTTTGTAGACCCCGGGACATAGCAAAAGATGGTGCAATTGTATTTCTTTTTTTATGATACTTATAATTAATTTACAAGTATTACAAGCACAGTATTTGCTTGTTCTGTCCAACAGTCTCAAAGCAGCATTGCCATTTTTGGTGTTAAATCTGTTTCCTGATCGTGTCACATCAGAGTCAATGTCAAAGTCAAGTCAAGGTCAAGTGTCAAAGTAACAATTCAGCATATCATTTAAATGTTTTATGTTAAAAAATAAATAAATAAATAAATAACCTTTGCAGGTAATTCTTTGCTTCTATACAGGTTAATATTTTCCTACACTCAAACGTGTCAAACTGCCCAGGGTTATCTCTTGTTTACCATCCAACATTAAATTCACATGTGATTATGAATGCTTTGAATAGCCTCATAGGATATTTATGATATAGACATGATCTGGTAAAAAGTTTAAAAATAAAACAGCAATGCTCTTATAAGACTGTTATGACATTGTTATGACACTATGACACTGTCAAGGCCATTCCATGCCAAGTGTCTTTCTCTCCATGATGCAACATTGTCATGTTCCCACAATCAGGAATTGTTATGACGAAATAAATGACGCAATGGCAGACAAGCTCTTGCAGGAAACTCTGTGTCATAATGATAATGGCAATCCAGCAAACAACAGGACATCAAATAACAGACCTCAGGACAGGATAACCTATGACATAACATGTCATTCCTGTGAAATAGTAATTGAGTCAAAATGTCAAGAACATATCATACAGTAGGTTGTTTTGCTGGAGCACAGGATTTGGGACTTGCGTAACAGCGGGTAGTAGAAATAAATATCTGAGAGTAGCTGATCATAAAGGGAGTGCTTGGCCACATGTGAGCATGTCGACGAGGCGAGCTCGCTGTGGGTGACCTCAGCATGACATCGCCGGGCTCCCGCTGGAACGTCCTCTCTATCTAGCGGTCGGTCGCCCTCAGAGGAGCCAGAACAAACAGCAGGGGGGGGGGTGACACGGAAATAACCCCAGCACATCTAAAAAAGCCAAAGCTTCCGCTAATGAGCAGAACAGGTGACAGGAAAACAGGGGAAATGGACAGAGAGAGAAAGAGAGAGAGAGAGAGAGAGAGAGAGAGAGAGAGAGAGAGAGAGAGAGAGAGAGAGAGAGAGAGAGAGAAATGGACAGATGAAGAGGGAGGTGAAAAAAGGAAAGAGGACCAAGGGATGATAGTAAAAATGTCAAAATGAAAAAAAAATGCAAGGAGAAGGGGACAACAGAGGGAAAAGAGTAAGCGAGTATGCAGTAGACAGGAGAAAACATGATAAAGATTATGTGTGTGTGTGTGTGTGGGGGGGGGGGGCTTGAGTGGGTGGAACAGATAGGTAAAGGGAGAGAAAGTATGCATGACGGACAGAGATAGAAGGAGAGAGGAGAAGAAAGACAAAAAGGGATTGAGAAGAACAGTGGACAGGAAAGAGAAGGGGAGAAAAAAGAGGAGGGGAAGAGGGACTGAGGAGGAGAGGGAAGATGGAGAGGATGGAGGGGGAGAGAGAGAGAGAGAGAGAGAGAGAGAGAGAGAGAGAGAGAGAGAGAGAGAGAGAGAGAGAGATGGAGGAGCTCAGAGAGCAGTGAGAGGCCCTTGTCACCTGCCAGTCTGACCCTGGTCAGGCCTCTAATGAAGCCTGCATGCCTGCCTGTCAGGAGGACTAGCGGACACCCCGCCAGGATGAGCCGCCGTGACAGCCCCAGCCCTCCGCTGAACCC
>JAODXP020000024.1:14162264-14262264 GCA_027497455.2 Sardinella longiceps | reverse complement strand
CCTCCTTGGCATCTCCCGGGCCTGTGAAATTGCTTTGGCCTGAGGCTGGTGGTCAGCAGTTCAGCATGAGGGTGTGGGGAAAGGGACGGGAGGGAAAGGGAAGAGAGAGGGGAGAGACAGGCAGGAGGGAAAGGAAGGATGGAGGGAAAGAAGGAAGGAAGAGAAGGAGGGGAAGTGCTGAGAGCCAGGAGGGACGGGCGTTTGTTTGGGGGATTAATGTATCATCTCCTCCAGGGGCCCTCTGAGCGTGCTCAGTGGAGGAGGAGCGGCCGGGCAGCTGAGAGAGGGCAACCTCTTGTGTTGCATGAACCCTATTTGCTTCTGGCTTCTCCTGCCCAGGAAATGATATGGTGTGTGGACAGCTTTTTCTCCTGGCTCTCACTATGCAGGTTGGGGATGGAGAGGCATAATAATTTAGAAGTACACACACACACACACACACACACACACACACACACACACACACACACACACACACACACACACACACACACACACACACACACACACACACACACACACACACACACATGCATTCAGAAACATTTCATACTCCAAAGCAGAAAGTACATACAATAATTCAGAAGTTAATTCTAGACTGTGTGGGCATCTGGAGGCTGATCATTGGCACATTTTGAATGTCCTGTAATCACACAGTTCTGGTCAGAGACACAGCACATAAAAAAGAATGAAAAACATATTTAATATTCCCATACCAATTCAGTATCTTTGTATACTCACTTTTACATCATGTTTTTCTGCCAGCCATTATCAAAAATACCAAATAGATGAACATAACACAATAGAAAAAAAAATTGATTGAAATAGAAAATGATTTATATTTGATGGAAATAATCACATTCTTACAATTGAAGAAATGTTTTGAATTAGGGACTGAATAAATTGGAAATAGTAGGTGTAATCATGAGGAATATTACAGTAACAACTTCTTTTTTATTTATATCCCATGTTCCATGTGAAAATAAAAGCATGTTAAAGGAAATAAGGGAAGGTAAAAGGACAATAAGAAGAGATCCCTTATATGTTTATGTATTGTATGTACAATATGTGTACATGTTCTGTATGCAGGGCCGATTCTAGGCATAGACAAACTAGGCGATCGCCTAGGGCACCAAATATCAGGGGAGCATCACAGTACATTAATTACTTTTTCCCTTCAGTTTTTCACTTGTATTTCTAGAAAAGAGGGAGCTAAACTCAAATCTGGCCTAGGGCAGCAAAAAAGCTAGAACCGGCCCTGTCTGTATATCTCTATGTTTTGTATGTGTACACATTCTGTTTAAAATGAACACTGAAGAAGTCAACTGCTCATTGTCCATTAAGATTGACATGAATCATTTGAAGTGCGTCTTATAGCTTTAAATTCTCAGCACGTGACTCTGAAGAACAATATATAAGCATAAAAGTGTATATTTAATATGCACACACATCGCATACACCCCGACGATCAACCCCACTGACTGCCACTACAACACAACACTCAATTCTTTGAGCACCACAAATTACTATCATGTGAGAGGGGCCCATGTGGCCACTTTGGATGTTTCAATTTCAGGAAGGTTTTTAGAGTTGGCCAACTGCCCCCTCTCTGACCTCTATCCTCTTTGTTGTTGTTTTTTTATTAATTATTATTTTTAATTATTATTTATTTTGCAACACCCATGCTAAGGCCTGAAACAATTGTACCAACACAAAAAGTGTTGTTAGAAGGGTCGCATTAATAATCTATGTAATTAACAACCCATCAGGTGAATATTAAACATAAGGAGAGAAACATAGCTATTATTTCCATGTTATGAATTTCGCCTGACATGAAGTACCCACATAATTTGCGAAAACTGAACAAATTCACTCTAAACTGAGATACTGTGACAATGAAGATGCCTCTTTATACAGCATATCTTGAAATCATGTTTGGAAAGAAGGCACTGAAGGAAGACATTTTCTCCCTCCACCTGGAAACCTTGACGTGCTTTTTTTTTTTGCGTTCAGCTTTGATCATCCGCAACTGAATGTGAATCTCGGGGCTCCCAGCGACGCATGGATGTCTGACTTATGAAACCCACATGCAAGCCATGAGATCATGGAAATGAGCATCTCTAGTTGGAGTTGTCAAATCTCCGGCCCCCTAGTTCATCATTGAAACAGGAAATAGGCGATGAGGTGCTCCTGTTCAAGGCCTTTGAGCTCCCTCCCAGCCTGTGGGCGGCAAACAACAAACAAACAAACAGCTGTATACTCTCTGCATTCTTATAAAGGAAGATGTGTTGTTTCATTTCAATTTTTCATCATTTTTGCATCTGTTCTTTTATCTTTCTCTTCCCGTCCTCCTGTGTGTGTGTGTGTGTGTGTGTGTGTGTGTGTGTGTGTGTGTGTGTGTGTGTGTGTGTGTGTGTGTGTGTGTGTGTGTGTGTGTCTCTGTGTCTGTGTCTGTGTGTCTCTCTCTCTCTCTCTATGTGTGTGTGTGTGTGTGTGTGTGTGTGTGTGTGTGTGTGTGTGTGTGTGTGTGTGTGTGTGGACTATGTGAGGTCATGAGAATATGGAGGACTTTTCACTGGAGATTGAGGTGTTGCTTTGAGATGGATGCATTGACATCACGTGCAGGTCAAGTGCACACCACAAGACATCTTCAGACCTCAGCCTCAACTCTTAGACAGCAGACAAAATCTCATCAGAGTTCAAACTAAAAGCTTTTTTAAGTCTGGAGGAAGGAGCCATGGGAAGTCAAAGGTTTCGGACAAAACAGCCGTCATCCTAACAGGGTCAGGCAGAAAAGGCCTTAGACATGGTAGCGATGGCCCAAAAAGGGTTCAGAGAAAGCCCACATCTCTTCACAGAACTCACAAGTGACGGAAATGGTCTTAGACAAAAAACAGTGCTGGGCCATGTAAGCAGACTTTTGACAACCATTTTTCATCAGATTCTCCTTTTTTGCCTTTATTCTGTGATGGAAGTTTGTCAGCCACTTTAGTCAGGCGTCTATTTGTACTTGACAGGCCTTTTCACCTGGCTAGAGTGTCTCTCAGATCTAGATATGTCCTGAAAACCACCAAGAAAATAGAGAGGGTTTTTACATAACCCTGATGTAAGTGGAACCTAGGACAGTACACACACACACGCACACACACACACACACACACACACACAACTACATTTCCAAACACAATGCCTGTACATGTCAAACCAGCATAAAATAATAATCCATTTAATTTCATACCCAGGTATGCCTCCCTCACTGCTACCTTGCTACCGTTACACAGCCTGTGTCTGCACTGCTGGAAGTACAGTAGAAACAGTCATTACAAAAAAGGAAAAAGACAATCAAATCCAATCATGAAAAACTCTAATCGAATTTTCCTCTTTTGGTATTTGGAGAAGCTCCAAAAAAATGCCTCCCATATATTCTGGATGCCCCTTGGCTGAAGGAACCATGGGGCATTTCATTGAGGGATCTCAACTCGGGGGCTTTATCTTATTTAGCCACAGTGTTTTTTCTCTCCCTTCTCTTTCATTTTCAGTGGAAGGGGCACGTGTTATTGCCCAGCGCTGCCTCTCTGAAATCTGGCCACTCTATCAGGCAGGCGCTCAGCCTTTAAGGCCTGGCCAGACGTCGGACGCTTGATTAAATTTGAAATCTCTGAGGATGTGTGATATTGTTGTGACCTTTGCTGTCCCCTCCCTCCTTTTCTGAGTGTGTGTGTGTGTGTGTGTGTGTGTGTGTGTGTGTGTGTGTGGGCGTGTGTGTGTGTCTGTGTATTTGTGTGTGCGTGTGTGTGTGTGTGTGTTTGGGGAATTGAGGGTTTACCAGAACCTTCTACTTTGCAATGACATTCTCATCACACTTCAATCAAAGGTACGGTGAAGAGATAAAAAGACAAATGCACACAGAGACATACAGAAATGCCACAGCAATGATTCAAATTCATGGCAGTGGATAGCAGCACAGCCGGTTCCATGACAAACATGAGGTCCACAAGAGCTCTGGCCTCCTGTGCAACTGCTATGACAGATCACATGTTACACTGCTGACACCAGCACATCGTGTCACAGGGGCGACTCAGTGGACACAGACAGGTGTCTTTGGCGCAGGTGAATCAACAAAGTGCATTGATAGAGTTCAGGGGGTTTTCACCTCTGATTTTCACCTCTTGTATCATCTCTCTCTCTCTCTCTCTCTCTCTCTCTCTCTCTCTCTCTCTCTCTCCCTTATTTTCCATCCTTTCAGGATCAGTGTTGATGAGCCGTGTGTGGATGAAGTCATCGGAGGGACAGGAAATATCCTCTGGGGCTGATTGCGCAGGTTTAGGGTTAGAGCAAGGAGCTTAACATGAGGCTGGTCTGGATCTCACAAGGCTGGAAAAGTAATGACAGTTAAAGAGGATGGGGAGGAGGGGAAGGGGGATGGATGGGGTACTGCTCAGGGGAGATGTTACAAATCTGGTGAAAGCTTTTTAGCAAAGTACGGATGGATAAAAATAACAGTGAATAGCAGAGCTGCAGAGGTTGCTCCATGGTTGTGAAAAAAAAAAAATCATGGCTGTGATTGAAATGGGTTTTAGACTTTCTTCAATTCTTAATAAATAAAGCTGAATGGAATCATTTCACAATTACAGTAGATAATTAGAAAATGACACAAAGATGTGACAAAACAATTACTCAAAATAAATTTATAAAGTGTCTTAATTACATTGTACAGAATGTATCTTCCTTAGACATGATGTCTATGGGATCCAGGCAGGGAACATGTGCAGAGGTTATACAAAAATGATAAAACACACCTCCACTCATTGGCTTCCAATGGAGCAGAAATCCTGAGATTTTTTTGGATGATGCAACAGACCAGAGGTGGTCCTACCCTTTTTTCCCTTACCTAAATTATATCATATATAATTCACACATGATGACTTGCACTTGCAGATCCACTGCGGCGTCTCACCACGACTACCTGTGATTTCTAATCGACCCTCAGAAAAGTCTCTAAAAACATGTAGTGTGAACTTGGCATTCGGGAAGTTTAGGGGAAATGTAGGAGGGAAATGAAGGAGGGAATGTATGAATGTTGGAGATACCTGACGTAAAAAGTGTTGAGAAGACGATAAAAAATTCCTTCCTTGAGTCCAGACAAAAGTAAATGTTCAAGACCAAATCATCAGTAAGCAAGTCTGAGACAAGTTTCTAGTTACGAAAATATAACGAGTCCGGCTCGAGATTGAGTTCCTGACTTAAGTACAACAAGCCTGCCCTCCATCCAAAATCCTGGACGGCTGGTGGGAACAATACTTTATTCATCCCTCGTAAATTTATGTCATCCAAATTAAGTTGGAGATGGTACCAAAGGGACTATCTGATAACAAAAGAATAGCTCAAATTTACAGAGGTTTTGACAACTCACATAGTCTTCTCAATTGCCTGCCATCCACACAAACAAAGGAAAAAAAGGCATCTAACCGCATCTTACAGCTGGAATGTTTTGAGTTCACTTCATTTTTCTCCTGGGCCATGAAGTTGTTCCAGAAAGTTAGAGTGGTGGAGACTGAGAACAACTTAACATTTTGATAGCTTGAGGAGATGTTTTGCGTACGTGGTCCCTGAACTAATGTTTTATCTAGGCTTCTCCTGAGATGTTTCTGGAATGTTCTTTCCCTGGGTGTGTCCTATTTACTCTCCACTGTCACTAGTCACTCAGGCAGAAGGTACACAAGTCTGCAGTACTTGCACATCGGGGACCTATTTTCCAGCAGCATGCCCTTAAAAATGAGTCTCTCTCTCTCTCTCTCTCTCTCTCTGTGTGTGTGTGTGTGTGTTTGTTTTATTTCCTCTCCAGATAACTAGATCCATTATGAAAGTAACCTTGTCTGTTTTTCGCCCCAGCTGGCCATAAATAAAACACGGTAAGATCTCATTCATCATGTATGATTTACTAAATACTGTTGAGGATTTAAAATGATGTCAGCACCCGGATGCTGGGAAAGGCTAAATGTTCTGCACAAAAGAACTGCTATTTTGATGCTGTGACCACACAGTTTTGCTCCAGAGGGGGTCTGTCAACTCTGCCAGACCTCCCACAGAGGCTCTGTGTGTGTGTGTGTGTGTGTGTGTGTGTGTGTGTGTGTGTGCGTGTGTGTGTGTGTGTGTGTGTGTGTGTGTATGTGTGTGTGTGTGTGTGTGTGTTTGTACGTCTGTGCGCACTTGTGTGTGTGTGTGTGTGTGTATGTCTGTGCGCACTTGTGTGTGTGTGTGTGTGTGTGTGTGTGTGTGTGTGTGTGTGTGTGTGTGTCTGTGTGTGTGTGTGTGTGTGTGTGTGTGTGTGTGTGTGTGTAGTAAGACATCAGTCAATCCATCATAGCAGCATGAACTCACAAAATAAAACCCCCCATTTAGAGAGAATAACTTCATTCAGCGCACGTCAGATGTGAAAGTGGAACCATCATACCGGTATATGAACAATACTGTGCTGAATATTTTGATAGGAGTTTTGATAGGAGTAATTCCAGTATACAAAGAGTCTCTATCCAATGTTGATGTCTGTCAACTGGAAACAGAAAAAGAGAACAGAAAAAAGCACTTCAGAGAGCAAAAGTGAGTATGGCAAAACTCTTCTCTTTTCTAGAAGTCATTGTAAAGCCCCAAAGTACGGTAGGATGGGAGAGGTCATGGAAGTGAAAAGATTATGCAACTAAATTAATTTCCTGCAAATTAAATGTTAAAACTAAATTCTATTTCAGTGTTTAGCGATGCCATCAGCTTGCATTGACTTCATAGAACATTATGTGTGTGATGTGTGGGTGATAGTCAAACAATTGCTTATACAATTGAAATCTTTTTCCAATTTTTAATCAAACATCAGTGCCTCCATGGATTTGACTGATAGGGTAAATATAACTCCAGGATGTTGAAGAACACATGACGCCACCTTTGCTGTGATAAATCTGTGTGCTGCCTTTCCACTAAAGAAAGATGCACCATGTTTGAGTATTGACATCAACAGAGGCACAAAGGCAACAAATCCAGTGACACAAGACACAATAGCCAGCCTCCTCTGGGGGGTATGGGGGAGTCATCTTCTGAGTCGATGCTGTCGAACCGCTTGTCACTGAGTCAATCTGTCAATGTCCCATGCCCGTAAGCCAATACACTTTGACCTGGATTGGAAAGGAAATCCGTTGAAGCACATGAGGAGAACTTTCTAGCAACCTTACTTGCTGGAGACAGCCATAAAATTCACACTTAGCCTGGGTGCACAGATCATTCTCAACCAATTAATGAAAATGTGTCAGAGTATGATTATCATCTACTATCCTTCCCTGCTGCTGGGGGGGGGGGGTAAAGCCCTCATTGTCAGCAACAAGTGAGGCCTTATGGTGACACAGATCACTCTGAAGGCTGTAGAATGAGTCAATCAGCCTTAGTTAACCCAGACATGTGCATGTGTGAATACCTATTATTTTACAAAGTACATGTCACACACTGCAGTATATAAACTGCATTCAGTTTTCAGTCAGTCCTATTCTTATGTGTCAAAGTCTCAAAGGAGGCATACAGATGCTGTGTCAAAATGTGCATGACAGCTGAGTTCTACAGGTAGTCATTTGGGGTTACTGCTACATGTAAAAAAGGATACAATATGCCATGTTTTGACTGCAAAAAGTTTGCAAGTGAATGGTAGTATGTTCACTTTTAGTGGAGCCTGCCAGTTCTCAAAATACAATCCATTCACCCAAACGCCTAAATTGTGGATTGTGATGTAGAGAGAGAGAAAGACAGTTAGATAGTGTATGTGAAAGTGTTTTGTAGTGTAGAGAAAGTGTATGTGAGAAAAGAGAAAGTGAGTGAAAACAAGAGAGAGTAAGAGAGAGAGAGAGAGAGAGAGAGAGAGAGAGAGAGAGAGAGAATTCCTCCTCTGGGCCCTCTAATGCTCTTGAGGCATTCCTCTCACTCGGCTAATGAGTTCTCAGTGGTATTAGGCTAAGAATCAATTGTGGCCATTTGGCAAGTGTCAGGACCTCGTCCAAGGGAAAGAGAGAAAGGGTTAAGACTACGAGAAGCCAATTGTTTGTGACACTATATTTAAACTTTCCCCTGAATGGTTGGGCAGTTCTGCAGAATTGGGGATTGTTGCATGGCATTGCGGAAGAGAAGGTCAAGTGTTTGTGTCTTTAATGTGGGCTACTGTGGATTCTATTTGCTCCTCTTGCCTCAGCTTCAAAGTCTTCCGCTCGCTCATCTCCACGATCGAATGCGATTTGGGTTAATGTTTTTGTGCCCTGCTCGGCTTCTTTGAAGTTTTATCAGTTCCATCAACAACTGAATGCAGTTGCAGTTTACTGTAGGCCTGGGTTGCATAACACCCATTATTAACCGTTACTATTTGACATCACAGAAACAAACCCCACACCCCTAGAATGGATTTATGGATTTATCTGGAGTAAATCAACAGGTAGCCCTGCTGTTTCAACTTGCGAAGTGCTTACAATAATTGTGTGTGTGTAAATTTCGCGCAACACAGACTGATATGGCGAAACGGGTAAGTAAAGTGGGCATATCAAAAGAAAACCTAATTGTTTACCTGCCGTTTCACCATCTCTGTCTGCATTGCACAACATTTGGTCATTCACACAGCTATTGACAGCACTTAGCAAGGTCAAACAACAGGGTTACGGATTGTTTCACTCCGGATAAATCCTTTAAAGCGCTAAAGGCTTATAAGACGTCGTAATACCAGCTGAGAAGCTAAAGAGTCAAAAGTCCTAAACATGTTGCTCTGCTGACACTTTGTGTCTGTCATGGTCCATCCGGGCTTATAGCCTTCTTCTCTAAGATCTAAGATGCTTTTGATGGTTGATGGATAGCTGCACCAGAGGCAAACATACCAATAGACAAGTCAGGAATGACGAGGGTGTTAGGGAAGAGGGTGGAGTTGCTATGTGAACTAAGAAAGAGGTGGGAATAATTTATGCCAGTGGCAGGAAGGCTATCACTGAGATGATGAAGGTTTGTGGGTAGGTCAGTGTAAGAGGGGACAGAAAGAGGCTTATAGAACAAGAGGCTTACCTTGAGCTGAGAGTCTGTTTATCTAGCCCTCAAGAGGAAATGGAAAATAAGGTGGTTCAGAAATGAAGGGGTGAGCTGCCAGCCAGACATTGCTTTAGTGGTGTTCAGAAATAGTTCAGTAACTGGGCATTCATTAGAAGAGTGTGAAAATGTTTCCTAAGCGTTCCTCATGAGCTTTAAAGCCTTACTGCAATGGTGCTATCTTTCACCCAAATTAACAAGACTGCATTGGTTCATTGGCTGAAAACTCCCAAACATTTTGCTGCTTTAAAACATTTTTTGTTTGTTTGTTTGTTTGTTTGTTTGTTTGTTTGTTTTTTTCTGTCCTTGACACTGCATGCATTAACATTTTAATCTCTTTTTCACAGATTTTAATGAAATTGTATAAATATAAAAAGGTGGAGACAGTGTTAATGATAAACAATATTGAGTGGCATTGGAGCTAATGACTGACAGTCAGAGTGGTGTTAATGCATACTATTTTTATTGTCACACCTTCTCATATTTATGTTTCACTCATTTTCTGAATTGGTAAATGGTGCATCACAACGCTGTGTGCCTGCGTTTAACGCAACAACGCTCTGTGTGTGTGTGTGTGTGTGTGTATGTGTTTGTGTGTGTGTGTGTGTGTTCGTGTGTGTGTCTGTGTGTGTGTGTGTGTGTGTGTGTGTGTGTGTGTGTGTGTGTGTGCGTGCGTGCGTGCCTGCGTGTGTGTGTGTGTGTGTGTGTGCAGGGTTGGTGGTTGATGGCCTGAATGACAGGAGACAAGAAGTCTCCTCATTCTATTTTAGCTTTTGATTTCTGTTTGTATAGCATAATCTTAATACTAATCTTTACCGTTTTTTTTTTTTTTTTTTTTTTTTCGGTTCTCTGTCCTCACTTTTTTATATTGTAGTTAAAGCAGTAGGCCTGGAAAAAGTTCTTCACTTTTGCTATAATGCTCACAACCATAATTAGTAATAGGTAAACATGAATACAAAAGTTTTTTTTTTTTTTTTGCTGTTTTCAGGCAAAGTTACCGGCTTTGTCAACCTGTCGCAGAACAAAAGTAACCGTCATGAAATTGTGTAAAATGACAACATAACTCTTAATAAATGAAAATATATTTGTGAGATTAGGATGTTGGTGTTAGTAATCCTAGGGGGAGTTTAGATACCAAGGAATGCCAGGTGTCCTTCCTTGCACACTAAAAAACTGACTCTTAGAACTGACTCTTAGCCACATATCAAAAAGCCTCACATGATTCCGAAATGAATAGTGTTAATTAACACAACTCCATTGACCTTCAGAAAGTGACTCAAGGAACCATATTCCATGCATTTGAGGAAAAAAAAACTGTTTCTGTGGAATTTCCACCTCACCCAGTCTTCAACTCTAAGTGGTTCTGACAGGGGTGAATTTCTCACTGGCCATTCTGATGCCAGGAGCCAGTCGAGCAAAACACCATGGTCACGGAGATGTCCAGTGCTGTCTACAGGGTCATGACTGGAGAAGTCATGGAGATCATTAGCGATGTTAGCCAGAGCTTTTGCTCGTTTAGCAAAAAGCTTCAGGCAGACGTTAGAACTTTTAGACACTTTGATAGATCATTTAATGTAGCCATGTGGAACGTAGAACATTTGTGTTTGCCCATTTATCTGTGCAATAAGAATGCACCAATCCGACTTATTTCCGAGACGAATCAGTCGATTTTTCCACTGAATTGAATTACATGGTGCATTTTACTGAAGTAGGAATTGTCAGATGATGTAATTCATTTCTATAAGAGACTTCCAAAAGTATTTCCTAAATACTTTCTTTGACATAAAATGCAGTCAACAACCTGGTCTCCTTTTTAAAATCTGGTCTAAGACCAAGCATATTCAAGGTGTGTGTGGGCAAAACAGTTGTATTGTATTTCTCCAAGCACGCAGAGCATTCCCTTTTTAGTTCCCAAAATGTCCTCATACAGGAGTTCAATGCTCTCCCTGACACCTGTTTCATGGACCAGTGCACATGAAATCTGATACATCTCCACCAAAGTAATTCTGGATAACAGTGAAATTGGGCATGTGTAGGATAAATGCGCTGTGCCAGTGTTAGTGCCTGTAACATAAATGGGAAAGCCGCAGGGGGGCTGAGCAGGCTCTGTGTGTGGAGGGAACATTTCCTCGACGCTGCAGCGCCGCTATGCTATTTCACGCTGATCCCCCAGTCTCCCTTTCACCTGAGAGACAACCCACCTCCTCATTCCATCACATGCTCTCTCAATCTCTTTCTTTCACACGGGCACACACATGCAGATGTAGCACACACAAGCATGTACAGAATATACTGTGTACATACAAGCACATATCAGTGTAAATATACCCCTTTCTCTCTCTCTATCTCTCACTCAAGAGCAAACTCTTGCTGATTGTGTGTGTGTGTGTGTGTGTGTGTGTGTGTGTGTGTGTGTGTGTGTGTGTGTGTGAGAGAGAGAGAGAGAGAGAGAGAGAGAGAGAGAGCACTTGCCTTTCTTTCAGAGAGGTTACACTGGATGTGTTAATTTAAAGACATATCTTCCATAACAATTAGCTTTCACTACAATCAATGGAACTTGCTACACCAGACATGGCAGCCCATTTTAATGTATTTTTGACTCAACGCTTCCACAACGCATCTAGTGTAGCCCTAGGGTAACTCAGTGGTTGCCTAGGTGACAGTCCTTCTCTCTTTCATTTTTTTTTTTAACTTCACTCTTTTTTTTCCTTCACGCTTTATTTCTTGTAAGTGAATTCACCATTCCTGGCCGCCTGTACGGCACAAAAGTCACGTAACGCCTGACAAAGAACAAAAAAGGGCCGCTGACAGCCAAGTAACACTGCTCCTGTGCAAGTCAATAGAGACATTTTGATGGAGGCTGTATGCTAGCATAGAGTGGCCTACACTTTACAGGGCATTTCATCTTTTTATTGATGTCTGTGAATTTGCAGAGTGCAATGGATAATTGATTCATTTTAATATGAAGCGGCCCACGGTTGGACAGTGAGCAAGGTATTGGCACAGGGGGATTATGCTTTCATGCTGCTAACTTATTATGTAAAGACCATTTTACTGGTTGCTCTGTACTATAGGCCTATAGATAATGTTAATTGAATCTAGATTTATGGGAGATGTGATTTCCATTAAGAAAGGTGACGGACATAAGAATAAGGTTAGTGTTTGCTCTTATTTAACCAGAGAAAATACAGTCTATGCAAGTTAAATCATTAGAAAGGCAATGTAAAATAAATATGTAAACTGTAACTATAAAACAGACTGTGTGTGTGTGTGTGTGTGTGTGTGTGTGTGTGTGTAATGGTAGTGTTCAAATGGCTAGACTAGCGCCACCTAATGGCTTGGCTCAGTATGATATTTCACTAAGGTACTAGTCAGGGATCAACACAAAGCATAGGTTTCCTCAGCCAAAAGAAAATGCAAGACCAATGAACAAACAGAGAGAGGCCATGGTTGGAGGGCTGAAAGTGATGTCACAACTCCACCAGTTATGGGTGGTTGAAGGAATGCATGCCCAATTGTTTTCAAATTTACATACAAGCATCTGTTTGTCAGGAAGGTAACGTATGGATGCAAAACTCTTTACACAAAGTGAAATGATAAGAGTCTGGTTCATGTGGCATCTTTGGAAATAACTCTCTTAGTCTTGCAGTGTCTGTGCCATGCCTGATGGAACCATTCTCATTTACAGGCCTAACTTAGTAACACAGAGATCAGAAACTTCGATTAAATCTCTGACTCATAGTTGCATACTTGTACAATATAATATATAATTGACACTCTTCTCTTCAAATTCAGAATTTTATAGACCATCTGATTATAATACATTATACATTATTATTATTTTATACTATATCATAGTCATTTGAACATGATTAATCTGTTCCTTTTCCCCATCAGAGATTAAACAAGGGTAAATCATTTGTGATGTTCCGATCCTCAGTACGTGTAGTTTCTCTCCTCTAAGACTTCTTTTGCCTTTTTTGTCCTTGTCTTGTTTTGCCTTTTTTAATCCTTTCTGCTAATATGCTGCTATTTATGAGAGTTTATGAGTCTCAATTTTTTCAGAGCGAAATGAAGAACCCCAAATAAATTACACTTACAAAGTAATTAGACCCAAGCTTGTGTGGAGAGCAAATAGAAAATAGATCACTATGGATGACTATTATTCCCAGTGATAAATCAAAAGCAACTGAGCATATCTCTTAACACATTCTGCCTCACACACACACTTACACACACACACACACACACACACACACACACACACACACACACACACACACTCACACAATCACACACACACACAAAGATAATAGCCACACCCTCCCTTAACCACACCATCCCTTCCCCCATAGAATCACACACACACACACACACACACACACACACACACACACACACACACACACACACACACACACACGCCTTCATAAACAGCAACTTTTCTGGTTCTTGGCTTCTTGGCTTGGACATATTCTGAGGGCTTCTTCTACCTGACCCTGAAACAGCTCCCCCACAAACAAAATTGTGCAGCGCGTCTGTAATCCGGTGCCGTCCGCCATCCCAGCAGGCCTGAGTTCAGGTGAGGCCAGTGATCCCACTTGTGGGCCCACTTCACAGACACCCTTCCCTAGTGTGATTACCAGGGTCAGAGCACCAATTACCACAGTGACATTTCTCCCCACAGCCTAAAGCCAAAGGAGAGAGAGAGAGAGAGAGAGAGAGAGAGAGAGAGAGAGAGAGAGAGAGAGAGAGAGAGAGAGAGAGATCCCATATAGAAGGGAGAGGGGCAGATAGATAGAGAGTGATGGAGAGAGGGGTTAAAGAGAAAGAATCAATGGAGAGAGAGAGACAGAGAGAAAGGTCTCTCTCTCACTCCTATATATCAGGGAAGGGGGCAGATAGAGAGAGTGGTAGAGAAAGGTGTTAAAGAGAGGGAATCAAATGGAGAGAGGAAAGAGAGGTAGAAAGGGGGAGCTACAGCACCTCTCTGTGCTCTGCTGTTTTCACACTCTGAACCTGGGTGTGGAGAAATGTGTGAGTCAGAGGGAGGAGAGAGAGAGCGAGGGAGGAGAGAAAGAGAGAGAGAGAGGGAGAGGGGAACACATGGGGAATTGATGGGAGGACCAGTGCAGACACCTGTCTTGCCTGAGGGAGAGGGCCAGGCTGAATGACGCAGCAAATCAGAGGGAACATCACAACAGGCGTGTTCTTTGTCCTTGTGCACAACAAATAAGGCCCCAGACAGCCATAGACAGAGCAGCAGAAGAGGGCCACAGTCCTCCTTCCAGCGGTAATCAAGCAAAGTCAAAGCAACTGTCACAACCTTAACCTTGCTCTTCTATGTGCAGGATTGCCTTTCATGTGTGGAAAGATTGAATTGGTATCAAATAGGTAATGATTATTTAAAAGGGAACTATGCAATTTTTTTTGCTCAATTTACCTTTTATTTAGCAACTTAAGAGCCATTGCGATGATTCTACAACACATTTTAGGTCGACTGACTGTTCCGCCTCCCTCTAGCTCCTGTCGGCGTAGAAATTGAACATGCAAGACTGGTGCCGCAGTTTTTGGGAGCTGGTTAGGGATTCGAAAACGAGTTGCTTCTTCGCTACGTCACACCCTCTACAGCAGCCAGCAGCCCTGATTGGTCCGGTTAGAGAACAATTGGCTTGAAATCGCTCTGAAGGGCTTCAACATCAGATCGTTGCGCAGAAGTGCCTTACGAAAGTTACGTAGCGCATGATCTGACGTGAGTGAGGTAAGGGTATTAAGCCATCAAAATCAGTATTGCATAGTTCCACTTTAACATTCTGTTCATTTATTGTTCGTTGATTACTGGAATCACATACTGGATTGAGACTCAGTTTTTCCATTCAGAGTAGGAGAGAAGATCAATGTCACTTTGGACATAGGTAATTATGAAGTAAAGTACAAGAATAGACTACCTGCCAATACAACCAGTTAGCGACTATAGCTGGAGCAGGGACTGCTGTGTCTCTTCCATAAGAAAGCCTCTTGGATTTCATAACCTTTTCTCAACATCATGTCCACCTGTGGAGTGATTCACACTGTTCGGTGAAGTCACACACCATCTTAACTTTAAATGAATGACTCACTCGCCATCGCTACCTGCTAATAGGGGGTAATGGACAGTGATACAAAGGAGCCTGTCCCTGCTGAAAGAGAGAGGTTACACTAATCTGCCATGAAAGCCACACTGTACTGAGTTGGAGCAATAGATGGTTGGCTAATGACTCAAACATAGCAAAGAATGCTATGGACCCTAATTAAAATGGCGGGCAAAGTATAAAGTCTGTCAGTGATCAAAGCTTTAATGCATGTTGCACATCTTTCTTGTGTTGTTATTTGTTTATATTTTACCCAGCCTTCCAATAAAGGCAAATTCTCCCTGTTAGCTCTCATTATGTGGGAGAGGAAAACATTTGGTCACTGTTATACTGTGTGCTTGAATAAAGCTTATATGAAGGAGATAAGAACATGACTCAGAAGCAAAAGCTTTAATAAACATCTCTAGGCTACTCTGTCAGGTTTGTACTCCGTCTCTGTCTTTTCCACCAGGGTGAAAGTGCTGCAGTCTCCCCACTTTTGATGGCTCTGTACCTGCACTCTGTTGCTGTCTCCATGTGTGCTGTTACCTGGGCAGGGAGACAGCAAGGTGTGCTGCAGAATTCCTTTGAGTCAAATACTGACAAATCTCCAAGCCACCTTGTAGAGGTCTGGCCTGTTTTATTATAAGAAGGTGACAAGGGCAATGTTAGAAACAAATGGCAAGGGATCTTGTGCGTGTGCCCATTCTGTAACATCAAATTTATCTCTTAATATCAGTTAAACAGTATCAGGGTATTGTAGCCCATCTTATTGTAGCCCATAGTTTAGTCATATTGAATACATTGAAGACTGGGGAATAAATCTAAGCTAGAAAACTCAGGAAAACCAAGAAAAAACTCTGTCAGTTAATCCGAAGGATCTCCCGTTTATTTTGGCATGTGGTTTGCCATGTGGAGTTAAAAAATCATGCGCTATAACAGAGAAGAATGGTAATGACTTGGATGCAGAGCTGTATTAGTAACATTAAGTTTGATATAAATTCAACCCTAAAGATCAGAGAATCACAGAAATCACAATCACATCACAGAAAAATGTATGAAATATATGAAATCAATTCCACTTATCCAACCAAAAGAGTATTCATAGGCGAGTTAAACTTGTAATAAAAGCACTCACTTTAACACTTGAAACAGGCTTGTGACAGAAAGCCAAGAAATGTTGAAGCTGCAAAGTCTCAAACACATACACGAACAAACACACACACTGTACACACAGTGCAATCTGACACACTCACGTGCGTGCACACACACACACACACACACACACACACACACACACACACACACGCATATCTCTAGAAGCATAATGCCATGAGTTAGAGATGTAGCTAGCAATTGCGAAAGACGCAAGATTACGTAAGACAACAATAAGGAGAAGATTTACAAAGAGGAAGGATCGTTAGGCCTTTTTTTACGGTTGAGGGGGGGAAAGTTCCAAAACACTTTTTGTTCTGCCAGTGGCAGTTTTCCTACACGGAAGCTATCCTCTTAGAGCCAGATTCCAAAGCTAAACGCTAAATGGGCTCTACTGTGGGTAAGAAGCAAAAATAGGCCAAGATGATGAGAGCGTACTGAGACTCCCATTCAGCTTAGAATCCCACCAAATTAATTCATCTTACTGTAAGCGGGGCATTTAAGGCCAAAACATAAACAGGTCTATCTGTATGAGCAATTCAAATATCACTAATGTTGTTATGAAATGTTAACGTACAAGCTTAGTTAAGCAATAAGCCCTGAGAGGCTGTTCTATAGCAATTTAATATAGCAAAGCGGAGGGGTGTTGTTAGGCACAAAGCGAGCGAAGTGAAGCATTTTATAATCAATGATATAGGCCTGCTGTAGGTTCCCATATCTCATAAAGTGTCATTTGTTGTTATAGTAAAAACAATTATGTATGTTTGTTCACAAACAATTTTATGTCAACATAAAAATTAGAACCTAATGCCTGGATGAATATGGATTTATTAGAGGTTGACCAGATCTGGTAATGATCAAAAGTCTCAGAAATCAAACATGAATATGATTTCCCATTGACTTCCTTTATTTTCACTACAAGAGCCCTGCTCTCTCTCCTCTCTCTCCTCTCGTCTCGGAGAGAGTCAGTCCATTTTTCTTTGTAAACAAAACAGGGTGGCCTACAGCCTCTTCGGAAGGGATCTTAGGAAATTGTGTCCACATCTATGACTCCACTGTGGCATGTTTTTTTTTTTTTGTATTTATGCATAAGAAACAACACAGTGAAGACACCGGAACATCTATTTATGTCATTAGTGTCTCTCTGTGTGTGTGTGTGTGTGTGTGTGTGTGTGTGTGTGTGTGTGTGTGTGTGTGTGAGAGAGTGCAGTAAATGAGGAAAGTGAGACAAAGGCAGAGAAAATCTTAACAAGAAGAGTGAGAGACAGAAGGCCAGCTAACAAGAGAGAGAGAGAGAGAGAGAGAGAGAGAGAGAGAGAGAGAGAGAGAGAGAAGACTATAAAACAGGGAGTCTAATGATGGTGTGAGAAGCCGGGAGAGGTGGCAGTGGAGAAGGAGGAGTGGTGATGGAGGAGTCTGGGGGCTGCTGTAATTGCGGTCAGAGGGTGTTGTGGAGGTGGCCAGTGTCTCTTCATTAAGCCGCAGGTGTGCCGGGGAGCACAGGAGGAGCCTCTGTCTGGGTCAGCACCGGGCTTCCTCTCCGTTAGCAGGTCAGCGCTACATTAGCATATACTGTACCTAAGACAGGAGCCTGCTGCTCCGGGTCGGCCCAGTCCTCGTAAGTACTGCTGCTCTCACCAAGCTAACGCTGTAGCACTGACATAAATAAATGAATAAATAAATATAAATAAATAAATAGTCTGGGTGTTGTTCTATTGGATACACAACCAGATCACATACCCCATTAGCACATAGAACTCACAAACATCAACAATATACAGACATCACAAATAAACACACTTGATTAATTGATAAATACACAAACAAACACACAAGCACTGATGACTAAGGTCTGCATGCATGCATGGACACATGGCGTATGAGCAGCACCCTTGCTTGATATCGTTACAAAACAGTTTACAGAAAAACACATGTAGTCAGATGCACATACGAAAAACAAATACTCACATTCACAGCCAAATACACACAACACAAGATCAAGCAAGCCTTACTATTTGTAGAGTTGACACACAATCTTTTATACAAACAAAAACACACATGCATCTCTGTACTGTAGCACAGACTCATGCTACTGCACCACACACACACACACACACACACACACACACACACACACACACACACACACACACACACACACATTTGTCAGATAGGTCATCAGAGACTCCTGACTCTCAGCTGATGGTGTGTGCACTGCACACCTGAGTTTGGCTGCAGGGCAATCCTTTAAACTCTGTCTGTTGCTAATGATTTTTGGGAGCCGTGCCATATCAAAACTCGTGACAAGAAAGGACATGCTTTTTCCTTTGAAGTGGTTAGTGATTCCCCACTCACTCTGTGCAGATAGGTGAGACAAGCTGTGTTTGAACGATGGCATGGCCTATCGGCAGTGCGTACTAAATTACCATCCTGCACACCACAGGTGCACCCTCCCCAGAACACACTACAAAGGCAACACTTATTTTTGCTCACACTGCAAGTTTAGATTCAACACTACACTACATCACTGCTACTATTTGGCAAGCAATACTGGAGACTCAAAGATCAAACATCAAGGCAAGTTTTTTTCTAGGCTACCAGGCTTATGAACAGTGATAAAGTGAACTGTGCCAAAATCTAATAGTTGCGCTCTCTTATACCAGTAAGACAAGAAGTCATAAAGGAGTCCTGAATTTTAAATCTTTATTTTCAATTTTGGTGAAACTGAAGAAGGGATCTCAGACGGCGATACAATTCAAAGAGTCGTCAGTAATCGTAGATCTCATATTTCACTGCCATTTTTCCCTTATACTCACAGTCGTGTGTGAAGCAAACCTCCCCACTTGAACCGCAACTCAAATGGCCAGGAATAAGATCATGCCGGATCGTTATATAGTCAGGATAAATTGCCTGTGAGAAGACCTAATGCCTTTGAATGAGCACAAGGTTGCACAGTTCCAAGATTGGACTGACTCATGTCAGTGTGTCACGGAAACCTGACAGGTTTTCCCTTGCATAGATCACAATAACTTGTCTGTCGTTTGCCATATAGACCCCTGTTGGAGCCAGCATAACATTACAGCTGCTAAAGTGAAAGACTCAAGGTTAGCAGCACTGTAGCAGATTTATCTCTTTAACCCTATCAATGGGTGGCCTAGCTGGAGAGTCTGATTCCAAGTTGAAACTAGAAATGCACTCGCAGTGTGCAGACCTCCATCAAGACAATATGGTCACTGACGCCCCCTAGAGTTCTGGTGTTTACAGGCGGGCATGATAACTCTAAGTAGTGAGGAATCCTTTTAAAAAATTCCAGAAAAAAAGATCCTAACCAAAATTTACCTTGGGCAAAGACACACCTCTGGTAAAATGTTCATGCGTATCCGTAATGTTGCTAACACACTGATAGATAAACAGACAAACAAATTCCAGCGAAAACATAACTTCCTTGGCAGGGGCAATAATAATCCAAGGTTAAATTATCTAAATTTAAATGGATGACACTCAAAAAGTTAAAGGAGTTATTGAAAATAAAATTAAAATATAATGCTCACTAGGTACAAAAAAAGAATCAATGGAGAATCTGGCCAAAAGCACATTGACCCCCAAATGAAAACAAAAAGTACCGTAGTCAAGAGTCAACAAAAGGAAGTAGTCAAGTCGAGCTGAGTAGTGCTAGTATAGAAAAGGGCTTTATGAAAACCAAATAAGACTTTGGGCTCCTGCAAGGACAACCCCATGACTGTAGACTTGACTAGGGATTCTCAGTGTGGCGATTACAAGGTTCTCCCAGCCACACTAGTCCAAGGAAAATCTAGTCATTATTCCCAGTGAGACTCAGTGGGATTTTCTGCCCTTCATTTCTCCTCCTATTTCCCACGTCTCCTTTCGCTGTTTTATGCCTTTATATGGTCACAACAGATTGGCTGTCACTATTCTGTTTTTTTTTCCTCTAAATAATCCTGTCCTCACCAATGGTTGATGTTTCAACACCTCCTTGGCTAAAAGACAGAAGTGCCTGAGGTGTCTGTGTGTATATTTGTGTGTGCTTGCATGTGTGTGTGTGTGTGTGTGTGTGTGTGTGTGTGTGTGTGTGTGTGTGTGTGTGTGTGATGTGAGATAGAGGGATGGCTAGCTGGTGGCGCAAAGAATAGATGGCAGGAAGATTATCCTTTGTGATGAGAAACATTATTTTATTCTTTGGGATAAGTACAAGCAAAGTCATCTCGGATTCGCAGCAACAATCAATCCTCAGACCACTTACAGCTCTGACGCCCGTAGGTAAAGGCACTCCCACATTCATTATCCCCTGGGCCAAGCGTGAAGCGCCAGGACATGACTCGCATGGCTGATACCGGCTTTGCCTATCTGAGGCCTTCCAATGTGATCCGGGAAGTCTATAGAACCCCCTACCCCTCTCACACACACACACACACACACACACACACACACACACACACACACACACACACACACACACACAATCATCCACCTCACCTCCCATCACTTTCCCGTTCTCCGCTGGATGCCAATCAACATCACAAGTTTCCATCGCGAGCCTCGCAATCAACATTGCTATGAGCCGGCAGTCGATACAGAACGGAGAACATGGGCAAGGACTCGCCATCAGGTGCTTCCCCGGGGGGAATATAAAGAAGCGAGTCTTTCATATTTATGATCTTATTTTCACTCCACATTTGTATCGGATTCGTCCATGGCCCATGAAAAGAGATTATGAAAATCAAAATCAATTACAAAGCTAAATGTGTTGAAGTGAATGGGCTGGAGACTGAAAAAAAAAAAATAAAAGAAATCCACCCAAGGTTAGTGATTATAAAGTGGTCCGACCAATAATGGATATCTTATTTTTTTTTCCATCACAATTTTCTCCTTTTTTTGGTCTAATTTCTGGAGTTTCTCAGACTAAGAATTGTCAAGGTGAAATCTGCCTCACATTCTGTTACTTGAAAAGACAGGTACAGTGCCTAAAGAAATACAACTCAAAAGTACTACAAATACTACAAAAGTCACTGCCTTGAGTATATGTTCACAGAAGGCAGTGAACACACTCAACTATATGCAGAAAATAAAATCAGCAGTACTAGTCCATTGTGACTTATCTTCTGAAACACAGGCTTCATACCCTCTAGCATAGAAATGACATGGACCTGCTTGTCATTCCAAAAAAAGATTGCCGAATTATCCCATAATCGCACCATACCATCATATTCCAACAGCAAATCTTTGCCATGGCACTGGTTGACCTTTTCTGACATTCAGCATGTAGAATATCATTTTGCCAGCTGATGGAACAGTGATTTAAATACATAGTAGTTTCATGAATTTTAACCAGTATGTGAAGAATTACAATTTCAATGGCACAAAAGAATAGGGCAAAGCATGTAATTAACATTTGCTTTGTGTGATTTAACTGTACATGCACTCATTTTTTTTAGACATGTCTGCACAACTGACAAACTGTGAGGGTAACAGCCATGAAGTGGAATATGTGTGTGTGTGTGTGTGTGTGTGTGTGTGTGTGTGTGTGTGTGTGTGTGTGTGTGTGTGTGAGTGAGTGAGTGAGTGAGAGAGAGAGAGAGAGAGAGAGAGAGAGAGAGAGAGAGAGGCCTGTAGATTATTGGACTCCTCCTACTCCTACTATGTCCAAAAATATCAGCTATATCTGATATTAAACAATCAGATGGAGCAATAGTAATAGTATGTGTGGTGACTAGATGGAATGTCAGTGTGTACAGTAAGTATGTGTGTGTGTGTGTGTGTGTGTGTGTGTGTGTGTGTGTGTGTGTGTGTGTGTGTGTGTGTGTGTGTGTGTGTGTGTGTGTGTGTGTGTGTGTGTGTGTGTGTGTGTGTGTGTGTGTGTGTGTGTGTTGGGGAGGAGGAAGTCTGAATAGAATGACACTGGTAGTCTATATATACTGTATATGCACATTATTAAAGACTGGAGACTGCTAAAAGTAGGCTGTTAAACTGGACCTAGTGCTATGTGCTGTACTATTTATTGTCTGTATCCACATGACATTACACTTCAATGTGTGTTTTTCAGTCATTCTAATAACGGTTAAGGTCAGGTTAACTTGCTCTATTGCACCAATGTTAGTAACAGTATAGCCTTTTCAGTTTTGTGTCTTAATTTACACAAGCATACACACACACCCACACTCTCACACACACACACACAAACCCTTGCTCTAATGATTATTCCTAGTTCTTTGCTTTGTGTAATGAAGACAGGATGCTGGTTGATGTTGGAAGCATCACATCTTATCAAGTGTGATGTACAAGTTCTTTCATCTCGCAACTGCAGTCTTTAGTGTCTTACAGCATCAAGCTAAGTAGTGTGTAGCCATCACGTCTTTGAACATGGACCTTGCTAAAGACTCTGGGTAGGAACAGGAAACCCAGGGTCACTCTGGTCATCAGGGGAGGTCGCATCAGGGAACTCTCCACTGACGCATCCCCCCCGGAAACATGAAAGGACGTCGCGCTGGGATCACTTGCATCAGTCCTTCAGATCATTTCACTTTGTTACATCACATCCTCTGGCGTTTGTTTTCTTTTTCCTGGTCTCCCCTGCACGCCTGTTCCCAGACGCCCATCACAGCCCATCCTTGTCACGCTCCACTACGGCCTGGAGTTTTTGCTCCGTCGAGCCTGTGACTCAGTGCTCGCTTGTCCGGCCCCTTGTCTCCTCAGCATCAAAGCCAGTGGACTTTGATCTTCCCACAGGCAGGGACCACACCTTCGAAATGCGCAGCACCAAAGCTTATTTACATTCGCTGTCAATGGGAAAGAGAAACTTTGAAGGGATTATAGGAGAAGACTGCTTAGAGGTCTTAAAGGAGGAGGCGTTTTTATGTTAGACTTTACTAACTTCATAGAAGCGCTGAAATCCAAAAATAATTAAGAATTGGTTCCTTGGTGGAAATGTTGTTGTATCTTGGGTTCGTTCCTACGTTTGTGAGTGGCAGTCTAACATTTCTATTATAAATTCCAG
The DNA here is from genome assembly GCA_027497455.2 of Sardinella longiceps. Taxonomy (NCBI): domain Eukaryota; kingdom Metazoa; phylum Chordata; class Actinopteri; order Clupeiformes; family Clupeidae; genus Sardinella; species Sardinella longiceps. The sequence continues at coordinate 14,238,894 of JAODXP020000024.1, read as the reverse complement.
TTCTGTCCACACGCTCATACTCACACACACACACACACACACACACACACACACACACACACACACACACACACACACCTGGCATCTGTCCAGCCAGAGCTACATGCTGTATGCTATCCCTATGGAAGTGTAGCTAAGAAAATTACCTTGCACATAACAGTCCAAAGTGAAGGCTTAGATTCCCTACATGAATCTGCCGCTACAGCTTTCCACCATACGGATTAAACCATGGTCAGGTTAATGGAGTTATATGGCATGACGGACAGAAAGAGAAAAGAAACATTACCGTGATAAAGGCTCCTTTTATTCAATTCTATGCCTATCCAAAAAGCAAGCACATTTGGCATGGTCGCTAAGTAAATCCTGCAATAGTATTGGAATGCTGATTTGTGCAAGGATTTGTTGAAATGACACCAGGGTCACCTCCCATTCAGGGTGGCCTCACATGCCAAGCTATGGGCTGTCACACGAGCCAGAGCTTCAAGGACAATGCAGAAAAAAAAAACATGGCATTTTCTCATTTCCTGAATGGGACTTGTGTGGCACGCTATTGACCTCTTCCAATGCTTCCCCACCCACACACCCATGTACTTACATACACACACCCTCGCTACATCCTACACATCCATCCTCACGGGTCTGGAAAAACACACAAGCCTTGCTCTCCTTAAATGTTCGCCCACACACAAAAAAAGCATATACATGAAGGACTTTCACCTTCTCCGGCTATCCATCTAGACAGCGCCACTATCGTATTACAGGTTGCGCTGCTAGCAGAGAAACCTTGGTGACAGAGGGACCATGATTGCTTCTGCTGTCGGTCTCTGGAAGTGTGGCATCCTTCTGACCCATTTAGCATGGCAGTATTTTCGTTCTGTTTACAAAACAGCAGAGCTATGTAGCTTATACTGTCCAAACAGTGAGGCATTCTACTGTGTTCCCACACAGTTACAGATGCGTCTTTGAAATCATAATGTGTGCCTCTTATGCATTTATAGTAAAGTAATTTCCCGCATATAAGCCGTATTGTGTATAAGCCGCAGGACATTGTTTTATGCAACTTAAAAACAACAAAACCATATTAATACCATATTAACTGGCCCCCTGTTTTAACCTCATAGCGGAAGAAATTTTGCAAAATCAATGTATAAGCCGCGGCTAATAGTCGGGAAATTACAGTAGTATTTAGGACTGTGGCCAAAATTGGTACTACAATCATGTTCAAAATACTTTGCCATGTTTAGTTATTTCCATCTTTCAAAAACATGTCCTATACATACATATCCTTGTTTTATTTCTCACTTTGTTACCATGTATTGAATCATAATGAGGCCTTGACAATGACAACAACAAACACTACTTGAAATTACAACACAAACACAATTTGTGGGCAGAAACTTAGCTTTTTAAATGCAAGTATTCTGGCAGGACAACAGTGATATCAGTGTTTCGAATGAACAGGATTCCTTCATGCCTAGTGACACATAAGGGCCATTTTATGATTTGGGAGTCATTTAGAATACCTCTCTTACAAACTGCTCCTTATGCTGAGGAAACATGTTTTTTTTCCCCCAATCATTGTAGTATTTCATAGCAAAAACACTGCATATTGAAGGAATTTCCAACCTTTTCCTCTGATGTTATTATTATTACCAGTCTCATGGCTGACAAGTGTTGCATGAGATTCAGTCAAATCCAAATGAACAGATAAGGGACTGAGCCCTGTCCAGTGAATGACCCTCAGCAGCATATTACCATATGCCCACACCACTCCACTCCACGCTCTCAGGCCCAGGCAGCAAGAGCAATCTGTTATGAGCACACTCATGCAGTTCCATTTATTCAGACTGCACTGTCCCCCTTTGCTTCAGACATGAGACATGAACCATGGTCTAGGTGTAGCATTAGCATATAGACTGATCATATTCAATGAAACCTGATGAGTCTTTCACCACTCCTGTCAATGTAACACCCCCCCCCCCACCCCACCCCATATATCCCCCTCATCTCACCTCATCCCAGAAGAAGGGACGAGACAGAAAGATATGAAGTCAGAAAAAAATGAATTGACAGAAAGTGAATGAAACCCCAGTCAGAAGTCCTGCGTCTTCGTCTTTGATTTGAGGGATTGAGTGTGCTAAGGGGTGTGTGGGTGTGTGTGTGTGTGTGTGTGTGTGTGTGTGTGTGTGTGTGTGTGTGTGTGTGTGTGTGTGTGTGTGTGTGTGTGTGTGTGTCTATATATATCTCTCTCTCTCCATCTGTGTGATTTGTTTGAGCAGCTTCTCAGGCAGATTATTGCTCCGCTGGGTTGCTTAATGGGTGACAAGAGGGTGTTTAATATGTATGGACCTCCTTTATACCTGCAGAGTGAAGCTTACCTTCTGCAGAGGGAGAAACCACACAGAGGTGACTGAAGCACATTGGCTAGTTCTTTTTTTTTCTCTCTCTCCTTCCCCTCTTTACATAAGGCAGAGCAAAAACGAGAAATGAAGATAGGACGAGAGAAAAAGAAGACAGAGAGAGAGTATATGGAGGAGAGACGAGCAAATGAAAAAAAAAAAAAGACAGAGAATTTTGAATTAATCCGCTTCAGTCTTCTGAAAGGGCTCTGTGGTGAAGTCAGGGCTGCTCTAGGGCCTTGCTCTCTTCCATGTTGGGCTTTGGGAAATGAGTTTGATTCATTCTGCCTTCAACCCCATATCCCTTATTTCTTCACAGGCAGACCATTTTTTTCTGCACTTTTCTGTATGTCTCTAACTTAAAGAGGGTAATACTCTCTTTAAAGAAAAAAAGTAAGTATGAGGACGGGATAAAGAGAATCTGAGAAAGAAGAGAGAAAGAGAGAGAGAGAGAGAGAGAGAGAGAGGGAAGGAAACCGAGGGAAAAGATGCAGAAGAATATTCTTTTCCATTCAAGCAGCAGCATTGAATCACTGCAGGGTTCCCTGTAACAATAATGCAAAAATATTGAAAATCCAGCAACTGTCACCATAGCAATGAGCCCCATAGCATCAATCCGGCAACCCTTACACTAATTCTCTCACATAGTCAAGCAGGCCTTTCTTACTGAAGTAACACTTATGTAAGCAATACAAAGTAGTTAAGTAATAAACATACTATATGAGCTGGAAACATTCAGGAGTAGTCGAGTTCTGTATATACACAATTTGTGATTTCAATTCTGGTCTGAGGGCTGGTCAAACATTTGTTGATGGCTCCCAACCGACCACCAGCCATAAAAATATATGATAGCAGTTATAACTCTTGATCAGATTATCTGATGTATTGATTCAGGATCAGAAGTAGCAACTGTTATCTTTAACAAATGACATATAACCAATATTATTGTCAGTATGGCTGAAATCATTTGGGTCCATATATTTATTATATGACTCTCTGGAATGCTACAGGCACTGGTCAGCTCATAATGTAAAGCAGACTACTGCACAGTGTACATCATGTGTATAACATGGCAGAGAGTGTATCATGGCTTGGGTGTGCAAGGCTGCCAGTGGCACGGGTTGTTTGTGGATTCTGATGATGTGATACAGAACTATTTTCTTTTAATCTGGTTTTGCCCTCAGACTATTTGTTTCTACAGACCCTTACCTCAAATTTAGTGAAATGACTTAGTGTCTTGGCACCGCAGTGGAGGTATCCAAGTAAAAGATAAAATATATTTGGTTTCACTACTAATAAGATTACAGTATATACTATATAAAAAAGGCTGCCACTTACCGTCAACTACTGTCTGTTCCATTTGGCCTATCTGTATAGATTCCTTTAAGTTATTTGACCTCGAGTGAGACAGTTTGTCATTTCATTATTAAACCTACTGCATTTAATTGTCTTATATTTCACCATTTTCTATAGAATTCCTATCCTCTCTCTCGAGAGAGAGAGAGAGAGAGAGAGAGAGAGAGAGAGAGAGAGAGAGAGAGAGAGAGAGAGAGAGAGAGAGATTTATATATAAGATCTCTGAATGTGCTCAAACAGTAGAGAGGTGTTGCTGTTATATCTGAAAAGAGTGTAAATTGGTTGTCAGATGACTGTCATCCTCACACTCATTCCCGCATCAGAGACTATATGCTAAGAGAAATTTAGCATTGGTCATGTAGTGTTGATATGTGGTGCTCATGTTATTTTAACTGGAGTCAAATGTGCCAAGCTGTGAGCTGTTTCAAGGCTGCTATAAGGGGATATTGGAGAGGGATCTAAATCGGTCAATTTCCTTTTCAAAACAAAACAAAAAAACTGCTCTTGTGTGATCCGTGGCCATGAATGATCTCACCCAAGGAGGTTGTGCAATAGAATAGAATAGAATGTGATTAGGTCATGAGACTTAAACTGATGATTGAAACTGGGGCATGTTGGTAACACTTTAAAATAGTAGTTCACCTCTTTATATTGGTGAATAACCAATTTTCATAAAGAGGTGAACCATTCCTTTAAATTACGGCTGTGAAGTACTGGGTAAAGTAGGAAGGTAAGTATAACAAAAAAGATACGAAGGGATCAATGAACTTCTTTATCTGTCCAATATCACCCTCCTACGCAAGCCAACGCAAGCCTTACTTTGACCCCCCATGATATCTGACGCTCCCAATCTCATCATCATCAGCAGCAGCGTATAGGCAGCACTTTCATGTTGTTTGTGTTATTCCAGTGTACATTCTTACTCTCTCCTTACCTGGCACGTCATGGGCCATCATGAAAAACATTACCCAAGTATTTAATGACTTCAGTGAACTCTTGTCCTTTATATTCTTACCACTTACAACTTCTTCTATATAATTTTCAGCTATAGGGAAGGAGTCGTACCCCACTCCACTCTCTCTCTCTCTCTCTCTCTCTCTCTCTCTCTCTCTCTCTTTATGTCTCTGTATGTGATATATAATTTCATTCTTTTTCTTCTTGTGCTTCATGTGTCCTGCTGTGTCTGGGGACTAAGCAAGCAATTCTGCTTATGGTTATTTTTTTATTTTTTTTCACAGGCAAGAAAAGCTATATGCAGGAAAAATGATTTAGTACCGGGGGGCCAGGTAATGGGGCGCTCAGATCCTAACATACGATCAACAGAGCTGGTAGAACATAATCCCAGCGGATGAGGAATTCTGCAACTCTCGTATTATACCCCGCCCGCTGATGCTGTTTATGCTTTCATTGCAGCCGGAAATTCTCTATCATACACACAGAAATCTGTGAACAACATGAAGACTAAAAAGCTGTATCAGGTGACTGTGTTGGCACTATAGGGGCATAATGGCTTTGTAGAAAGACTGATGGCATTCAAGCTTTTGTTGTCTTCCTTTCGTCTTGTGCCCAGTAGCATCATCTTTAGCTGTTTTTGCTATTCTGTTGAACCATCTCCTTTTGCTAGGCTCATCAGATGATCAAGGAGGGTAAGACCAAAGGCTTGCGGATGTGGGCATGCGATAACGTGTTTGCTATGGGGCTCATTGCACAGTCAGTCCTGATTTAACACCCACCTGACTGAGCAGGGGCCTGTGCAGACAGCATGCCTGATAGTGTCACCTTTGGCAGGGATGGGACAACTGCCCCAGCAGGGTACCACAGTCCTGAGCTTGTCAGAACACTGATTGTGTTATGTGTGTGGGTGTGTTGTGTTCCACATTGGTGTGTGTATGCGTGTCTCTGTGTGAACAGACACGTGAAAGAAAGAAAGAAAGAAAGAAAGAAAGAAAGAAAGATAATTCAAGGTCAGATCTGTAGGCCTGGCCGAAACCCAAAGCAAGGTGCCAATAGTTTTGAGTTCTTGAGGCATCTTTTGAAAATGTACTCAAATCTGACTTTACCAATACACACAAACAATTGCACAAAGAACAACAATATCTCCAGTGGAGATATTGAAAAATATCTCTGTTATAAATAGGGTACAATTTATTTCTAGTTTAATTTACAGTAACATAAAAGGTTATATATATAGTAGTACTTCTTGGTGGCAGTTTCGACTGTATGCGCAGAGATAAAGAAAATGCACGTTTTGTGTCGCGGGTCGCAGCCAAGTGTCACAGAGCAGAGTGTCACAGAGTTAGAGCAGCTCTGTCGAGAAAGTGCGAGCACAAACCAAGAAAACATTAGAGGAATAGCCAATCCAGTCTATGGAGCTGCGAGAAACAACGAATGAATGACCAATCCTGTTAGTCAGGCATTAAGTATTCACCTTAATCGTGCTTTGAATATTGGTCTTGACCCAGTGAGAATTAAAAAAAAATGTAATAACGCTTTGATTGTGGTTTGTTCATTATCGCAAGTAAACTTATGTTTTTGATTGATTGTTGCACTGACTTTGAATCATTTTTAATACTGCACTTTTATGCCTGTGTGTGTGTGTGTGTGTGTGTGTGTGTGTGTGTGTGTGTGTGTGTGTGTGTGTGTGTGGTGGTAATTGGTGGTGGCTGGGGGGGTGTGATGTTACCAGGAGTAAGCATTTTCAGTGCTTTTGCTTGTGCGTTGTGTTGTGAAATAGCAATCTCTCCTTGACCTGCGATGAAGATGTTTCTGACAGGATGTGTCTGGTAGCAAAGAGGGATTACAGGTTATCACTTCTTGGTACAAAGCATGGCAAAAGATCACTTGAGCCTGCACACGGCCTGGCGGATCAAAATTCAGAGCTTCAAAGCACGATACCTCCTCTTCACTACTCCATTTCAGTCTGCAAGTGTGTGTATGGGCTGGAGGTGGTGGGGGGTATCTCTTTCAAACACACACTCTCTCTCCCATTCTCTTTATGTGTGAGTGTGTGTGAGTCTGTGTGTGTGGATCTGTCAGTTATTCATATCCATGTGTCCATGAATGTGTATCGGTTTGTGTATGAATTCATGTATGCACATTTGCCTGTGATTGTGTTTCCATGCATGTTTGCGTGAGAGGCCATAATTGTATCCTCTCTCTCTCTCTCTCTCTCTCTCTCTCTCTCTCTCTCTCTCTCTCTCTCTCTCTCTCTGTGCGTGTGTGTGTGTGTGTGTGTGTGTGTGTGTGTGTGTGTGTATCTGTGTGTGTGTGTGTGTGTCTGTATGTGTGTGTGTGTGTGTGTGTGTGTGTATCTGTGTGTCTGTCTTGTGTGTCCATGTGCCTGCATTCATGTGTGTCTGCTGCCGCTCAGAGAGGCGAGGAAGGAAGGGCTGGAATGCTAAGACAGGAGATGAATTATTGAAATATTAGAGAGTGCGCAGTGTGCTCCAAGGAGCTTTGAACATCCATGCCACACACCCACACAGTCAAATATAACCCAGTTTCCCCCCAGAGCCAATCCATCATGTGCACATTTACAGCGCAGCCCAATGGCTGAATATGAGCTTCTCGTATACTTCATCAGCACCAAGGCTATACCCACTGAAGTCACTATTCCTCATAGACAGAAAGGCTTGATGACATAATTGAATGGCCACACTCATAAATCCTGTTCATTTAGCATGCATACATTAAAACTAGATGGAATTTCTTTTTTTAGTTCTTTTTCATGCATGTGCAATGATTCATGTCAGTTTCTGCGCTGGATTATTGTCTTTGTATTTTGGAGCCTGTGTCTAATTGTTGTCATGCGAGAGATAATCAGTTGCATCCATTTGGCAGTTTGTGTTTGGAGGTGACATTTTGAAGATCACTGAGTCCTTGCAATGGCTGTTTAAAGTTGGCATTACTAACCTGAATTGTCATCATCATTGTCATGCATGGCAGATGTTTTTCACCGTGACAAGTAATGTTTCCCTTTTTAAGTCTGAGACCAACCATAAAATATCTAAAAAGGGTGAATTTTTCTCAACCGATTATTGCACAAGTAATTGTGAGCCCTTGACGTTTTGTCGGAAATAGTCCTTAAATCTTTAATAAGCTTCATTAAGTGATAAATACAAGAGGAAGATTGAGAAAACAAGCTGTTGTGTGCCTCGCTGGCTGCCATCTGCGAAGCAAACAGCCCCATGCCTACATTCCCCCAAGGGCACATAAGCAGAGTGCAGATGTTATTTTGACACTTGGAACTACCTGCGAAATGTCCTGCTAGCTCAAGGAGACGGAGGCGTTGTGTCACATCCTTCCCTAAGCACCAAACACCTCCTAGAACAGGCTGACACCTAAAAAAATCATGTTCTATACCACACACACACACACACACACACACACACACACACACACACACACACACACACACACACATGCATGTGCTACAAACATACATGTACATACATGTACAAAATGGATTCATGTCTACAGACATAGCAATAAATCTACAGTGTACTGTATGTGCATCTGATCGCGTGCACACACACACACACACACACACACACACACACACACACACACACACACACACACACACACACACACACACACACACACACACACATGGCACTTTCAACCACACTTCAAACAAGCTCCACAAAGGTTTCCATCTTGCAAAGAGATGCTTACCCCATGACCTTCTCAGAGCACTAGAAAGACTTGAAAACAAAACATTTATTTTTCCACACTGGTGGCTATACTTGAGCAGTAACACAAACCAAGCTACTTTATGGGGCTGTACTGAATACTGTTTATTTGTACTTATTCACTGAATGAGATATTTTTTTACCATTGTCTGTGGTGTGGGATTGTTGGCCAATTTGCTGCCGTTCCGCATGGCTTTCCTCATTGCCCTTTTGAGTTAAGACCAATTTGGCCACCTCAGAAGAGGAGAATGCTGTGTGCTATTTGTTTGTGCTTGCTACTCAATGGAACATAAAGTGAATGTTGATAAATAACGTATAATCATTCATGCAAATTCTCCAAAACTGAAGAAAACTACTTTGTATAGAAGCAACCACCCATCCACAACAAATGCATTTGGCTCCACCAAAGGCATTGAGTCTGTAATGTAAAATTAATCACAATGGTGTGTGTGTGTGTGTGTGTGTGTGTGTGTGTGTGTGTGTGTGTGTGTGTGTGTGTGTGTGTGTGTGTGTACAGTATGTGTGTGTGTATTATGGTGGGGTGTTTGTGCACCAAAACATAGGGATTAGTATGTCTATTTGATGCTCTGATTCTATTGAACACGCATCTGCACAATTTTATATATAAAACATTATTTTGCTCTCTCTTGTGCATGTTAGCAGTGTGACACAGACTAAGGATGACTGCATGGCAGATGGACAACAGTCATTAAAAAAGAAATGAGGGCTTGCGTGCATGGTTCTGCAGTGACTAACAAAGCAATTTAGTAAGACATCATTTAATAACCTGACAGGACCTTAGCACAGCCTAGCTATGAAGAGCATCATTGGTGAGCTGATTCATTGCCTGTCATAGCCACTGATCACCTGTGGTTTCCAGGAACTGGATGCTCAAATAGACTAATTGATTTGTTGGTCAATGCAAATTACGTCATGTGAGTAGCAGGATAGGCAGTGTTGTTTTTCTATTCCAGTCCCTTGAGTACTGATGGCAGGAATAAGCCATCATCATCCTCCTCATCTTCCTCGTTATTATATGATGAACCAGCCGTGTTTCTGTTTTATTTGTTTATTTTTCTTGTTCTGTTTGTTTGTTTATTTGTTTGTTTCATTCTCATATCCATTTCATTCCATATAATCAAACATGTGGATTGCAACACCTAACAAATTGGTGTAAGGGACAGAAAAGTCAACTGCAATGATGAGAAAAGCTGGTGAGCACTCAGAGAGGCAGGACCAGTGGGGTGGGGAGTTGGGGTGGTGTGGTGTTGTGCCCTAGGCGGTTGATGAAGAGCTTTCTGTAGGTGGACGGACATGACAAACACAGCCGCGTCCCCAGGCAGGCGGCCTCGTCGCAGGAGTCCAGACATTAATCAGCGCTGAGGTGAGGTGAGGGAGATCTTCCCAGCAGTGGATTACCTCATGGCATCAGTGCCCTGCCTGGATGCCTCTTAAGCTTCTCTTTGCAGCTCAACAGAAGGTAAAAGCCGCATGTCGGACAAGCACACATCCATCTATGAGTCATGGTTGTCATACATGTTATTCTCCATGGGTTAGTAATAGCCTGGTGTCAATCATGTCAGCATTACCAGAGGTCTTTTAACCCATGTTAATTGTGTTTCTGATCAGAATTGAACAGGCTGATGTAATGGTTTGTTACAAACACTTCATTTGCAACTATTTTGATTATTTTGAACCATTTTCAATATTTGAATAATTTTAAGCTCGTAAATATTTTAAGCTGTGTTTAAACAATAGTGTTCATTATCATAATAGACAAGAAATGGTGTTGTACTACTTGGTTTAAGTTCATGTCATCAAAGCTTACAATATTGATTAAACAATGTCACACCCTTTATATAAACACCAATCTGTATATTTAGTTTTAAATGTCAGCAATTGGCAAAAGAATGGATGTTGCCATATGGGGACTAGCCTGACACTCAGATATCTAGATGCAGTAGGTAAAGCTATCGCATGGGACTATCAGAGGACTATACTCCCCAACACAAACACACACACACACACACACACACACACACACACACACACACACACACATACACTAGTCATACTGCCCTGCACAGCCGTGTGGTCTTAGCCTGAAATAGCCCGCCCATAATACAAATGTTCATACGTATCATGGTCTGGGCACGGTCCTCTTGGGCGTGTTTATATCGGTAGAGAGTCTACCGGCCAATAAGCGACGCTGATTAGACGAGCTGTCCAATTGTTTCAAACCAAAGGTGAATGCCCTCCCCCCCGCAGTATAATCGCGTCAGGTTAAAGAACCTCCAGACCATGAATACGGATGAACAGCAGTATTATGGTTGGGCTATGTCAGGCTAGTGTGGTCTCAGGTTAGGGAAACAGAGAAGGGCACCACCCGATGCTCGAATGAGAAGGATTAACTTTCAATTATTGGTGTGATAAGGTAGCCAAGTGGTGTGAAGACATTAGTCAAAACTGCCAAACCTGTCAGAAATCTGTTCCCCACCACCCGGCAGACATCAACAACAAACAGAGAATGGCAAACAGAATATTGATCACACATAAACATGAAGACAACATTCCTCATCAGCAAAGGTACACATACGTATGTACACACCACAACAAAGTTCACACTCATACAGACAGTTTTTACATAATCAATAATATGAATCAAATCAATAATGAGGATAGTGATATATATTTTGTTGCTGATGTTATTTGATGTTGTTGTAAGTATGACAACAATATTTCACATATATTTCTATTTGGTCATGTCGTTCTTGTCTACTTCTTACACAATAACTCACTGGCTGTACACTAAAGCATTACCCACCCACACACACACACACACACACACACACACACACACACACACACACACACACACACACACACACACACACACACACACACACACCAACAATGGACCTCCATCTCACAAAGAGATGCTTACCCAATGACCTTCTTAGTGCAGTAGAAAGCAAAACAAAGCAAACCATACTTCACTGTTTATTTGTACTCATTAATTGAATTTGTTCTTTATGTATCTTTTTCTGTGGTGTGTGATTGTTGGCCCATTTGCAGCTGTTCCGCATGGCTTTCCTCATTGCCCTTTTGAGTTAAAACTATACCGGCCACACCAGAAAGAGCAGAATAGTTTGTACTGTTTGTTTGTGGTTGCTACTAAATGGAACGAAAAATGCAAGTTGACAAATAACATAAAATCACGCAAATTCTCCAAAACTGAAGAAGACTGGAAGCAAGTGCCTTACTCTAAATCATAACATGGGGACTGGTGGAGAGCATTGTTGGGGACAAAGTCTGCTGCCTTCCATATTCATTTTGAAGAATGTTCATTCTGCAGACTCTGACACTTTATTGTACTAGGTATACCATGAAGATGTCATTTATCTGTCCTCTAAAAGCAATAGGCAATGAACAACAACTTTTTCTTCATAATAAGTTGGAATATATCATTAGTCTAGAAAAGTAGACACAACCTAGAGGTAGTAAATAATTCTGCTTGGTCAGTATATGTAGCCACAAGCCATGGGGACTTAGTAAGTCTTATGATTGGTTGGACATCGTTGGTGTTCACCAATCACAACCCTCTATGTGTGAAGAGAGATGTTGAGCGGGCTTAGCCAAGAACAGAGACTGTTTGAATTGCCATTTTTGTTCATTCCTCATCTTAATGTGATAGTAACTTATGTCTCATCAGGCTCGTCAGCCCCTGCTGTGAGGGGTGCTGTGTCGGTGAGTCCAGCTGATGTCCATGTCATGCTGCCTGCTCCAACCTCCTGCTCCATTCGCTTGTAATATATCCCAGTCTCACCAAAAAAATCAATCCTGTATGGGTAAGCTACTTCATGACAGAGACTAATCTAATTTCATTACCACAATCATTAACATTTTACCCATCTCTAATCATCTGGGCTACTTTTGGCAACTTTGCTGAGTGATGTTAGCTGTAGCCTAAATGTGGCTCGTGCAATGCTTCAGTCATGACACCAGACCTTATCCTTGATAACATGTTAAATTCCCATATTCTGCCCTTTTCAAAACAAGTTTACAAAGTTCCCTGAGCTCCACTGAACATGTTTCTGAGGGAGTACATGTATTTTGAAAATTCCTTTAGAATTAGTTATTGGCTCTCTTTTACCCCTCTGGTTTAGCCTAGAACTCTAGACGTACCCCTAGCGGTAGCAAATTTGAATTTGCACAGCAGATACGTCTAGAGGCCACTGATAGAAACCCGTTGTATCCTTCCTCTGGCGGCGGATAACCAATCACAGCGCGTTATGTGTACAGGAAATCGAAGGCGGGCTTTGTACGATGACAACAGCCCTGCTCAAACCAGAGCAGAATCGTCTTTGGATTTAGTTTTGGACGAATCGCTTGTCATTTTCTTTGAAAGTGAAACAAGAAAGTGCACTGAAGTTTTTCGTTCTGAAAAAGATGTCTTTGCCGTGTTACCGACGGGCTACGGGAAAAGTTTCATATACCAGCTGGTACCACTGGCCGGAACGCTAGCCTATTACGTGGAGAGGCAGTTTGAAAGACAACGCAATCACCCGCCCCTCCATTGAGGTACAGTCTATCAGTGGTCTTCAGACTATACATTCTTATGATATAGTCTGGCGTGTCAGGCTACCTCTGGCTCAGAACAGGCTGTATCTCGTTAAAATTCCTACAGGCAAATGAGCTGCCACTGTTCACACCCAATTCCAGAAAGGGGGGCGTGCACCAGGTAACTAGACACCTGCAGCCAACACATTGAGGATTTCACCTATACAGGCAACCCCTAATTAGTCAATTATTGATTTTTCATGATTCTCAGGTGCCAACTTGTGTCTCTTTATTTTCACAATTATCCATTCCTATTGTTCTTAGCTGCTAAGTGGCTGCCAATGTTGTAATTGTTTGGGGTCCCTCAAATACCCCAATCTGTGACTGTGAAAATTCTAAATAGATGGTTTAAGTACTCATCAGTTGAACATTTTAACTAATATGGTGGGCCCTTTAAATAACATGTTAAATCAACATTATGCTGCATTTTGCACTACATAAGGGAGTACACAGCTAATTCAAAACAATATGATATAAACTATTCCTATTTACCAATTTTAAATTCTTATTCCATTTTTTGTTTGTTATCTAACCAACAGCACAACCCTCCACCCTGATGTTAGCCTGTCTGAAAATGATACTTTTACCATGTTTGTAGTCGCTGTAATTAATGCAGAAACCCAATTGTATTTTTGGGCCAATTGGGCCAGTGACAGAACTGTCAGATCATGGAAGCATTCCATAAAACTGTCCATAGAAGGTCTATGACTGCAATTACTATGGCCTATCGCTTTAACATTCATTTTCTTCTGTCGGCAAATGCTGCAATGTACGGCGGTCATGTTAAGCACAGTGCAGTGTTTCTAGTTTCTTTTCCAAACTGATGCTGATCATTCCATCCAGTCATGGCCACAATAGTAGAATAACAGTTCCAGAAACAGCACATTGACTGTATGTATGTACTGTATAAGTGCATGCCAGTGAGATGAGTCTGACTCTACCTAAAGGAAAACTAATGAACTCCTGTGCAAATGCTGCTTGCAGGGGGATGGCAATATGTATTCCAAGCCCATGCATGTTAACACAATCACAATGGATATCAGTAAGATAATCAAAAAAAGACTCTTTGGCGTTTTGCCCGAAAGATGGAAAAGAAATAAAGAATGAGTGAACAGGCATGAGGGAGGAAGAATGAAAGGGGCAATCAGCCGTCTGAGGGAGGGACTGGAATAATGCAGCCTGCGTCTGATTATTCTCAACCTCACTCAGCTCCCAAAATGACCGAGCCTGATTGCAAATGATGGTGTCATTTTTGTGATCTTTCCCCAGGTATTGTGCGAGTGAGAGGGCCAATGAGTCATGTGCCAAAGGACACACATGAAATAGAAAAAGAATGGATGAAGATTGACTCAACGTACACTTGAACAAAGACCCCTACATACACTAGAAATATAAGAACATGAATTTCAAATGTGTCATACATGATGTTTAGGAGCCAATATGCATATATTGTGCCAGAAGGGTAATGTAAGTTTTGCCAATTATCAGGACATGTTCTGTGTCTTAGATGTCTTAGACTGTCTGCCTTTGGTCACATAGACTTTCATGATTCATGAAAGGCCTATTTTTTCCTTATTTTCTTTTCAACAGTTTTTTTGTATGTTACATGTAAAAAAAAATAAATCTACAGATCGATCAAAATGAAGACGTGAGCAAGCAGGCTGCAATTATAATCACATCCACTGATAGGCATGCATTGGTACTGCCCCATGGAATGGGAAGGTCTATAAGTTGGAGGTCAAACTTAAATGTATGGGTCTGGATTTCCTGGCTATCAGTAAAAAAAAGTCCACATGAGGAGATTAAGTTGGCAAAAGCATAGCAGACAACCATCAGTGGTCTCATCTCTCTCTAGACCTGCCTTCACCTTGAAATTAATTAGCAAAACAAAATGGAATGTAAAAAAAGGAATGGGCCAAAAGTTCAGCACTATTGTGGAAGGTTACTTTCACCCCAAACTTTCGGCCCAAATGAAACCATTTCAAGGCCATTCTGTTGAATACTAAAGAATATGTAAACCTTTAACTGATGTCAATAAAATAGAAAAAAATCTCTAAAAATGTTTGTCTCTTTATTTTGACATTTAAGGAATATAAAAAAATGTTCTAATACTGACTGACCTGAAAGAGAAAAAGCTTACTCTGATGTTGATGAAAAAAAAGAAGCTTACTCAGTGTTCAAAGTTTTATGTCTCTCTCTAAGATGTAATACCTAAATGTAACATTATTATAAAAAGTGCATATGATAAGATACAAACTTGCCTTTGAGATGTGTTTGTAAGACATTTAATACAGTCTTCATTTTGCAGGAGATGTGTGGCATTTGCCATTTTGTTTGAAGAATTCCTGTAATTGATTTGTGTGTAGGCCTACATTTTTGAGAAAAAGAACTTTGAGAAGGTGCAAGCAATTAAAATAAAAAGTAAAGTGTTCTGTGTGGTAGCCCACATTTCATTAGTGAAACTGGGTTGTTTTGTTAAAAATAAATGTCTTTCGACTTCTTTTACAGTAAAACAATCTGTGGATTCTGGAGCCCTCAGTCGGAAAAGGCATTTTGCACATCATCTGTTAAAATCCATAGTTAGTGTCTAAAATAGTTGTTATGGTCTTAACAAAACAAACAAAAAAAAAACCTATGTATTTATGTATTTAAATGTAAGAGACCGGGGGAAGTGGTAGAGGCACACCCTAGTAACCTCTGCTCAGAAGAGAATTTGGATTTAGCAGATCATTAATTTGTTGTTGTGTGGCTAATCCATTGACAAATATACAAATATCCCTCATAATGCAAATGAACTCTACGGGAGTGACATTGTGTGACATTCCTTATCACTGTGAGAACTGTGTGGACTTCTAAATGTGAACATTTGGATTAAGCTGTAAGTCATGCATTTCCTTTAGCTGCATTTGTGATGGAATGATGAGTATCTCTGTAATCAGCTCAGTCTATATGCTTTGTGCAGTATTTAGAAGGGAGAGTATTAAAGACTCGCCTTTAAACAGTGAATGCAGCCACACAGCCTTCAAAAGATAAAGTATTCCTTTGTGTTTCAATGGAATTATTCATGTTTTAATCACGGACATGTAAACTTATTGCTGCCATTACAACCAGACCTTGATTATTCAATTTTGATTATGGAAACCTATAACGGTTATAAAATTTGAATTGTGCTGTCATTCATTTGTAGAACAATATTATTAGTATTCATAATCTCCAGAGGGTAACATACAGTACATGGTGAATCTCAGGACCATGGAAGGTTTGTGATCCAGCATGTTGTTATTATGTGATTGGTTACACTGAACTGGGGCATTGTGGCATTTACACACAAAGTGTGAATGCAACTGACACAACCGAAGCCTTGAACGATGTATACTGGATGCTTCCCCACCAGCACCCCCCCCCCCCCCCCCCCCCTCTCTCTCTCTCTCTCATACAGTAGTGATAACTCAGCTGTCGCACTGGGGTTGGAACTGAAGCCGACAGGCTCCCGGAGATGCAGGTGTACACAGAAGACAGCATCAAACATTCTATTTCGATCCTCCGCGGTACCACCTCAAGGTATACACCAATTAATTAGGAGACGACAGTTTGATGATGTGTACACAAAACAAAACAGTATGAAGAAGAGAGTCAACAGAGGAAAGCAATGTGCTGAAGTCAGAGGGTAGCGATGCACTGAAGTCAGATTTGTATTATGCTTCTGTGGGGTTTGTTTCTCTCTCTCTCTCTCTCTCTCTCTCTCTCTCTCTCTCTCTCTCTCTCTCTCTCTCTCTCTCTCTCTCTCTCTCTCTCTCTCTGTGTGTGTGTATTCTTTTATGCACACTCATGTTCTTTCGATGGGTTAGTGTGGAACATAGCTGTAGTTGCACAGAGCCAGTCATTGTCATTTCCTGATTGCAGTAAAACAAGGAGAGAAAGCTCTGGATAGTTGAGACTCAGTTATAACAGACAGCATCTTGTGAATGCTGATGATCCTATGAAAAAGAGAGTGACCAAGAAGTGGAATCAGTTAAGTTAGATTTTGGATGAACTCAACAACAGGATAAATCCCCCCACGCCTAAAATCATTTCAAGAGTCATCGTCACTTTCGTGAGGAATGACACCCAGCTGCTTGTTGAAAGTGTTTAATGCACTTCTGATGGTGTTGTAATCAGTCTGCGCCTCTACTCACCCACACACAACCACCTGCTACCTCAAACAATGGATATGACAAACAGTATGAAGCATTCCCCATTGTCCATGACATATGGCTATTACCAGCTCCAAAGGACTCCTGAGGCTTGTTACATTGCCTCTCCCTCGACATGGTCCCTCTCATACCTCATACACAGTGCATTATTGTTTATTTTTAGTTGGTGTTATTGTTATTGTTTTTGTTTTGTTTTGTTTTGTTTTGGCGCAGTGCTGCTTATATACTCTCCTGGTCTCGTCACAGCTGTACTGAGAGAACCTCTGTTGCCAGACACACACACACACACACACACACACACACACACACACACACACACACACACGCACACACAAGCACGTACACACAGTGCTTCAGGTAGATGACGGCGCTCCAAGCACTTTAATAATTCACGCATCTGCATGACGACTTGTTCCATTCTTAAACAAGGCAAAGGGAAAACATGTCTGGAAGTTTTCAGACAGTCACATCATCCACCTTCAAGGACAAAGGAGGTCAAGGACCATTTCTCAGATTTTACAAACTTATCATCTTACAAATATCATCAGCTGACAAATGCTCTGAAATGACTTGAACTGAGAAACTATTGAATTTAGATCAGTAATTTGTGAGAGAGTATTTTTATTAATAAAAAGTTAAAGTCATTTTCCTCTGTAAAGATTTAGTCTGCCATACAGTCAGATGATTTGAGGGATTAACCCAAGTATTTATGAAGGCTTCTCTCTTGTGGTTTAGAATTCTGTGCATATGAAAGTTTAAATGAAGTTAAATAAGTCAATAGCAGTTTTATTAAAGACTTTAGATTCTTTTGGTCAAGTCTATGGAACTCATAACAGTACATTAGCAGTCTTGGACAGCCTTGCGTTTATGGAGGAAGAACTCCAGGTGCTCCCATTTATTGCACTCTTAGAAATTCACTGCCATCGCTACATAGTTTTTTGCCCTTAGGCAATCTGAAATCAGACTCTCTTTCTCTCTCTCTCTCTCTCTCTCCCTCCCTCTCCCTCCCTTTCTGAGATATCATCTCAGTCAAGTGCTATTGTCACGAAGAAAATAATGTTCTTCTGTTTGACTTGTCTTCACATTGATAGAACATTTGCATTGGTGTTTAGATCAGATTTATACCCCTCTCCCTATAGTACAGTATATTCCGGTCTAACAGTTTTTTAATTGCAGTTTTCTATAAACCTGCCCTACAGGCACGACAAGATCTCTGAATAATTTATACAAAGCATATCAGATGATTTACGAGGAGCTGTTCATTTTCAGAATTTAGAAGTGGAGGACTCCTTTTATTAAGCGTTTTTTTGTTTTTGCAAGACTGTTGTGGAATGACAATCAAGGGATGAGTGGTGATTGACAACACTGACATCCCACACATGGACCACAAGATGAGAGGGGTTGCGTTTCACTTAAACATGGACAGGTTAAATCTTTCCAGCAGTCCTTCTATACTTTTTTCTTTCCTTTCCTTCTTAACTGTGAAGTGACTCATTCATAATTAGCCTTTCTCGTCAGTCAAAGGCGTTGAATTTTTAACCACCTCTGTAAAACATAAGAGGTATTTAAATGCCCCTAATCATCATCACCACCTCGTTAGACTGACAAGTACCCAGTCGACCTCGCAGCTTGACGTCTGGCTCAACAGAGGAACCTCCCACTGCTCTCTGGGATGTGATGCAGGTACATGCTGGTGAATTTAATCTATACAATAACTGGATCTCACTGAATACAATTGATGAGATAGAGAACTTTTTTTTTCCGCATTTTTGGGCTATCTTTGTGAATGTAGAAACATAACATACAGCATGTTTGACTTGTTGATAACAAATTAAAATTTCACATTTTTTACTATGAATATGTGTGTGTGAATTATTTCCAAATCCATGAAAAATAAATAGGAGCTGTGCTAGTGCCTTTGCAAAACAGTAATTCTTATCATCCCTGTCAGACTCTCAGACACATATTTAACCACACAGACAAATACAAACAACCCCCCCCCACACTCCCTCCAGTTCTCACACTATGCCATTATCAGGCTGTGGACCTGGCATAGAGTCTTTTCACTCGCCCACACACACACACACACACACACACACACACACACACACACACACACACACACACACACACACGTGTATTACGCACATACTCACACACACACAATCTCTTTTTCTCTGTCCCTCTATCTTTTTCTCTTGCTCTGTTTCTCATTGGCACGTGTCCCTTACACTATTTCCTCTCTCTCTCTCTCTCTCTCTCTCTCTCTCTCTCTCTCTCTCTCTCTCTCTCTCTCTCTCTCTCTCTCTCTCTCTCTCTCACACACACACACACACACACACACACACACACACACACACACACGCACACACACACACACACACACACACACACACACACACACACACACACACACACACACACACACACAGCAAGCTCTTGAACAGTGACAGGATGAGGCTCCATGAGAGTAAACACGGTCATAGGGTATAAATAATATATCAGCGTTTTTGCCACAAGGTGAATGCGCACCCCCACAGAGCCCAGACGTATATGTGGTGCACTGGCAGTTCTTAAAACAAGCCATAACTGAGATTTAAAGACTTGTTCCGATGAGAGATTGCTAAACCATGGAAAGCACCTTATTACTGAGCTGTGCCCAGACCTAAATGAATGAGTTATGACAAAGGGTTATTCCACAGGAGAGATGTCTGTGTTATGAGCCAATTACGCTTTTTAAAGATATCTATAACTCATTTTCTCCTGCTGCTCTCATATTTGTCTCAAAAATGGTTCGTTTTTATTATGGAGGTAGCCATTGTGATCAGGTTGGACGGTGAGATACTGTATGTAGGTAGTATTAATGTATTACATTTGTGAATTAGATACAGATTGATGAATAAGATACATTCAGATACATGACAAGTACACATTTATTGGGGTGGCTCCCAAGCAGTGGTAGCAAGTAGGCTAGCAGGGACAACATTTCAAGATTGTTGAAGGTCAGATTTTCTAGATTTTTTCAATTTGTCACATGCATATTTGACTGGGTACAAAGAGCAATGAAATTTTAACCTCTTCAGGGAGAACAACAAAAAAAAAAAGTAAATTCCTGATAAATAGATACCATCAACACCTATATGCTTTACAGCCAGTGAAGTTCTGTATGGGGTAGAATAGAATAGAAATCTTTATTGTTCATTTGCATGGAAATTTGTCTTTGGCCTCACAACATGAAAAATAGGGCATGGACAAAACACAGGGGGACATTAGACACCTTATGTAAGGAATGGCATTACAAAAAATATCCAGGTATAAATTATGGAGTACTTGCTACGTAAGTATGCCGGAATAACATTAAATTAGTGTGAGCTCTGTTTAGATCACCGCTGATGAGACTGAGGCTGTTTGCTAAATTGTCGCTAAACTCAACACACTTCAAAATGCTATTTTTGTACAATAGTACACAATCCATAACATCAATAAACACACCATGCACCAACTGAACACTGACAGTAAGAATGGAAAACACATTTGGCTTTGGTTACTCTGTGTGCAGGGCATGTCAGTTTTTAAGGTAAATTTTACACCTTTTTCACTTTTTTAATTGTCCAAAATGTTGTTAGTAGACATAGAAGTGTCAGTTTTATTACATGTGTGCTATAAATTTTTTATGCTATAATTATAATATAATTTTTATGCTCAATGCCCTGACTTATCTGACATTTGCAAAAAAAATAATATATTTTTTAGTGTCTAGTAATGACGTCACCAACGCAATGACGTTTCAGAAACATCCCCCAACATTTTTTTCATAAATCGCACCCTGGCAAACAAGACAGAACAGAGTTTAGCCCCAGATGTCTGGGGCTACTGAAAACATTTTCAACAGAGCTCGTGTCATGAATTTGATATTTGTAGGTTGCAGAGGTATAACTTCCCTGAATGTGTCCCTAAACAGTGCTTTCTTCTGCCTTGCTCTGATATCAGTGAGGTCAGTTTATCATTATTCAGTTTATATTACAGCATATAGTTCAAATTAATTTTATTTAAACTTCTGTTTGTGCTGTCCGTTCCATGTAATGCCATATTTATTAGCTTTGGTTTATTTCTGTGTATCTGAATGGGGAGTTCCGGCGCCCATTCAGCATTTGGCTTGTCAGTAGTGGCACTGTCACACCACTCACCTTCAGATTAAAGAGAAATATTCATTGAAATGTTGCTCTCCTGTTTTTTTTTTTTTTTTTTTTTTTTTTGCAACTTTGGAGCGGCAGCTTTGATCTCGACAGCAGCTGGAATTTTAGCAGGACTGAGAGGAAGGCGAGACGTGGACTGCTTTTTAATCACAGACAGGCGGCCTCTATCACCATGTCCCCCACCCTCACTCTCTCACACACACAAACAAACACAAACACACACACACACACACACACACACACACACACACACACACACACACACACACACACACACAAACAGACACAAACACACACACACACACACACACACACACATTTTGCACATAGACAAATAGACACATTGCATATCATACAAACACACAGACACACACACACACACACACACACACACACACACACACACACACACACACACACACTTGTATACATAAAATTTATGCAACGGCCTAGATACACACACAGGACCAGACAGACTCACAGCCGCACAGTCTGGCTCTTGCTGCACATTTATCAAGGGGCCAGGGAGGGGGGTAAGGTAGACATGACATCAATTTATTATTAATTAATCGCTTAATTGCTGCACAGAGGCTCATCTGGGGAGAGCAGTACTCGAGTTGAGGGGGGATGAAGGGGAACGGCATCCCCCTTCTGAAATAAAAATTTAAAATCATCCCCCTTCTTAAACGGCCATCCCCCCATACCATCCCTTGTTCCATTTTATTAGTTAATGTGAAAATTACAATTATTTTAATACTGGAAATATCAGCCTACTACCATTTCAACATTAGAGGCTTTGCATTTATTTATGCGCTTCACTTAAACAAACGTTTCAGTCACCGCAATCAAAGATTCCGGGCCAAGCGGAGATTTTTTGGTTTCACTTTCAAAACGGTACCACTGTTTTCTTGCCGGTCATTTACTACATGGCATGAAGGTGTCTGGCGATCCACAAGCATATTTGCAATATAAAGCTTGTCTACTGTACACTATCTATAACGTACAGGCCGGCCACACGAAAAAAGGGTGTCCAAACCTCCGGAATTACGCATAAACAGCGGGCATTTGTCCTTTTTGAGGCTCTGCAGCTAAGGCTTTCAGAGAGACGCACGCAGTTGACAGGTAGGCCCGTCATCTTTCAGTTCACCTATGGAACATATTTGTGTTTTTCCCTACACGTCGTCTGTCTCTCACCCATTATCTGTGACAATTTAAAATCATCCCCCTGTGACAGACACAGAACACTCCTCTGTGCTGCTCCCCTTACCGAACGCATTTTACTCGCACGAATACGCGCAAGTCCCATAAGAAAAAAAAAAGAAAGAAAAAAAAAACATTGCAAGGTTCATCTAATGCTCTTAACTCTGATCACATGAGAGTAACATTACTTGATATTATTATTCTCATTCTCCAACATTGGGCTGATTATAAAAATGCATTTGCCTTATAGCAATCATTTTAAACTTGGCCAAGACTTGCACAGGACATTAAGAGCCTTGCACATGGCAAGTGTAGCCTCCATGTACAGAGTAATGAAGAGATGAGGAGTTAGCACAGTGACTAAAATTCCAAATATTAAACAATCACCTTCTTTCTTTTTATTTTTTTTTTCAGTTAACTAAATAAACACATGTATGAATAAAAAAACATATTGTTATATGAATGGGTAATTGTAGTAATGTCTCATCATTCCTGAGTCATAAAAAAGGGGCAGAGGTATATAACATGGACCTCACATTCAACAATTTTGAAATGCAAAAATGTTGATTTCCTGTGCAGTTTTTAAATCTTTACAGTTGCCAAAGTAGAGCCCTCTGTTGAAACAAACTCCTCAACAAACTCCTGTCCTTCAGTTGACAAATAGATTTATGACATCTGATTAATAAAGCATAAATTGTATGCCTGTGTGCGTGTGTCCACGAGGCCTATGCACTCTGTACAAGTGACCCCACCATGGGCACTCATCGACACAAAATAGCCGTTCCAAATGATAAAATCCACCATCCCCCTTCTTTTTATTTTACAACTCGACTACTGGGGGAGAGTACTCGAACTACGACCACTTTCTCCCACTCAGCCATTCAACATGGCCTCCATTGCACAGTAGAAAGAGGCACACCTTGAGCCAACGGAAATCAGTTATTTCTGACAGTGCATGGTGTTTATGCAGGGCCGCTGTTCCCCATACGCAGAGTACGCAAGGTGCGTAGGGCCTCAACCACTTGGCAGGGCCTCGGGGGGCCTCCAATTTTGAGTTTTACTAAAACATGTCATGATAATAGTTACATTGCAAAAATATATGAATTAGTAATGAATAGGCCCATCATTTTTTGTTAAAAATTGCGTAACTCATCATACAATTCAAGCAAATTAACAGTTTTGCCTAATATACAAAGATAGTCCTAACCACCCCTATTCCCTGAAATGGTACATCCCAAATTGCGTCTTTGAGTTTGTTGTGTCGGCATTGATTGAAGCAGCAAGCAGCAACGTTAGAAAACTGCAAATTGCAAGATTCTGCTGTGCAAATGTTCAGTAAATGTGTCAACATCGTTGACATCTAATAATGAAGAGACAGCATGAATCTGGTGCTGAAAAGCGAAAGAAAAAGAAGCAAAAAGAAGACGCCCGTGCATCCCTGGCCGGTAAGTCCGTTTAGGCTAACGTTAATTGTTTTGCTAACTTAACGTTCAATGATGTTGCTCAATTTAGGCTCGGTTGGTTGCAATATGAAACAATCTGGATTTTAAAATGAATGTGGCATGTTTGCAAGTAGTTGACAATTTATTATTTTACTTACTTGTTATAAATGTTCATTATAGTTTTATGTGTATTTAATGTTAATTTTAATAAATAGTAAAGGTTTGAGTGGAACTTCGAAGTCGAAGGGGGGGCTCCCTGAGCAGTTAAGCTTAGGGCCTCCAAAACCTTAGCAGCGGCCCTGTGTTTATGTAAGTACTTTGCAGCTTTGTGATGAGGCTGAGGGATCTCTGAATGCTTTGCTGAATGCCTTCAATCCCTGTAGCCTAATCCCGCAGATGAATCCAACTTTGCTGCGCTTTTAAGAAGCAATGCATTTCTTTTAATATTTTAAAAGCATACCGAATCCTATTTTCACACAAAATCTGCAATCCTGTTGGCTGATGCAACTAGGAATAAGGTTACATCAGTTTAACGTCATGTCACTGTCATCTAGGAATTACAACATTTATATGTCATGACGTGTGTGTCCACATTCATGTTACTGTAACTTAATGAACAAAAGCAGTATGATTTAGGGCAAAATTTGCCTTGATTTTTAGAAAAAGAAAAGACTTCCGTTTTCCTATGAAAAAAGAGTGAGATATTTTGTGTGTGTGTGTGTGTGTGTGTGTGTGTGTGTGTGTGTGTGTGTGTGTGTGTGTGTGGTGTGTGTGTGTGTGTGCAATATGCATATGCAAAGTCTGTTCCCATTATGAACACAGTAAACAGTTTACACGGATGAAGTGTTGGGATTACTTTGAATCTGCTCTTTTGAATAGCGGACAAATGAGAGGAAGTCCGTGGGACTGCTCTGCAGGCAAACTATCACAGGTATATAAGCTACTACACATATCTGACCAGGCCAGTGGAGACCTAATAAGGCCAGTTCCCCCATCTAAATATGCTTCTGTAATTAAAAGTTTTTTTGCTGGCCTGTGGCCATAGTGTGTGTGTGTGTGTGTGTGTGTGTGTGTGTGTGTGTGTGTGTGTGTGTGTGTGTGTGTGTTTGTGTATTTGGACAGGAGAGTGGTCTTCTTGAGAAGAGCACCCCAAGCAAATGACCCCCATTAAGTTCCCACTGAGCCTCCCAAGCTTCTGTAGTTCAGGGTCTGCAAACATCTGCGTTAGCATCCAGCATCACAGAGGGGGCCTCATCATCTCCATCATCCCAACCTCAAACTAGCCCCAGGGCAGAGTTGCATGGTGTAGCAACATACTGAACAAATCAGCCCCCCAAAATAAAAATGATCACAAACCACAACACGATGCCAGAAATGTGATATCTTGGTTTGAAAGCTTTCCTTTTTTCTCTCCAATAGGATTATAATGATAGCAGCAGATGTTGGTCTTTTGAGGTTACAATACTGTATGTAATTTTTCATGCATTTAAGAGGAGGGGGCTTGACAGTTCTTTCAGTCATCCTTTTTTATGATTTCACAGGACATCACCTAATCTCCGCCACTTTTTAGTGTCACTGTGAATAAATGTCAGCATATTCACTGACGCATGTGGTAATCTGTAAGGTTATCCAGTAATCTTCAAAACACTAGTGCACTTCTTTCCCTCATCATAATGGCTTCAAACTCAGCCTAATGACACATGGACTTCTGATATTACACTGGATTATGTTGTGACAGATATGTATGGATATGATGTTAGCTGCTCCAATCAATTTTTTATTATTTCCTCACAAGCTGCATGGTTACTACTTACTGCCAAAAAAAACCCTCAGTATTAAGATAAAAAAGGAAGCTATTACATTGTGTTAGTTGTTAAGTAAACAAGTCAGATAAATACCCTGCACTAAATGCAGAACTCACAGCCTTGGGATTGACTATGACAGTAAACATGATTAAAAATCTGAAACCAGATCTTTCAATTCCCTTTCTGTTTAAAGAGAGCTACCGAGGCAAAGGTGGTTATTTTGGTTACTGTAAAATATCTCCTCTGCAGAAGTGAGTCAGAACTCATGACTGAGATGCTCTTTGATGTGTTGGGGAATGAGACAGCCTAATGTCAACTCAATGACCACACACTGATTCTCCTGAATTGGCCAGTTGGGCTCAGAGAATCATGCAGAAACAAGTCTAGAAATACAGTTCCTTCAGATCTGCGGGAAGCTGCACCTTGCTACAATAAACAATTATTTGCAATTCAGTAATAATACATAACCTCTAAATATAAACTACACTAACAAAAACAAGTAAGAGAGAAGGAAAGATTTTCATCACAGTTCCAGAAACATGAAGGCTTCCACTACCTTGTGAAGAATGTTGTTTATTAAAGGCTACAGAAGTAATATTCCTCTTTTTTTCAAATGTTGTGTCTCTGACATTAAAGCTGGCTAATCATCATAATGTCTAGCCTCCTTCCTTTTTTTGGCAAGATTACCATGACTTTCATATCTTTGAGAATGCCTTCCATAAAAATTATGTATGGACTGCCTTACACAAACAACCCCTGACACCCAATGAGACACTTTGGGCTTTGGGGAATGACTGCTTTCCTCCAGGAGTCATTATTTACAGACTTCAATGCCAGGCGCACATTTTCTGCCTTTTCACAAGGAAGAAAGAGTGAGATAATTACCACTCTCATCTCCTTGATGGAGGGATGAAGTCTGTTTGTTATTCCGTCCCTAACGAGCTTCACCTGAGGCTACACGGTGCAGAGCCTGTTATGCCAGAGTATTCACCCAGTTGGAAAAAAACGCAGAGACCAAATGGTAAGACAAAGAGGTTCACTATCACACACAGTCTTTCTCTCACCAATTTCATGTTAATAACCTTTGTAATAATGCTGTTGTAAACATGTAATAAACGATAAATAAGACAATACAGAGGTGGGCTTAGTGGGAGATACATAGGAAGAATTCGAGAGACCAAAACATAATTTTCATTCACAAGAATTGACCAAAATGAAAACAGAGAGAGAAAAAATGAAGACTGCTAGATGCAGCAATTCCTCAAAAACGAACTTCCTCGCAGTGAATCAGAAAATGGGATGAAGCAAGCAGGGAAACGGAGTGGGCAGATGCAGATGACAGTAGGGGTTGGGAGGGTGGGTGGTGGCGGGGTTAGGCGGTTGGAGGGGTGTTGGCACTCCCAGAGGCCCACCAGTCACCAGAGGCCTGGCTTGCCACTCCGCTGGTCCAGGTCGTCTCGCCGTCATTGGATATGATCAGCACTGTCCCTCTACTGCGCTAACGTGACGGGACAGCTCCAGACAGCTGCCGACACTTCCAGGAGTGGAGGGGGAGGAAGTGGAGGCCAGGAGAAGAAGGGGTCTGTGGCAGAGGAGGCAGGCGCAGCAGGGGAGAGAGCAAGAAGTGAAGAGAGAAAGAGAAAGAGAGAGAGAGAGCACAGTGGGATGACAGATGAAGAGAAGCTCTCAAGATTTGATGCTACGGAGATTGGCATGGACAGGACAGCCCGCCCAGTGGCGTCTTGCAATGCCAATGGAGGGAGAGAAAAGTGTGTGTGTGTGTGTGTGTGTGTGTGTGTGTGTGTGTGTGTGTGTGAGAGAGAGAGAGAAAGGGAGAGAGAGTGTGTGCGGGCATGAGTGTGAGTGAGTGTTATGGGGAGGGATAAAGGGAGGGGATTGACAGGCTCATTTGGATCCCGAATGGCGTGAGATTCTGACCTTTCCCTCTGTGATTAAGTTAACCTTATTTTCCACAACAACGCAGACGGCCTGTCATATTTTAATTAATACCCTTGGGGGCCCTCGCAATGGTGCCGGGGGAGGGTCGAGGTATGTGTGTGTGAGACTGCATGTGTGTGTGTGTGAGTGCATGTGTGTGTCTGTGTGTGTACGTGTGTGTGGTGCAGGGGGACTGGTGCAGGCAGAGAGATGGGCTGAAAAGACCCAGAGGCAGGTAGAGCTTCTAAAGGAGATCTGATAGCTTTTAGCAGTCCCAGCACTCCCTACTCCTGACACTTAACCAAGAGGATTGGCTGACTCAGGCCAACACGCAGCGACAAGGCGTTGATTTCAGCAGCTGCTCCCACTCCACATCCACATCTCTCACACGGGCTTCAGCGGCCTGTCTGCAAAGTCTCGTGGGTAAACCAGAAGGCCACACAGACACGAGTCATCCTCACGCAAAACTAAAGAGTGGATGGAATGGAACACCCTGTTTTCCATACAAAAGTTTTCCCCCCATAAAATATCTGTATAGAAAGATTTTTTTTTCTCGTAATAAAATCTCTAATCAGAATTGTTCCACTCCACTCCATTCTATTCCACTCCATATCCGACATGTTTAGTCGTGTCATTGAAGTCTACCTACCCTCTGTGCCACTTTTTCCCCCCATAAGAATATATTATGCTGGTTAATGCCCATAAACAAGCGTGTATCAAGGAAGTCTATTCTAATTTATGTGAAATTAATTGGGTAAAGTAGGCTTTTTCATGCTAGACTCATTTAGTAGGGGATAATTAAACTTGCAGGAAAATAATGATTTGGAAACACAAAATAAATAATATGGGGAGAGGAGGGGGAGAGAGCGAGGGGGATATGGAACAAATAAACAATGCATTTTTTGTGCAAGGCGTTCTGCCGAAGGGAGGCACAGTTAGGTAGGAAAAGGTCATGGCTTTGGTAATCTTCTCTCTCCAGACATGCGGGCGACTAATGCTGAGTTTAAGGCCCAAAGCACCTTAAATATCTGAATGCCACACAAAGCACAAGGAAACGCTTCAATGCTGCTATTCGTTGTTATATCTGTTTTTTTTTTTTTTGTTTTTTGTTTTTTTAATCAAATATTTATGTTTCTCCAAGGCTCCAGTTGCTCAAGAAATTCAACAAGGTTCTCCCACAGAAGGGTTTGAGGTTCATTGTAAATATACACAAAATGTAGATGTCCTAGTTTTTATATGCACCCTATTCTAAAAATGTAGGGGGAATTAAAATTATTTTAGTTTACTTATTTTGAGCTCAGAGAAATTGACCACTTTTTATCTTCTGTCTTCACCTCTGTTCTATTTTCTGCTCTCTCTCTCTCTCTCTCTCTCTCTCTCTCAGCTTCAAGTAATTTATTCTGTGCACAGCCACAGTAGTAGCAGTACATTCTCAGGCACAGTCTGTTTGGCCTGTGGCCTCACCTCGGAGGCAGAGAGGCAGGGCCGTAGCCAGCATTTCAAAACAACCAAGGTCCATGATGCGCGCACCAAAAATTTTTCAACACATTTTTTTGCTAGGGATGCATTCCACCAAGCCTGGCCATAACCATCCCCATGGTCTACTATTCGCTTCGTACAAGGGCCTGGGATCTCATCCATCACGGTTACAAGCTGGAGGCGTGAACTGTTCCTTGTCCTCATACCAACATTGTCTGAAAATTTTCTCCAAATCTATGCAGAGCTTCGCTTGCACATAAACAGCAGTGTTGGGAATAATGGCGTTAGAGTATAACGGCGTTACTAACGCAGTTACTTTTTTCAGTAACGAGTAATCAAATAAATTACTGTTTCCATATTCATAACGCCGTTTCCGTTACTGCCCGTGTAACGCTACACGTTACTATCCATATGTGCCAGACACAGGCGCATTGGTCGCGCTCAGCAGGATAAAGGAGATCGCACTTTCTTTTCATATTCAGGCCAGTGCATGCGTCCGACGCAAGAGCTCTTTTCTTTTAGCCTATACTGCGGAGTTCTCGTCCCAGAGAAACGTCTATCGGGCGCATCAATCGAAACGGCTAGATCAAAGGTTTGCAACGCTGATACTGATATTTCGGTGTGTTAAATAGTTCGGTGACATTACATCAAAAATAATATGATACAGTTCCTCCTCCTTCACTTGGCTCATGTCTGATAAACTCAAACGATATGCCAAATTAGAACAGAGTGAGATCCTACCGATTTCAAACGTGATATCTCCAAACTTCTATAATGTCTCCAAGCTCCCCAAGGTGTTCACCAGCCATTTGTGACTTTGCTAACCTATAATATGTCAAACGTGTCCCTCCTGCATTAGCCCTATGGTCATCTCAGGCAACAATGCAGTGCACTGGAAGTTTGAGACTATTTCATCCCTGTTTAATAAACAGTGCTCAAAATAGCCTGGTATTAATATAATTAAATTAATTACTAACCCAGAGCAAACGATTTCCAGAAATATTAAAAGATACTTCTAACCTTATAACATGCTGCATAACTAGGTATATCCAAAAAATATGCCCACCTATATTTTCTTGATATTAAAGCTGGTGTATGACAAACAAATTATTGAAAATCCAGTTGATTTTATGTCCAATGATAAGGGGAGGGGACAAATTCTTGACATAGCATGGTCCTATGCCATATAGACTACAGTAAGCCTATTTGAATGTATTTTAAATATAATGCAGTAATTGATTAAATTACTTTCCCTAGTAATTAATTACTTTTGCCATGGAGTAACAGAGTTACTAATTGAGTTACTTTTTTGAGAAGTAACTAGTAATTGTAATTAATTACTTTTTGAAAGTAACGTGCCCAACACTGCTAAACAGGTATAGATGTTTAAGATAATTGGCAATTATACTGTATTTTTCTCTTGAGTTGGAGGCTTCATAGGTGGACAGCCATGCTCAGAAGATGGCTGAGATTTTCCAAACAGAGTTCCACTGTCTCTGAGCATTTGTTTTCTCAGCACATATGATCTCTGTTTTGTGTTAACCATGGCCAATCTATGCATCAGACTTTACGGATACTTTATTAGGTCCCAGGCAGGTAGGCTGAGTCCATGAGGCGTGGATCTGCCCAAGGTTTCTTCCTACAAAACAAATTATTTACAAAGCGAAGGGAGTTTTTCCTTGCCCCTGATTCTCATGGATGCTTCCCGTACTGTTTGTAAAGCGCCGCGAGACAAAGTACTGTATATGAGCGCTCTACAAATAAAATTGAATTGAATTGAATTGAATTGAAGGCTTAGAATTCTGAGGAAAAACATTAGTGGATATTTATTATTATTATTTTTTATTTACATGTAATCTGACGCTATCTATCTCGCTACCTAGCTACCTTGCTAGTTGGCTGGCTGCAGAGCAATTCATATTTCCACATATGATCCACTTCTCTTGATGTGGATGATCCTATTCTATCAGACCAGTATTATTAATCAGTGAAGTATTTGGAAAATCTCTCAGTTACAAAATTCATAGTGCCATCTTTCTACAGTACATCCACTTGGTTACAATATTTATATTCACTATAAAAGCCTTCTATGAATCCAGGGCCCTTTTGAACAATAACTTTCAACCAATGTAATGAAAATAGAAAGCTGTATTCTGCATGGATATATGGCGTTCTCTCTCTCACTCTCTCTGTGTGTGTGTGTGTGTGTGTGTGTGTGTGTGTGTGTGTGTGTGTGTGTGTGTGTGTGTGTGTGTGTGTGTGTGTCCTTCAAATGAAAATATGAAGGATTGTAAGCTAGGAGTGCTGACAGTAAGTGTGGGAATATAAAGCACCCCAGCTTCATGGCCATAGACACATGAAGAGGGCCTAATGACAGACAACACCATGTCTGAAGTGAAGTGGATGGGTTATAACTGCACATGGAATGAGTCCAGGTGCACTTTTGCTAGTTTCCAGTGACAGGGGAATGCATGATCAGACATCATGCGCAAAGTACATGGTTCAAAAATGTATGTTTACAGTTGCATTTAACCTTCATGTTTGTGTTGAACACATACAAACTCATGTTTCATAATGCACACTCAAGGTTCTTCTTTAGTTCCCTGGAAGTAATTCCAATCCACATTCATTCCATTTGATAGACAGTTCTAAAGGAGAGTGCCTGAGAATTTATATATAAGCCCTGTACAAATAGAAATTGTGTAATTTTTGCAGGTGGAATAAAAAGAATGTGCAGATTTATATTTGAATTGAATGAAGCAGGTAGAAACCAATAGAATTACCATTACAAATTTCAGTGATCTGTAAAACCATGGCCCTGTATCATTAATTGCACCTCTAAGAAGCAATACATTGTAATCGTTTATTACGAGCAAGGCCATAAATGTGTTATGATTTGATGAATAGCTTTCCCATGCATGGGTTGGTGGAGTAGAGTACTCAACCGAGGTCAGGCATTTGAGTCCTACTGGGGACTTTTGAAATGAACAGATGTATCTACAATGAGTCGGCTTCAATAAAGTGTCTACTTAATACACAGGTTTTTATACAGTAATGGAAAATCAATGGGAATAACTTGATATTCACAAAAGGAGAGATAAATACCCCAGACACAAGGTGCTGAATTCATGCTGAATCAAAGACCAGCCTTAAAGCAAACAGAGGTTCGCCAGAGTTGAAAACTCTCTTTTACTGTTCTACTAAGAGGAGATATCAGTTTAATGTTGTTCTTTGGAGTCCTTTTCACGTCAATTACTTTTCACACAAGTATTTTTCAAAGTAAACCATGCTGCTTTTAGGATTATTAGACTGCCACAAAAATGTAGATGTGTTTTATGCCAGTTGCTTTGGCATAATTTGTAATATTTAGTTTGTAACACTGAATATATTTTATTTTAACAGTGTGCAGACACACCCTCTGATCAATTCACTGATATTCCAAAAGCATTTGATAAACAGCTTGCAGGAATGTTGGTGAGTGTGTCATTTTTTTTACCCCACAAAATACTGGAAATGTACTGCTTTTTACTGGGGACATATTAACCTCACTCACATCAGATGATTCGTAACTACATAAACGCCGGTATCTGTGGCATAATTGCCACAATAATCCATTTAATTTGCACAATATAGATGTCACTTTCATATATAACTGTAAGTTGTGTTTGTGTCAAAAATCCCGCCCGGCGGTTCCTACGGTCTCCTGGTTGGTCCGTATCAGGGAAGTTCTTTCTTTCTTTCTTTATTCTGTGTTATTGTGTAAAATGGATGTGTTAGTTTTATTGGATTAAATATATTCACTTCTTTTTTTATTTTCAGAATGTTGATATGACAGGGTAGCCAATGAGTGGAAATGGCATTCGTCCAACCGTAGACACAACATCGTTCACAAGTTGAGTGCAATGTTTGACAATTTAATCTAGTCTGAGTGTTTTGGATGGAATGCATGCGAATAGGCTTAGCAGTTGACTGAAACGCTCCTGTTTATTAACTGTGAGATGGCACACGTCAGCCCCCCCTCTCTTTTTTTTTGTCTCGCTGAGCAAAACATATCAAAGGCTGACAGTCAATTTAGTTATGTATGGAACGTCATGTATTTTTCTCTCTGGATTAGGGAGGTGCATACTGGTATTCCCATTTCAAATGAATAAGACAAAATGTGGCTGGCCTCACCCCAACATCTGCTTATGCTCATCACAAATTGATTTCTTAGCATTAAACAGGCTGGGGTAGCCCATGTCTCTGAAATGAAAAAAAGAAAAGAAAAGAAAAAGAAAACAACAGTAAATTTCCTCCCTAATCTGGTATTTCAACTAAAAATATAGCCTTCCCTCCTTGTTAGATTATGTCTCCAAAACTCACCCCAGTGGCCTAAATTGGAGGGGTGGGGGGGGGGTGAGCAACAATAAAATAATCATGGAAAAGCAATTCAGTTGACCCCTAGGAGCATGATGCCTTTCAGAATGAATATCTTTTACCCACATGGAGAATATTCTGAGAAGTTGGTCTTAAAGTGCCCCATCAGGACATGCTCCTGTGGTGCTTGTGATTACAGTAAACCAGGCCGAGGATCGGAGTGCTTTAATTCCGATAAGACATGCTTTTTCCGCCTGATAGCAAACTTTATAAATATTATGAGAGACTTAACCGGGCCAGATTTACAGATTACTCTAATGAGTGTGACATTTAAGCCAGCTTGGCGCTCAAAAGAGAACCCAGTAAAGGAGATATGCATTGATGAATCTTGGTGAAGCAATCAATTTCTCTTTATGAGCAATGGGCGACAGACTCCCTAATCAGAGCACCAAAGAGCTCGAATGAGGTTGGCTTCATAAAAGGAAAGAGAGAAGGAGAAAAAAAAAGAAGGCCATGAACGAAGGAGAGAGGAAAAGAAGATAAACGACAGAGCCAGACCTGTTTGATCTCGATGTCTTATTTCGTGCTTTTATGGGCGCCATCCGAGGTGCTTCAGTGAGTCTGACCATAAACGGGCATCCTTGATCTACCCTAAGGTACCCCGAGTTGACTTTTACAGCCTCTGTGGCCCAACAGCTGCTGACTGTTACGACAAGCACTTAGCCAGTAAGAACCGACATACATTCTTGATTATTGTTTGCGTATTTATCCCCGAAACCATCCCTACCGTCAGCTAAATAGAAATTTTACAAACACGTACTGCAGCAGCATTCATTGATATGAGTCTGCATTAAAAGCTATGCCATATTTAGGGTAAGATGCCTATTTCAGCAAGGTTGACTTAAAAAAACAACAGAACATAAGTAGGTCTCAGAGACAAATGATGTCACTAAACTTTGACAAGCTCTTTGAACCCATGCAAAAGAGCGTGTGTACACACATGGTTTGCCCATTCCTGTAACTGACATGGAAGGCAGAGTCACTGCTCAAGTATGCTCCACTGAATGGAGACACAGAGGTCATGTGGACTGTCAAGGAGCGAGAAGCAGGGGAGAGAGAGAGAGAGAAAGAGAGAGAGAGAGAGAGAGAGAGAGAGATCATAAAAAATGCACAATCTCCCTTAAACATGCATAACAGAAAGGGATTGT
The DNA here is from genome assembly GCA_027497455.2 of Sardinella longiceps. Classification (NCBI taxonomy): domain Eukaryota; kingdom Metazoa; phylum Chordata; class Actinopteri; order Clupeiformes; family Clupeidae; genus Sardinella; species Sardinella longiceps. The sequence goes on along the minus strand of JAODXP020000024.1, from coordinate 14,204,008 downwards.
GGCTTACCTTCAAGTCAAGTCAAGTGTGTGTGTGTGTGTGTGTGTGTGTGTGTGTGTGTGTGTGTGTGTGTGTGTGTGTGTGTGTGTGTGTGTGTGTTTGTATACGTGCCTCACTCTGGGGAGGTGACACTACAAGGTCCATTGAATACCCAAAGGTCAGGTTTTGTGTCAGTGCCTTGACCTGTGACCTGTTGTTTACTTACTGCCATACATCTAAAATGACAGAGGATATTGCTTTGCATTTTATATATGTATACATATGTGTGTGGGTGTGTGAGAGAAGGGATGGTGGTGGACGACCCCATCATGTGGGCCCAAAACCAGGTCATGTGGAGTAATATGTGTAGTATACACATTATGTAGCCCAGGTCTGTTCAACTGCTCACAGGTCTCAAACCTGTCATCAGCGCTCAAACCACCAAGCTGAAAAACAATGCATCCAACTCAGCGATTAGAAGCGTTCTTAGGTAGCCTAGAACTCTAGACGCACTCTAGCGATAACAAATTGAATTTGCTCTGTGAGTACGTCTAGGGATGAGCCATAGCTCAAACCTCGATTGTGTCTGAGCTGTTTCTGAGCTGTTTACGCTCTAGGTTGCATCCAGACATCGTGGTGTTTAGTCAATCACAACGTCATATCAGGACAGGGAGTAATTGAGCCGGCTTAGCGTTGTTTGAATCACTTGTAAGTTGCTTGTTGCGCTGATTAGTTTTAGCCGTTTTACCCAGGGGTCTATCACTCGTCGCCATGACTATACATTCATGTGATAGCAAAGATCATGGAATACTGACCCGCTTGAATCCTCTCTGGTGATAGTCTGGCGTGTCAGGCTAGTTGTTAAGTAAGTGTTGTGAGGATGTACCACATATTGGCATCAGCTACTCCAGGCTAGTTGACATCTGTTACACATGCCGTGGGAATGCCTGCATAATACTCACCTACAGAGGAGACAGGAAACAGAGAGAGAAGGTGGAACCCGGTAGGGCCTGTGCTTACAAGTACAAGAGTGATGGCACAAATATTCATTTCCACAGGTAGTTTGGTCTTGATACACATTTGACCAATGATTTAATGGCCTGATAAGATATGTCTGGGCTGTGACTCTATGCCCATGGTCATAGTGAGAATCAATAGTAAAATATTTTTTCATTAGTACTGAAGGACCCTCGGGCTTGTGGTGAGAGTTGTCATGGTGTTTGCTGTCTAAACATTTAGCCTCTCTCAAAAGCGTTTGACTCATCGACCTCAGCACGGCCCGGAGATCAAAGTGTCTGCGGTTTGTTCAAGAGGGACGTTTTTTCAACACATTGGCGCACCGATAAAGAGGGAGACGCTACAGTACACGAGCGATGGAGTGTTTCTATTTACTCTTAGCCCAGCTGCTAGCAGAGTAAGGGGGTAATTACTGGCAGGAGTGTCGTGGCCCCCTCACTGTTGCGCCTTCATTTTTAATCATCACTCATCCTGTTGCTTGACCAACTGTGAACTAAAATTCAAGGGGGGGCAGTGGAAGTAGAGGGCTGTTTTCCAAGAGTGGCCTGGTAATGGAATGTTCATGCATTTATTGCAAGAGTTACATGGGTTCAGCATAGCTATGGAAAAACTTAATTGTATTCTAAAAACATTTCTATTCAGTGACTGGAAACTGAGCATAAGAGGGAGTGTGAGTGCTAAAAGTCGAGACATTCATACAAGCTCCAAGGATGACTGAGTGACTGAAATTAGGAAAACAACAGTGACTACACGAGTCATTTTCGGCTTTACGTTCCCCTTGTTCTCTCACAGACTACACTATGGAGTGGTGACATCCCCATTAAGGATTTGCAAAAGAGTTTTCCGTCTGTGGTTTTAGCTGCTTGGGTTTTGTCCCCTCACTCATGGCCCCGGCGTCAAGATAAAAGCCCCCGTCAGAGTCGGAGCGGGGAGAAAGATCAACACAGCAAAAGTACTTCTGCTTTCGCTATTTCATGCATGAGCAAAGACAGACTCCTGCCAGACAGAAATACATCAAGGCGAAGCTGAGCCCAGGCTTTGAGTATTGTTCTAATACTTCCACCAACACTGACAGAGAACACCCAGCGAGCACCCTTATACAGAAGTGGAAGTCCGGTGTCTAGTTGTTGTATGGTGATATCTGAAAATAACTTTCTGTTCTGATTCTGTTGCTACAGTTTGAGGCTTGTAATAACAAATTATGTAATATTGTTTTATTCAAATTAACACTATATGCTATTTGTTTTGTGTTAGTACTGTATTTAATGCCCAAAAATTTAATATACAGTATATTCAAAATTGATCATAATAAATACTCCATATGTCCAGCCCTCTTGTGGGTCACAGTTTATTTCTATTGGCCCTCTATACTGGAGTTGTTTAACACCCCCTCTGTAACAGGCCTGTGCTATTGATGCTGATGCCCTGCCTGAAACATTCTCCTTGGGGGCCGGACCATTCAAAATGCTAATTTGCTTATTGACATCTTATTTGCAGGGTCATAAGTTGAATGAACTATAAAGTTCAATTGACACACATTCATATCAAAGGTACAGTGCATCTTTGTTGTAAACAATAGTATTTAATTGAAGTTGATTATTCAATTCATTGGAAAAAAAGACTTGCAGTTGCCACTGTGTGAATCATCAAAATATTGTTTTAGTTTTTAATTTGCCAGATAGTATAATATTTGTGTATTTCATTCACATAACAAACAATATTTCATATAGCCTACTGTAAATTTACTGAGATTGACATTAAAATTATTAGATTAGAGAGCACAACAGGATAAAGTGTGTGTGTGTGTGTGTGTGTGTGTGTGTGGCATGTATAAATGAACCTACACTGTATATAAATATCCTGGAGTTGCCTAGGCACACTTCTTTACCTGGCCTTACTCAGTGCTTTGATGTGTGTGTGTGTGTGTGTGTGTGTGTGTGTGTGTGTGTGTGTGTGTGTGTGTGTGTGTGTGTGTGTGAGTGAATGTGTGTGTTCATTGGCTGTGCTGACGAGATTAACTGCAGATGCCATTGTGTGGCCGAACACTGTGATACCTTTCCATTTACCACCTGGATGACTTTCAATTGGGAAGCCACTGCTTATAAAAGCATGGGGGTAAAGAATACCATGGACTTAGTAAGTATAATGGTGCCGTTTGACACTTCAACTTTACCACCAGTGGTGAGCTTTACATTTTACACCGAACATTCCGTTGATAGATTCTGACAAGTAGACTAGGACATCACTATAAAAGGGCAACTTCTGACACACGTTTCAAAGACAAAATATTTTAAATATCAAGTGATCGTCAATAGAAGGCTAAGGTGCTTTCAGCACTATCATCTACCATGAAGTACAGTGACTTTTAGTGATTGACATGAGTGATGACAGTGCTGGTGACTGATACTGTTTAACGACTACTTTACTTAACATTAAGTGTAGAAATGCATACAGCTCTATGTTTTGCTGAATTTTGTACAGTTCCACAGAATGAGATCATCAAAGCTTTTGATGCCACATAACAAAGCAATATGATAAGCAAGATCTGATATCACCAAGTATTTAAGAGTCCAGGATCAACGTCAAACGTTTGCCCTGGATCAATGTACCTTAACCCTAAACCTAATCCTAACCCATTCATCCAGGGCAACAAGTTTGACATTGATCCCGGACTCTTATAATTATATCAGATCTTCCATATGATAATATGGTCAAAGACTTGTTTAAAGAAAGACTTTATGTAATTGTAAAAGAAGAGTACGGCAAAAGGTCTCCTGCTGTTCTTGTTCTTCTTCATATTGCTTTTCAGATAAATGACCCAACCATTGGGTAATACAGAAGAGCACTTACAGTGAATACTCATGTACTGTAGGCCAGCGAACACTGCCACTTGTGTAACGCTACCAAACTGTCCCCGAATATGAGGAAAACAGTATTAGCATAATCATGCATCTTAATGATCTTAGCGCAGCGATTCAACAATGTTAACCTTTCCCCTTTTTTTATTTTGCCGCGAATGCATCTTGAATATTTATTGTGCCTACGGCTGCACTAAGTGTTTGTTACAACTCTCTCTCTCTCTCTCTCTCTCTCTCTCTCTCTCTCTCTCTCTCACACACACACACACACACACACACACACACACACACACACACACACACACACACACACGCACACACACACACAGCACTTTCAGCAGCATATCTGAGGTATTAGCATGCATCATAAAGGCTTGTGTCAGTGGAATGGGCCCTGCTGCCAGATGAACTGGGAGCGGGCTGGGGCCATGGTGCTGATCGGGCCATGCAGGGACTTCATCTATCAGCATTAGAGTGGCATTAGCAGAGGGGCCTGTGTGTGTGTGTGTGTGTGTGTGTGCGTGTGGATGGAGAAGAGAGCGAACCACACTCTGAGGTGGATACTCAGCATGCCTCAGCCAGCCTCCTCCTCACTAACCATTCCAACAAAAATCCCCCCCAACCTCCTGGAGTTAAACTGCAGAAATAAAGGGCTTGAGTAAACTTTGAGGTTAGTGCTACAAGCTACTTAAACTCCTCCAAACTTGATAGGGTTTTTTTTTTTTTTTTTTTGCAAGCAAGCACTTCCCTGACAAGCACAGATTGGTAGAAGAGGGACTTGATACTGCAAGGCAGGTTGTTGACTCAGGATGGCTTTTGCCGCACGCCAGGGTGGGACCCCCACAGCATGCTCCCAGACCCGTGGAGCACACGTGCCCAGTAATGCGAGCTGATTTTGGGGGAGCTTACAGTGAAAGGGAGCTGCGGAGAGGAGCTGCTGCCCTGCACTTGATGTTGTAAGCTTCAACCTTATGATGTAAATCTGTTGTAATAGTCCATCTGCTTTACCGCTACACCATGTGAGTCAGATAGATGCCCCTGGCTCAGAGAGACAGAGCATATTTAACAGAGAGTAAGAGAGAGGGGGTACCACATGCAAGGCAAGAGGCAGTGTTCTGAGGCGTAAATTAAAAATTGAGGTGTGAGCATGATAATATGAATGTGAAGTTTATGGGATACTGTGAGGCTGAGGCTGTCCCATATTACCACTCCCACTCGTTTTTGGCCCTAACACTCGATTTTGCACGTTCACGTGTAAGTGTAGTGTGTCCCAGTACTTTCCAGGCCAAGGGCTAGTGCGCTTTCAGCCCTTCAAATCACCACTTCAAACAGAGAGATGTCAGGTACAGACATCGAACGAAGTGAAGATGGAATTACACATGATTCTTTATAATTCACCATATTCGCTGTACAAACTTCATTTTGTGGAGGGTGGAGGACTCATGTATCAGCAGTTTGTTCTGAAAATGTTCTGATTCTTGCACATTTCAGTTATTTGTTCTCTGGCAGTTGGGGTCACAGACTGTGCAAAAAAAAAAAAAGACATGACAGATGGCCATTAGAAACCACCTGCTGAGCTCCATCATACAGACTAGGCTACGGTCACAGAGGCCAACTGCCTCTTTAACTATTTATGTCTGGACATGAAGGACGCGGTTAAATGGTAGAGTCTGCATCTGCCTCTCACTTAAATCGAAGTATACTCTGCTGAGTTGTGACAGTGGAAACACAGTATAGGATATTTAAACACTATTCCAAATGTTGTGGACTTCATATACCTTCCAGTAACATATTTTGAAATTTGAAAACAGAATAATGAAATAACAGTTCTTTTTGTCATGTTAAGATGTCCAAATCAAGTCAAATCACGTATTATTCAGAAATCATAAGAGATTCATATATTCAGTGGAAAAGTACGTGTTTGTAGTCTATTCTGTGTGGAGTGAAGCACTTGACATGCATGTGGTCGCCTCTACTGATGCATAATTACTCCATTTTGTTATTTCACCCAACTCATCAAGCTCTGTGCTGCTGTGTACCAGATGAGGGTTGTTTCAGTAAATGTAGTCATTAACATGAAGCCTCTGTGTAATAGGCAAATGATTGAAATGCCTAATGGAACAAGTCTGATGACCCAGTTGCAGATATGTGACTGTTTAACTTCCATCACAAACAATTACAAAAGGTAAGTTACAGTCAATGAATGTTGGCTTGGGTAATGCATGTCAGTAATAATACAGTCACTATATGGTCTAGCATTGCTCTGATTCCCTCGATATTCCCTCAAGGAGAAGGCACCTTGGATAAGATCCATTAAAGCAATATACCGGAGTAAGTTTAAGAATAGTCCTGCTGCACGAGCCTTCTAACAGCAATATATTTCGCATGAAATGAAAGATTTTCCAACAGCACAGACCTAACGCGAAACACTTTACATTGAGCCAATGTAACCTCAGATCTTACTTTCGGTTTCCAACAGTCAGGTCCCATTGATTCAGTGTAAAGTGCCTGTTCGCTTCTGCGTTCACGTTCGGTCTGTGCTGTACAAAATTATTTTGTTCCACTCGCTAACTAGCGCATTTAGCAAGCTCTTTCAACAGGGCTATGCTTGAATTCACTCCGGTACTCTCCTTTAAGCTGCATGTCCGTAAGTGGACATGGCATCCAACTAGTACACACTAAAATGTGTCACCTATAGGATGTTTTCAGATCACCACACTCTAAATTCAGAATACACAATGTGTGAACACACACAAAATATCTAGAAAGTTTCTTGTCCCATTTCTGAACCAGCAGGTTCATAGTGTCATCCAGCAACCCAAGGACATGAGTCACATGATCTCCAGTTTCAGCTCTCCCCTGAGTCCTCCAGTGTAATTTATATGTATTTAATGACGGCATGCTTTCATGACACATACTTTAATAGACCGACTACAAACTCATTTCTGAGCCCCCCTATCAAGTTCACTCAACAATTGCAGTGAAACCTGACAATCAGATGGAATGTAATTTCAAAGAAATGGGGAGAAAAAAAAATGAGCTTCTGGAATAATGTCTCTCCTCCTTCACCTCTCATTACCCCGTATCAGTTATGACAAATTAAATGTGTCGCCTATTTCCATTACTAGTCCTCACTCAGGAATCTGTCTGTGCAATTGCTCCAGTGATTTCTGTGCCCCTCACCTTCAGTAATTATCTCTGCGTGGCAGAATTTTATAACTTCTCCAGGAAAACTGGACGAACATTAATAAAAACTTATGTTAAAAACCAATCTTCGCCTTAATAAGACACAGCCAATCTATTTGTACTCGGCACCTATTCCCTGTAAGGGAGTGATTCGACTGTGGAGAGAGAGAGAGAGAGAGAGAGAGAGAGAGAGAGAGAGATATGAACAAGGCCATTGGCTTTTAAAGTAATTTTTCATGGCAGAGTCAAATGAATCTTATTTGAGATGTGCTGATTGAATTACTTGACTCTTTCTATCTAATTATTTAACTACCATTACATACTGTATATATTGTTTGCCTATATATAGTTCAGTCTGTACATTGTTGTTAGTGCAATCTCATAGGCCTATATGACTGGTAGGGTCTCAATTGCATATCCTATATAGTGTTTAGTTTAGGGAAATGAGTTTCTGTTTGATAGCTGCATAAATAGGCACCATATGACCCTGGCGAGGTGAAGACATATCCTCGTTGGAGTTAGATGTAACAGCAGCTCTGTATGTAGGCTAGGCTACGCCAAGTTCCAAGGTAAGGACCTCAACGTTATTGTGGGACTCATGTCCTGTCCTATCGTTTGCCTCAGGACACTGAGCAAGCAATTTCCCACTGGCCATTCCGCTAGCCAACAACAAGCTAACATTCAGCTGGTGATAGACTATAACATTAAAAAACTGAAAAATACAACAATATCATTTAGCTATAAACCGGGTATATTTTTTAATCTATGTCCATTTGTTATTAAGTCATTGAATTGATTATTAATTTGACTGTAATAATGTTTTTCTCATTACAGTCACAGATCAGACACAGTAAAAGTTGTGCTGCTCTGACACAGCGAGGGTCTGACTGAGCAGTAAACACTCGAGCTAAATTAGCATGCGCAATTAAGATGTTTATGGAGCTTTTCCCCCCGTCTTTGCCACTGTTTGCATTGCTAATTGGGCTTTAATGCAATGGCTTTTATCAGTCTGGATTGTCCCCCGGGACTTTTTGCCTGACACCCGGAGCATGACAGACAGTCAGTGGCAGAGAACAGAGCAAAAAGTCAGTCATCATGAATGCTTTATTGGCCAAGTATGCTGACAAGAAATAGGTCGGCAGGAAAAAATGTGTACTGATATTATAGAATACTATATAATATCAGTACAAATTATAGTACATATATACAGTACATTTTGTCATGTATTATGTGTTTGTGTGTGTGTGTGTGTGTGTGTGTGTGTGTGTGTGTGTGTGTGTGTGTGTGTGTGTGTGTACACAATATGTATGTGCTGTATGTAGCCAAAGCCAATGGGACATTTGTGGAACATGGAGCTCGTGTTTTTTAAAGCTTGTCCTGGTTTCCAAGAGGAGTCACAGGTCGATGTTGTAACTTATGGCTGACAGGACAGTGTTCCACTAAGAACAATTTTGCTCCCAGGGTGTTACCATATACTGGCAGTCCTCATAATGTGTGTGTGTGTGTGTGTGTGTGTGTGTGTGTGTGTGTGTGTGTGTGTGTGTGTGTGTGTGTGTGTGTGGTAGTGAGGATGTTGGCTTGTGAGATTATACAGACATTGTGTATAAGTGTGGAAAATGTGTGTGTGTGTGTGGTGACAGGCCCCATGTCAGTGTCAGCTGATGCCTCTGGCCTTGTCAGGTCGGTTCAGTGGCTGGCTGAGGAGATTCCTGACACTGCCACTAGTGCAGAAATGGCCAGCATCATCCAACACTCACTGGGACAGTGGGGCTGAGGGCAGACACAAGCATCTAGTCTCTTGAGTACTACTCAGCTGTCACAAAATGACTTCACACACACACACACACACACACACACACACACACACACACACACACACACACACACACACACACACACACACACACACACACATTCAAACACATACAAACACATACACAAACACACACACTCAGATGTTTGTTGAAAACATAAGTTGTTGTGTTAAGGAAAGCATCACCAACTTTGTTGGAAATGTTTTAAAGACACGGTTGGTTCTTTAGACATTAAGCCTTGTTTTCAGGTTGTTCATTTGAAATACAATGGTTAAGATTTAAAAATTTTGACAAGTGCTTCTGCTGTGAGAGTTTTCATTTGATGCTGGTGTGCCTCCCATCTCCACCGCCACATCCACTTGTCTTAAAGTATGGAGATGTATTTCCCTGGGTATATCATAGTTCATTTGTTGCCTGGGGAGTACCCATGCTGCCTTGCACACTGGATTTCATTTACTTCAATTGATGCTAGGAACTAGGTACAGACATTCATAGCACGCTAAACGGCTCTGGTTAACCTCGCTTCCAGCAAGTTCTTTTGCCACAGTCCATAGCTACTAACTGACCTCCAAAACTACTGGCTGTCTAGGGGTAATAGATCTGTTAAAGACTGTGCTTTAAGCTGCAGACACACATGACATACATTTGAAACCCCTTACAGTCATTCATTTCATTCAGCTCCAATGTATCCTTAATGTCACACACACACACACACACACACACAGAGAGAGAGAGAGAGAGAGAGAGAGAGAGAGAGAGAGAGAGAGAGAGAGACTACTCTCAATATACAGTATAGGTTAAGAGCAAAAGAAAACAAAAGACTGCAAGAGGCTGGCTAAGAGCTGTAAAATTAAGTTATCTGCTTAATCAGACATGTAAGTTCTCTTTTCCTTGAATGTTTAAACATGACAATTACACACTCATCTTCTTTAGAGCTCAATTGACTAACACTTCTGTATTTACTCTAAACCCAGGAACAAGCATTGATCCTTCTCCCTCTTGTTTTCTCTCTCTCTCTCTCTCTCTCTCTCTCTCTCTCTCTCTCTCTCTCTCTCTCTCTCTCTCTCTCTCTCTCCGTCTCCATTTTATCCCCTATTCTGCTTCATTCTCCTTCTCAGAAGTGAAAATGTCTCCCTCAGGGTCCCAGTGCATTCGCTCTGACACAAATGGCAGCCTTGCTGTCACAGCTTTTGTTACTGCAAGAAGAAAGGGAATGTCTGAAGTCGTCGCTCATCAAAGTAAAGCCTTCGCGTGCCACTCTCGGCGAGCTTCAGGATGACACGTCCTGAAACCCACAATTGCTTTGTTCCAATTTTTATTTTTTTTATTTTTCCTTTCTTTTTTTTAAGTCCCTGAGAAATCAACTTTGTATTGCATGCTTTTTGCAGCAGCATGCGGCAAGCAAGCGCTCCCTTCAGCCTGTCAAAATCACAAATCACTGTGATGGGAGATCGATATGTACGGTTGAAACAAGGAGATAAAGGCTCATTACTTTCGGGAAGTGCGGGCGTAAGGCCAAGAAACACACGACCCTGGGTTTCCTGCCGCCACAAGATGTGAATCGATAGCCACGATTTTCATGTGGGCTTGGAAGACGTATTGAATTCACGCTCCATCTTTTTGAACTACATGACTTGTTTCCTAGATACCATTTCCTCCTCCTGCTGTTCTGTGTGGAAACTTCCCATCACGGAGCCGGTGAAGACGAGAACAAAATGCACTCAACTATCAAAACAGTATTTACAACAAAATGCTTTCCATTCCGGTGTAGGTTTTGGGAAGATAAAGGATAAAATAGTACTGTAATTTTAAAAAAACTACAACAACCAGAATGCTCTATCAGCAAGATTTAGACTGATGAGCCATGAAAGGTGATGCTTCCTCTGTTTGGACTGTCTGTGCCTTAATGTGCTTAGATAGACAAGAGAGGCAGTTGCAGAAGTGAAGCAGGGGGGATTTAAGTGTCACACACACACGCACACACACACACACACACACACACACACACACACACACACACACACACACACACACACACACACACAAACACACACAGGGGGAAGGATCGCACAGAATCAGTCCTCTCCAAATCCTGGCAGCTCCTCTTCCCTTTAATGCAATCACAGATGAGGAGGCTATGCTGGTCGGCCTCAGCAGACTTAGCTTGCATCATCTCTCTATCAGAAGGTTTTCCCACTGGTATATGTGCGGGTCTGTGTGTGTGTGTGTGTGTGTGTGTGTGTGTGTGTGTGTGTGTGCGCGAGTGAGTGTGTGTGTGTGTGTGTGTGAATGGATGTGTGCATTTGCCAGCGTATGTGTTTGTTCCCCAGGAAGAAAGGCCAGTAGAGCCCATGAGAGCAGATCAACCCAGCGCCCTGATGTTCCGCAGGTCTCCTCATGCTCGGCACCACTCAAAGACCTGTCAAAAGCTCTCTGGAGAACCACATTGGCTTCTTTTTCTGCTGTGGAACCGAAAGCCCAGAAGACTTGAGCCATGCCTGATGTAATTATCCTGGCTCTTTATCTCCTTTATGGGTGAACTCTCCCTGAACCTCGCCATCATGGGGGCCATCTCATCTAATCGCTTACACACAGCCAAAGGTGAAGATTACTATCACAACCTGCCTACTGCCAGCTCAGGCATCACACCAAGAATCAAGAATCTCAGGCTCTCCATCCAATTATGGATCTCTCTCTCTCTCTCTCTCTCTCTCTCTCTCTCTCTCTCTCTCTCTCTCTCTCTCTCTCTCTCCTCTTGTCCTTATTTCATTCACTACTGTCACTCCTGTCATTCCGCTCTTGTTTCCCGACTTTTAATATATCTTTCCTGGCGCTAGCAGACACTATTAGTTTTAGTCTAAATCAGCTGTAGGAAAGACTTCACTAGCTGATGTTAAGCACTAATACTGTAACTATGACCCTAAGCCTGCAGGATGACAGTGTGGATTTGCCTGGTCTGGCTTACCGTGAGTCTTTTCTTTGCTTTTTTATTCATATAAATCAACAAGTTTAGATGGAATTGTGGTATTCTGACAGCAACCATGATTTGAGAGTCTGGTCACCTGGAATTTCTATGCCTTTAGCTTTGTTTCCCCACTCAACCAAAACATCAGCATAATAAATAAATAAATAAATAAATAAATACATACATACATACATACATACATAAATAAATAAATAAATTCATACATACATAAAAGTGAAATGGAACAGCAACACATCACTCACCTTGACAATTCACAGTGAATAAATGTGAGTAGATGGGGGTATAACTCTGAACAGGCCACTTGAAGTGCCATAAGAAGTGGACCCAGGAACCCAGGCATCTTTTCCCTGCTGCTGTATGTGCAGCATGCATGCATGTCTGCAGTGCTCCACATATCAGGACGGCATGCACAATAGAGGCCTGCAGATTACCAAAGCAAAGGGCCCGACACGGCTCAGCGCTCTCCCATGCTTTTGGCCCCCTCTCCCCTCATCCTCCTCTCTCTTTCCACTCCACGCCCAGCCCTTCTGGTTTTAGCAGGCAAATCGTCCACATCGGAGACGCCGGCGTAGCATGCAAACGAGCACCAGCGCCGGGGCCCGTGCGAGGAATGTCAAGCAAACCCCGCTGTGGCATACCGAAGAGATGAGGAGATCTGTAGCCATCATCAGAGTCTGGTGAAACACAGACAAAAGGCATAAAAAGAAGATGACTCTATTGAGCAGAGAACAGATTTTCAGATCAATCCTCTATTTTCCCCTTCCTACTCAATACTTTTAAGTGTTGTTTTGCTACTAATTAATATGTGGAGTTTATTAAAAAAAAAAATGCTTTTCATTCTTACTGTCATCATCCATATATTTGATTCTTTGTCAGTACAAAGGACCAGGATGAAGTACTGCAGATCACTAGAGTGCCTTTAATTTGTGCTACTTTGTCTGGAGCTCAGTGGATTGGTGGACAAGACAGAACCTCACACCATTGGGATTTCCATCTCCCGAGAGATCAACAGCTTCTGTGGAGGCATTCTGCAGAAAGCATGGGAACCAACCTACCAGATATCTTCATTCCTCCCTATAGATGCTCCCTGTATAGTGGTGAGATGGTATACATGTATATACACAACCAACATACTTGAAATTCTGCTCAATTTAATCCTAAAAGCATGGCTTCAAAAATTAGGCACTCCAGGAGACTTTGTTTACCTTGTATGTCAACAAACTGGAATATAGGTACCAAAAAAAGATAGAAATACAAAGCCCATAACAAAACAGCCACTGCAGATTGGAAGTAAGCAGTTTTGTGAATGGCACTGTTGGCAGCAGCGTTCTGTTTGTCCACAACCGACACGAAGCTGTGATGATTCATAGACTTGGCCAATTGTCTATGCAAACACTACACTTTTTTTTCTCTCAGTCTGTTGACTACAGCCAGACCCCCCAACAGAGAAAGCAAAGGCCTTGTAATAGTAGAGCTATCCACACCTCTCTTCACCTGTGTGGAACAGGGAACTCTGGACTATAGGGATCATTGCTTGCATCAGTCCCCACATCTCTGAGAGAACAACAAACAATCGCCAGTCAAAAATGATGGCCCAATCACTAGTCATTAGCTCAGACAAGGCGAGTCAGTGCATTGCTGTGTGTAGACAGCATCCACTGGCGTAAGGATGGGTGATGAATGTCAACTCTAGCCTGTCTTGAGAAGAGGCAGAGAGGGTTGTCTCATTATAGCATGGGAAGTATAGTGTTGGCACAGTAAGGAGAGAGGTCTGCTACACACCTTACGTGTGCAGAATAACAGGAGAAATTCACAGGCTTTGTCCTGGGAAGGTGTTTCATCTTATCTCAGAGAAGCAATCTCCTCAGTGATATGGCTGACATCTGAAATTTGCTCATACATATGTAAAATATTAATTGCCTTTTAAATGCAAATATTGGACCTTTCTTGCTGAATTGAATTAGAAATGATTTTACATGAACATCTTGGTAGATGGTTCAAAAAATGATCTAAGTATATCTTATTATTTAGGTTCCTTAACAATAAACATTTTCTGGAAAATTTCTTAAAGAGTGTATCTATTTTAGGGTTGTTTTTATTTGATGTATTTTTACAAAATAACGCAAGGATGTGAAATCTACACAAATAAAAAAACCCTTTTTTTTCAAAAAATGGATTTATAGCCTAGCATTTTGAGACCAATCTATACTTCATGTATACCTTACTCGGGGGAATTGCCAGCACAAGCTCTTTAGTATTCCATAGTTGCTCAGTAAACCCGATCATTGAGTGATCATGGAATTAGTCCCCTCTAATTAGGCTCCCTGTGATGTCAGCACTATGGCATACTACCTTTGCCATGTCAATATGTGACTATGTCAATAACCCAGCCAGCTCAATGGTTTCAACTTGCAACTTTCCTCCTATAGAAATTGATGGAAAGATGGATGGATTGTCGAACATTTAGGTCTCAGATGTGTACGGATCACAAGGCAAGGTAAAGCTATTTTTTAAAATGCATTTCATACAAAGAGGTTGTCCAATGTGCTTTATAAAGCTAAAGGCAAATAACAGTGAATCATAGAAAATCACAAAAAATAAAAAAATAAAAAAAAACATTCAAAAGTGATTGAGAATAACATGATAATGTAGTTAAAATAAAGTAATAAAATTAACTACAGGTAAATAATAAATGATTAGTTTAAAAGAAATTAAGCATTTTAAAACAGCTTAGACTAGATTTGAAACTGCCACAAACAGAGGAAGCATTTTTGATGTCTCATAGGACATGGTTCTGTAGCTGAAGAGCATAGTAGGCCTACATAAAAACTGCTTCACCACTTTGTTCTAATATAATGGCTGGTTTTATCAGTAAATACTGTAACAAGTAGACTGAGAACAAGAATGGAAGATGTTGATAAAGCGTAGTTGTGACTTCTGCTGATAGTTGTTAATGTGGCAGTTGGTTACTATCTAAATGGTATCTAAATAGCTTGAAGTATGTAATATGTATGTGTAATTTGTGACAACATACCATGTATGTGTAATATGTGACAACATACCATGAAATAGTGTGCAATCTGTTTTTCTTTCTACTTCATATTAGCTCCTCTCTATACATGGCAACAGCATAGTGCTCACACATTGACTTGAAGTTTTCAGTAACGCATTAGGATTACAACTCATTAAGTATTCTTACCGTGTAAGTGAGCTGGAATAACACAAACAGCAGTTGTTTTTTGCGACTACAGCTGATGAAACGGGGTGCATCAGAAAACATGAGAGTATCGCACCTGAAATTTGATTAAAAAAACTGTAGCATATCTAATGGTAGGGCTGTTCAATGATTCATCAAAAATGCATGATTTAAAACTATAAATGGGGTGTAAGATGCACAGTGGACCATTTTAATTAGTCCAGGAGTCAATTTAATGCCTCTACACAGTAGGAAAGCGGTGTTGGAGAGATTAAGCAGATAACTTTCATGTAGTTAGTGTTATTTCAGTATACTTTTACAGTAAGTACTCTATAATTTATCCTTTCATAATTTTTGTTAGGGCATTCCTACCACCTTACTTTTACTTCACGGGCTGTAATCTTAAGCATTACGAAGTTTTCCGAAGAGATGGGGAGTTAAAACTCCATCTTCTTCCTTCAGGCTGTGTTCTTCCTCTATGTTGTAATAGAGCTGAAGAGCTGCCTCACCAGTCGGAGGAAGGCCATCAATATTGGATGTCCTGTCAGTAGAGGTTTGATCATTTGGGTAGAACTCTCCTAATAAGAGGATGAGCTGAGACAAGCGCTGATTTTCCCCCCACTCTGACTTTACAGCCAATTACACAAGAGGGATCCAGCACAGGGTGGCTCCTCACAGCATGCATGTGAAGATGAATTACGATGCCATCTACTGGAAGACGTGTGATTTTCTTCCAAGTATGCTGTCAAGGGCTTCTTGCAAGTTTTTTTCTTTTTTTTCTTTTTGTGTATTATTTTCTCCACTGCAACACCCCTCCCTCCAAACCCGCCTCTCTCTCTCTCTCTCTCTCTCTCTCTCTCTCTCTCTCTCTCTCTCTCTCTTTCTCTATAAGGTCTCATAGACACTCAAGATAGTGAGTTGAAGGGTACTCTTAGTGAGTGATACTAGTAGTTTATAAAGAGTCCATAGGCTTACCCTTAATGACTGGCATAGTCTAGCCTGACACCCATCCTACTTACGCCCAACGATTTCGGTCTAGTACATACTCTGACCCAAACAACATTGTTCGCTTCACGTACAGTTTAGCCAATCAACAAACAGTTTACAGCGGTGTCTCAGAACTTGCCTGCTGAGCTGTTTGTAGTTCATTAATATAGGAATGCGTTCGTTATTCTCCCCCCTACTTTAGAATTACCTTTACAAACTTGGCACGTCATTAACATCCATGATCTTGAAGACTCACTGCCGCTACGATGTCAAAATAGATAGAAACTAGTCAGCGATCTGTTACTACTGAATGCGGAAGTTGGAAACATGAGAGCCAGGTGCGAGCAGTGCACACAATACGTCATTTCCAAATGGAGACCTATGGTGCGTTTTATTATCCTTCGCGAGCTGTCTCGGTGCTCGGATTGTCACGTTACTTTACACTTCAAGCATTTTATTATCCTCCGGCGTGAAGAAGCCCGTGGAGAAGTGAAAACAATGTTCTCGTCAATGTTCATGTCATTGTTTGTTTTCTGTTAGCAACTCTAGGCTACATTTAGGACACCTGTTTCAACATTGGCCTCACTACAACACTGACTCCCACATCCATAGGTGTTAAAGGAATTAGTCCACCTCTTTATGAAAATTGGTTATTCACTTCCTTACTCTGAGTTACATATGTGGGTAACAGCATTTTGGTTTCATTGCTTGTGTGTTCCTAGTATGGCATTACAAATTTTCCCCATTTTTTAGCTTTAGCTTAGCATAGGCGCTGGAATGCAAAGTTGCCAGATAACAATTCTTTGGCAACTTTACTTTCCAGTGTCTATGCTAAGCTAAAGGTAAAATTGGGGTTGCCAGACTAGGACAACGCATGCACTGAGACCAAAATGCTCTTACCCTCATATGTAACTCCAGGTAAGGGAGTGAATAACCAATTTTCATAAAGAGGTGGAATATTCCTTTAATATGAGTGATTAAAATAGTTATTTAAACCACTAAAACAGTCCAAACACAATGAAAACAGCAAGTGACACAGGCCGCAGCCATGTTGGATTTGTCATCGGAGTTGTTGCTCTGTCTAGTCTGAGCTGTACAAGGAAACGAGACCACTTGCCGAAGAAAAGGGCCGTGGTAGGCGTCATTTCTTCGGAGCATATGAGATCCTAGGATAATAAAACGCAGGGTTATTCCATGTTGCAAGTCAGAGGCGTGCTGCCGTGCTCAGTCCCTTTGGAGAATTGTGAAAAAAAGATGTGTTCTGGTGGGTGTTCTTTGGTTCAAGGCACTTGTTTGTCCAAAAATTTGTTGAAAAGAAAAAAACTTTTCTTCACCAAGGCACTCCAAGGAGTATTTTTAAAATGTCTTTATTATTATGACATGTCCACTAAGGACCCGCCCCTCAAAGAGATCTTAGAAAACAAACATAACAGCATTTTTTGTATTTTTTGTGTTTGTTATTAGCCTGGCGAATGCCAAACTAAAATCACAAGTGATATTTAGTCTGGGGACCTACCTATTGCATTTCTCGTAGCGGAAGCATCGTTTACAATTGTCCATAGCCGTTTATTGGGTGCTACGAATGTCTATCATAGCGTCTGTACATACCTCGGAGCCAATACCAGAGCCACCACGTGACGTAAAATGCAGTCGAGGACCGTACAAATCCCTTTTGTTCTGCGATTGGATACCAAAAGCAGGCGAGAAAAACGTCCATGGTCACTATGCTGCTCTGCAGAGTGAAATTAAATAAGTGTGCAAAGGAGCATGGGAACTCCCAGGCTAGTTTGTTATGTTTGTTTTCTAAGATCTGGTTTAGGGGCGGGTCTAGTAGCTACACTCTAGTCGGTGATGGGGGAGGGGTCACTATTTGTGGGCTATTAAGCAATCAACAGGTGTGCTGTTTGTTCATACAAAAGACTTCACTGTTTCATTCTTACTATGCCCTGAAGAAGGCCCAATCGCCGCTACGCGTGGGCAATTTTAAAGTCCTTAGTGGACATGTCGTAATACTAAAGACATTTTAAAAATACTCCTTGGAGTGTCTTGGTGAAGAAACATTTTTTCTTTTCAACTAATTTTGGAGACTTATTCCAATTGTATTGTACCAGACTCTATGACCAAAACTTTTTTAGAGAAAAATATATTTCACCTGACATGTCTTAAGTCAACTCCCAAAGTCTCTCAGCGTGTCTGTAATCAAGAACAATGCAAAAGCATTGTCATTCAGTACCATCCACTAGGCACACTATTTACATAAGTTTGTGTGACAGTGCATATGTTATAGCAGGCCAAGGGCAGAGATTAGTTGTAAGGTCAGGACAATAACAACAGTAGTACAACCACATAATCTTCCTCAGGTCAGAGCAGGACGCAGAGGGCCTAATTACTCTCAGGCTAGGCAGGGGAACCGAGGACATCGCCTGTCTCCTGTTCGGTTCTGTGAGGTTCAATTTCACCTTGTATTTATCACCACCAAATCTCCAGCGCAAAATGGGTGAGCTGCTTGCAATCCAAACAGTGGGAGATGGTTCTAACTCATCTCCATAATTGCCTGAGCGGATTTCTTCCGTCTTTTTTTTTTGTGTGCAGTGAAATGAAAAAAAGAGAAAGGAAAGAAAAAACAGAAGGATAGAGGGAGAGGGAAGGAAGGTGGGGGAGGAGGAGCTGACAACAAGATGAAGCACCGTAGGGCCTGTGGGGAATACGACTGGGAAGTTAAGTGTAAAGACGAACTGTACCTGGTGATACATCAGCTGCCAGGATGAGCTGTCTCTCAATGTCTGCATCCCAATCTGACAAGGCAGATGGGACAAAATTCCTCCACAGACTTGTGGACTCATAGAGACTTGCCTTCAGTTCAGACAGATCACTTCAAAGGTCCACTTCCCCATGTGCTCTCTAACTGCAAACAACCTCGGTACAGTATAATGCACATATATATATCTTTCTGTGTGTGTGTGTGTGTGTGTGTGTGTGTGTGTGTGTGTGTGTGTGTTTATTTATACAATCTAACCTCTATGTGCACATTACCTTACATAAATTGTCTACTGCCTATCTTCCCTGGATTGTCAAACTACTTCCTTTTTGACTAAAGCTCCAGTTTAAAGTAAAAAGTATAGTCTGTTATTTCTCCAAATTGCATTTTGCACATAGTGTATGTTTAACACATTTCTGAAATATAATTGTTATGAAAAATACCAAATATCAAAACCCAAATTCAAAATATTCATTCAGCATATTCTGAAAAAAAAAACTGTAGATAAAGTCTGCTGTGATGTTCAGAGCTAACATTTTTATTGCAATTTAAACAGATGTTAGAAAAAATGTTTGTTTTCTTTTGTGCGTGTGTGTGTGTGTGTGTGTGTGTGTGTGTGTGTGTGTGTGTGTGTGTGTGTGTGTGTGTGTGTGTGTGTGATTAATCATGATTACTCCATAATTTTATGGGATTATGAGATAATATGAGATTTCAGTTCCGTTATGGTTCTCATCACCTACACACACACACACACACACACACACACACACACACACACACACACACACACACACACACACACACACATGCCTCAGGAGGGAGAATATTTTTTATTGGTGCTTTCCTCCTCTGGGTCTCCACGTCAGGTGTAATAATCACAGTGGCTGAGATGGTGACCACTCCAGCACAAAACAATCCCCAAGCTGATCCCTCTCATAACGCCTTAAGGCCTTTATCTCTCTCTCCCTCCAAATTGATCTCTCTCTCTCTCTCTCTCTCTCTCTCTCTCTCTCTCTCTCTCTCTCTCTCTCTCTCTCTGTCTCTCTCATGATCCATGGAATGTGCTAAACACATTGGTTGCAGTGGCCCCACATAACCTGCCACACAGTTACGTAAGTACAGAGTGCCTGTGAGGACAGATTGCTGCGAGCATTTCTATTATTGCCATTTATCAGACTGCATTTATGTTGCTTGGCTAATTTATAATTATACATTTAGCTTCTGCGTGTTAATGAAATAGACTTTGTTAAAGAAAAGCTATTCTAGTGTTATTTATGTGACAGAACATGCGCATTGTGTAATCATAATATATTCATATTTTAATGTGTGCACTTTTTAAGGTAACCTCTGAAACTGACTCCTCATGAAATCCTCAAATTCACTTCATATAGAATTATATTACATTCTAAAATGACATATCATTTAATTGGCCTTGTGTGTCTGCTCAGAAGTGATCTCACATCCACAGGCTGGCCTCCAGTATACTGTAAGTAGGCAAGCTAATACTGTGTGTTTACAAAGAGAGCAGTCCAAGGTGAGTCAACATGAGGTGAATACGGCTCAGTTTCTGTTAACATCCCCACTGTAAAGCCCTCTAATCATCCACTCACAACTACCTTAAGACTCCCATTTCAAAGGGGAAACGCTTCTTATAGATACAAGTGAAAAGAAATTGCTGCCGAAGGCAATTTGATGTATGTTGTTGTTGAGCCTTTTTGCTCATATCATGTCTCAAAGTATGTCAATGTGTACATCTGCACAGTGAATTGTATGCATTAGTGCTTGTATGAATGTATGCACAACAAATACTGTCTTGATACGTTTTGAAAGGCCTTGCAGGAAAACATGGATTATCTACAAACGTTATGAAAATGCTATAGCAGAACTGATTTCAGTAAGGAGTAAAACGCATTAGGGAGTATGGAGTGATATGCAGGAGCGATATGTTGTTTACAAACAAACTTAGCCGTGTGCTGATTGGCCCAATTAGGAGTCTGTACAGATGACTACTAAGGTGGACATTACCTGAAACACAGGGCGCCTCTTAAGTCCCAAACCAATCCTGTGAGTCCTAAACTTAGACACCAGATGGCAACCAGTGTGCTGCATGGCGTAAGGAAAGCCCTCCACACAGTAGGCCTCTCTGACCCTCACCTCAAGAACACCACCATGTTACACAGCCAAGGAGCTTTCTGTCACCAGCCTGTGGATCTGATCCTCTGACAGAGAGAGAGAGAGAGAGAGAGAGAGAGAGAGAGAGGTGTCCGCCAGGTGATGGAATACTGCAACCTCTCTCTCTCCCTCTCTCTCTCTCTCTCTCTCTCTCTCTCTCTCTCTCTCTCTCTCTCACATACACACACACACACACACACACACACACACACACACAAACACAGCAATCAGCCCATGCCAGGCTTTCAGAACACGTTATAACTGCCCCCCATGACTGGCCAGTGAACCATGTGCATGACTGGAAAGGATTAGAAGCAAAGAGGTCACCTTAGATCTCCTCCTGACTCCCTCCTCGTCTTGCACTGTGTGAAAAGTAGTGGGGAGTTAGGTGGGCACGGGCGGGTTAGGTGGGGAGTAAGGTGGGCAGGGGCGGGTTAGGTGTCCATCAGCAGTTTGTCTTTTCTTTGTTTCTCCTCCCCTTGCCAACCGTTCTGCTCTTTCCTTAGCATCTTAGTACTGTTGTGCTCTGATCACTGGCTGTTTGAAGCCTCGAGGAAACATATCGATTTTATCTGTGAAATGACTCAGTCGTGCTTTAGTCCAGTTATATCAGAGCAGGAAGATATCAAGTCTTCGTAGATCAGAGAGGAGAAAAAAGGGAAAAGGGAGGTTCATCAGGGAGGGAATGAGTTGAGGGCATTGTTTATGTTTAGGACTGGAGCAGACCAGCCTTGAATTCAAGATGACAAAATGCTCTTTTTTTGCAAAAGGTTTTACACGCCAGCCATAAGGATGAATGGGAACCGTTTCCAAACGTTGCGGCCACTGAACTTGGCCCACGAGGGCCATCATGCCATTCCGTGTTGAACAGATAGCATTATGGGATGGGGAAGGAGGAGTCAGAATCTGGCTTCATATGAAGAGTTCAGATGCAAAACCCCATAACTCCACTTGACCACTTTTTGAGAAAAGGGCCGTTTTTTATCAGGCGTTTACAGTGTTTTGATTGTAAACAGATATTTTAGACACGGCGGGGAGCAGGTTTTATTTTATTTTTTTCATAAAAATATTTCATTTACATATTTTAGATTTATACCAGATTCACACAATATCATTAACTCAGTTTTCACAAAATTTGTGTTTAGGGAGTTTTGCATCTGAACTCTTCATATAGAAGGGTAATCTTTACAGGAGGTAAGGAGGTTCTGAATTACTGAATGATTAGAGGGGAACCTCTGCACTTTCAATGCCAGCCCTTGTCAATCCTTATCTTAAACTATTGAGAAGGAATCAATTCCTCCTGTGTTACAGACAGAGAAGAAAGGCGCAGGAAAAGTAATGATATACAGTGTCTATCTTTCTGCCTAATGGCCTTCTGTAGAAGTTTTCTTTCTTCCGGCTGATTTGGGTGATGTCACAGTTTTTTTTCATTCAAAATAAGACAGTTAGTAGACTGTGTGAATTTGTTTTTAGAGGAGAAAGGCAGAGGTGTCTGTTTGTGTGTGTGCATTTGTGTGTGTGTGTGTGTGTGTGTGTGTGTGTGTGTGTGTGTGTGTGTGTGTGTGTGAGAGAGAGAGAGAGAGAGAGAGAGAGAGAGGTAGAGGGAGAAACAGTGTGTATTAGGTCTCTTGAGTTGCAGTGCATTTCACTTGTGCATCTGAGGGAAAATAATGCAATGATTTCTCACAAAGTCACAGTCGGTGGCACTGTGCTTCCTCGGGGAGACGACCAGCTCGTATCGGCGGGCTGAGATGAGAGAATATTTACCAGCAAGTTCCTGCTCGTTCCCTCGCTCGTTCGGTCAGGCGGGTGGATGAGTGGGCGTACCTGGCATTTACTCTGTCAAGATAAATGCCATCAGAGTCTGTGCCCACACCCCACCCTTACACACACACACACACACACACACACACACACACACACACACACACACACACACACACACACACAGACTTCTGGAAGAGAGGAAGTCTAGCAGCATGCACGTCAGATGCCTCCATCTCTCTGAATGTTCTTAATTACACGGTGGATAAAGTGCCCGTCAGGCTTGCTCTCTGGGGATGTGACATGGGTGCAGCCATAACCAGTATAGTCCATCCTCAGCTCACTGTAGGCAATCATTAGTCAGTATTCTCCTGCTCAGTCCAAAGTCACCATAGCAAGTGGAAGAAAAGTTTGATGAACGTTTTTTTTTTTCCCTGAATATTTTTTTCTTATTATTGGCAAGATACATTGTAGGGTTTGGATTCAGATCTTTGAGTTTACTCTTGAGCTGTCTCATCTCATCATTTATGATAAAAAATTGACATTCTAAAATCCTACATTACAATTTCACTTTCTGTGCAAAACTAAAATATTTTGTAAGAAGTTGCCAAAGTAAATGCATCGTGCATACTGTATAAAAACTGCCCAATAGTTCAACTCATCCCAGTCCAACATGGCTGGCATGCCAGAGAAGCTTATTTGTGTTTGTGTGTAAAGGAGCTGAATGGCTGCAGGTTTATCCCACGCTGCACCTGTCTTTAAGGGTCAGTGCTCGGTACACATGGCCCTGTAAAGAGGGTGACAAATGGCTGGATAATGTGCTCAGACAGATAAAGATGGGCTGGCGTGTGCAGGCGTGTGACGGATGGGGAGCCCATGCATGAAGGGACCGCCAGCCGCCTCGCAGCTGGTCCCTGAGACCGAGGCCCAGGGTCCTGAAGGACGCATGCGTGGCCCGAACAAACCCATCTGATGAGAATGAACAGGACCCTTGTGTGTGTGTGTGTGTGTGTGTGTGTGTGTGTGTGTGTGTGTGTGTGTGTGTGTGTTTGAGCATGTGTCCCTGTGTGTCCACTCATGTATGAATACTCTCCTTGCGCTGCATTTTGGAGCAGCACAGAATACCAAGACTGCTCTACACTGTGCAGCGAGGCTTTGTCCATGAAAGCTGTGAGGACTACATGGATATCCTAGGAGATGGATTGGGCAGAGATGGCACAGTGCTCAATCAAAACAGGATACAGGAGATCCACACATTACAAACTACACATATAGCCTACTGTACTCTCTGAAATAAACCAAAACATCCTCTAAAGCACAGCAGCCATACACCCTGAACCAAGTATTATTTTACCATAGATAAAGCTGTGAATTCTCTTGACAAAAGATATCAATACTCTACCACATGCTATACACATGCATGTGCATACAAATATACTTGCGCTTATAATACATACAGTATTGAACCACTGTCTTTAATATCATTCCACGTTGCACACTGCCTCAGTAGACACACAGATATGTGAGTGTGAGTGTGTGTGTGTGTGTGTGTGGTGGGTGAGTGAGTGTGTCTGCGTGAGGCAGCAAGCAGATTTATTGCTTTTGCATTCAGTACTAACCCTGAGCTTTAATTCTTGAAGCAATCAGAAAACAATACATTGCTATTTTAACTCACAACAAACACAGACTTTCTCAATAGAACATCCCAACGCTTGGCAAACAAGAGTCCTTGAAGAGAAGCTTATGATTAACAGAGCACAGGGAGCCATATAATACCACTGGAGAAGTAGAGTACCCCACACTCTTCTATTGCTCTATAGCTGCATTGCTATTAAATATAGCTCTATTAAAAATGTCATTGCTAGAGGTGTCATAAGTACGTCATCAGGCCTGTCATGTGGAGTGGAGTGTGCTCAGATTAACTTCTGCTTCAACATAATGCATTATGCACAAGGTCAGACAGAAAAGCTGCAGAAGGTTGGGAACGCCGACTTCCTAGCTCCTCTCTTTCTCTCTCTCTCTCTCTCTGTGTGTGGAGGCCTATGTGTGATGTGATCAGGAAAGCTCCAGAGAATTACCTCAGTGACAGCTGGAGAAGAGAGAAAGTGTGTGTGTGTGTGTGTGTGTGTGTGTGTGTGTGTGTGTGTGTGTGTGTGTGTGTGTGTGAGTGAGTGAGTGAGTGAGTGAGAGAGAGAGAGAGAGAGAGAGAGAGAGAGAGAGAGAGAGAGAGAGACTCCCTAGTTAGCATTCTTTTTTCCCATAGAAAAAAAAAGTGGAAACCAATATGTGTCAGTGTGGATGAATTACCGCATGCTTTCTAAATGTAATGCACTGCAACAAATGAGAGTTTTATGGTTTTCGAGTAATCAGCGACAGAAAGCGTGCAATTGCATGTTTATCACAGCTTTTGATAGATTCCTTACAAAAGAGTGCCATTTCACACCACTAGGAAACATTCTGTTGCTCTCGAAAAGAAGGTCAACATGTGGTCAGACTAAGCCTATTATAAGTGAATAGATTTCTCTCTTAGTTTCACAAGTTCTCAATTTAAGACCACTGGTAGATCATAGGTTCCATCACATCTCGTTCACTTAGTTGGAGCCTTAAGTTGTGGTTGTGTGCAAATGGATTCTCACATTTGAAAGGAGATACTGAAACAGGTTTCTGTACACATAATAGCTATTTCACAGCAGAGGATGAATGTGAACCTTTTTTTGAGTGGGAAAGATTTCAAATACTTGTACAGATCGAACCATATCCGCTGGTTCTCTGAGGGGGATAAGTAAGTCCAGCAGTATTATGACCAAGGCTCTAAGTGCCAACTCTATCACACTCAGGGTTTGACGGAGAAGCTGGCATACAGCACAGGGAGATATAATTTAGGACATTAGCTGTCAGGTACACTGGTAGCCTGACATAGCCCGCCCATAATACGAATGTTTATCCGTATTCATGGTCTGGGGACGGTCTTCATGGGCGGGTTTACATCGGTAGAGAGACAACCGACCAATAAGCAAAGCTGATTAGACGAGCTGTCCAATCGTTTCAAACCAGAATTGAATGCCCTCCCCCCCACCGAATAATCGTGTCAGGTTGAAGAACCTCCAGACCATGAATACGGATGAACAGCAGTATTATGGGCGGGCTATGTCAGGCTAGTACACTGGGGCAAACGTAATTAATGCTGACTTCATAGACAGGAACCACTGCTACTGCGGCAAGAGGATCACCGAGCACCTTACAGTAGGATGCCCCCTCACTCAGTAACTATACCTGATGCACTAGGGCTGAATCAGGCAGGATTGCGGATGACAACTTAAGCCCCTCTGACACCCATGTCTTCATCTCTTTTTTCCTGTGAAGTGGAAATAAACTGAGCCATGGCACCCCAGGTATGCATCTGGTCAAGGATGTTTCCACTCTTAACAAGATTATATGTTGGTGGTGACTCACACAGCACATATTTCTGCTGCCTTACTGGACTGGACTAAAATATGTTGCTTTTTTGAGTTCCCACCCTGTTTCAGGCGAATTTAGTGCCTTAAATAATGATTAGTAAATAATATGTTATGAGGAAGCTCCACATTAGAACTTCAGAAAGACACTAATGGCTGATCAACACAGCTGCTGTTTTTTATTCTTATATAATTTTATAATAAATTTATCTTCTTTTTTAAAAAAAGTTCAAATACAAGATAGGCTATCAGTCTTTTCTAGAGATATTGTTGACCCATGTCTTTCAGACTCAATGCATATTGAGCTTCATGCACAAGCCTAATGATTCATCACTTACTCTCTCCTCCTTCTGATTGCCTGTGTGCAGTCTGACCCCAGATCAGTGTGATCCAGTGACCCATGCGGTGTGTGCAAAAACAGCATGCCGAATCTATTGACAAAATGCTCAATTAATTAGCGCATCTGCAGCGCAGGCACTATTAATTGCCCGGTCTCATTGTCTCATTATTATGGGATGCTGAAAGAGCCATTTCATCTCCAGTCGCAGGTGTCATTCTTTTACTGGAGGCTTGATGTGTGGAGTGAGCTGAAATAAGACTCCGGTTTATAGTCTTGTCAGCCTGAATAAGAAACACCCTTTTTACTCTTTTTTTTACTGAGAGGTAGAGACAGCAAACGTGCACGTGTTTTGAAGGAAATTAACATAGAAATATGAATTATTCAGATCACGACATTCATACACAATATTTTTGAAGTAAGAATATAGAATTGACGGTTATTTTACAGCACCACCAACAGCCGCAACCCTACAGAGATACCTATAGATTAATATCAGTTGACATGTTCAATAGACCTTTAGATAGACTGATATGAATATACCAGCATGTGCACTGGTGAAAGAGACATAAAGCTGGAAGATTCACAGCTTTTAAAAAACAAAGCAGAGGTGAGATTAAAAAAGGTAAAAATAGACAGAGTATGACTCACCCTGAGCTGTTTCTGTACTCAGACACATGATTACAATGTGCTTTGTGTGACTTTACCATTATATTGCAAAGCACATGCACAACACACACACACACACACACACACACAAACATATATATACACACACACACACACACACGCATGCACACATTTGCAATCTGATGACCGCAAAAACACACACACACATACACACACACACACACACACACACACACACACACACACAAACAAACAAACATACACACACACACACATGCACACATTTGCAATCACAAAATACTAAGACTGATGACCGCAAAAAACACACACACACACATACACACACACACATCTACAAAGTGCAAACATACACATAGACATCAGATGACCACAAACACACACATACACACACAAATACACACACACTCATCATGCTTTCTTGAAGCAGGTCAAACTCTTAGCCCCTGTGCCTGTTGGGTTAAGTGTGCTTTTGTGTTTGCTATAGGACGTGTGCAGGGACCAGGGGCGGGACAGGGCCCAGGGGTCCCCCATGTCTCTGAGTCCCTCATTCATCACAAGACCCAGCTCCCCCTCTCAAGTCCTACGTTAATTCATCTCACTGGGACCCAGCCTACTACAGGCTCCACAGAGGACTCTGCACTCTGGAAAATGACAAATAACAAGCTGAGGCCTACAATGACTGCCAGAGAAACGGGCGTTTTTTCATGCTCAGTGCATGTTCTGATGCCTGCAAATCCAGACCATGAGGCCCATGTGGTCAGAAAAAAATCCTTACTTTGATTATCATTTTGAAGAAACAAGCTATGGGGATCCTCTAGTAGCCTGACATAGCCCGCCCATAATACTGCTGTTCATCCGTATCCATGGTCTGGGGACGGTCTTCATGGGCGGGTTTATATCGGTAAGGAGACTACCGGCCAATAAGCGAAGCTGATTAGACGAGCTGTCCAATCATTTAAAACCAGAAGTGAATTGCAACTGAACTGCAAGGTTTGTAAAGACCATTCACAAGGTCATACATTGGCCCTATGGCTTGTGGCTAGATGTACTGAGCAGCAGTATTTGCTACCTCTAGGGTGCGTCTAGATAGGCTAAGGATCCCCTGGACCTGCATGAAAAATTAATGGAAATCAGAGGAGATTAAAGAAATTTTAAAAATGCAAGCTAATCACACACACACACACACACACACACACACACACACACACACACACACACACACACACACACACACACACGTAGACCGGATTACCAAACTCTCTGTCTCCTGCTTTAAGTAAGTGTAAATATATGTGCCGAATAAATCCTAGTGCTTCATGTGCAAATTGTGGGCTATTGCTTGAAAAGGTGGACTTGTTAGTCACCATCAGCAGCAGCATCAAAAACACACACTCAGTTTGCAAGGCATACTGTACCACTGCTGATAATATCACTGGGCATTAGGTGACTGGATAAAAGCAAATTAATTCAAACTAGAAAAGCGCTCAGAGAGCGCAGACCTCCGCCAAGACAATGTGGTCACAGATGGTGTTCTGGATCACTAATCGTCACCAAAATCAAATCAGTTCTTACTCGTCCCAATACAGACGTTGTCCGTAAATTTCATCCAAATACGTGCAGTACTCTTCGAGTTATGTTGCTCACAGACACACTCACACACACACACACACTCGCACACACGCTGGCGAAAACATAACCTCCTTGGCGGAGGTAAACATGATAGATATAAGAAATGCAGATGAATATATATCATAAACATTTTTGCAGAGGGTGACCTAGTTTGGATGTCTTGAAAAGTCCTCTACCCCTCTTTGTTATGGAATCCAGGGTTAAAATAGTTATATCCCCGACATCATTGTGTGAAATATAAGCACAAAGGAGGCTTTGTACTGCCTTGGCTCCTGCTATAAGAGTGTGAGGGTCAGATTGGAATAGCATTTCCTTATTATTGTATTATCAGAGAAAGATTTTGAACAGAAGTATCCAGTGCAGGCATTGCTTGCAATGTTTTGTTGTAAACATTGTGTCAAAGGAGATGGAGTTTTATTTCTGTCTGACATCAGTTGACATGTATACACACACACACACACACACACACACACACACACACACACACACACACACAGGTATGTATAAGATGATAAAAAGTTTAAATATGATGAAAGCTGAAGAAGAACGCCAGAGCTCCCACTCTCCCACATGGAATATTATCAGCCATCACTTCCTTTGGAGTCAGCATAGTCTCAGTGCCACAGTGGAATAAACATTCCCTCTTCCTTTCTATTTTTGGTGAGTCCCTCTCTCTCTCCCTCGCTCTCTCTCTCTGACTTTCCCTCTCCCTCCCTCTCTCTCCCTATCTATCGCGCTTCTTTTTCCTCCTCCTCTCACCGGAGACGAGGCCTTTTCTTCCAACAGCATGAAACAACCTTCCATCCTCTCCCCTGACAGTAAGAGATTAGCGAACACATTTTCATTACGCGCTGTGGCCGGATCTCAGCCTGTAAAACATCACCGAGTTCTGATAAGTGTTGTAGTGCATTGTAAAGCAGATGAGGCTGCTTTCAAGCTAAAAACAAAAACACTCAAGCGAGGTGGGGGGGGAGGGGGGTTATGAGGGGTGGGGTGAAGGTGAGGAGGGTGGATGAGCAGAAAACACTGCACAATCATCTGACAGAGACTCATGCTTGGGCATCATAATGGCTGCTGACTGTTTGAATTGCTTTCAATTACAGATACAAGCCCAAAAAACAAAGCTGGATCAGTCAGGGTAATTATACCTCCGGGGTGAATGCATCAACGTCGCATTACTCAGCAGCATTCTGGCCCGGGTCGGAGAGCGCAAGACTCACTCAGAATTCAACCTGCAGCTCTGGAGAGAACAGGGTCCAAACACCACTCAATTCACTCACGTCACTCAAACAAACACAAAACACATTGACCATTTCCTTTTCTTTGGTATTTTGTTCTACCTGGTCCAGATTCATGTTTTTAACAAAACCACAACAAAGGTGTCTGGAATCTGATGGCTTCTTTGGGCAACTTGTCAGGTCATAATGGAATGTCATAGATGACCACACATGCATTGACACAAATAAAAGGCAGAAGTTTGCACAAGTGGTCACCTTTTGAGCAAAGAAACCTTTCAGAGGGAGTAATGGTTAAAGGTCTCTGACACAGACGATTAAAAGAACAGTAGTACTTTTGTGTTAGTGTTTTCACATCACAACATTTAGGTCTCATAAAAAAAACACACACAAACATAAGCATTCAACCTTTACTTACAAGCGAACTTTTCACGCAATATGACCAGTTTGGAAAAAAGAATATTGTCCCATGTCTAACAGATTATTCCAATTCTGAACTGTGGTTTAAAGTGCGAGATCCTGTTGTTATGCTAAACAGACTTCATCTTTTAGTCTCCATCATTTCCTCAAACTGTCCCTTGTGCTTGTTCACTCAAAGAGCTCTTTAATAAATTGAATTCAAACAAAATAGCTTTTTATAAGGAATCAAACAAAGCGCACAGGCCATACACCACTCATGCCAGTCAACATACTGGTATTACGCCAACAGATCCATTCAAGATTCAAGATTCAAGATTCAAGTTTATTTGTCCCCAAAGGGGAAATTAGGTTGTAGCAGGTATTAAAACATTCAGAACATACGCCAGATAATAAAGACAAAATAAAGACAGGGACTGTAAAGGCCATAAGATATAAGATAAGACATAACAAATATGACATAAAAAGAATAAGATAAAAGATCAGATCAAAACATGGAGATATCAGTCCAATGTGCAAAGATGCAAAGTGCAGGAGGAAGCATTAATTGTGCAAATTTAACAAATTTATGGCTGTGCAAATAAAGGAGCATTTAGGAGGATCCAAAGGAGCATCCATTGGTACAGGAGTATGTAAATGTAACCTTGTAAGAAGAGTGACTTTTATTTTGTCCTCTTTTTATGTTTTCCACTTTTATGCCTCTCTTAAAGACTGTCACAATATGTCTCATGAAAGACAAACTAGCAATATGTAAAGACTAGTGCAGCCTGAAGTAAAACTTCAAAAAAGAATAGTGCTGAAGAAAGCAGTGCAGACACGCCTTTGCCACATGTAAAAGAATGAGAAAGATGCAGATGTGTGTTCTGTGTTATAGTTACAGTTTTGATGTGCTGCTGAAGGTCATGAAAGGCATTAGTTTGTCTGTTTTTTTCTATGGAACTGAGTATATGCTGCCCAGATGGTTTGCACTGATATTCTCCCACGGGTTTGGCTCTCTTGACAAATCCAATAAAATTATGCAAAGCAAAGCTAGAGGAGAGATGCTAATATATCTTTTTGGAGGATGAATGGTGCTGTCTTCTCTGCACCAAAGTAGTAAATCAATAGGTTAAACTCATGTTTAAGTTTCTAAAATGACGCCAAGTGGTGGATCATGTTCTGTGTTTATAATTGTCAAGGGCCTAGGGCATGGTGCAGTGAATCTTGATTTAAAAGTATCATGCACAAGAGAGTGTGGTTGTAATGTATAACGATAGCTTTATAACAATAGCTCTAATCCTTTGCTGTATGTTTTAAGGGCTTTGTCGAAGAACCTTGTCATGTCTCTTCACAACTGGAAAATGCAGAAACAATACAAGCAATAAAACAGTGTGTGTGTGTGTGTGTGTGTGTGTGTGTGTGTGTGTGTGTGTGTGTGTGTGTGTGTGTTCATGTTTGCTCATCTTTGGTTGTGTTACGCATTGGCAAGTGAGTCCCATGCAACATTGACTGTGATTGTGATTCAGAATGCTTTTAGATCTATAATTAAGAAAGACTTACTGCAACAGGTTAAAGTATGGATGAAAGGATTAATAAAATGATGAAAGTGAAAAGATGAATAGTTTACAACACTCACAACTTCATGCACTATTTGCCATGACCTAGTATTTGACTTGGGTAATGGAAGTGGTGGGTTTCAGTTGGAGCTGTCTGTACAAAATGCTGCAGGGGCAATCCACATTCCAAATGGCATTGCCCTGAATTAAAACAGCTTTCTGGGCAATGGTAAATATGTTCCTTGTTCCAGTTAAAGCTGCCAATATTCTGATCATAGATCCAGGATCCTCCTAACACTGGACACAATGATGTGCCAGAGAATGTGTGTTTGTTGTGAGTCAGTATGGTACAATTATTTTATTGTATCAGAATTATCTGGCCATCAGTCCAACTATAAAGGTCCGTTGCTACCAAACCTTCAAGGTTTCCCAAACATCTTATGGGAGGTTATCTTGATGTCTACCTTCCCAAATCCTGGCCTTCTTCAGGTAGACATGGATTACCTTTCAGAATGCCCACTGACAAACAAATTCTCAATGTTGTCATTGATTAAAATAAATGAAGTGTTAAAGAGTATTCTGGTTCATGTAGTGAGGAAGGGGCTCCTGACTCTGAGAAGTAGAACACATCCTCTGTTTACACAAAACTTGATAGTCCCTTGGGGTATCATGTCCTTCATGGTTGAGTTTTCCTAGGACAAATTCTCTGAAATCCTCCTGAATCCTCCAGAGGTTTCTCCCATCTTCCCCAACTGCCATTATTACTCCCCCTCAGGCTCTTGTAATAGTCCACATAGAAATGTACCCAGGCCTTCTTGACACTTAGTTGACCTTTGACCTCACAATCATCCGTCTATGTCCTGGAATAGCAATGCCTGTTTTCCTTCCCCATGGCTTTCTGAAAACAAACATTGCTGTCCTTGTGAAGAGAAGAAGGGCCCAACCCTGATGGAGCAGCAATGATAGCTCCTGGCCAAGCGTGCAATCTGCCTGAGGCCTCGCCTTGAGTAATCAGTCTTCCCTAGCTGTCTCTGGAAGAATGCATGGCCAGAGTGAAATGTTTGCCTCACCACAAACAGCAACGGGCTCCAAATATATGGCTTCATCAACCGCTGACAAAGTCAAAAAAAGAGAGATTTATTTCCCCCCAGTATGCCATGTTTGCATACTGACCTTTGTTAGACATCATGCATTACCCACATGTCAACATGTCTTTGAATGAAGTTATATTTATTGATTAATATGTCTATTTCATATGTCAGCCATTTTTGCTGATCCACCAGCCATAATGTTGTGCATGAGTGAATCTGTAGACTAGATGTGCTTTTCTGCACTTATTATAAGTTGCTTGTTTACAGTAAGATGATTTCTTTGACTTTTAAACACAAATATTAGCAAATAACTTGCCATGGTAGGACGTGGAATTGTCTGCTGCAGCAAACTTTACATACATCTGTTTTATTTGGCTTTTTGCGAATCCCATTGACTTCTGTTGAAGGACTAAGTGCTTTTTGATATCACTACGCCAATCCATGCTAAACATAAAGGAATGTTGCCATCGATTGGTCTGGAGTGTGCAACATTTCAGATTCAATACGAAGTGGAAGTTTACATAGTTGTGAGGTATCTAGGAGAATAGTTCCAGAATTTCAAAAATGCCAAGAAAATCAATATTTTGCTATTATACTTGTTATGGAACATCACTAACCACTCTGTGATGTTAAAGGTTATTTAAACGACAGGATTGTGAGTGCCTGTTGCTAGACATTCTGAATCATGCCTGGAAGATTCTTAGTCGAGCCAAATAGCAGAGACAGGACCAATCATCCAAACTTTGGTGTTAACCATTGTACTTTGTTAGCCTGACAAGCCAGACTAGAACATAAAATGTATAGTCTGGCCACAACTGATAGACCCTCAGGTACAATGCCTACAACCAGTTAGTGCAACTAACAAGTCGAATTAAAGTCCCTGTCCAGATAGAATGTTGTAATTGGCTAAACACCACAATGCCTGAATACAACCTAGAGCATTGTGATTGCACAGACACCTCCGATGTCTGAGTGCAACCTATGGCTCATAGCTAGACATACTCACTGAGCAAATTCAATTTGCTCCATACAGTAGTTTGGCCCAGCCCGCTTACAGTTTGTGTATGGTTTCGCCAATCGGCACACAGTTTAGAGCGATGTCTCTGAACTTGCCCGTAGTTCAGCAGCTTGTAGTTCAACAGCATAGGAACGCATTCGTTATTCTCCCCCCTACTTTCGAATTACCTTTACAAAATTGGTACATGACATTAACATCCATGATCTTGAGGACTTATTGCCACTACAATGTCAAAATAGCCAGCAATCTGTTACTACTGAACGTGGAAGTTGGAGGCGTGAGAGCCAGGTGAGAGAATACAGCATGTAACTTATGAGTTGTTTTCTGTGTGAAGAGACAACTAAAGTGCAAACTCAGTCATCAAGCTCAATCGCTAGAATATTTATGAGAGCCTGGTGCAACACCCTAGTGAGAGAGTGCAAAAGTTCAGCTGTGATAATGTCTTTTTTGCCTGAAGACAGAGACTAAAAGTTGTATACAACCGCAGGGACTGCTGAAGGCAAGTCTGAGCCCCAACCATAGACCAATGAAATTCAGTTTTGATATTTTACTGACAACTCTGTTTTAATAAAAGACAAAAAAATAATGGTTGTCCATTTTTCCTGTTAGTGAGACATCAACAGTACAAGGTTGGGATTGCTACACTTTAAACGCTGGCAGCCATGTTTGATGAGCATGTTTTAGTGGAAAGTTATGTACTGCCACAACATCTCAGTTTCAATATAACAAATAAATGCCTTTCAGTCAAATTTTGATTGTTAGCTAAAAAGTTTTGAGTCTCCCATGGTCCTTTGCAATATACCGAAGACATAGATACTTTTGTGATACTTTTTCAGGTTTTTGACCTCTTGAAACAGAGAAACATACTCTAGGCCTGCCCAGACTTTCGGTGACGCTGCATGAAATTTCGCAATCAAGTCAGTATAAGAGACACATTTTATGTCTAATTCAAACCCATTCTTCTCTGTCAGCTTACTCGCTAAGTTCCCTTTCCAATGTTTCCAGCGGTACTCAATTCTCTCTATAATCATTGCTTTTCCCGTACATACTGTATCTTCAGGGCCATCGCAACAAGGCAGGCAAACCAGGCAATTGCCTGGGGCCCCAGGCTGAAAGGGCCCCCCAAGATTGACTGTTTAATCATTTTAGTAGTTAAGTTGGTGGTGTTTTTCAACAAAAAATGACTTTGAACTGGAGTTAGACAACTGTGCAATACAAATAATTATATTGATGGTGTTTGAAAATTATAACAATGTGGTTCATGTAAGTATTTAAGGGGAGTGAAGGGCCCACACGTCCTATTTGCTTGGGGCCCCCTAAGTACCTTGAAACGGCCCTGTGTATCTTTACGAGATTTTTTTTCCCCACAAATATATAGAAATGTCATATTAATTATATGCATAATTGCAGTTAAGGTTTGTGTGCCATGAAATGTCATAGCATAAGTGTTATCTGGTTTTCAAGAACTTTGTATATTAGTAGCCTATTGTAAAGACTGCATTGGTGAGGTATTTCTCTGAGTCTGTGGCCAGCAGAACTAAGGCATCCATTTCTCAGCTACTCAACAATAATAAGTGTACCTGCCACAAGCCCTCTGACAAGGTGAATTACATTAATGTGAGGACCACCTTCAAGATGCTTAACTAAGCAACAAAACAAAATGAACGCACAGTGCACTTATTAAAATTCATGTAGGTCTTACACTGACCTATATGCAAATCAGCCCTTGGAAAGAGGAGTGTGTAATCACTGCCCCCCCCCCCCCCCCCCAAAAAAAAAAAGGAATGAAAAGAAAAAGAAAAGAAAATGGATTTCCAGGATATTTCTCTAGAGGTTTTTATTCTTGGAGGGGTAAAAACAGTAATTTTGCCTCTCTCTCTCTCTCTCTCTCTCTCTCTCTCCCCTCTCTCTCTCTCTCTCTCTCTCTCTCTCTCTCTTTCTCTCTCTCTCTCTCTCTCTCTCTCTGTGTTTTGTAAAATATGTTCCGAAGAAATAAGAGCATTTGTGAGAGAGGGGTGAGGGCCCCATCATTCATGAGCTGTGTAGGCACAAGCCAGAGGAGCAGTAACCTCCCACATCCAAAGAATGGAGAGTGGGGAGGAGAGAGAAAACACAATTAGAGAATTAACCAGATTAAGACTCTCCACAGGAAACCTTTTATGCCTTCTTCTGGTTGTGCCAGCATGTGTTTGCCACAAGAAAAATTCAGCAAGCATTACATTATGGAATAATATTTTTTTCTACCCTCAAACACAAACCTAAGCCTGTTTTTAGTGTTTGTCTGCAGGTTGGTTTGACAGGAAAGCCTGTGTTAAGGGGCTGTAGGCTGTGGATTATATTACTGAGGAATAGGTAGGCAGGCAGAAGTCCTGTTTTCCATTTCATAGGTTTATGATGTCCTCTTTGTCTGGCATTCCTCCATTGCTACAAACTGACAACAGTCTCTCAAGCACACAAATTGAAATTCAAATGACTCTGCTTGATGAACCCTGGTTAATGTATGCATTATTATTGAATACTGCCATAAATAGAGCTTCTGTCTCTATTTTTCAAGCTTCTTTTTCCTTTCTCCTCTCCTTTTAAATGTGTGGTTTCATTAATGTATAAGAATGAAGACTTGTGTTTCTGTTCCCAATATGTTCACTGCAGCATTCAAGCGTCTTTGAGATGAAATTCTGACCGAAAAAACATAACAGTTTTCTCAATTACTAAAAGCATAATTAAGATAGCTATGGCAGGTCGATATACATTACGGCTGGCAACCTGACTCTTCTCCTTTGATGTTGGAGTTTTCCCTTTGATGTCAGCCAAAAAAGAAAGAAACCATGCATGGAAACTGAGTTCATATAGCCATGAATATTCACATTTGTTTGCATTTTTACTTTCACATACAAAATAATACTCTTGTGATCTTCTGACTTACTAGGCATGCTATATTTTCTCCTTTTTCACTCACAATTCCCCCAAAAAACACGACATGAAGCTTCCTTAAACACTTTTATTTTACTTTGGTTTCAGGACAAGCCGAGTCAACGGCATACATGTTACTTGTTCTGTCACAATTTGTGACATCTACACTCATGATGTACCTCACTCACGTCAGATGCAGCACAAAGGCGCAAACATCTGATGTCGAACCATAGCAGAGTTATTTCAGGAGCCAGAAATCCTTGAATTTAACTGGACAAACGGCTTGTCCATCAATTTAATTGACATGCCACTTTAGCCAATCACATCAAAACCAACCGATGATGCTGGTTATGTTTGCTGGATTCAAAACAGTTGCTTCTCCGCTACGTCACATCCTCTACAGCAGCCGCTACACAGCCAGCGGTCCTGATTGGTTCAGTGAGAGAATTGGGCTTGAAATCCCTCCAAATGGCTTCAACATCAGATCGTTGCGTGGGAGTGGCTTAAAGTTCCTTAGCGCATCATCTGACGTGAGTGAGGTAAACTCATGATGCCAACTACGGATGAGATATCATGAAAACATTAAAAGTCAGATGTTTGATAAATCTTTGACAACTGCCAGGGAAACTAAACCACAATGCTAACTTGACTTTTACAGTGACCGGATATATAATACTTCTGAGACAAGGAAGGATGTATCATCTTTATGGGTAACAAGTAAGCATTACGGTCAGTATTGTAATCTGATGGTCCTGAATTGCCCTTTTCGTCTCACAGTCAGTATCAAAAAGTATCAAAGTATCAGTAAAGTAAAAGTATCAGTATCAAAAAGTAATTAAAAGTATAAAGGATTGTATGTGAAATATAATATGATAAATTCAAATTGAATTTAAAACATTACCGTTTTGAAGGTCATGCACACAAAAACACACTTATAGGGCACATCTTTTTACGCACCCAACAAAATTTTACCTGTGCTTACGTCACAGTTTTTTTTATGTTTAATGTCATTTTCATTTTTGACAGTTATCTGAAAATGTGATGTGTTCATATGCCATCAAAAAGCGGCACATGTAAAGCTGGTGCCGTCTACCTGTCCTTACTGAGTGTAGCGCTCACTCTACTCTACTCTGCATGCAGGGGCTTCCATCACGTTACCCACCATCATGAATTTTTATTGGCTGCCGCATCTCTCAGCAAGGCCTCTATCTGTGGGCTTCATGACCGGAGCCGTCGACGGCATCCTCAATGAGCCGCGCTGAGCCCTCTCCCTGTGCTTGTGCTCCACTCAAATCAGTGTATAACAAGCTTGACAGCATTCTGAGGGCCTGTGTGTGAGTGTGTGTGTGTGTGTGTGTGTGTATGTGCACTGTTGAGTACTAATGTGTGTGTATGTGTGTGTCTTTGTGTTGGTCTGTGTGAGTGTGATTGTCTGCAGTGTCTGTGTGTGTTTTTGTGATTGTCTGCAGTGTGTGTGTGTCTGTGTGTTTTTGTGAGAATGATTGTCTGGTGTGTGTGTGTTTGTGTGTGTGTGTGTGTGTGTGTGTGTGTGTGTGTGTGTGTGTGTGTGTGTGTTTGCCTACACAAGTGTGGTTAACTTCTTTGCATGCATATGCGTTTGTGTGTGTCTATGATCTGCCTACATCTAAAGGCCTCCTAATGCTCTTTTCTTCTTGAGTGTGTTTGTTTGTCTCAGACTAAAACTCTTTTTCTCTCCCACCTCCCCACCAACCCCACCTCTCTTCCCCACCAACCCCATTTTGCATTCCTAAGTCTCAGGTCTGTGAAGGCATTATCAGCGCCCCCCATCCCCAATACATGGGGGCTGAATTATCCCCACCAGTGAAAAGGCTGCATAATGGCACGCTGTACGCCTCTTTAAGACGATTCCCCTGTGGGGAATGGGGCGGTGTGTGTGTGTGTCTGTGTGTGCGTCTGTATGTGTGTGTGTGCTTGAGTGGGGGAAAGGGGGTTTACCTTGCCTTCCCATCAGAGATGTGACTAAATCCAGCCAAACACGGGGGTAACATCATACATATGCAGATGGATCCCTCGCCACCGCGCCTGTCCCCAGATTCACTCCTGTCAACTCTGAGGCAGTCCTGAAATGTTGATTTAACTCCAAAAAGCGTCAAGAAAGGGGAGGAAAAGGAAGGAGAAGGAAGATGGATTATAGGTGAGTATACAACACTAAGGAAGAGCGAGGAGAGAGGGGGTTCAGAGGTTTCATCTGAGATCATTGCCAGCCCCATGAAAGCAGCCCCGAGGTGGAGCTTTGGAGATGCCACTGGTCAAAGTTCCACTTGAAACGACGCTGGGAGATGAATGAACAGCTGGGTGCCCAGACCCCCCTCCTCTGGGCTCCACCATAAGGATTTGGAGGCTAAAGCCGTATTATCACCAGCGGAGAGTTTTCCATTCTCTGCCTGCCGACACACACAGCTGTCCCAATCAAGGTAGCAATCTACAGGACTGCTCCTCACATTTAAAACCCAGCAGTCAACAGCCTATCTCACAACCACAAGATAATAACCTGTGAACAAACTCTCAACAGGTCTGTTTCTGGAATAGGCGACATGCTGCCTATTTCAACCATCTGGATACAAATATAAAAAGGTTTTAGCCACAGTATACTGTACATAAATAGAACATTTTCTGTCTCAATAAACTAAACAGCAATAACTGTGTGTAAAGCTATAAGCATAGTTTTGTATTATCGTTGTTCATAAAAGACAAGTGCAATGATCATTCCAAAAACAGGTATCATCAGAGCAAGTGTGAACTACTGCAAAACAAATAAGAGCTCAGAATATCTATGATATGCCTCATGGCCAAGCTCAGTTATGCAGGTGATATTGGAACAGTTAACAACCTAAAATGGAAGGGGAAAAGCTTCAAATAAAACATAGAAAAGGCAAAGGGCATTTGAGTGCCCCTGATGGAATGAATTTATACTTGCAATCTCTCCTCCTCTCCCAATTTTGTCATATTTCGGGTCCAGCAGTTTATTCTCAGTGTCCATTGAGCACCCAAGGCCAATGCATCATCTCTTCTCTCTATTTGTTGAAATGCTCCCAAACATCTCACAGTCTGCGTCAGATCACCTCAGAATAAGAGAACCCTTTGACGCAGGGGCGTCGTAGTTGGGGGAATAGGGGGACTGAGTTACCAGGGCCCCAAGAGGTGGAAGGGCCCTTAACAAGTCTGGAATTGTATTCCATTCGATGAGGGGGGCCCATGGCCACTGTTGGTGCACAGGGCCCAGAATTTGGTGCTACGCCCCTGCTTTGAGGTATACAGGGGGCGTGGCGACCATCACAACACACTTGCTACATTACCCAAAGTTTGAGCATCCTGCTAAACTTCAAGACATACTGTTGCAAAACTCGCCTTAACAGCTCAATGTTAAATAAACCTTGGCAGGAAGGGCCTTCATCTTCTTTCTTGTCATCATGTCCGCCCAACTCCACACTTAAGATTAAGTGTGAGTCATCTCTTCTTACCCCTATTGCTTTTGAGAGAAAGAGAGAGAGAGAGAGAGAGAGAGAGAGAGAGAGAGAGAGAGAGAGAGAGAGAGAGAAAAGGGAGAGTGAAGGATTGTTCTCAATGAGGCCGAACCTTTTGCCATACCTGTTCAAACTCCATCGCGTCTCAAATCCCTCATCTTTCCTTCTCAGCTCGGCCCGCCCAACTTTATCATGACGGGGTCAGCGCCTGTCACTCAGCGCTCCATCAGAATAGATTTAATTTAGCGCGTCGCTGTGACAGCTTTTTAAAATCCATCTCTCTTTGCTGGCTGTCATTTGTGCAGCTGAGACAGTGAGGTTTGCCCATGATGAGATTGAGTCTGACAAGCAGCCCATCTCCTCTCTCTCTCTCTCATCTCTCTCTCTCTCTCTCTCTCTCTCTCTCTCTCTCTCTCTCCCTTTTGTCTCTGTCTCACATTCTCTATCTGTCTTTCTGTCCCTTTGCTCTCTCCTCTTTCATTCCTCTCCTCATTTCTCTCTCTCTTTGTTTCTCTCTCGCTCTCGCCTTCTCTGACTTTCATATCGCCTATCTTCCCATGTGGCCATTTTTCATCATATTCCCTCTCCCACTTTCTCTTCCCCAAGCTTTATTCTTCCTCCCTCTACTACTTGATTGCCATGGACTTCTGCATTACACACAATCATTTCCTTGGTTCCTATGTACAAGAACACCCCCCTCTCTCTCTCTCTCTCTCTCTCTCTCACACACACACACACACACACACACACACACACACACACGCACACACACACACACTCTCTCTCTCTCTCTCTCTCTCTCTCTCTCTCTCATACATACACACACACAAACACACTGACTCTCTCTCTGTCTGTCTCTCTCTCTTTCACACACACACACACACACACTCTCTCTCACACACACACTCACACACACACACTCTCTCTCTCTCTCTCTCTCTCTCTCTCTCTCTCTCTCTCTCTCTCTCACACACAAACACACTCACTCTCTCTCTCTCAAGCACACACAACCACACACACACACACACTGCACATTGCTCTCCCTGTGAGATGGTTTATTGACAGGTCATTGATCCTGTCGGCCAGGCGAGCTGTCACCTTATGAGCACACATCTGTCATGTGCTCACAGAGCCAAAACAGAGCCGGCCGGGTTCACTAAACTGGCCAGCTGGCGACGGACGGACGGAGGGGCTCCACGGGCCGAGAGGATAGCTACGGCGGGCTGAGAAGAGACGTCTCTGACA